>OX380352.1:6956530-8156530 GCA_947425015.1 Pterostichus niger
CCAAAAAAACAAGAATTTTGCGCACGTAATACAAACAAAATTTTTTATACAACTGTAAATAAAGAATAATACAATAATGATTGATGTATTTAAGTAAATTGAAGGAAAACAATCAACAATAATATGAATTTGATACTATTGATGTGTTGTAACTAATGAAACCTGACAACAAATAATTTGGGAGCATGCGCGAGATACTCATTTTGCGCACTAGAATACGAATACTCATTTTGCGCACTAGGGTGCAAAATAATACGCAAAATACGCGTTGTCATGGTAATGTAAATGATGAAACAATCACTTACTTTGCGTATAGATATTAGTGAGAAAAATTAACATTTTTAACAGTTGTAGAAAAAACATTTTTTTTTATTTCTTATGTACGGAAAATATTATTTTCAAAATGTATAATCCTTGAGAATATCAAACTATCATTTTAAAATTTAGTAATTAGTAATTTAGTTTCAAAATATACATTTTTAGTGGTTTTATTTTATTTATGTTGGTAAAACTGAACACTATGAGGTCAAAAAACTTATAAACTAAGAGAAATTTATCATTTATTAATTTAAATTTCTTTTTAAGTATTTTAATTAAGAACATTATTTTCTAAAGACTTTCACTTGGCTACATTTGTTATTAGTTGAATATTTAAAAAGTTCAATAAAGTAAGGTAAATAATTCTCACATTTTCTGCTTTTATAAAGAGTTTTAATTAAATGCAATTTTATTTTATTTAAAACTATATACAAATATATAAATACATAAATATATCATCACACCTTTTATCTATTACTGTGTGTGGCAATTCTGCTGTAGCAGATCTTGATAAATGATATATTTATGCACGTCTCCAGCTGTCAAAACACGCCCCCCAAAGAGGTTAATTGAGGGAAAAAATAAGGCTAGTTTTTAAAAATAAATAAATATATCATCTCGCCTTTTACTCATTACTGGGTGTGGTAATTCTGCTGTAGCAGATCTTGGTAAATGATATATTTATGCACGTCTCCAGCTGTCAAAACACGCCCCCCAAAGAGGTTAATTGAGGGAAAAAATAAGGCTAGTTTTTAAAAACAAAAAAAATATATCATTACGCCTTTTACCCATTACTGGGGTAGCAATTAAGCTGTAGCAGATCTTGGTAAATGATATATTTATGCACGTCTGTAGCTGTCAAAACACGCCCCCCAAAGAGGTTAATTGAGGGAAAAAATAAGGCTAGTTTTTAAAAATAAATAAATATATCATTACGCCTTTTACCCATTACTGGGTGTGGCAATTCTGCTGTAGCAGATCTTGGTAAATAATATATTTATGCACGTCTCCAGCCGTCAAATCACAGTCTCCAAAGATATGAATTGGGATCTGCAGAATAAGTTTTTGTATTGGGTGTAAAATGTTTGTCGGCTGTGCACATAAATATACCACTTATCAAGATCTGCTACAACAGAGTGCTACATCCATTAATAGGTAAATACTTGGAAATATATTAACATTTTTTACTTGCTTGTACGAAGTAAAGGAAGTATTGTAATCGCGAAATTTTTCGGTTTTGAGATTTCAGCGGAAATATGCATTTTGAACATCTCTGAATCCATTTTGACTAATTTCGTCGTGACGTCTGTACGTACGTATGTATCTCGCATAACTCAAAAACGGTAAGCCGTAGAAAGTTGAGGTATTTAGGACTGTTATAACATCTAGTTGTGCACCTCCCTTTTTGGTCATTATATAACTTCCGGAAGTGCTACTTTACTTGAATAATAGATTTTCATGAAAAACTATATTCAAATATAATCCAAAACTTTTCAAATTTGGTATATAAGACTACTATATCAATGGAAATAACATAATAGATTTTGGTTAAAATGGACTAACCGGAAGTGATACATTACATGAAGCTGCTAACAGTTGAAAACAATGGTATTATTTTGATTTTAGAAATAAATGCTTCAACTAAAAGAGAATTAAATTCTGCGTCTAGCACATTAACAATTTTTAAATTAGCCTTTTGTATAAGCGAGATATCTAAATTTAAAAATTATATACTTTTGTTTTTTGTAGTTTGCTATGAATTAGAACAAAAAATACAAAATGTAATGTCAAATATGTGCAATAAAAAAATATCTATAGTTTAATACGCGTACAAGGAAGTCATATGCTGTCCACATCAGATTATTTTAGTTTAAAACATGACACAATTTTAGACAATTTTTAACATAAATTAATTATTAATATATTTACTGAAAAACCACAAAAATTTTATCAAAATTCTTTTATATTATTTAACTAATTATAAGTAATTAATATTGTTGTGGTTACTCTACAAAATTATGAGTTCATTTCCGGTCAACAGTCACTTGTTCCAAACAGAAACAAATGAGGCAATGTTTATATTTGATAAGAAAATAGAAGAATCTCGTGACCTTGTTTAATCTTATCACTTGCAATTTTTCTTGGAAATTTTTAAAGTTGTATTAATTGAGTCATAATTTACTTTAGATAATATAGTATAACATCATAGCTTGTCCCATAATTATGGGTAACAGAAATCCTTTAAATTTTTGTCCAATTAATTGTATATAATAATTAAATTAATTTGTAAATAATTTTGTACAATTTAACGCTTCTACAATGTTTAGAAATGCAAATTAAACTCACCCATAACTTGAGGGTGTTTTAAATGCCCTAAATATTGAAGTTAGAGTATTGAAGTATTTTTTTATACAGGCTGTCCCATTTAATTTGACAACTTGAAATAACTCAAAAAATACGCGATGTACGAAAAATTGAGCCGAGACCAAATCTTAACAGTTTTTAAGGGAGAATCATTCTATGCTAAAATCAGGACCCCCTGCCCCCCAGTGGGTGAGGCGGTGAGCAACATTGAAATCTTAAATAGGAACCCCCATTTTTTATTTGAAGCATATTCTGCGCCGGGGTGTGGGGTGGTCAGCCTGCGAGGCGCAGGCTGACCACCCGAGGCCGAGGCGGCTCTTGTCAACCAAGAAAACGCAGTGTAATTTTTAATGTTTCATTTATTTATTTCTCAAAATTCTTAAATTATATACATGAAACAATAAATTATACAAATTAAAAATTAACACATTTTTTTTCAATTTAAAAGCCCGGAAAAAATACATTAGTAATGTTTCATTTTATATTATTATTTAAGGTGAAGCATACGGCCTGAAGTTCGTTAACCAACAATTTGTTATCGTGTAAGTAGGGTTTCTTGTAGTTTTAACAAAAATGTTGATCTGACCAATCATAGAAAACCAAGTATGAGTCTATGCTAAATAGTGGTAGGGGTATTGGCACGTAGTTTAAAATTATACAAACGTGAAGATTTTCAAGAAAATTATTTCAAATAACAGAAAATAATTGTAAATGATATGTTAACACAATAAATACTAAAATGTAATAACATATAGTATTTTATTTGATATTATGACAAAAACGACATTACAGCAACTTGAATATTCTGACTTTAGAATCGCAGTTCTCATTTCTCATGTATTTTCTAATCATGTTTACGTACTGTAATCCTAAAATGTATTGAAAACATGTAAACGCTTCAATTAAACAAAATACATGCACTATCAGAGTTGTAGATGCTTTTTTATATATCCAAATATGAAAATAATTTTTTCCACAAGCATTTGTTTATAAATTTATGTACGTTTTTAATTTTGCATCGACGAGGTATATTTGTTCTGTTTTATGTTTCATTCATCTTATAATCTGTAAGAAATATAAATAAATTCCTACTTCCTTTTGTGAAATATTTAAGGTTAGAATATGAATTGTTGTCTATGAACGTTAAATTAAAAACTTTGATAAAAATATCGGTTTTTAAAACAAATAATCCATTTCAATATTACTAACCATACTGTTCTACTAATCTGCTCTGCTAAAATTAATCAAATGTTTGCAGTAAAACCTGATGTCTCGTACTAATAACTTCGAATATTAGTGTAATATAATACGAAAAATAAAATAGATATATGTCAAACCACAAATTCTGAAATACTCATTCATAACATGTATATATCTACATTGTGAAATATATCATTATGAATGACAGCTGTCAATCTAGATGTTTATTTTTGCGCTGAGTGTACGACAAAGCACACATCAAGTGTGTAAAATGAGTATTTCGCAAAGTTGCTGCAACAAATTCAAATTTCAAAAAAATATTTTATATACTTACTCTCATCTAAATGAAGGAAAAAGTAGTGCAGAATAATCTCACAACATTCTACTTTTTGGTATGTACAATATAAAGAATGTGAAATTTCTATAAAACAAACAAATTTGATTTGATATGCAACAGGTCAAGATATCAAAATTTCGAGTCTGAATTTCTCAAAAATGCCGAGTACGATTTTGTTTAAAAAATTCTGTATATTTAAGAACATAGTTTTCTATAACACATAATTGTTTTAGCCAATTTGAATTTGTAACTTAAAAAAAAAAACAAAAATATCCGAAAAAGCCTGCTTTTGAGCGTTTTTTCGCATGTTTATTTTTTTTTCTCAAAAGTTACAAATTCAAATTGGATAAAAATTGTATATGTTATAGAGGACCATATTCTTAAATATGCAAAAAAATTTAAAGAAAATCGTACTCGGCATTTTTGAGAAATTCAAGTCCATTTTTGAACCGTTTTCTATTAATTAATTGTACATAAATTTAATAATATGTATATTATTACTACACCTTGAAGTATTGGCTTTAATATTGTGTACAATTCATCGTAAGTTTCATTCATAAAAACAAAGATATCTTATTTGAAAGAGATCAAGTCAGATCAAGTGTTCTGCAGCTAACTTAAGATTTAATTAAGCGGATGCTTCACCTTAAAACTTATTTTTGTGAAAGTGAGGTTACTTACGCAATCTGCCTGTTTCATTTCATCAATATAATGTGTTGTTAAAATAATAGTAGTGCTTCCATTTTTTGTAATATCAATTAAATACTCCCAAATACTAAAAAAAAATAAATATAATTAGAACATAAATATAAATATATTGTAGTGTGTTTTTTTGCACATACTTATGTCGTAATATTGGATCAACTCCTACAGTAGGTTCGTCTAGGATCAGCAACTCCGGGTCATGAATCAAAGCTGCTGAAAGACTAACTCTTCTTTGTTGGCCACCACTTAAATCTCGTACGAAAGAAGTTTTAGATGGAAGTTGTAAGAAACCACTAAGAAAATCTAGTTTTTCGTCGACCTGAAGGAATATTTATTTAAATAAATTTGTGGAAATAAATATATATATATATATATATATATATATATATATATATATATATATATATATATATATATATATATATATATATATATACCGGGTGTCTACTTTTTTCCGAACATAGGAAATTTTGATTTAGCGATATCTCTTTACCTATTACTTTTAGAACAAAAGTGAACTGAAGAAAAATGTTCAGAATGAAAAACTGCATCCATTGAGTATAAGTTTGTTGTTCAATTGTTTCTTATATCCGAGTTAGAAGCAAAAGAAAATACAAGCTTTAAAGCAATTATCAGACTTCTGAATAAAAGTTTGATGGTTTGTAGGGGGACGTTCGATGCTATAACAAATTTCACCCCCCAACCCCCCCAGGGGGTGGATAAGGGGAGTGACTTTGAAATCATAAATGGGACCCCCTATTTTTTTATTGCAGATTCGAAAAGAGCATAAAAAACTATGTAGGTTTTTTCCGGGAACTTTTTTATTTTTTGCAAAAGCTGGCGCTGTAAACGCTAAAACTTGTTTTTTTTCGTGTAACGTAAGATTAAGGTTTTGATGTCAATTTATAATTAAAAAACTGTCAGGATCGCTTCAAATGAACTCTCTTTTAACCCTTTGGAGCCGTAAAATCAAACAAAGTTTGATTATTACACAAAAAAACAAAAATTCCTAAAATAAAAATCGTCGCAAGTTACTCTAGACACAGAAGATTTGTTTGAATAATACTTGACGGACTTAAATTAAATTTTTATTTAGCGATATCTCTTTACCTATTAATTTTAGAACAAAAGTGTTCGGAAGAAAAAATGTTCAGAATGAAAAACTGCATTCATAGAGTATAAGTTTGTTGTTCAATTGTTTCTTATGTCTGAGTTAGAAGCAAAAGAAAATACACGCTTTAAAGCAATTATCAGAGTGCCATGAGAAATAAAACAAATTAGATAACTTAATAATAGGTATTTATTTGTCTAGATTATGTAGAAAAAAGAAAATAATAGTTGCTATAATTAATTTGATTATTAAATTAAATGCGCGAATAAATAAATAAATTAGAGTAAGCTTCCAATTCTGGTCCAATATGTCAAATAATGTCAGACACAACAAACAAATTATTGTTTTATTTCTCATGGCACTCTGATAATTGCTTTAAAGCGTGTATTTTCTTTTGCTTCTAACTCGGACATAAGAAACAATTGAACCAGAAACTTATATTCTATGGATGCAGTTTTTCATTATGAACATTTTTCTTCAATACAATTTTGTTCTAAAATTAATAGGTAAAGAGATATAAATCAAAATTTTAACATTGAATTTCCTATGTTCGGAAACAAAAGTAGACACCCGGTATAGTGTTTTGTTTTTACTTCTTTTGTTGTCATTCCTGATATCCAACCGAAATATAAAACGGTTTCTCTTATTGTAAACTCCCCGTATAAGGAAATTTCCTAAAAATACATTTGAATGAATGGTTTTGAACGGTGTTATGAGGTGTGGAATAAAAAGGTGAATGACTTGAATGTAATGCAGGGGGTGGAGGGGTGGGTGGTTGGGTGAGCAACGTTTTATATTTGATTTTATAAATTTTAGTTTTATATAATAAATAAATAAATTTGATTATGGAGTAATCTAGAATTTTAAGTTTGAAATTTTTGTAGATTTAATTGTTGTTGAAACTATATAATGATTGAAAGTTTTGTTGTTGAATTCAGATTGCACAACAATAAAAATGTTAAAAATATTGGTTCTTTGTTTGTTGTAATCTTTCATTGTTGTAATATTTCATTATTGTAATATTTCATTGTTGTTATGTTTCATTGTTGTTATATTTCATTAATGAAATCTTTAATTTTTGTAATATTTCATTATTGTAATATTTCATACAAATATTGCATTTAAACCAATTAAAAAACAAAGTCAATTAGATCTTATTTTCTTTCCACAAAATACTCTTAATCTCGTTTAAAAACAAATGATTAAATGTACCATTCAAAACAAACTTACCTGCGGCATATACCCTATCCTGGGTCCAGGGATACCACTCGCTTTCGAACCAGGCCTGCCACCCAACACCCATATTTCCCCAGAATCTAACTGTCTTCGTCCAACGATACAACTTAACAACGTTGTTTTTCCACAACCACTTGACCCCAATAATCCGTATCTAAAAAATTAAATAATATATTAAATATTTCCTAAACTGTAGCGTTTAGAAAAAAATTGTTGGCATAAAAAAGTTAGCTATTTTCAAGGCCTAGACAGAGGCGTAAACAATTTTTTATTCTGGGGCCACATTTTTGAATAATCACAATATTAAAAAGTGTTTTGCCGGAAATTCAGAGCAGAAAATAGTTATTTGCAATTATTTCAGCTATGGAATGTGCAAAATAAAATTTGTTTACTGATTTAGACGCAGAATTTAATTGTCTAAAACTTTTATTTGAAGCATTTTTGTCTAAAATTAACTGGCTACTTGTGCACAAAGAAAAACTAACTTCACAATAAAAGCAAATTTTATGCAACTTTATATTCGATTATTTCGGCTATAAAACGTGCAAAATAAAATGTGATTACTGTTTTAGACGCAGAATTTAATTGTCTAAAACTTTTATTTAAAGCATTTTTGTCTTAAATTAACTAGCCACGCTTGCGCAAGCTAAAACTAACTTCACAATAAAAGCAAATTTTATGCAACTTTACATTTGATTATTTCGGCAATAACGCGTGCAAAATAAAATGTGTTTACTGTTTTAGACGCAGAATTTAATTGTCTAAAAATTTTATTTGAAGCATTTTTGTCTAAAATTAACTGCCAACTTTTGCACACAAAAAAACTGTTTTCCCGTATTAAACTCCAATAACCGGTTGACATAAATTGTTATTCTATCTTTAAGGGCTTGTTATAATTAAACAAAACAACATCACGCAAAAACAAATATCTAACATCCTTCCTTCAACTATTTTTAATGCCCCAATAAGTAACAACAAAGATAAAATTAATTGTCATCCAACACTTGGTGAAACAAGGTTTAATAAAAAATATAAAGTAAACACTTGGCTATGTTTCACAAAATTCAGCCTCCAAGTCACCTTATGAGGGCATCGTCAGAGGCTGGCCTGCACAATTAGTAACCATAGACGCGTTTCGCTCTTATTAGAGCTCATCAGTATGGTATAACCCACTTCTTCACCTAGAACAAAGTTCACGTGA
Source organism: Pterostichus niger (assembly GCA_947425015.1). Classification (NCBI taxonomy): domain Eukaryota; kingdom Metazoa; phylum Arthropoda; class Insecta; order Coleoptera; family Carabidae; genus Pterostichus; species Pterostichus niger. The sequence continues at coordinate 6,965,003 of OX380352.1, forward strand.
AGAAGCTGGTGACGAAGAATTGTGCCAGCAGAGAATAAGATCTCTAACAAACTGGTAAGATGACATGAGAAGTTTTATATGAATTTCCAATCACCCTGTATTATGAAATAAATAAAAACATACATGGTATTTTTTGCTACTGTCATATTGAGGCCATCCAGGATAACGTTTGTGTTTTGTCTTCTTCCATAGCTTTTGCAAGCTTTTCTTACACAGACAGCTTGACTCCTCCAGGAGTCGATTGAAGATACTTGATGTTTAAGCTGTTTCCGTTTTTGGACAACATCCGCTAAAACTACATTTGAAGTATCCATGGCTTGTTTTGTATCTGAAAAATAAGTTTTGATTTGTTTTTACAGGTGAATGTACTATTAATTGCTAGTAGACTACTATGTATATACAGGGTGTAACAGCGAAACCAACCACCGCCTATATTTTCTTTATTATTATAGTTACAAAAAAATATTATAAAGAAAAGTTGTAGAAGACCAAGGGGGACATCTGCTTAAATAATAAAATAATGTTTTTAACCAGTGGTTCTCAAGTTACAACACAAAGTTGTATGTCTTTTTTCTACAACTGTCAAAAAACGCGTATTTTGTGCATTATTTTGCACCCTAGTGCGCAAAATGAGTATTCGTATTCTAGTGTGCAAAATGAGTATCTCGCGCACGCTCCCAAATTATTTGTTGTCAGGTTTCATTAGTTACAACACATCAATAGTATCAAATTCATATTATTGTTGATTGTTTTATGGGGTAGGTGGCTCAGTGGTATCGAGTCGGCCTGTGGATCTTGAGAACCCTGGTTCGATCCCCACAGCCGACAAACAATTTTCACCAATTTAAAAAATCTACCCCTGTGGCTCCTCCTCCACTAATATCTTTGGAGGCCGTGATTCGACGGCTGGTAACCGCACTTCACGCGAAAAAATATATCACTTACCAAGATCTGCTTAGGCAGAGTGCCACACCCAGTGATGGGTAAAAGGCGTGATGATATATATATATTTTTTTTGTTTTTCTTCAATTTACTTAAATACATCAATAATTATTGTATTATTCTTTATTTATAGTTGTAGAAAAAATGTTGTTTGAATTTCGTGGCCAAAATTCTTGTTTTTTTGCGCGTTCGAATAACTTTTTTTGTAACATTCTCACGCGCAACAAAAAAACACTCATTTTGCGCACTTCATACAAAAATAACTATAAAATATTTATCATTTGTTTATAAGTTTCAGGTAAAATGTTATACGTAACACAAATAAAACAAATTAGCTAACTTAATAATAGGTATTTATTTGTCTAGATTATGTAGAAAAAATAAAATAATAGTTGCTATAATTAATTTTATTATTAAATTAAATGCTCGAATAAATAAATAAATTCGAGTAAGCTTCCAATTCTGGTCCAATATGTCAAATAATGTCAGACACAACAAACAAATTATTATTTTATTTCTCATGGCACTCTGATAATTGATTTAAACCCTGTATTTTCTTTTGCTTCTAACTCGGATATAAGAAACAATTGAACAACAAACTTATACTCTATGGATGCAGTTTTTCATTCTGAACATTTTTCTTCAGTACACTCTTGTTCTAAAATTAATAGGTAAAAAGATATCGCTAAATCAAAATTTTAACATTGAATTTCCTATGTTCGGAAAAAAAGTAAACGCCCGGTATATTGAAACAAGTTTTTAATTAAATACTGCAATTTTGAAAATGTTTCGTTCGATTTAACGTTTGATTCTCAAACTTTGTTCATAAGCTGTCACGAAAATAATATAAATAAAATAAATAAATATATCAACACGCCTTTTACCCATTTCTGGGTGTGGCACTCTGCATAAACAGAAATCGGTAAATGATATATTTTTTTCGCGTGAAGTGCGGTTACCAGTCGTCAAATCACAGCCCTCAAAGATATTAGTGGAGGGGGAGCCACAGGGATAGATTTAAATTGGTGAAAATTGTTTGTCAGCTGTGGGGATCGAACCAGGGTTCTCAAGATCCACAGGCCGATTTGATACTACTGAGCCATTGAAATAATCGCGAATTTAATATATTTTTTCTACGATTGCTATGAAAGTTGATAATTACGCTCTCATTTGTCATCGTAAAGTTGACGTTTTCTGTGGAACAATCGAAAAATCCTTTTTGCGCGTCTCCTATGGCAACGCTCGAAAAAGATGTTAAATGCGCGCTTATTTCAATAGTTATCAGGGATACAAACAAAACAGAAACTTGTCATATTGACAGTTGACAAAACGAATTTATTTTCAGTACGTATACGTTTTTTAATAATTTTAAGATGCTATCGTAGAAAAAATTATGTGTGTATCACGAGCGTAAAGTCTCTTTGTTCCTCTTACACTATTACCGTATTCGAGTAACAAAGAATCACTTTACGCTCTTAATACACAAATAACTATTTCACGCGTTGCCATTGAAGACGCGCAATAATGTTGTTTTTTCTACAACTGTCAAAAAATGTTCATTTTTTCCCTAATATCAATACGCGAAGTACATGATTGTTTCATCATTTACATTACCATGGCAACGGGTATTTTGCACATTATTTTGCACCCTAGTGCGCAAAATGAGTATTCGTATTCTAGTGCGCAAAATGAGTATCTCGCGCACGCTCCCAAATTATTTGTTGTCAGGTTTCATTAGTTACAACACATCAATAGTATGTTATTTAGGACAAGACATAGACATAGACATATATATATACAGGGTGAGTTTGGAAGGCGCCCCCCCCCCTTTAACTTTTTTATTATGAGTAATAGAAAAAAATGGTTCATATGAAAGTTTTATTATTTTAAATATACTATTTGATGGCAGATGTAGATATTTTTTATAAAGTCAGGTTTACAAGATACGACTATCAACTTTTATTTTTTAAATAGCAACCTATAATTATTTTACTAAAATAAAAACCGCCATTTTTTTCTCTTTTCAACGGTGTATTAGTTTTTATTAATGTATCTGAAAAAATTCGAGAAAAATAAGAAAATTGAGAAATACTAGAAATAATTTTTATACAAATATTATAGGTGGCTATGTGAAAATAAACAAAATGTAACAGTGTTAAATTAATGTCAAAAAAGTATACATTTGCTGGTTACTTTTTTTAACTTATTTTGCAAACAATAAAAAAAACGTTTTCAAATGTTTACGAAAGAAGAATTAATAGATATGATTCTAATAATTAGTGAATCGACTGGAATCATGAGAAGGGCAAAAAGAATTTACCGGGAGCGGTTTCCTAGACGTCGGCAACCGAGTTTAAGTCGTAATTTTGAACATTTGTTTTAAGTTGTTTTTGTTACTGAATTTGTTGCTTTAGTTTGTTAAGTTGTATAACACTGTTACATTTTGTTTATTTTCACATAGCCACCTATAATATTTGTATAAAAATTATTTCTAGTATTTCTCAATTTTCTTATTTTTCTCGAATTTTTTCAGATACATTAATAAAAACTAATACACCGTTGAAAAGAGAAAAAAATGGTGGTTTTTACTTTAGTAAAATAATTAAAAGGTTGCTATTTAAAAAATAAAAGTTGATAGTCATATCTTGTAAACCTGACTTTATAAAAAATATCTACATCTGCCATCAAATAGTATATTTAAAATAATAAAACTTTCATATGAACCATTTTTTTCTATTACTCATAATAAAAAAGTTAAAGGGGGGGGCGTCTTCCCAGACTCACCCTGTATATATATATATATATATATATATATATATATATATATATATATATATATATATATATAACACTAGTATATAAGTCTTTGTACAGTTTATTTGTAATTATATAATCCATATTCGTCTAAAAATACATTAAATTATCATTTATGTTAATTTATAACCTAAACTGGACCTAAAGTCGTTTAAATAATTAATTACAACAATTAATTTCGCTATTACAAGCGACTACGACCTTCAAGTACACAATATTCGTTTCTCAATTGAAAAACAAGTTTAAATCGCCGTACAGGAAGACGTAAACATTGAGTTTCATTTTAAATGGACTCCTGTTAAAAAACAATTTTTTATTCTATTTATACATATTGAAAAATATACTATGATAACGCGTATTTTGCGCTGTAAAGCGAAAAAATATTCAAATTTCGAGTTTAATACACAAATAACTACTTTTTTCTAAGATTGCTATGTTTTTTGGCGTCTTCCAATTACTTTTATTGTAATATTCTCACGCGCAACAAAAAAAACACTCATTTTGCGCCTAATACAAAAATAACTATTTCGATTGTTCCACAGAAAACGTCAACTTTACGTTGACAAATGAGAACGTAATTGTCAACTTTTCATAGCAATCGTAGAAAAAAATATCTTTATTTCGCGGCTTCAATTGTAACGCGCGAAAAAGATGTTAAATGCGCGCTTATTTCAATAGTTACCAGAGATACAAACAAAACAGAAACTTGTCATATTGACAGTTGACAGAATGAATTTATTTTCAGTATGTATACGTATTTTAATAATTTTTCATAACATATGCACAAGAAATACGTTCTTATTCCCTAATTTTAAAGAGAGAAACACTGCTTTTCTCCCCTAGAGAGAGAAACATTATGTTTCTCTTTCTAGGTAGCATGTTTCTCTCCCTAGAGACTACGATTAATAGCTGTTTGCGGCGTTACCTAGGTAACTAGTTACACAACCCATATTTGACACTTGTCCCGATAAGACAGTATTTTTGTGCACTTGTTACTAAAAGTATAATATGCTTCACGGGAGGGCGCGATTATCCCTTGTGTGAAGTTCACACGCGGGAATAATAGCTTGTTTCCCTCCCTTGATGCATAACATACTATTTACGCATTCAGTTGCAAAATAATTCACAAAATACGCGTTGTCATGGTAATGCAAATGATGAAAAACTCATGAACAATATCTGTATTACGCGTCTCCAATGGCAACGCGTGATTAAGATATTAAATGCACGCTTATTTCAATAGTTACCAGGGATACAAACAAAACAGAAACTTGTCATATTGACAGTTGACAGAACGAATTTATTTTCAGTACGTATATGTTTTTAAATAATTTTATATACGACTAACTAATAATATTATCATTAAATATGCGTTTTTTGCTATATAATGCTATATATTAATCCCGCCGGGAATAATGAGTCGGGAATAATGGTCATTATTCCCGCTCGTGAACCAATCAAAATGCTTAAAACATTGATCATTGTTTTATTGTGCCATCGGAACAGTGTTGCCATAGCGACTCATATTTAAATTAAACATGCTCGTTGCTAAGTTCACTGTTGTTAACGAATCGGAAACAAACAAAATGAAATCATCGTTGAGAAGTTGTCAAAAACGGTCTTGCAAATTGTGTTAAATTATTGTGTTTAACTGTAATTGAAAAAATGGACAGTATTAAAGAAGACAGTATATCTTCTACACCACCAGAAATAACGAAAATCGCTGATGCTACTACATATGGTTTATTACCGCAAAAGTCTAAAAATCTCTATGACAAAGCATACCAAAGTTTTATGGATTGGCGTATTAAAATGAAGACAAATTCGTATTCAGAAAATGTATTGTTGGCATATTTTACTGAATTAGGTGAAAAATACAAATCATCTTCATTTTTACTCCATTTACTCATTTCAATTAGATGTAAATTTATTAGGTAAATAGATGACTAATTTTTATTAAATTAGTCGTATATGTTAGTCGTATATAAAGTATAGTATACAACTCGCTATAATGGCTATTATTACCTCGGATGATTACAACCCTTGCTCGCTCCGCTCGCTCGGGTTGCAAACTTCATCCTCGGGAATAAGAGCATCCATTATAGCATCGTTGTATAATATACTATTAAGATGCAATCGTAGAAATATCCAGGCAATTTATAAAATATAAAAAATTAAAAAACAACATTTTAAAACCAATTAAAAGTATAAATTATGTATATTAAAATAAAATATTAAAAAAAAAATAATATAGTTTTTCAGGCAAAAACTAAAACCAAATTCAATGTCATCCACTGAAAATAAACAACATACAAATCTAACTAGTTTAATATATCAATTTTCCGATTATGTAAATGTAAGAAAATTACTTTCAATTACTGTAATAATCGTAGAGAATATAATAACATGCATAAATTGAACAATTTTCATTCAATGTCAACAAATATATCCAAAAGTCTGGAATCGGTTGAATATCTCAAGGACAAGTATTCGATAACAAGATACAAAATACGTGAATATATTTATAAACCTATTCAGGCTCGACATTCAAACAAACCCGCCACCCCCCAACCCCCCTAGTAGGCGTGGCGAGGACAAGTTTTAAAAAACTTATTTATCTCGTTAAATGGAAGGAAAACATTAATTCTGAATTTAAAATTGTCGCCTAATTTCAACTTGGCAATCCCGGTCAAATAAATAAAATAAATGTTGTATAAAATTCTATATTCAAATCAATAAACAGAATTAATAATTTGCATGTATTATAACGACTGAAATTAAATTGAAAATGGTGAAAATCTATTTAAAAATAAAGATAACCTTGCTGGGAAATGAAACAAAATTGTCAGAAGAAAAATAATAATAAATTGTGGTTTGTAAAAGTGTTGATGGTCCTGAAAAAGACCGTAGTTTTTTGTTATTATCAATTAAATGTTTTGATTGTATTTGAAATTGAATACTGAATAATTTGAAATGAAGTGCTCAAATAAATCTGCAACTGTGGCATGGATGCAACACTGACCCATATTTTCATATATAATATAACAAGTAGTATGAAAATTGCTGAAAATATTTTGATATAAATTATGAGTTGTTATGGAAATGGAAACATAACGAGTGCGAAGCACGAGTTGTGTTTCCTATTTCCGTGACAACGAATGTATATTTATGTCAAAATATTATCTGTCAATTTTCATACTACGAGTTGTATTCGGCTTGAGAATTTACCAAACAAGAGTTAATTAACAAGAATAGTTAGGTATTTATTTGCACACTATTAATTAGGTATTACAGTGATGAAAATTTTGAATATTAAATGTACACTGAAGAAATGTAGAATTGACGTTTATGAAAATATTGAAAATTTCATTTATTTTATTCGTAACCAAGGATATTAATAACAGTGGTATTTCCGTTATCAATTTCACTAGTGATGAATTTCCGACGAAATGTACATTTCATTGGTTCATTTTCAAACAAATTCGTGATCCTTTTGGTTGACAGTGACGTGTGGTGTATTCTCTTTGTAATACCTCTTTGAATTGTGTGTATTGAAGGAATTGGCCTGTGAGGGTTCGAACCCGCAAATAAATCTCTCTCTACCACTATAATACAACTTAACACATTCATTTCAACCACTAATTCATTAATTATCCAACATCTTATAATTCATTTGAATTTAAGACTAATAAATAACTACTGGCAATAAACGAATATTTTTCTGCTGACAGAAAAATCCTGAATCATTTGTTTAATTTTGTTTCATTTCCCAGCAAGGCTATCCCTGTTTTGAAACTAATTTTCACCATTTTCAATTTAATTTCTGTCGTTATAAAGCATGCAACATTAATTCTGTTTTAACGTAGAATTTTATACAACTTTCATTTGAAGCTTTTAAAAATAATAATGGGAATTTTCATTTAAAATTTATTATCTCAATTTTCATCAAATTAAATCTACCCCTGTGCCTCCCCTCCACTAACATCTTTGAGGACCATGATTTGACACTTCACGCGAAGAAATATATCACTTACCAAGATCTACTTACGGCAGAGTGCCACAGCTAGTAATGGGTAAAAGACGTGATGATATATTTATTATTTAATGAAATTTACTTTGAACATTTTTCATATTTCGCGCGCAAAAAATTTAACCAATGAAAACACTGCAATACTTCTTACGTCACTATATTTTTAATCGCATCTAACTTTGAAACAATGGCTGGTAGCACAAGCTCTATTTTTGCCTGTTTTAAGAGCAGTGTTTTTGGGTGTTTTAGCTATCTCTAACATGTTAAAACCGTGCTCTTAAAACACCCAAAAACAGAGCTTGTGCTACCCATGTATCTATTAGTAATATATTGCTGACACTGGGTGCAAAAGCGAAAAGGGAAAGAGAGTGAGATATATGCTATTTTATCTTTTTTCCATACTTGCTTCAAAATGCGCATGCTCGTAATACTGGAGTACGATTGGCTGACGTCAATTTCTAGCATGTTCAAATCTAGCGCCATATTTTAAATTTGTTGAAAATATTTTATCAATTAAAGGTCATATCGACTAATATAGCAGTACATAATAAATTATTGATTCATATTTTTTCATAAGTTACATATTGCCTTGTTTTTAGGAAAACTGTGAACAAAATCATTCACATGTAAATAAAAATATTTAACATTCCGATTATTAAATCATTTAACCATCTGAACTAACTTGAGGAGATTTTGAAAAACACAAATAACAACTGACTGGCATAATAATAACGAAGAAGATAGTCACAAACAAATGTAGCAAACAGACTAATTCAAATTCACACAAGCGGTGAGGAAGAGAGCTCGCCATATTTGCAATGTCTCTCCCACTTCGTTATTAGCCAATAGTATTCCAGTATTACGGGCATGCGCATTTTGAAGCAAGTATGGACAAAGGTAAGATAGCATATATCTCACTCTCTTTCCTTTTTCGTTTAGATAATATTGCTGGTATACGGCATCAGCAATATATTACTAGTATATATATGGTGCTACCAGTCTATAAGTTTGTTTCACGTATTTATCATTATGTATTCTATAGCAACACGTAGAGTGAAATAAGTATTAAAAAAATTAATTTTATTTGCCAAGGACATTGGTTTGTGGAACAGCCATAATTTCTGATAAATCTTTCTTATGCTGTGACACACTTTCCAGCATGATTTTCTTCACAAGAATTACACAATTAAATTATGTCTTCGTAATACCAAACTTTTACTTTCGACGTATTTGCAATAGCATTAAATTTTATTCAAATATTTCATTCAATATTACTAGAATTTCTTTTGTTAAAAATGTACTTTCGCTTCGCAAAGAGTAATAATAAATTAAAATTGAAAAAATTTTAATTAAAACTAATAAATGTGTTTAATTATAATTGTTTTTTACTTGCTTGTACGAATTAAAGGAAGTATTGTAATCGGTTTTGAGATTTCAGCGGAAATACGCATTTTGAGCATCCCTGAATCCATTTTGACTAATTTCGTCGTGACGTCTGTACGTATGTATGTATCTCGCATAACTCAAAAACGGTCAGCCGTAGAAAGTATTTAGGACTGTTATAACATCTAGTTGTGCACCTCCCTTTTTGGTTGTTATATAACTTCCGGAAGTGCTACTTTATTTGAATAATAGATTTTCATGAAAAACTATATTCAAATATCATCCAAAACTTTTCAAATTTGGTATATAAGACTACTATATCAATGGAAATAACATAATAGGTTTTGGTTAAAATGGACTAACCGGAAGTGATACATTACATGAAACTGCTAACAGTTGAAAAAAAATGGTTTTATTTTGATTTTAGAAATAAATGCTGCAAATAAAAGTTTTAGAGAATTAAATTCTGCGTCTAGCACATTAACAATTATTAAATTAGCCTTTTGTATAAGCGAGATATCTACATTTAAATATTATATATTTTTAGTTTTTTGTAGTTTGCTATGGATTAGAAAAAAAAATAAATAATTTAATGTCAAATATGTGCAATTAAAAAATATCTATAGTTTAATACGCGTACAAGGAAGTCATGTGCTGTCCACATCAGATTTTTTTAATATACTTTAAAGTCTTAATTTAAAAGTTCATATCTCGAAAATTAAACGAGATATTGAGATACAAAACTACATTTATAATAATTTTTTTAACTTTTAATTTGATTCAACATAGAAAAAAAAATTGTTTCGAAGCATATCTCGGTAAGTGATATATTTATTCGCGTGAAGCGCGGTTCCAACCGTCAAATCACGGCCCCCAAAGATATTAGCGAACGGGGAGCCACAGGGGTAGATTTAATTATTTGTCGACTGTGGGGATCGAACTAGGGTTCTCAAGATCCACAGGCCGACTCGATACCACTGAGCCACCTACCCCATTATATTATTATTATTTCTAAATCTAAATAACAAGAAAACAGTGAAAAACCCTCAGAAAATCTCAAGAAAATGTTGTCAAATAATATTTATATATATAATGGAGTAGGTGGCTCAGTGGTATCGAGTCGGCCTGTAGATCTTGAGAACCCTGGTTCAATTCCCACAGCCGACAAACAATTTTTTCACCAATTTAAAAAATCTACCCCTGTCGCTCCTCCTCCACTAATATCTTTGGAGGCCGTGATTTGACGGCTGATAACCGCACTTCACGCGAAAAAATATATCACTTATTGAGATTTGCTTACGCAGAGTGCCACACCCAGTAATGGGTAAAAGGCGTGATGATATATTTATTTATTTATTTATATATGTATATTTTTCTTCGCACAAATCAAATTTCATGTTCTTATTGTTTCTTAATTCACATCTAAGTGTTAAAGTTTCAAAGAAACTTAATGTCAAATATGTGCAATAAAAAAAAATATCTATAGTTTAATACGCGTACAAAGAAGTCATGTGCTGTCCACATCAGATTGTTTTGTAAAACATATAATTAGCAATTTTGTTGCTTCATTTGTTATTATGGTGCTGATATATTTATGATATTTTTTATTGTGTTGACATTTTAATGTCTTTTTTGTTTAAATATAATTTTAGATGTTGTATGGCACTGCCGTAGTAGATCTCATGATGTATTTCTTCACGTGAAACCGTCAAATTAAAACCACCAAAAGTTTTAGCGAAGGGGGAGCCACAGGAGAAGATTTAAGTTGGTGAATATCGGCAGTGGGGATCGAACTAGGGTTCTCAAGATTCTACACTTAAAGATGAAATATTTATAAATGATTTAAGGGACTTTTTGTGAAAATATTAGTTTTAAAAATGAATCGAAGGTCTGGTTTTTGGGAAGCTTATTAAAAAAATCTGATGTGGACAGCATATGACTTCCTTGTACGCGTATTATACTATAGATATTTTTTTAATTGCACATATTTAATATTAAATATTTTATTTTTTGTTCTAATTCATAGCAAACTACAAAAATATATTATTTTTAAATTTAGATATCTCGCTTATACAAAAGACTAATTTAATAGTTGTTAATGTGCTAGACGCAGAATTTAATTCGCTAAAACTTTTATTTGCAGCATTTATTTCTAAAATCAAAATAATACCATTTTTTTCAAACTGTTAGCAGCTTCATGTATCACTTCCGGTTAGTCAATTTTAACCAAAATCTATTATGTTATTTGCATTGATATAGTAGTCTTATAAACCAAATTTGAAGAGTTTTGGATTATATTTGAATATAGTTTTTCATGAAAATCTATTATTCAAATAAAGTAGCACTTCCGGAAGTTATATAATGACCAAAAAGGGAGGTCCTAAATACTTTCTACGGCTTACCGTTTTTGAGTTATGCGAGATACATACGTACATACAGACGTCACGACGAAATTAGTCAAAATGGATTCAGAGATGCTCAAAATGCATATTTCCGCTGAAATCTCAAAACCGAAAATTTTCGCGATTACAATACTTCTTTTATTTCGTACAAGCAAGTAAAAATGCAAGCATTACAATCTCAAAATAGTTATTTGTGTATTAAGAGCGTAAAGTGATTCTTTGTTACTCGAACACAGTAATTGCAGTGTGAGCCGAAGGTGAGAGCTGCAATAGTGTAAGACGACACAAAGACACTTTACGCTCGTGACACACATATAAGTTTTTCTACGATTGCATCTTAAAATTATTTAAAAACGTTCGGGAAGTTTTGGAAAAAACATTCCAATTTCTAAAGCACTTATTCAAAAACTATATTTATAATAAAAAAGCTCTTCCGGAAGTTATATAATGACCAAAAAGGGAGGTGCACAACTAGATGTTATAACAGTCCTAAATACTTTCTACGGCTTACCGTTTTTGAGTTATGCGAGATACATACGTACGTACAGACGTCACGACGAAATTAAGTCAAAATGGATTCAGAGATGCTCAAAATGCGTATTTCCGCTGAAATCTCAAAACCGATTTTTTTGCGATTACAATACTTCTTTTACTTCGTACAAGAAAGTAAAAAAGAAGCATTATAAATATTTGAGTGACTGAGTGATTTAAACAGAATCCCAGAAAGTTTGGCGTAATTAGTAGTTAACCTTGGTAGAAATTGATCATCGAAATCTCATTTTAAATAACAAATTATTTGTAATTTTATTGAATAACACAAATTTAAATATTTTTTTTTTGAACAACAACATAAAAAGATGAACGATGAAATAGTACAGTAGTTCTAAATTGCATTCTGAATTGTGTAGATTAATATTTATACATGGAAATCAATAAACTATTTGTGAAAATAATAGTTATTTACATACCAAGTGCGGGAAGCTAGTTCACGCAAGAGGTTTGTATTTTTTGTAGGAAAAGTGTAAAACTATATAATCATGATCATCATGTGCAAGTACTTCAACAGAAACTGCTGCTGCTGCTATAAATGTTCATGTGCCGCCAGCTTTACAATCCATTCAAACAAACCAAGTTGTGCCAGGAGTTAGTATTTCAAATTGACAAAGTTGTACTAGAAATATAAACATTCCACAAAACAATCATATACACATCACACTGCTTTGTAACCATTTTATAACTAACTTCACAGTCATGTCAAATTTCAATTGATTTAATTTTAATGTAATAAAGAGTGTTATATTATTTACTAATTTCATTTGTAGTATACAGTAAATTGAATAAACTTGTTTAATTTCATATCTATGTTGTTACAATTTACCTTACGTTTGTAGGTTATGTGTTTCCACTGCTGTCGAGTGCTGTCATTTCGTTGCCAACATTGTGAACCAAATGCACTAAATTTATCATTTTAAAATTAAATTTCATTCAATATTCCATCATTTTCTTTTATTATTATTACGCAAAAGAGTGTTTGAGATACTATACTTTTATCATCCAAAACTTTTCAAATTTGATATATAAGACTACTATATCAATGCAAATAACATAATAGATTTTGGTTAAAATGTACTAACCGGAAGTGATGCATTACATGAAGCTACTAACAGTTTGAAAAAAATGATATTATTTTGATTTTAGAAATAAATGCTGCAAATAAAAGAGAATTAAATTCTGCATGTAGCACATTAACAATTATTTAATTAGCCTTTTGTATAAGCGAGATATCAAAATTTAAAAATTATATATTTCTTGTTTTTTGTAGTTTGCTATGAATTAGAACAAAAAATAAAAAATGTCAAATATGTGCAATTAAACAAATATCTATAGTTTAATACGCGTACAAGGACGTCATATGCTATCCACATCAGTTTTTTTAGATTTATTGTTATAAATTCAAGGTTTAATTTAAGATTTACTAAATTTTTTGTATCTTAAAATTGTTATTTTTACTTTTTATTTATCAATAAAATTAATTCAATACTATATCTACAAATCTAATTAGAATAAAATTGTCTTAAAATTTAATTATTGTTATAAATTTTTACATAAAAAGTAATATTATTATACATTAATTCTAATATCAAAACTGCTCATAAATAATTAATATTTTGTTAAATTTCATTTCGTGATTACAGAAAAAAAAATTTAAATTAATGTTAAACTCAATACATTCATTAACCAGGGGCACTCAACCGGTGAAGCATTCCTCAGGAGAGGCACAAGGCATAACATCATTTTAAAATTAATTAACTATTTATTCATTATATTCTTCTAGAAGCATTAATTTCTTCCTTAAATATTCTTCCTGCATTCCATCAAAGTATGAATCTGTTTTCGTGTTCCACTCGAGCAGATTACATTGTTGCAATACACAGAAAAAAAAATCAGGGTATGAATTAATGCTCGAGGGCAGATTCAATTAAAAAATCGTTAAGACACCAATACTAAATATTAAAATAATATAATATATAATATAATATATAATATAATATATAATATAATATATAATATAATATAATATATAATATAATATAATATATAATATAATATATAATATAATATATAATATAATATATAATATGGGGTAGGTGGCTCAGTGGTATCGAGTCGGCTTGTGGTTCTCAAGATCCCCACAGCCGACAAACAATTTTCACCAATTTAAATCTACCCCTGTGGCTTCCTCTCCACTATCATCTTTGGGGGCCGTGATTTGACGGCTGGTAACCGCACTTTACGCGAAAAATATATTACTTACCGAGATCTGCTTAGGCAGAGTGCCACACTCAGTAATGAGTAAAATTATTTTTTATTTTAAAATAATATAGGTTTTATATTTTGTTTAAAATAATATGTAAAAATATATGCATGGCAACTTGTAATAAATATCTGCAATTTCAGACTTTAAAAATTGATTCAAGGAAGATTTTTATATAGGTATAAGAAAAAAATCTAACTTTTTATGTCAAATAATAAAAATAACAAAAAATAATGTATAAACTATGCTGTTTTTAGGAATGTAGCTCAATAACAAAGCAAGATCTGCAATTGCAGACCTCAAAAATGAATTCTAGGAAGCTTTTTATATATGTATAGGAAAAACATCTAACTTTTTATGTTAAATAATAAAGATAATAAAAATAATGTATAAACTACTGAGTTTTTAGGAATGCAGCTCAATAGCAAAGCAAGATCTGCAATTGCAGACCTCAAAAATGAATTCTAGGAAGCTTTTTATATATGTATAGGAAAAACATCTAACTTTTTATGTTAAATAATAAAGATAATAAAAATAATGTATAAACTACTGAGTTTTTAGGAATGCAGCTCAATAGCAAAGCAAGATCTGCAATTGCAGACCTCAAAAATGAATTCTAGGAAGCTTTTTATATATGTATAGGAAAAACATCTAACTTTTTATGTTAAATAATAAAGATAATAAAAATAATGTATAAACTACTGAGTTTTTAGGAATGCAGCTCAATAGCAAAGCAAGATCTGCAATTGCAGACCTCAAAAATGAATTCTAGGAAGCTTTTTATATATGTATAGGAAAAACATCTAACTTTTTATGTTAAATAATAAAGATAATAAAAATAATGTATAAACTACTCAGTTTTTAGGAATGCAGCTCAATAGCAAAGCAAGATCTGCAATTGCAGACCTCAAAAATGAATTCTAGGAAGCTTTTTATATATGTATAGGAAAAACATCTAACTTTTTATGTTAAATAATAAAGATAATAAAAATAATGTATAAACT
This sequence comes from Pterostichus niger, assembly GCA_947425015.1. Classification (NCBI taxonomy): domain Eukaryota; kingdom Metazoa; phylum Arthropoda; class Insecta; order Coleoptera; family Carabidae; genus Pterostichus; species Pterostichus niger. The sequence continues at coordinate 6,980,393 of OX380352.1, forward strand.
ACTGAGTTTTTAGGAATGCAGCTCAATAGCAAAGCAAGATCTGCAATTGCAGACCTCAAAAATGAATTCTAGGAAGCTTTTTATATATGTATAGGAAAAACATCTAACTTTTTATGTTAAATAATAAAGATAATAAAAATAATGTATAAACTACTCAGTTTTTAGGAATGCAGCTCAATAGCAAAGCAAGATCTGCAATTGCAGACCTCAAAAATGAATTCTAGGAAGCTTTTTATATATGTATAGGAAAAACATCTAACTTTTTATGTTAAATAATAAAGATAATAAAAATAATGTATAAACTACTGAGTTTTTAGGAATGCAGCTCAATAGCAAAGCAAGATCTGCAATTGCAGACCTCAAAAATGAATTCTAGGAAGCTTTTTATATATGTATAGGAAAAACATCTAACTTTTTATGTTAAATAATAAAGATAATAAAAATAATGTATAAACTACTGAGTTTTTAGGAATGCAGCTCAATAGCAAAGCAAGATCTGCAATTGCAGACCTCAAAAATGAATTCTAGGAAGCTTTTTATATATGTATAGGAAAAACATCTAACTTTTTATGTTAAATAATAAAGATAATAAAAATAATGTATAAACTACTGAGTTTTTAGGAATGCAGCTCAATAGCAAAGCAAGATCTGCAATTGCAGACCTCAAAAATGAATTCTAGGAAGCTTTTTATATATGTATAGGAAAAACATCTAACTTTTTATGTTAAATAATAAAGATAATAAAAATAATGTATAAACTACTCAGTTTTTAAGAATGTAGTTCAGTAACAAAACAAGATCTGCAATTGCAGACCTCAAAAATGAATTCTAGGTAACTTTTTATATAGGTATAGGAAAAAAAATCTAACTTTTTATGTGAAATAATAAAGATAATTTAAAAAAAAACGTATATTTATCCAGTTTTTATGAATGTAGGTCAGTAACAAAACAAGATCTGCAATTGCATACCTAAAAATTGAATTCTAGGGACTATTTTATATAGGTATAGGGTAAAAATCTAACTTTTTATGGCAAATAAAAAAATAACAAAAAATAATGTATAAACTATGCAGTTTTTAGGAATGCAGCTCAATAGCAAAGCAAGATCTGCAATTGCAGACCTCAAAAATGAATTTTAGGTAGCTTTTTATATATGTATAGGAAAAACATCTAACTTTTTATGTCAAATAATAAAGATAATAAAAAATAATGTATAAACTACTGAGTTTTTAGGAATGCAGCTCAATAGCAAAACAAGATCTGCAATTGCAGACCTCAACAATGAATTCTAGGAAGCTTTTTATATAGGTATATGAAAAAAATCTAACTTTCTATGTAAAATAATAAAGATAATAAAAATAATGTATAAACTACTCAGTTTTTAGGACCGTAGCTCAATAGCAAAGCAAGATCTGCAATTTCGGACCTCAAAAATGAATTCTAGATAACTTTTAATATAGGTATAGGAAAAAAAATCTAACTTTTTATGTCAAATAATAAAAATAATATATAAACTACTCAGTTTTTAGGACCGTAGCTCAATAGCAAAGCAAGATCTGCAATTTCGGACCTCAAAAATGAATTCTAGATAACTTTTAATATAGGTATAGGAAAAACATCTAATTTTTTTTGTCAAATAATAAAGATAATTTAAAAAAAAATCTGATGTGGACACCACATGACTTCCTTGTACGCGTATTAAACTATAGATATTTTTTTAATTGCACATATTTGACATAAACTCTTTTATTTTTTATTTTTTGTTCTAATCCATAGCAAACTTAATTAAAAAAGCACACAAAATATATACTATTTAAATTTAGATATCTCGCTTATGCAAAAGGCTAATTTAAAAATTCTTAATGTGCTAGACGCAGAATTTAATTCTCTAAAACTTTTATTTGAAGCATTTATTTCTAAAATTAAAATAATACCATTTTTTGCAAGGAAAACTGTTAGCAGCTTCATGTAATGTGTCACTTCCGGTTGGTGTATTTTAACCAAAATCTATTATATTATTTCCATTGATATAGTAGTCTTATATACCAAATTTGGAAAGTTTTAAATTATATTTTAATATAGTTTTTCATGAAAATCTATTATAGGCTTCAAGTAAAGTACCACTTCCGGAAGTTATATAATGACCAAAAAGGGAGGTGCACAACTAGATGTTATAACAGTCCTAAATATAAAATTTCAATTTTCTACGGCTTACCGTTTTTGAGTTATGCGAGATACATACGTACGTACAGACGTCACGACGAAATTAGTCAAAATGGACTCAGGGAGGGCCAAAATGCGTATTTCCACTGAAATCTGAGAACCGAAAATTTTCGCGATAACAATACTTCCTTTACTTCGTACAAGGAAGTAAAAACGTATATTTATCCAGTTATTATGAATGTAGGTCAGTAACAAAACAAGATCTGCAATTGCATACCTAAAAATTGAATTCTAGGGAGTATTTTATATAGGTATAGGGTAAAAATCTAACTTTTTATGTCAAATAATAAAGATAATAAAAATAATGTATAAATTACTGAGTTTTTAGGAATGTAGCTTAATAACAAAGCATGATCTGCAATTGCACACCTCAAAAATCGATTCTATGTATCTTCATACATACACATGAAAAAAAAATCCAGCTTTATACATCAAATAATACAAACAATAAATAAAAACCTAAAATTATTCACAAAACAATATGTATCAATTTCTTATTTCCTGCAAAACTACCCATAACTGGGTAAACTTCTACAGATTTTTACTTCAAAAATCAATTTTACATCTGTCAACTTATATCAAATCAAATTGACAGTTAAAATAAATGTCAAACTGACATTTCTGACACGGACAAACATCAACATATTATCATAAAGTAAACCACGAATTATTGTATCTGATTTTACAAAACACCCGGTATATTATTAATCCAAAAGTAACTAAATACTAACTCTCTTTAGATCCAACACAAGAACAGTTACAAAATATGTGTTTCACTATCAATAAACCAACTTTTTGCAATAAACTTGTTTCGTATCAGAGAATTGATAATAACATTTATTTCTAGTTTACTTTCAATGCGTAATATTGAATACAATACAAGAAAATATGTTTAAATAGAACTTACTGGTTAAATAGAATCCACAAATTTCTAGAATCAGCTACATTAATTCACAAACAGAACACATAACTGCGGTTTCGTCATATTTACATAACGTAAAAGTGAAAATCGTAGCTAGCTTCAATAACAAACAGTTGCTCGAAGAGACAGTTGAAATTTGACTGAGTTGACTTGAGTCAAATTCGAAGTATAGTTCATTTTTTTAAACTAGTGGTGGGGGAACAAAAAATTTCAACTTTTTTTTTAATTATTCCAGTTATTGCAGCAATAAATGTTATTGCAATTTTGAGCCAAGTTTTTTGTTTAAACTTTAGTTTAAGATTTGAACAAATTTATAGAATTATTATTTCGTCATTTTGTCGCCTATTTTAATTAAAATAAAATACTTGTAATTTTTTTTTGTTTTTACTTGCTGTACGAAGTAAAGAAAGTATTGTAATCGGATTTGAGATTTCAGCGGAAATATGCATTTTGAGCATTCATGAATTAATTTTGAGTAATTTCGTCGTGACGTCTGTACGTACGTATGTATCTAGCATAACTCAAAAACGGTAAGTCGTAGAAAGTATTTAGGACTGTTATAACATCTAGTTGTGCACCTCCCTTTTTGGGCGTTATATAACGTCCGGAAGTGCTACTTTACTTGAATAATAGATTTTCATGAAAAACTATATCCAAATATAATCCAAAACTTTTCAAATTTGGTATATAAGGCTACTATATCAATGCAAATAACATAATAGATTTTGGTTAAAATGGACTAACCGGAAGTGATACATTACATGAAGCTGCTAACAGTTTGAAAAAATGGTATTATTTTGATTTTAGAAATAAATGCTGCAAATAAAAGTTTTAGAGAATTAAATTCTGCGTCTAGCACATTAAGAATTATTTAATTAGCCTTTTGTATAAGCGAAATTTTGTAAATTGAAAAATTATATATATTTTTTTAAATTAAGTTTGCTATGGATTAGAACAAAAAATAAGAAAAAAAATAAAAATTTAATGTCAGATATGTGCAAATAAAAAAATATCTATAGTTTAATACACGTACAAGGAAGTCATGTGGTGTCCACATCAGATTTTTTACAATAAATAAAATAAATATATCATCACGCCTTTTACCCATTACTGGATGTGGCACTATAACGTAACAGATCTCGGTAAGTGATATATTTATGCGCATTTCCAGTTGTCAAATCACGGCCCCCAAAGATGTTAGTGGATAGGGAGCCACAGAGATAGATTTAAATTGGTGAAAATTGTTTGTCGACTGTGGAGATCGAACCAGGGTTCTCAAGATCCACAGACCGCCTCGATACCACTGAGCCACCTACCCCATAATAATATAATATAATTATTATTTCGCCTATACTAATTAAAATAAAATACGTGTGAATTTTTTTTTGTTTACATTTTTACAATTACCGTTAATTGTAATTCTTTTGGTAATTAATTGATCTGCAATTGCAGGCCTCAAAAATTGATTTTACAGATTTTTTTTAAGTTGGTATAGTTAAAAATATAGTTTACTGTGCCAAAAAATAATTATAGTTATAATTATGTGTAACTATCTTATTTTTTATTGGGGTATAGCTCAAGATATGCAATTGTAGATCTCAAAAATGGATTCTACGGACTTTTTTACATAGGTATGGATTTTTTTTCAACTTTCTATGTCAAATAATAACGATAATAAATTAAAACTAAAATATCTAAAAACAAATAATAATATTTTTTTTAATTACCCAAAATTGGGTAAAAAATTGCAATTAAACACTTCAAAAATCGATTCTACAGACAATTCTACATCGATATAAAAAAAATTGCAGTTTTCTATGTTGTAGAATAAGAATAAATAGGTAATGATAAAATAAATATAATTTTGTAAAAATACATAAATTAATTAAATAATTATGTAGGACGTATTCCTGCATTTTTCACCTACTATACATGACAAAATGACGTCAAAATAAAAAATTAGGACTAAAAATCGTAAAAATAAGCATTATAACCTAACAAAAATTTTCAAAATTCGTTAATTTTACTTTAAAAACTTCAAACAAGGCCCGGAGGGGTATTTTTAACATCTTTGTCGCCCAAACTTTCGATTGTCACCTCGTTTTTAACGAATAATTACCTAATAAGTTTTTAATTAGCAATTGAAATTTACATTTCAGCGAATTATTATAATGTTAGGAGGCCAACAGTGCATTTTTGCCAGATAAAGTGAAGGGCCTAGGTATAGTCTGGAATACTTACAGAAATACCGAGTACCTATTAAATTACATGGAAAAAACTTGCACAAAAATTCCTTTAAATTAAAATTGCTATAAAAATCGTTCTAGTAGCCGGAATTTAACGAATTTTTTTTTCATATCGATGTAAAATTACCCATAGAATTGATTTTTGTTATTTTCAACTGCATATCTTTACCCAATTATGGGTAAAATTAAATAAAACTAAACTCATGTTTCTAATATAGATATCTCTTATAAAAATAGAGATAAAAGAATGCGGTTTTCAATTATGTATTCATCGTATCAAGTACTATCCGGTAAACTGAATTAAAGATCTGTTATTGCAGATCTATAATATTTAAACAACAATATCTCGTGAACTAGCAAAGATAGAAAACTACAGTTTTCAATGTTGTATTAAATATGTTGTATACTTCTTTAAGGAACCAAATATGGGATCTGCTCTTGCAGATCACTTTTTTGCTTGGAACCCTAACAAATTTAGTATCAAATTAAAGCTTGTAAATAAAGGAAATCAAATAAAATACTTAAAAAATGTTTTTACCGATTATAAACCGGTTTTTATAAGTTAAGGCTGTAAAATATTGCTACGGCAACTATACTTTCCGGAGCGCTGTACAAGAAACATATAATGTAGGAGTAATTTTGACTAATTTTAGGTTGTTGTTGACATTATAGTCGCGCTGTCATGTTACAAGCTAGAATTCACAAAATAAAATTATCATTTATTACTGGGTGTGGCTGTCTGTCGAAGCAGATCTCAATAAGTGATATATTTATGCGCGTTACCAACCGTAAAATTACCTAAAAATTGCACTAGAGTAGATTTGGTGACAATTGTTTGTCAACTGTGGGATCGAATCAAAGTTTTTAAATCCACTGAACCCTTGTGTAACACTTACCTGTAGTAAGTAGTGTCTTTATGTGGGTTCACAATAAACTGATATAACATCAAAAACGTTCATGTTAAAATATTGAGTTATCTGAATATAATATCTGAAGCACTTATAAATTATTATTATAGATAACAAAGCACTTTACAGTATTACCACATTTGAGGAGCTTAAATATGTAATTCACTAAAAGTTACTATGGCAGAGAGCTATAGCTAGTAAATGGGTAAAAGTCATGATGATTCATTTATATATTTTACTTAATTCCGTTATGAAAAGTCGTGTTTTACATGAATTTTTGAGGTTATGAAATGTCAACTGTCATTTAAGAGTTATGTAAAGAATTTTTTACATAACTAGTTACGTAATGAATGTTGACAGTTTTTCTCAAAATGCAAATAACGGAAAAAACTATTTATTAAAATGTTTAGGATTTATATACATTGAATAATGTTTCTGGTATGAAACAGTTGACGGGCAAATTAGCAGATTCTTCGATATCAGAAGGAAGGTCTGTCTCGGATTCAGAACTCATTTTCAATGATGACAAGCTTTAAATTTAAACATTTTATTCATTTAATTTCACGGCAACGCTTTGGTAATTTTGAAATATACTGAGCTGTCATAAGCCTAGAATTTTATGTATTTTAAACATTATTTTAGCGGAATTACATAAAATACGTTATGAAAACGTGATACTGTTTGACTCACTTAATTTGCAAAACTCGCTTCGCTCGTTTTAGCAAATATCAACCTTTTCATAACTGGTTACGTAAATAACTATTGTTTATATTTTACGAGGATTCATTACTTTCCTATAATTTGTATGATTTTCAATAAAATTCTCCAAATTTTGTTTGAATTTATTACTTACTTGTTTAAAAAGGTCCCTTAAATCATTGTCAAAATAATAGTCGTTTCAAAAAGTCACCCAGATTAATATTTAGGCTGTTGTTTTCCCTAATTTTCTAATAAATAATTTTACCTGAAACTGACAGGAAAATAAACATTTGACTGAGCTTTAAGACTCAAGAAAGCTTTGCTTTGCATGCCTAGTCAGGAAAATAACATATTGCCTGCCTAGGTAGGTAATGAAACAAATGTGCGTGTCTAGTTACTTAGCAACATAAAATACTGACTGAATATGTAAGTCAAATATTTCTTTTAATTTAAATTAATTTAAAATATTTATTATTCGTTCACATTCATTTTCTGAAAACGTCCCCAATATATTTTCAAGACAATATTTTTTTCAAAAAGTCCCTCAAATCATTTATAAGACTGTCATTGCTCTAAAAAGTCCCTCAAATTATTTATAAAACTATCATTTATTAAAAAATTCACAAAAATAACTTTTAAGTGTGCCATTAAAAGTCTTTGAACTTAATTAAAAATTGTTTTTTTTCGAAAACTGTCATATAAAGTTAAAATTTACATGACAACTATCAACACGCGAAATGAGTGTTTTTTTGTTTATAGAACGCAAAAGGCTTTTGCATCCTGCAATTTTTTGATAGAAGAAAGGCTCACAATTTAATAAAATTTGTCACTTTATTTTTTTGCTTAGAAACAATACTTCTATTCTTTAACTTATATTTAATGTTCCAATTGAGCGCATATTGATATTTATCCCGCTTGAGGAAGCTAACTGGTGTACTGGAATAGTTTCTTGAGAAATGCAATGCGAATCCCAATAAATCGCAGAAAAACATTAGAACGTTTGTTTGGTTTCTATTGCCAACCAGCTGTCAATTGCTGGTCAGAGAATACCAGATTTGATAGCAATTATATTACATACATTGTTGTCATGGAGACATTAGATGTCACATTAATTAATCCTAAACGTCAACATTTTCTCATTACATTATTACTAATTTTGGGACATAGTTTTCGAAAAAACGTTGTTTGATACTCGATTGCGAAATTCTTTTGCATTCTCGAATGCAAAACTAACATTTCGCAATCTAGAATCAAAAATAACTATTTGTCGTTTTCCCAACACTGCATACTAGTCATTTCTAATACTACCAGTTTTCCAAAAGTCATTTAAATCATTTTTAAAACTTTCTCAGAAAATAATTTATATTTTTCAAGCCAGATATTCTTACCAAAAAATGTAATAGTTATTTTTGTATGAAGTGCGCAAAATGAGTGTTTTTTTGTTGCGCGTGAGAATGTTACAAAAAAGTCATTGGAACGCGCCAAAAAACAAGAATACAAACAACATTTTTTCTACAACTGTAAATAAAGAATAATACAATAATTATTGATTAATTTAAATAAATTGAAGGAAAACAATCAACAATAATATGAATTTGATACTATTGATGTGTTGTAACTAATGAAACCTGACAACAAATAATTTGGGAGCGTGCGCGAGAAACTCATTTAGCGCACTAGAATACGAATACTCATTTTGCGCACTAGGGTGCAAAATAATGCGCAAAATACGCGTTGTCATGGTAATGTTAATTATGAAACATTCACGTACTTCGCGTATTGATATTAGTGACAAAAAATGAACAATTTTTGACAGTTGTAGAAAATAGCTATTTATGAAACTAGTAAGGTAATAACCTATTTCCTTACTAGTTTCATACAATATTTTTTCTATTTCCGTTCTAATGAATACGAAAGAGCGTTTTTGAAATTATGAAATTTTGACATATTAATGACAGTTATAAATTCAAAAAATAAAAGAATAACACATCAGAATTCGTCTACCAAGATATCTGTTGTTCTGTTGCTATGTTACCTCATTATTTCACTAGTTAAATAATACAGTTCATTACCTAACTCAAATAAGTGAAATAAAACGTCTATTTCCTGACGGAAGTAGAAAATAGTTATTTGTGTATTAAGAGCGTAAAGTGATTCTTTGTTACTCGAGCACGGTAATAGTGTAAGAGGAACAAAGACACTTTACGCTCGTGATACACACATAATTTTTTCTACGATTGCATCTTAAAATTATTTAAAAACGTATACGTACTGAAAATAAATTCGTTCTGTCAACTGTCAATATGACAAGTTTCTGTTTTGTTTGTATCCCTGGTAACGCGCAATTATAATCTTTTTCGCGCGTTGCCATTGGAAACGCGCATATTTAACGTCTTTTTCGCGCGTTGCCATTGGAGACGCGCAAAAAAGATATTTTTCGATTGTTCCACAGAAAACATCAACTTTACGATGACAAATGAGAGCGTAATTGTCAAGTTTTCATAGCAATCGTAGAAAAAGATATTTTTCGATTGTTCCACAGAAAACGTCAACTTTACGATGACAATTGAGACCATAATTATCAACTTTTCATAGCAATCGTAGAAAAATTATATTATCTTTATTTCATTTAGTACAATTTTAAACATTTCTGTAAACGTAAATACCGTCTCCTTGTAAACCATAAATAAAATGTTTCTAATCCGGTCCTGAAATGCATATTTCCGCCTTTCTATTCTACAAGGGCATTGGTACAAAGTTTCAGTTTTTATTGAAATAAATTACAATTTTTCAAGAAAATCTTCATTGTTTTCTTGTTCGTGTCGAATGATATATTTCAAGTTCTCATGCATATAGATAAATAAAATATAGACATTATAGAATTATAAAATATATACATGTAATTATTTGATTTCAAAAGCAAAAAAAAACCATTATTTTGAGAAGTACTTAGACATGTGTTGTTTTTCATTGCTAATTGTTGTATGTAACCATTACTTTTTTTGTATTACTGTATTCATGTATTTAAAATGACGCATATTATTTGAATTTCGCGGAGTACGAGTTATTGAAAAGATGACAGTTTTGTAAATTATTTGAGGGATTTCTGACAATCTTCAAAATGATTTCAGGGACTTTTTGGGAAGATGGCAATTATAATAATGAATTTGGGGGACTTTTTGGGAAGATGACAATCTTAAAAATTAATTGGGGAACTTTTTGAAAAGATGACAATTTTAATCATTAATTTGAGGGACATTTTGGAAAGATATCAATCTTAAAAATGATTGGAGAAAGTGTTTGGGTAGAAGGCAATCATAAAAATGATTTGGGGGATATTTTGGGAAGATGACAATTTTAAAAATGATTTGAGAGAGTTTTTGAAAAGATAGCAATCTTAAAAATAATTTGAGGGATTGTTTTGGGAAGAAGACAATCTTAATAATGACATGAGGGACTTTTTTTGAATATGGCTGTCTTAAAAATGATTTGGGGAACTTTTTGAAAAGATGACAATTTGAATAATGAATTTGGAAGACTTTTTAGGAAGATGACAATCTTAAAAATGATTTGAGAGAGGTTTTGGGTAGAAGGCAATCATAAACATGATTTGAAGGACATTTTGATAAAATGACAATTATAATAATGAATTTGGGGGACATTTTGGGAAGAAGACAATCTTAAAAATAGCGTGAGGGACGTTTTTTGAATATGACAGTCTTAAAAATATGTATAATCCCATTTGAAAAAATATAACTTTGTGTTGTAACTTGAGAACCACTGATTTAAAACATTATTTTATTCTTTAAGAAGATGTCCCCCTTGGTCTTCTACAACTTTGCTTTATAATATTTTTTGTAACTATAATAATAAAGAAAATATAGGCGGTGGTTAGTTTCGCTGTTACACCCTGTATAATTTTTAAATGTAGATATCTCGCTTATACAAAAGACTAATTTAATAATTGTTAATGTGCTAAACGCAGAATTTAATTCTCTAAAACTTTTATATGCAGCATTTATTTCTAAAATCAAAATAATACCATTTTTTTTCAAACTGTTAGCAGCTTCATGTAATGTATCACTTCCGGTTAGTCTATTTTAACCAAAATCTATTATGTTATTTGCATTGATATAGTAGTCTTATATACCAAATTTGGATTATATTTGAATATAGTTTTTCATGAAAATCTATGATTCAAGTAAAGTAGCACTTCCGGAAGTTATATAATGACCAAAAAGGGAGGTGCACAACTAGATGTTATAACAGTCCTAAATACCTCAACTTTCAACGGCTTACCGTTTTTGAGTTATGTGAGATACATACGTACGTACAGACGTCACGCCGAAATTAGTCAAAATGGATTCAGGGATGCCCAAAATGCATATTTACGCTGAAATCTCAAAACCGAAAATTTTCGCGATTTTACTTCGTACAAGCAAGTAAAAATGCGAGCATTATAATCTTAAAATCCAATTTAAGGGACGTTTTAGGGACACGATAGCGGTAAAAATGATTTTCTGTTAAGTTAACAGTCTTCAAAGTGCTTTCAACACCATTTACAACAGATTTGAGGGACTTGAGGGATTTTTAAAGACCCCAAATTTAGGAACGTTTTGTGAAAAGGCAAGACATAACAATTGACATACAGGACTTTTTTTACTTCCTTGTACGAAGAAAAGGAAGTATTGTAATCGCGAAAATTTTCGGTTCTCAGATTTCAGCGGAAATACGCATTTTGGCCCTCCCTGAATCAATTTTGACTAATTTCATCGTGACGTCTGTACGTACGTATGTATCTCGCATAACTCAAAAACAGTAAGCCGTAGAAAGTTGAGGTATTTAGGACTGTTATAACATCTAGTGGTGCACCTCCCTTTTTGGTCATTATATAACTTCCGGAAGTGCTACTTTACTTGATAATAGATTTTCATGAAAAACTATATTCAAATATCATCCAAGACTTTTCAAATTTGGTATATAAGACTACTATATCAATGCAAATAACATAATAGATTTTTGGTTAAAATGGACAAACCGGAAGTGATACGTTACATGAAGCTGCTAACAGTTGAAAAAAATGGTATTATTTTAATTTTAGAAATAAATGCTGCAAATAAAAGTTTTAGAGAATTAAATTCTGCGTCTAGCACATTAAAAATTATTAAATTAGCCTTTTGTATAAGCGAGATATCTAAATTTAAAAATTATATATTTTTTTTATTTTGTAATTAAGTTTGCTATGAATTAAAACAAAAAATAAGAAAAAAATAAAAAATTAATGACAAATATGTGCAATTAAAAAATATCTATAGTTTAATACGCGTACAAGGAAGTCATGTGCTGCCCACATCAGATTTTTTTTAATATATTTAAAAGTTCATATCTCGAAAATTAAACGAGATATTGAGATACAAAACCACAATTATTATTATTTTTGTAACTTGTAACAAAAAAATTGTTGTTTCGAAGCAGATCTCGGTAAGTAACTTCCGGAAGTGCTACTTTACTTGAATAATAGATTTTCATGAAAAACTATATTCAAATATAATCCAAAACTTTTCAAGCTTGGTATATAATACTACTATATCAATGTTAATAACATAATAGATTTTGGTTAAAATGGACTAACCGGAAGTGATACATTACATGAAGCTGCTAACAGTTTGAAAAAAAAATGGTATTATTTTGATTTTAGAAATAAATGCTGCAAATAAAAGGGAATTAAATTCTGCGTCTAGCACATTAACAATTATTTAATTAGACTTTTGTATAAGCGAGATATCTAAATTAAAAAATTATATATTTCTTGTTTTTTGTAGTTTGCTATGAATTAGAACAAAAAATAATAAATGTAATGTCAAATATGTGCAATTAAAAATATATCTATAGTTTAATACGCGTACAAGCAAGTCATGTACTATCCACATCAGATTTTTGTCTTATACACAACAATTGTCCTTTCAAACAAATATCTACCCCAATTTTTATCTTTTCCTAACTCCATACAATAATGCATAATATTATAAAATTATTACAACTAGCTCTGGTTTCTATAAAGCAATCTACATTTATTTAATTTATTCAAAACTACATACTTGCAAAACAAGTGAACGCCAAGTAAATAGGTTTTTTACTCTTACAATTACTAGAATAATTGCAATGTGACTCAAGCTGACCTTAGACGATTTAAATATTATCCTGCACTTGAAAGATCATTGCCAATGGAGCATAATTGTTACAGTACCGGAATGAATAATTTTTTAATTAGTTTAAGGCAGTGGTTTCCAAACTTTTTCTCTCAGCAGCCCCTTTTTTCCGTAAAAAATTATCGCGCCCCTCTCATTTTCAAAAATCGTAAATAATTTATTTTATAGAATACAAAAAAATAAGTACTAGAAACAAATATTGTCATTATATAAGATATTTGTTATAACAAATCTTTTTCTTAACCTAAAATTATGTTTATGACAACATAATAATAGAACAAAATAATGTAACAACATTTATAAACATAAAATTGTAATACGATTGGAAATAATATTTAATTTAAATTAGGCATAATTAATACAATATAATCATAATTTTTGAGTGTGCTGAATGGGCGCTTGTTTTTCAGTTTCTCGAACCGGGGTGTCATTGAAGATATCGCCACTCGCAATTCTTTTTCAACGAATAATCGAGTTCGATATTTTGTCTTTAAAACAGCTACAGCGGAAAAGTCTGTTTCACACAAATAAGATGTTACGAAACGTAATAAAATTTCTAAGGCTTTGTTTGTTAAACTAGGGATATTTTACTGCGAGCGCGAGCTAGAAACACGTGTGTGCTATGATGTAAATGAAGAATGTGTTCATAAGCCTCAATTATATTTTTATATAGCGCGTCCCCCTTGTACCAATCACGCGCCTCCCAAGGGGGGCGCGCCCCACAGTTTGGAAACCACTGGTTTAAGGGGTAATGCATTTTTTTTATTTGCTTAAATTCTAGTTTAAACCCTTAGGAATAAGGGACAATTAATTTAAATTCCGCGCGGAAGTATTTCAGAGGAAAAAAAGCATATATCTATTAGTACTAGTATTTATATATATATGTGACTCGAAACTTTAAACGCGTTTTTCTCGAAATCATATTTTCAAAATCGGGCGAAAAGAAATCTGAAATACTAATTGATGGATCGTGCTGAATCATTTTATTTCTTATTCTAGATAGAAATTACTCAAAAACTACGGCGGCTTTTTTAAAAAGTGCTTCATTCGTTTTTTATGGTAGTTTTTATACAGAAATTTAGTCCCGAATAATGAACATTTTTTTCAAACGTGCGTCATTTTGTTAAAAATCAAAATTTTCAAAATCCAGCCCGTAGTTTTTTAGAGTATACATCAGAGATTACGAAAACATATCTTTTTTGATCCAGGTCTATTGCTGTTCCCGGAATGTTTTCGCCCGATTTGCCCTACGCGCCGAGAGGAGTCGCCATTTTTTTTAATTTCTGACGACAATTTTGAATATTTTCTTTAAAAAAAATTTTAAATAAAGTTTAAAGAGCTCTAAATAAAGATCCAAAAACAGTTCTTAAGCAGCACGTTTAGATTTCGTTAAAAAAAATCTTGAAAATGACACTTTTTTTCCTTGTCTAGAGTGGCCTTACCCCTTAAAACTATTCCTGTTAATCCTTTCTACACAACTAGCGTCTTTGGGTGTCGTGATTTGACGGCTGTTCAAATGGATAAATATAAAATTTACTCAGATCATCTTCTTCTTAAATAATGTCCCCTGAATTATTTTTAAGACGGTCAACTTCGTAAAATGTCCCCTAAATTATTTTTTTGTACTCATACATTAAAATGTGTTGTTTCGTAACGACTGAAACGTCAATTTTGGAAAAAACATTCCAATTTCTAAAGCACTTATTAAAAAACTATATTTATAATAAAAAAGTATAGTATCTCAAACACCTTTTTGCGTAATAATAATAAAAGAAAATGATGGAATATTGAATGAAATTTAATTTTAAAATTTAGTGCATTTAGTTTACAATGTTGGCAACGAAATGACAGCACTTGACTGCATTGGAAACACATAACCTACAAACGTAAGGTAAATTGTAACAACATAGATATGAAATTAAACAAGTTTATTCAATTTACTGTATACTACAAATGAAATTAGTAAATAATATAACACTCTTTATTTTCATTACATTAAAATTAAATCAATTGAAATTTGACATGACTGTGAAGTTAGTTATAAAATGGTTACAAAGCAGTGTTATGTGTATATGATTGTTTTGTGGAATGTTTATATTTCTAGTACAACTTTGTCAATTTGAAATACTAACTCCTGGCACAACTTGGTTTGTTTGAATGGATTGTTAAGCTGGCGGCACATGAACATTTATAGCAGCAGCAGCAGTTTCTGTTGAGGAACTTGCACATGATGATGATGATTATATAGTTTTACACTTTTCCTACAAAAAATACAAACCTCTTGCGTGAACTAGCTTCCCGGATTCATTCTATGGCACTCATCCGGGAACCAATCGGTCCCGCACTTGATATGTAAATAACTATTAAGATTGCCAACATCCCAAAAAGTCCCCCAAATCATTTTTAAGTTTATCGTCGTCCTAAAAACTGCTACAAATCATTTTTAAGGCTCAACTAACATTTTTATTTGATTTTATGGGGTAGGTGGCTCAGTGGTGGATCTTGAGAACCCTGGTTCGATCCCCACAGCCGACAAACAATTTTCCCCAAATTAAATCTACCTCTGTTGCTTTTCCTCCACTAATATCTTTGGGGGCCGTGACTGGACGGCTGGTAATCGCACTTCATGAGAAAAATATATCACTTACCGAGATCTGCTACAGCAGAGTGCCACACCCAGTCATGAGTAAAAGGCGTGATGATATATTTATTTAACTAACATTTTTGTTTGTCATGATTTGACGGTTGTTCATTCGTATAAACATAACATTTACTGAGATCTGTTACGGCAGAGTACCACACCCAGTAATGGGTAAAAAACATGTAGTGAAAAACATTGTTTTTTATTTCAGTTTAAATTTGCGACCCCAATTTGCGACCAAATTATTTTTTTTATTATTTCCAGTTTTAAATGACTGTTGAACAAAACTGACACTCTTTATAAAGCTGTTATTAATTCTATTTATAGTAACAAGTATATAATATAAGTAAACATTTGAAAATAATATATAGAATGACGGGTACATCAGTAAATGAAGATATTATGAATAAATATTTGTTTCGTGTATTTTAAGTTCGAAGAATTATTTGTGATTTGTTTTTCGTGCGAAATTTGAAAAGTGCAAATTTGTGTTGTTACAATTTATTTATTCATTCAGTTTTTGTTGGTTTAATGACAGTGAATTACTAAAATCGTCGTAATTGTCAACTTGTTGAGTCTTACTGTGTAAAATAGAATGAAGTAATAAATTAATTGTGTCTTTGAAGCCTTTGATTAAGATATTATCTATCTAAAACTTGGCTGAATTTAATTAAATGATTGTTGTCTTCTTGTAGGATTTCCTAAAAAGTCCCCTAAATCATATTTAAAATTGTTATTTATCTAAAAAGTTGCATGAACAAGTTTTAAGGTTGTTATATTTTTAAAAAGTTCCTCAAATCATTTTTAAGATTGTTATTTTTCTAAAACGTCTCTTCAAATCATGTTTAAGAATGTCATCCTTCCAAATCATTCTAAAGACTGTCTTCTTCCTGAAATAAGAGCCTCAAATTATTTTTAAGACCGTAATTTTCCTAAAAAGTCCCCCAAATTATTTTTAAGATTGGTATCTTTCTAAAATTCCTCTCAAATAATTTATTAAATTGCCAAATTTCTAAAAACTCACCCAAATCATTTTTAAGATTGTCATCTTCCTGAAAAGTCACTTAAATAATTTATTAAATTGTCATCTTTCTAAAAAGTTCCTCAAATTATTTTTAAGACTACCATCGTCCTAAGAAGTCCCTCAAATTATTTATTGCTATCTTTCTCAAACTTCCCTCAAAATATTTTTAATATTGCCATCTTTCTAAAAATTCCCGCAAATCATTTTTAAGATTGTCATCATTCTAAAAAGTCCCTCACATAATTTATTAAATTGCCATCTTTCTAAAATGTCCCTCAAATTATTTTTAAGACTTTCATCTTCCTAAAATATTTCTCAAATTATTTATAAAATGGCCATCTTTCTAAAAAGTTCTTCAAATTATGTTTAAAATTGTCATCGTCCTAAGAAGTCCCTCAAATCATTGAATCAAATGCCATCTTTATAAATAGTCCCTCAAAATATTTTTAAGATTGCTATCTTTCTAAAATTCCTCTCAAATAATTTATTAAATTGCCAAATTTCTAAAAATTCACCCAAATCATTTTTAAGATTGTCATCTTCCTGAAAAGTCACTTAAATAATTTATTAAATTGTTATCTTTCTAAAAAGTTCCTCAAATTATTTTTAAGATGGCCATCGTCCTAAGAAGGCCCTCAAATCATTTATAAAATTGCAATCTTTCTAAAAAGTCCCTCAAATCAATTACCATGTTTCTAAGAAGTTCCTCAAATCATTTTTAAAATTGTCATCTTTCTAAAAATTCCCTCAAATCATTTTTAAGATTGTCATCATTCTAAAAAGTTCCTCAAATAATTTATTAAATTGCCATCTTTCTAAAAGTCCCTCAAATTATTTTTGAGACTTTCATCTTCCTAAAATATTTCTCAAATTATTTATAAAATGGCCATCTTTCTAAAAAATTCTTCAAATTATGTTTAAAATTGTCATCCTCCTATGAAGTCCCTCAAATTATTTTTAAGATTGCCATCGTCCAATGAAGTCCCTCAAATAATTTATAAGACTGTCATCTTCCTAAAAAGTCCCTCAAATCATTTTTAAGATTGTCATCATTCTAAAAAGTTTCTCAAATAATTTATAAAATTGCCATCTTTCTAAAAAGTCCCCCAAATTATTTCTAATACTGTCTTCTTCCTAAAATAAGTTCCTCAAATCATTTTTAAAACTGTAATTTTTCTATTAAGGCTGTCATCTTTCTAAATTGCCTCTCAAATTATTTTTAAGATTATCATCTTCCTAAAAAGTGCCCCAAATCATTTATAAAATTACCATCTTTCTAAATAGTCCCTCAAATTATTTATAAAATTGTCATCCTCCTAAAAGTCCCTCAAATAATTAATCAAATTTCCTTCTTCCCAAAAACCCTCTCAAATCATTTATAAAATTGCAATCTTTCTAAAAAGTCCTCCAAAATCATTTTCAAGATTGTCATCTTCCCAAAAAGTCCCCCAAATTCATAATAGAAATTGTCATCTTCTCAAAAAGTCCCCCAAATCATTTTTAAGATTGTCATCTTTCTAAAATGTCTCTCAAATCATTTATAAGACTGTCATCTTCCTAAAAATTCCCCCTAATCATTTTTAAGATTGTCATCATTCTAAAACATCCCTCAAATTATTTTAAAAACTGTCATTGTCCTAAAAAGTCCCTCAAATGATTTATAAAATTGTCATCTTCCTAAAATGTCTCTCAAATCATTTATAAGACTGCCATCATCCCAAAACAATCCCTCAAATCATTTTAAATTAATTCATTTTCCAAAACAGAATGATAATCACTCAAATTAACAATAACATTAAAAATATAAAACTCACACCATTTTTGCAATAAGATATATTTCTAAGTTAATATAATACAAGGTGACACAAAATCTACGTGACTGCAAAACTTATAAATATAATTGTACAAACACCTACAGAAACAATAAATCATTAACGTGCTTCAAATAATTTATAAGCTTTTAAATTTAGGCCCCTTTACCATATACGAAAAGTAACTTATTATTCTATGCAGCTTGTGTTTGTCCTTGCTCTTAAATGATTTAGTACGGGCCTGTAAGAAACAATTGAGTGTGTGTAAGACTTGTTGCAATTGCTTCTAATGAACGGAATAATTGTACTTGTAATAATTATGCATAATTAATTTATTTTAATGCTTTTATTTATTGTAAAAGTTTTAATTAATTTCTTTCCGAATTGATTAAAACTTATAATTTATTCTTACATATGTACTGTGTACTAAAAAAATATACTAGTTTTAATGTCAGGTGTAGTAGGTGGATAGAAGGTTTGCTTCAGAAGCTAAAGAGATGACAGCGGTGGATAAAAATTATTTACAAAGATTCCAGCTTCAAAAATGACGCTTTTATTTATTGTAAAAGTTTTAATTAATTTCTTTCCGAATTGATTAAAACTTATAATTTATTCCTACATATGTACTGTGTACTAAAAAAATACTAATTTTAATGTCAGGTGTAGTAGGTGGATAGAAGGTTTGCTTCAGAAGCTAAAGAGATGACAGCGGTGGATAAAAATTATTTACAAAGATTCCAGCTTCAAAAATGACGCTTTTATTTATTGTAAAAGTTTTAATTAATTTCTTTCCGAATTGATTAAAACTTATAATTTATTCTTACATATGTACTGTGTACTAAAAAAAATATACTAGTTTTAATGTCAGGTGTAGTAGGTGGATAGAAGGTTTGCTTCAGAAGCTAAAGTAATGACAGTGGTGGATAAAAATTATTCCAGTTTCAAAAATGACTTAAGGGGTAAGGCCACTCTAGACAAGGAAAAAAAGAGTCATTTTCAAGATTTTTTTTAACGAAATCTAAACGTGCTGCTTAAGAACTGTTTTTGGATCTTTATTTAGTGCTCTTTAAACTTTATTTAAAAAATTTTTTAAAAGAAAATATTCAAAATTGTCGTCAGAAATTTGCGCGTAAGGCAAATCGGGCGAAAACATTCCGGGAACAGCAATAGACCTGGATCAAAAAGAGATATGTTTTCTTAATTTCTGATGTATACTCTAAAAAACTACGGGCTGGATTTTGAAAATTTAGATTTTTAATAAAATGGCGCACGTTTGAAAAAAGTTCATTATTCGGGACTAAATTTCTGTATAAAAACGACCATAAAAAAACGAATGAAGCACTTTAAAAAAAAAAGCCCCCGTAGTTTTTGAGTATTTTATATCTAGAATAAGAAATAAAAAGATTCAGCACGATCCATCAATTAGTATTTCAGGTTTCTTTCCGCACGATTTTGAAAATATGATTTCGAGAAAAACGCGTTTAAAGTTTCGAATCATATATATATATATAAATACCAGTACTAATAGATATATGCTTTTTTCCCTCTGAAATATTTCCGCGCGGCATTTAAATTAATTGTCCCTTATTCCTAAGGGTTTAAACTATAATTTAAGCAAATAAAAAAAAATGCATTTTTAAACATTTTTAGAGTGGCTTTACCCCTTAAGGGTTATTTTTGGCAACATACAATAAAGCAAGAATACGTTCAAACATCAAATCAGAATTTTTAATATCAATAAAAAATTCTAGAATTATTTTCCTCGCATCAACTAGCAAAAACTAATAAATATATAATTTTTTATTTTTATTTATGTTGTAACCTACAATTAAACCGCAACAAATGAAGGTAATCAACTTCAAAGTCCCCCAAATCATTTATAAGTCTGTCAATTTCCTTATCAAAATTTCCTTAAATCATTTATAAGACTGTCATCTTCTCAAAAGTGCCTCAAATCATTTTTCAAACATCTTAATAGTATATTATAAGCCAAGGTTGAGAAGATGATCATTATTGAGCTAGAGTCAATGATCTTCTCAACCGTGGTTTATATACTTTTTTTTCACTACTAGCTCATAAATCTTATGTAACGAATTTTGTTGTTAATCATAAAATAAGCAATTTAATTTGAAAACCGAGCAGGTATAAATTAAATTCTTTTGTTTGCAACATTGTTTTTTAAAATATTTGGATCCTCGAGAAAATTTGTGCTGCTAGAATCTTTTTGGGTTGAAATAATTAAAAAATATGTAATTAAGAGGCCCACTCCTGACATGGCAAAAGTATTCATTAGTTTCTGACAAAATATACGACATAATACAA
Source organism: Pterostichus niger (assembly GCA_947425015.1). Lineage (NCBI taxonomy): Eukaryota > Metazoa > Arthropoda > Insecta > Coleoptera > Carabidae > Pterostichus > Pterostichus niger. The sequence goes on from OX380352.1 coordinate 7,001,398, forward strand.
TAAGCAAGATGTCCAAATATAGTTCCAACATTTTTAAATTTAGATAACTCAGAAACTTACATTGGGTATTCATTGTGAAGTACTTTCGCTGTCATTTTGGCAGAAAATGTGGGTGACATATTATCTTGAAAACGTCATAACCTCAACCAATGATGCCAGAAATTCTAAATGCAACTTAATATGCCCGTGGGTAACCTTACTGCAACTTCATTAATTTATACGAAGCACTCAAATTAAACACGGGTTCTGCTGCAATAAATACTAGTCATGTTTTCCATTTCTTATATAAAAATGCAATTATAACCCTAAAATGAACAAAACTGTACAATGTAAGATTATTCAATAATATTACAATAAACATTTACCTTTTCGAGAATTTAACAATAAATATAACAATAAATATATACATATTTCACAATGTAACAGTAAAGTACACTCACATGTAAAATGTGACAGAAAGAAACTGAAATTGGCCTGGAATTGCAAACTTGAATTTAGGCGGCAATTTTAAATTCAGAATTAATATTTTCCTTCCATTTAGCGAGTTAAATAAGTTCAGAAGCTTGAATTTCTTTGAAAAATATAGTTCTCATTATTTACCTAGGTCAATAATAATACATTATTGACCATTATTAAGGACGCGGCAGAGAAAAACAATGTTCACTAATTTAAATCTACCCCTATGGCTCCCCCTTCCACTAATATCTTTGGGGGCCGTGATTTGAGGGCTAGTAACCGCACTTCACGCGAAAAAATATATCACTTACCGAGATCTGCTTCGGCAGAGTGCCACACCCAGTAATGGGTAAAAGGCGTGATGATATATTTATTTATTTATAAAACGACAAAATAAATAAAATAAATAAGGACAAGCGTATGATTTTTTATTTTAGATTCATTGGTTAGATTTTTCGAGTGTTTACCTGCAATTGTGTGGAGTTCACCTTCAAAAACAAGCGCAGGAGGATACTCCCTTCCTTCCTCATCTTTTTTTACTTCATTTTCAGTTTTTACTATACAGTGTATAACTGCAATTGTGTTAAATGTATTTTTAAACAAGCCTTCATTTCTTTATAGATTCGTTGTTAGAAAAGTGGGCGTAAGTGAAGATTTACGAAACAGGTGTACAGGAGCGAATGGATGAATGTTTGTTGCGTGATGATGGAATTTGGTTGTGAAGAAAGAAAGAGTTTGTATGGAGGAAGTATAAACGAGTATCGTGTGTCAGGATGAGAATGTTGACGGGTTCGTGCTACCCCATTTAATGGGATATAGCGTGACGTTATGTATGTATACTATGTTCAAAGATACTCCGTTATGGCCCTCTCAGCGGGTCTATTATTAGGGATTTAAGCTTGATTTATAAGGGGTGCAAGAACAGGTATGTATTCAGTATTTCCCAATTTAATTTTATTTTTATATATATTATAATAATGAAACAGATAATTTTGTACAAATATTATTATTGATAATGAAGCAAAAAAAATGTTACATGAAAGTATCATTGTATAACAATTCGTTATTTAGTTAAATAATGCAAATAAACAATAGTGTCATACATAACAAGAAATACAAAATGTGACACTGCTATACATATGTAATTATTCGACAATATCATTGTCACTATCACAATCCATTTCACTATCGTCACTTGAGTCTTGAATATTTATAATAAAGTCTTTAGTAATGTTATTAATATCAATATATTGATTTTCTAAATCAATCACATGACGCACACTGTTAGCCCAATTTTCTGGTGTTATATTGTTCATTTCTCTTATTATTAATTCGATAACATCGTCACTTACAGTATTACTACTGACTTTAAATGTTTGAAAACTCATTTATATACCTACTCAGTTAGTATGCCATTGTTATCTTATTTTCCCTAATATGTAATAATACCGGTTTAATTTTGCGAATTCATTATTATTTCAAGTAAATCTGAAATACGTAATCCGCACAGAGATTAGAGATTTCCAAATTTAAATATTTTGCAATCCTACCCTGAGCGCAGGGGCGTATCTGGGGTACTTGGCGCCTGGGTTCTGAAGCAGAATGTGGCGCCCCGAGGCGTGCGCCGCAGGCGAAAATTTTGGAGCACAAAAATCCGATATGGTACTCAAAATATGTGGAATTTTATGCTCTACGATACAGAAAGAGTAAGGCAGTAAGCCGACACGCCGTACTATGCGAAACTTGCGTGTAGATTTAGAGCAATAAGCAAACTCATGACAAATAATATGTTATTCACCTTAGCGTAGAATAATAGAACATTGTTTGTCTAGAAAAATAACTATTTTTTAAATAAATATTTTATTATATAGTTTCTCATAAAATTAAATAAAAATACAAAAAAACAAAAAGAAATTAGTTCACTACATAGGTACATTCTAATATACCTAAACCTAATTAAAACTATATAGTTTACATTTTACAATTGCACATAATAGCACAAACAATTATACAAATAATATATCAATACATGTAAATTAAATTTACAATAAAAATATTGAAATACTCATAACTATACCGCGCGTTCCACGTAAAGGTTGGCATAGGGAAATAACATGGGAAAAAAGGTTTTTGTAAATAAAAAGTGTCCGGTAAAAAATTATGGTATAATATTGCACATGACCATACTAGACCTATCCACACACATTATTTCATACAGATTACTTCATTTTAATGCCATAAATTAGAGAAATTAATGAAAATAGTTCGAGAAAATCGCCTACTAATTATGATTTTTTGTGACAGCTTTGTCATAGAAACAGAAGCTGTCACTATAACCGTCAAGATTTGTTGTGAATATTAAGAAATCTTGACAGTTAACTTTATATTTCAAACATTAATCACATTACTTCGCGATCTTTTGTAATTAAAGTCCTTAGTACGATAGTAGGTACCTACATTTAGTATTCATTTAATTACTTTATTTATTTTACAAATAATATTAAGACGCAGTATTTGTGTTCTTTTAATATACTCATATTTATTTTAACTTTTTGCCGTCTGCCGCCCTTTTACGCTGGCGCCCGGGTTCTGGGAACCCCAAGAACCCTGGGTTGGAACGCCCCTGCCTGAGCGCCAACAGGTAGAATCTCTTACTGTGTGCGGTTCAACACAGGCTTAGTAACTTAAAGCCATAACGGAATATCTTTGAACATTCTATATGTAAAACGAAATCAATAATGACTAATAGCAAAAAAAACAATTTGTACAAAATTCCCCAAATAATTTTATAAGACTTTCCTCTTTGCAAAAACTTCCTTAACTTATTTATCTACTTTCAACTAATTTCACCAACGAAAATAAAATCTATTTTCAAAAGAAACAATTCTAAATTATTAGATAAACTTGATAAATTGAATACTACATAATTTTATTAATACAATATGCAAATAACGTACTTTTATTTTGCCGACAAGTTATCAACCTTGAAGAAAATTTGAGTCAGCTATTGCCCCCACTCTACCATATGGGCAGGTACCAACATTATAATATACTTAATTTCACTTTAGCGAGGTTTGTTTCACAGTTGCTATCGTTGCGATTGTTTATTCAAGACGTTATTTCGAGTTTTAAAACAAAAACATCGCTGAAAGTTAAATTATTTTGTGTTAGTTTGTTAGTGATACTGATTTGGATATTCATATATACTTATATAAAATTGTAAGTAATTTTATTTTGTGTTATAGTTCCCGGGTTCAAACATATAAATTTGAACCTTAAACTAACCCCAAAAATAGCTTTTTTAGATATTTGCAAGCGGAACTATCTTAATTTTGATCTTAATTTAATTAGTTTTATGTCATTTAAATTAGGAAAAGTAGAATGTCGTTGAGCCTAAGTACATATCTCGTTTAGATTTTGATTTATTCATTTTAAAAGATTTATTTTGACGAGCCATATATTGCAAAATAAATAAAACATTGAAATTTATTTTATATCTTTGGATTATTTGTTTGTCTAGGTTAATAAAAATGTATTTATATTTTTTTATTACTTGCTTGTACGAAGTAAAGGAAGGATTGTAATCGGTTTTGAGATTTCAGCAAAAATTTGCATTTTGAGCATCCCTGAATCAATTTTGACTAATTTCATCGTGACGTCTGTACGTATGTATGTATCTCGCATAACTCAAAAACGGTAAGCCGTAGAAAGTTGAGGTATTTAGGGCTGTTATAACATCTAGTTGTGCACTTCCCTTTTTGGTCATTATATAACGTCCGGAAGTGCTACTTTACTTGAATAATAGATTTTCATGAAAAACTATATTCAAATATAATCCAAAACTTTTTAAATTTAGTATATAAGACTACTATATCAATGCAAATAACATAATAGATTTTGGTTAAAATGGACTAACTGGAAGTGATACATTACTTGAAGCTGCTAACAGTTGAAAAAAATGGTATTATTTTGATTTTAGAAATAAATGCTTCAAATAAAAGTTTTAGAGAATTAAATTCTGCGTCTAGCACATTAACAATTATTCAATTAGCCTTTTGTATAAACGAGATATCTAAATTTAAAAATCATATATTTTTTGTATTTTGTAATTAAAAAGAAAGAAAAAAATAAAATTTAATGTGATATATGTGTAATTATAAAATATCTATACTTTAATACGCCTACAAAAAAGTCATATGCTGCCCACATCAGATTTTTTTTAATATACTTTAAAGTCTCAATTTAAAAGTTCATATCTCGATAATTAAACGTGATATTGAGATACAAATCCACATTTATTATTATTTTTTTAACTTGTAACAGAAAAAAATTGTTGTTTCGAAGCAGATCTCGGTAAGTGATATATTTATTCACGTGAAGCGCGGTTCCAACCGTCAAATCACGCCCCCCAAAGACATTAGTGAAGGGGGAGCCACAGAGGTAGATTTAATTGTTTGCCGGCTGTGGAGATCGAACCAGGGTTCTCAAGATCCACCACTGAGCCACCTACCCCATTACATTATTATTATTTCTAAATCGAAATAACAAGAAAACAGCGAAAAACCCTCGGAAATTCTCAAAAAATGTTGCAAAATAATAGTTTTATATACAGGGTGGTGACTCGCTCAGCCGGTCATAGGGATTTAACATGGGAAATCAGTTTTTTGCAATTTCCTGCTTCCCTAATTATTTTAAGCAAAAACGCGTCAAATAAAAGTTTTAGGGTATCAAATTCTGCATCTAAATTAGTAAACAGAATTACTTTTACATGCTTTGTAACGACAGAAATTAAATATGAAAATGTCGAAAATCACTTTGAAAATATTGGTAGCCATGGAATTGAACATAAAAATAAATAAATGCTTGACGTTTTATCTGTCAAAACATCAACGTTTGACGTTGTGGCAGATAAAATGGCCAGCTCGATCACCGGATTTGCCACCTAATGACTTCTTTCTGTAGGGTCGTTTAAAAAATACAATTTACAAAAGTAGGCACCCAAATGTGGATTCTCTAATACAAAGAATTGCAGAGGAATGCAGGAATATTACAGCCCGGCAGCAAAATATGCGCCGTAATTTTTACGAAAGATTTGGGCTCTAGACTAGAATATGTATTTATTATGTCCATTATAGTTTAATTTTGTTATACATAAATTTTTCTTCTGATATTAAAATTAAATAAATAAACTGTTTACTTGCCTACTTAATTATGAATGTTTTATAAAATATAAATGTTTTCTCAAACGTCAAACGTTGACATTTTATCTGTCACAACGTCAAACGTTGATGTTTTGACAGATAAAACGTCAAGCATTTATTTATTTTTTGTTCAATTCCATGGCTATCAATATTTTTAACGTAATTTTCGACATTTTCATATTTAATTTCTGTCGTTACAAAGCATGTAAAAGTAATTCTGTTTACTAATTTAGATGCAGAATTTGATGCCCTAAAACTTTTATTTGACGCGTTTTTGCTTAAAATAATTAGGGAAGCAGGAAATTGCAAAAAACTGATTTCCCATGTTAAATCCCTATGACCGGCTGAGCGAGTCACCAGCCTGTATATGTATATAAAATTTCATCGAATAAATTATATTTCATGTTCTTATTGTTTCTTAATTCACATCTAAGTGTTAAAGTTACAAAGAAACTTAAAATCGTTGCAATATTTACTTAAAAATACATAACTGTGTCCTTCGTAAGTCATATTCATGATATGTTAGATATTTTTCAATAAATAAACAAATAAAATATATTTGTATATTATTAATTAATTAATTTAGTATACTATTTTCATTTTAAACTGGAGGGATCGACGATTAAATGCTCCACAATTACGTTTACAAAGGAACTCAAAATATGCCTCGTTATAACTGGTGTCACAAGGTTCGCACAGGGTTGTACAGCCCCATTCGCCGGTACGTGTATAATAAAAACAAAAACATTACAATCTTTAAATAAGTATATTTCCTTATTCATACGATACAAGTATAATATATTATAATTATACAAACATAATCTAAACATTTACCTACATTACTCAGTCTGATTCAGTACAGGATATTTAATCTTCTTATTGAGTAACATAACTGCTAATTGTAAATAGTAGTTTTTAAATAGTCAATCATAGGAAAAAACAAGAATAATTTTAGGCTGAATACGACCCTTAAAAATGTAGCTGTTGTGAGCATCGTTAAGCGATTTGGGGTAGCCGCACTAATAGATTTCATTGTAGTTATATGGGACAGGGACGTTTAATTGTTTTATGCCGATCCCTCCAGTTTAAAATTAAAATACTATACTTAAAAAATAGTTGTAAATACAGCCTAGTGGGAAACTTGGAATAGGGTTAGACAAATCAGTGAAGGTAAAGATATTTGGAATGAGATAGATCAGTTGTAATCAAACTTTTGATTAAGATAATCTTACAGTTTATTTATTTTTTGAAATTTGAATTTGCCGCGAATATTATTTCAACTTCATTTATTTATATATGAAAACTGCAAATATATGTGAGCTCCATTGTTTGAGAATCACTGTTATTTTAAGCTAAACGTCTCAAAATTAAAAAAAAAATGCTACACTACTTAATTAACATCAATTAAGATTTTCTGCAACTGAAAATTATTTTCAAATTAGATTAAATTTCATTAAAAAAATCTGATGTGGACACCACATGACTTCCTTGTACGCGTATTAAACTATGGATATTTTTTACATTGCTCATATTTGACATTAAATTTTTTATTTTTTGTTCTAATCCATAGCTAACAAATTTATTTTTTTTAATCTAAAAATATATAAAAAAAAATAAATAAATATATCATCACGCCTTTTACCCATCACTGGGTGTGGCACTCTGCCTAAGCAGATCTCGGTAAGTGATATATTTTGTCGCGTGAAGTGCGGTTACCAGTCGTCAAATCACGGCCTCCAAAGATATTAGTGGAGGAGGAGCCACAGGGGTAGATCTTTTAAATTGGTGAAAATTGTTTGTCGGCTGTGGGGATCGAACCAGGGTTCTCAAGATCCACAGGCCGACTCGATACCACTGAGCCATCTACCCCATCTAAAAAATATATAATATATAATATTTAAATTTAGATATCTCGTTTATGCAAAAAGCTAATTTAAAAATTCTTAATGTGCTAGACGCAGAATTTAATTCTCTAAAACTTTTATTTGCAGCATTTATTTCTAAAATTAAAATAATATCATTTTTTTCAAGGAAAACTGTTAGCAGCTTCATGTAATGTGCCACTTCCGGTTAGTCTATTTGAACCAAAATCTATTATATTATTTCCTTTAATATAGTAATCTTATATACCAAATTTGGAAAGTTTTATATTATATTTGAATATAGTGTTTCATGAAAATCTATTATAGGCTTCAAGTAAAGTACCACTTCCGGTAGTTGTATAATGGCCAAAAAGGGGAGGTGCATAACTAGATGCTATAACAGTCCTAAATATACAGTTTCAATTTTCTACGGCTTACCGTTTTTGAGTTATGCGAGATACATACGTACGTACGTTCATACGTACGTACAGACGGCACGACGAAATTAGTCAAAATGGATTCAGGGAGGGCCAAAATACCTATTTCCGTTGAAATCTGAGAACCGAAAATTTTCGCGATTACAATACTTCCTTTACTTCGTACAAGGAAGTAAAAATGTAAACAAATTTTGGAGAACCCTCATTGTATTTTTTAAGACATCTTCGCTTGTACATTGACTGCGCTACAATTGTGCCACAACCATATATTTATTGCTATATATTCTATTTAATTATATCAAAATTATTTTTGTATGTCCTTATTATATAATTTATTTTTACTTCCTTGTACGAAGTAAAGGAAGTATTGTAATCGCGAAAATTTTCGGTTCTCAGATTTCAACGGAAATAGGTGTTTTGGCCCTCCCTGAATCCATTTTGACTAATTTCGTCATGCCGTCTGTACGTACGTACGTACGTACGTATCTCGCATAACTCAAAAACGGTAAGCCGTAGAAAATTGAAACTTTATATTTAGGACTGTTATAACATCTAGTTGTGCTCCTCCCTTTTTGGTCATTATACAACTACCGGAAGTGGTACTTTACTTGAAGCCTATAATAGATTTTCATGAAAAACTATATTCAAATATAATTTAAAACTTTCCAAATTTGGTATATAAGACTACTATATCAATGGAAATAACATAATAGATTTTGGTTAAAATAGACTAACCGGAAGTGGCACATTACATGAAGCTGCTAATAGTTTTCCTTGAAAAAAATGGTATTATTTTAATTTTAGAAATAAATGCTGCAAATAAAAGTTTTAGAGAATTAAATTCTGCGTCTAGCACATTAAGAATTTTTAAATTAGCTTTTTGCATAAACGAGATATCTAAATTTAAATATTATATATTTTTTGATTTTTTTTTAAATTAAGTTTGCTATGGATTAGAACAAAAAATAAAAGATTTAATGTCAAATATGTGCAATTAAAAAAATATCTATAGTTTAATACGTGTACAAGGAAGTCATGTGGTGTCCACATCAGATATTTTTTATAGAAAATTGTGGTGTTTCGCTAACTCTCGCTTGTACTGCGTGTGCGCTACAATTATGCTACAACCACCCACAAAATTATTGTTATGTTATAATAACTTTGTATATATTAAAATATTTGTTATGCTTTATAAATATCGATCAAAATAGATTGAAAAATGAATTAAAAAATCTGATGTGGACGCCACATGACTTCCTTGTACGCGTATTATACTATAGCTACATTTTTTTATTGCACATATTTGACGTAATTTGACATTGACATTTTTTATTTTTGTTCTAATTCATAGGCAACTACAAAAAACAAAGAATATATAATTTTTAAATTTAGATATCTTTCTTATACAACAGGCTAATTTAATAATTGTTAATGTGCTAGACGCAGTATTTAATTCTCTTTTAGTTGAAGCGTTTATTTCTAAAATCAAAATAATACCATTCTTTTCAACTGTTAGCAGCTTCATGTAATGTATCACTTCCGGTTAGTCCATTTTAACCAAAATCTATTATGTTATTTCCATTGATATAGTAGTCTTATATACCAAATATGAAAAGTTTTAGATGATATTTGAATATAGTTTTTCATGAAAATCTATTATTCAAGTAAAGTAGCACTTCCGGAAGTTATATAATGACCAAAAAGGGAGGTGCACAACTAGATGTTATAACAGTCCTAAATACCTCAACTTTCTACGGCTTACCGTTTTTGAGTTATGCGAGATACATACGTACGTACAGACGTCACGATGAAATTAGTCAAAATTGATTCAGGGTTGCTCAAAATGCATATTTCCGCTGAAATCTCAAAACCGAAAGTTTTCGCGATTACAATACTTCCTTTACTTCTTGAAAACCCTGGTTCGATTCCCACAGACGACAAACAATTTTCACCAATTTAAATTTACCCCTGTGGCTCTCCCTCCACTAACATCTTTGGGGGCCGTGATTTGACAACTGGCAACGCGCATAAATATATCACTTACCGAAATCTGCTTCGGCAGAGTGCCACACTCAGTGATGGGTAAAAGGCGTGATGATATATTCATTTATTTTATTTTAAGCAAGTAAAAATAAAGTTAATTTATTTTATAACAGAAACCTTCTGATGACGCCTGGATTCGAACCAGGGACCTTCCGCATACCGGGCAGAGATGCTAACCGCAACACCACGTCACCTGTGTTCGAACATCTCTGCCCGGTATGGGGAAGGTCCCTGGTTCGAATCCAGGCGTCATCAGAATTTTTCTGTCATAATATAAATTAACTTTAGTCAAAAACTACAGGTATGATTACCTTTAATAATCACACAACTTAATAATATTAGCTCCAAGTAAAAATAATTTAAATATTTATTGTATTGACACATATTTTTAACTAGTGTTCCATATTTTTAAATTGATTCTTAAATATATTGAAGTATTCAAAATGCATTTCATTCAATTTATAAACACAGAAACTTTTCAAATTCATTTAATCTTGTAAATGGATTTATAATTATATCCTATTGAAGGTCATAATAATTGTTCGTTAACGAATAGTTTTAAACAAACTATTGTAAATTGCTATTATCTTTTGTCCTAAATAAATAAAAACGTACTGAACCCATTTTTATTTTGTAAATTTAAGCTGTTAGCCATTGTATTACACCACGTAGCTATTTATAGTAGCCAGGCATAAATTTGAAATTATTTTTTATGTGTAAATTAAATTATATATTATTTAAGGATACAAATGATTTGAGGAAGGACTTTTTGGAAAATATCGCGAAAATAATTGCAACTCTACGGTTCTAATAATGAATAACAATTAGCTAACAACAAAGACAAAATTAATTGTCATCCAACACTTGGTGAAACAAGGTTTAATAAAAAATATAAAATAAACACTTGGCTCAGTTTCACAAAATTCTTCATTTTTTTAATAACAATTAGTAAAGATTTAATTTAATTTTACTCATTTTCATTCATTCGGTGACACGACAATTATTTCTTTTCAAGTAACATGAAATAGTAATTTACGTAACCAGTTGATATTGTTTGACGAATATTTGCCAAAACGAGCGAAGCGAGTTTAGCAAATTATGTTGAGTCAAACAATATTACGTTTTCATAACGTATTTTATCTAATTCCGCTAAAATAATGTTTAAAATACATAAAATTCTAGGTTTATGACAGCTCAGTATATATCAAAATTATCAAAGCGTTGCCGTGAAAATAAATGAATAAAATGTTTAAATTTAAAGCTTATGTCATCATTGAAAATGAGTTCTGAATCCGAGACAGACCTTCCTTCTGATATCGAAGAATCTGCTAATTTGCCCGGCAACTGTTTCATACCAGAAACATTATTCAATGTATATAAATCCTAAACATTTTAATAAATAGTTTTTTCCGTTATTTGCATTTTGAGAAAGTTCAAACTGTCAACATTCATTACGTAACTAGTTATGTAAACAATTCCTTACATAACTCTTCAATGACAGTTATGAAACAATTGACATTTCATAACCTCAAAAATTGATGTAAAACACTAGGTACTTTTCATAACGGAATTAGATAAACTATTTCTTTTATAAGAACACCCTAATATATATATATTCTCAATTTTTTTGTAAAATTTTTGAACAGCCTGTATTAGTAACTATAAATAATAAATATCTGAATTTGATAAACCAGAACAAACAAATTATATGTTTATATTTTGAGTCATTTTGTCACGTGTGGATTTAAAAAAATGTTTTAGTGTATTATTATCAAAGGGGGGTGAGGTGAGGAGGGAAGTAATTGGCTACTTATTTTATCATGATAATTTAACAAAATTAGTTTCAATTTCATAGAAAAAGTTTTAATTTGAGTTGTAGAGAAAGTCATCCACAAATTAAAAAATTAAAGACTTCTAATTCCGTGTCTGTTATTATGATTATTTTTAATTGTAAATTAAAAGACTGTAAACAAATTATTTAATTTTTATTGAGATCTGTTTCATTGTGGCCTATTATAAAATACAAATTTACGCCCGTGCAGCACAGTCAAAATGAGTACTTCGCGCACGCTTCCAAATTATTTTTCGTATGCACAAGAAACACGTTTTTATTCCCTAATTTTAGAGAGAGAAACACTGCTTTTCTCCCCTAGGGAGAGAAACATAATGTTTAGGAATATTGTTTTTAATTGTTGGCACGACTGTCTATTAAAATTAAAGTACTTGTTATTATTTTTGTGTCCTAGGTTCGAATCCCGGAACTAACAATTTTCACCACCTGTGTCTTTGTAAATATATGTATTTAGTACTTTTCGTTCTAATCTTGTGGCAGCATTGTTTGTTTATCAATTTATATTTTAAGTTGTTGAGAGCACTATCTCAGAAAACTAGTTTTTTTTAGTTATATACAATTGGTAACAATGTTAAATTCGTTTTGTACTCGTACGTACGAAATCATAGTTTATTAGGGTTATTTTGTTTTCCGTGATTTGACGACTAGTAACCGCATTTCACGCGAATAAATATATCATTTATCAAGATCTGCTTAGGCAGAGTGCCACACCCAGTAATGGGTAAAATGCGTGATGATATATTTTCGTAACACATGCACAAGAAACACGTTGTTATTCCCTTATTTTAGAGAGAGAAACACTGCTTTTCTCCCCTAGGGAGAGAAACATTATGTTTCTCTCCCTAGAGACTACGATTATTAGCTGTTTGCGGCGTTTCCTAGGTAACTAGTTACACAATCCATATTTGGCATTTGTCCCGATAAGACAGTAATTTTTGTGCACTTGTTACGAAAAGTATAATATGCTTCACGGGAGGGCTCGATTATCCCTTGTGTGAAGTTGGCAAACCTCGACTTCAGCTCGAGTCTTCGGCCCTCGCTTACGTCTCGGTTTGCCAACTTCACACGCGGAAATAATCGCTTGTTTCCCTCCCTTGATGCATAACATACTATTTTCACGTTTTACATTAGCTGTTTCAAATTGTGGAAAAAGGGCGAAATGAATGATTTTTGGTGCACATGCAACAAAAAACACTCTTTTCGTACTTAATACTTAGTTGGTTCGATGTTTTATCGCCCGTCAATGTACACCTCATTTATGATTACTTTTTTTTTTAAATAAAATAAATATATCATCATGCCTCTTACCCATCACTGGGTGTGGCACTCTGCCTAAGCAGATCTTGGTAAGTGATATATTTATGCGCGTAAACTGACCGTCAAATCACGGCCCCCAAAGATGTTAGTGTAGGGGGAGCCACAGGGGTAGATTTAAATTGGTGAAAATTGTTTGTCGGCTGTGGTGATCGAACCAGGGTTCTCAAGATCCACAGGCCGACTCGATACCACTGAGCCATCTACCCCATATTAGTTTTTTTTAAGGGTGATAATTTAAATGTCAACATTTATAACTTATTCAGGCGATTTGAGAATCTTTTGTGGCTTTACTTCCACTAACACCTTTGAGGGCCGTGATTTGACGGCTGGAAACGCTCATAAATATGTCACTTACTGAGATATGCTACGGCAAAGTGCTACGCTCAGTAATGAAGAAAAAGCGTGATGATATATATATATACATATTTTTTTAATTTATATATCGGACCAACTACTTTGGTCATATGCCGATATGTCCTTTGTATGGCCGCCACGAGCGGGACCCGAACCCACGACCTTATGGTTGTGAGTCAGGCCCTCAACCCGCGCGACCATCACGCGGGACAATTAATTAATTAATTTATTTATTTATTTAAATCTAGCCCTGTGGCTCATCTAAACTAACATCTTTGGAGAACGTATTTTGACGGCTGGTATATGCATAATATATCACTTACTGAGATCTGCTACGGCAGAGTGCCACGCTCAGTAATAGACAAAAGGCGTGATGATATATTTATTTATTTATTTATTTAAATCTAGCCTTGTGGTTCATCTACAATAACATTCTTGGAGAACGTCTTTTGACGGCTGGTACATGCATAATATATCACTTACTGAGATCTGGTACGGCAGAGTGCCACACCCAGTAATCATTTCGCTATTAATTAAAGAATATTAAGAAACATGAACGGCGTATAACTGCTGTGGAAATGAGATATTTGCGGGGTGTGTGTGGATATACTAGAAGAGATCGTGTCCGGAATACATTGGTGTATGATGAATGTGAGATTGGGAAGAATGTTGTAAGAAGAGTGGGCATAAGTCAGTTGAGATGGTTTGGTCATGTAGAACGTATGTCGAGTGACAGATTGGTGAAACAGGTGAATGTTGGTGAAATTGAGGGTGAAAGTTTGCGTGGACGGCCTAGGAACAAGTGGATGAATATGATTGAAGGGTTGTTGCGTGAGCGAAAGATTCTGAGCGAGAAGAATAAACGAGCTTGTATGAAAGGAATTATGAATGTGGTTGAAGCAAAAGTGGTGTGTCAGGATAGGAATTAATTGCGGGATAAATGTGATGAATAAGGACAAGCGTATGATTCTTGATTTTAGATTCATTGGTTAGATTTTTCGAGTGTTTACCTGCAATTGTGTGGAGTTCACCTTCAAAAACAAGCGCAGCAAGATACTCCCTTCCTTCCTCATCTTTTTTTACTTCATTTTCAGTTTTTACTATACAGTGTGTAACTGCAATTGTGTTAAATGTATTTTTAAACAAGCCTTCATTTCTTGATAGATTCGTTGTTAGAGAAGTGGGCGTAAGTGAAGATTTACGAAACGATTTTCATTTTTTTTTATTGTTATTTGTTTAATAAAAAATTGAATTTATTACAATTCCATACGATAGACCGATTTTTCAATTGTTTTTAGTGTCATTTGTTTAATAAAGTAATTGAAATTACTGTCACATCTAAGATAGGTCGATTTTCAATTGTTTCTATTGTCATTTATTTAACAAAACAATAGAATTTATTGCAATTCCATACGATAGACCGATTTTTCAATTGTTTTTAGTGTCATTTGTTTAATAAAGTAATTGAAATTACTGTCACATCTAAGATAGGTCGATTTTCAATTGTTTCTATTGTCATTTATTTAACAAAACAATAGAATTTATTGCAATTCCATACGATAGACCGATTTTCAATTGTTTTTATATCAAATATATAAATATATCATCACGCCTTTTACCCATTACTGGGTGTGGCACTCTGCCTAAGCAGATCTCGGTAAGTGATATATTTTGTCGCGTGAAATGCGGTTACCAGCCGTCAAATCACGGCCCTCAAAGATATTAGTGGAGAGGGAGCCACAGGGATAGATTTTGAAATTGGTGAAAATTGTTTGTCGTCTGTGGGGATCGAACCAGGGTTCTCAAGATCCACAGGCCGACTCGATACCACTGAGCCACCTACCCCATTCAATTGTTTTTATTGTCATTTATTTAACAAAACAATTGAATTTATTGCAATTCCATGGCATAGGGCGATTTTCAATTGTTTCTATTGTCATTTGTTTAACAAAACAATTAAATTTACTATAATTCCATAGGTAACTACTGATTATTACAATATTCTGGGGGAAAATCATCGCCAACTTCATTTAATCGCGCTCCGCTTATTGTAGCCGTTTCATATATTATTAAAAGTGCTAGTTTCAAATTTATAGAGCGAACATGACAACTAGCGCGCCTCTGGCGAGTTCCGTCGTAACTAACAAGACTTAAACTAACCTAATAATATTGCATAAATAAAATATGCAATCCATTAAATGTATTTACGAAACAGGTGTACAGGAGCGAATGGATGGATGTTTGTTGCGTGTTGATGGATTTTGGTTGTGAGGAAAGAAAGAGTTCGTATGGAGGAAGTGTTAATGTGGTCGAAACGAGTATCGTGTGTCAGGATGAGAATGTTGACGGGTTCGTGCTACCCCATTTAATGGGATATAGCGTGATGTTATGTATGTATGTATGTATGTATAAATTTTAAATTCAAATTAATAATTGTATATTTTTGTTGAACCAGAATTTGAGACGCCATCTAAAATCAAAATGGCGGCCTCAGACAGCGCAGTATACGTCAGGAACGCCCATAAACATTATGGGTCAAAATCCGGGCCAAGTCATAAAAAAGTTTTGGATGGATTAAATATGACAGTACAACGAGGAACTATGTAAGTATATTTTTATAATTACACCCATACCTTGCTATACGGCCGCTCTTTATACGACATTTCGCTATAACGATTCTTTTCAATTAAAGCATGTTTTCGATTTACGGCCTAAAATGTTTCGCTATAACAGCAAAAACAACTTTTTTCTCATTTAATTTGTATGAATTTATATTAGAATTGATTGATTCCTTATACTGCTTTTCGTTTTGCCTCCAAGTTTCGTGGAACGTATCTAGGCCGTAAATCGAGGTATTGGTGTAAACAATTACCCAGATGTGGATTAACCCCAATAATGTGTTCAAACAAACCCTGAATATAACTTTATGATACGTGAATTAAAAATGCTAATAATTAGGGTTGTGCCGTGGTCAATTGACTGGTCAATTGACTGGTCAATTGACCAAAAATATTTGACAGCCAAATAATACGGTCAAATAATCTAAATGGAACCGCCACGACATCTGTTGTTCAATAGAAATAGCTACTTACTATTATTACATGAATATATCTAGTTTGGTATTCTGGGTTCTGGAGAATTTGCTTACTTTACTTTACAAATAAAATAAATACATATTATTTCATTTCATTACGTCTTTTACTTTATTTTACCCTATATTTTGAATTTGATGTGGTTTTGTTTATTAGTTGTTGTTGGTTTTTCATTTTCAGTAATATTGGATGTAGTAAACAGTACTATATCAATAATTTACAATTTTAATTGTGATTTTTATTGAATGTTTCTTGGTCAATTGACCGAAAAATATTTGACTGGTCAAATGCACAACCCTACTAATAATATACGATTGAGGCACAATAAGCGGGCATAATGATTCATATTCGCCCGGTTCACATATATTTATAGGAATAATTAAATTTTTCTACGATTGCTATGAAAAGTTGACAATTACGCTCTCATTTGTCATCGTAAAGTTGACGTTTTCTGTGGAACAATCGAAAAATATTTTTTTTGGGCGTCTCCAATGGCAACGTGCGAAAAAGATTATAAATGCGCGCTTATTTTAATAGTTACCAGGGATACAAACAAAATAGAAACTTGTCATATTGACAGTGGACAGAACAAATTTATTTTCAAACGTATACGTTTTTTAATCATTTTGAGATGCAATCGTAGAAAAAATTGTGTGTATCACGAGCGTAAAGTGTCTTTGTTACTCGAACACAGTAATTACCGTGCTCGAGTAACAAAGAATCACTTTACGCTCTTAATACACAAATAACTATTTATGCTATAATATAGATATTTATTTTTTATTTGTGTTACTCTGTACAACAGGAATTTAATCCCAATTACAGTACAGGGTCCGTACTCACCGAGCCGCAGTGTAGTAGTTTATATAATTTTTAGCTTGAGTGGGATTCGAACTCGGGATCTCCGGATTCGAATTCCATATTGCTTTCCACACCACCGTACTGACGGACATATATAAGTAGAATTTTGTGATTGGTTTCATCGCAAACCGAATTGAATTGCCATCTTTCTAAAAAGCCCCTCAAATCATTTATAAGATTGTCATCTTTCTAAAAAGTCCCTCAAATCATTTTACATCTTCCTAAAAAGTCCCTCAAATAATTTTTTTCGTTGCCAACTTTCTAAAATGTCCCTCAAATCATTTATAAAACTGTCATCTTTCTAAGAAGTCCCTCAAATGATTTATAAGATTGCCATTGTTCTAAAAAGTCTCTCAAATTATTTTACATCTTCTTAAAAAGTCTCTCAAATAATTTTTGAGATTGCTATCTTTCTAAAAAGCCCCTCAAATCATTTATAAGTCTGTCATCATTCTAAAAAGCCCCTCAAATCATTTTTAAGATTGCAATCGTACTAAAAAGTTCCTCAAATTATTTTACATCTTTCTGAAAAGTCCTTCAAATCATTTATAATATTGCCATCTTTCTAAAATCTCCCTCAAATCATTTATAAGACTGCCATCATTCTAAAAAGTCCCTCAAATTATTTTTAAGATTGTCATCTTCCCAAAAACACCCTCAAATCATTTATAACATTGTCATCTTCCCAAAAAGTCCTTCAAATCATATATAACATTGCCATCTTTCTAAAAAGCTCCTCAAATCATTTGATATCTTCTTAAAATGTCCCTCAAATCATTTATAAGTCTGTCATCATTCTAAAAAGTCCCTCAAATCATTTTTAATATTGCAATTGTACTAAAAAGTTCTTCAAATTATTTTACATCTTTCTAAAAAGTTCCTCAAGATTCAAACCCAATCTGAAAGAATTTGAAACTTGAATATTTGTATGTATTTTCTAGATACGGTCTGTTGGGCGCCAGCGGCTGCGGAAAAACAACCCTTCTTAGCTGTATAGTAGGGCGAAGGTTATTTAACTCTGGGGAATTATGGGTGCTAGGTGGCAGGCCTGGAACAGAAGGTAGCGGGGTGCCGGGACCCAGAATTGGATATATGCCGCAGGTAAATAAATTATAAAATTTATTTTATGTTTTTTGGTATTTATTGTTATTATCAATTTATCCTAAATTTATATAAATAATTTTGAAGACTAGCATCTCCCTAAAATAATCCTCAAATTATGCATAAGATTGTTATCTTTCTAAAATAGTAACTCAAATTATTTTTAAATTTCTATCTTTGTAAAAAGTCTCTCAAATTATTTGACATCTTTCTAAATAGTCCCTCAAATCATTTATAAGATTGCCATCTTTCTAAAAAGTCCCTCAAATCATTTTTAAAATTGCTATCTTTATAGAAAGTCCCTCATATCATGTTTAAAATTGCTATCTCTGTAAAATGTCCCTCAAATTATTTTTGAAATTGCTAACTTTATAAAAGTCTCTCAAATTATTTGTCATCTTCCTAAAAATCCCTCAAATAATTTATAAGATTGTCATCTTTCTAAAATGTCCCCCAATTAATTTTTAAGATTCTCTCAAATTATTTTTAATCCTAAAAGCCCCTCAAATATTTTTTTAATTGTCATCTTTCTAAAAAGATCCTCAAATCATTTTTAAAATTGATATCTCTGTAAGTCCTTCAATTTATTTGACATCTTTCTAAAAAGTCCCTCAAATCATTTATTAGATTGCTATCTATCTAAAAAGTCCCTCAAATAATTTATAAGATTACTATCTATTTAAAAAAGTCCCTCAAATCATTTTTAAGATTGCTATCTATTTAAAAAAGTCCCTCAAATCATTGTTAAACTGCTATCTTTGTAAAAAGTCCCTCAAATTATTTGACATCTTCGTAAAAAGTCCCTCAAATCATTTATAAGATTGCTATTTATCTAAATAGTCTCTCAAATAATTTATAAGGTTTCCATATTTCTAAAAAATCACTCAAATCACTCAGTGGTATCGAGTCGGCCTGTGGATCTTGAGAACCCTGGTTCGATCCCCACAGCCGACAAACAATTTTCACCAATTAAAAAAAATCTACCCCTGTGGCTCCTCCACCACAAATATCTTTGGAAGGCGTGATTTGACGGCTGGTAACCGCACTTCACGCGAAAAAATATATCTCTTACCGAGATCTGCTTAGGCAGAGAACCACACCCAGTGATGGGTAAAAGGCGTGATGATATATTTATTTATTTATTTATATATCATTTATAAGATTGCCATCTTTCTAAAATGTTCCCCAATTAATTTTTAAGACTGTCTTCTTCCTAAGACAAGTCCCTCAAATTATTTTCAAGATTGTCATCTTCCTAAAAAGCCCCTAAAATAATTTTTTAAATTGCCATCTTTCTAAAAAGATCCTCAAATAATTTTTAAAATTCTCTGTATCTCTGTAAGTCCCTCAAATTATTTGACATCATCTTAAAAAGTCCCTCAAATCATTTATTAGATTGCTATCTATCTAAATAGTTCCTCAAATAATTTATAAGATTTCCATATTTCTAAAAAGTCCCTCAAATCATTTTTAAGATTGCTATCTTTGTAAAAAGTCCCTCAAATTATTTGACATCTTCGTAAAAAGTCCCTCAAATCATTTATTAGATTGCTATCTATCTAAATAGATCCTCAAATAATTTATAAGATTTCCATATTTCTAAAAAGTCCCTCAAATCATTTTTAAGATTGCTATCTTTGTAAAAAAATCTCTCAAATTATTTGACATCTTCCTAAAAAGTCCCTCAAATCATTTATAAGATTACTATCTATCTAAATAGTTCCTCAAATAATATATAAGATTGTCATCTTTCTAAAAAGTCCCTCAAATTATTTTTAAAATTACTATCTTTGTAAAAAGTCCCTCAAATTATTTGACATCTCCCTAAAAAGTCCCTCAAATCATTTACTACTATCTATTGCAAATATATTAGTTTCATGGCACAACTAGAATTCAAATAAATATTATTTTATCCATCCAAAATATTACTAACTATTACAAAAATATTTATTGTCAAAAAATTAATTGCGCCTTAAATTATTGTTGTAATTAAATGAAATAAATTTTAAATAGTTCAATATGTATTTCTATACGTACTTAATCTGCAATTGCAGGTCTTTTGGAGGTTGATAGCAGTCAAATTAATATATGATTATTAAGTGGAAAAATTGATTAAAAAATTTAAAATTTATAACAAATTTAATTTCAATATGATGGTTATTATAAATATGTATGTTCAAGAAGATGATATGCATTTACCAGCTGTCAAATCAAGACCCCCATAGGTATTACTGAAATGGAAACCATAAAAATAATTTTAATAAAATAATTAAATAAATATATCATCATGCCTTTTATTCATTACTGGATGTGGCACTCTGCCATAGCAGATCTCAATAAGTGATATATTATGTATTTATCAGCCGTCAAATTACGCACCCTAAAGATATTACTGAAGTGAGAACCACAAAAATAATTAAATAAATATATTATCACGCCTTTCACCCTTTACTGGGTGTGGCACTCTGCCATAGCAGATCTAAATAAGTGATATATTATGCATTTACCAGCCTTCAAATCATGGCCCCCAAAGATAATTTTGAAATGGGAACCACAAAAATTATTTTTAATAAATAATTAAATAAATATATCTTCACGCCTTTTACCCTTTACTGGGTGTGGCACTCTGCCATAGCAGATCTAAATAAATGATATATTATGCATTTGCCAACCGTCAAATTACGCACCCTAAAGATATTCCTGAAATGGGAATCTTAAAAATAATTGAAAAAAAAATTAAATAAATACATTATGACGCCTTTTACCCATTACTGGTTATGGACCTCTGCCATAGCAGATCACAATAAGTGATATATTATGTATTTACCAGCCATCAAATTACTCACCCTAAAGATATTACTGAAGTGAGAACTACAAAAATAATTAAATAGATATATCAGCACGCCTTGTACCCATTACTGGGTGTGGCACTCTGCCATAGCAGATCTCAATAAGTGATATATTCTGCATTTATCAGCCGTCAAATCACGGTCCCCAAAGATATTACTTAAATGGGAACCACAAAAATAATTAAACAAATATATCATCACGCCTTTTACCCATTATTGGGTGTAGCATTCCGCTGTAGCAGCTCTCAGTAAGTGATATATTATGCATTTACCAGCCGTCAAATTACGATCCCTAAAGATATTACTGAAGGGAGAACCACAAAAATAAATAAATATATCATCACGCCTTTTACCCATTACTGGGCGTGGCACTCTGCCATAGCAGATCTAAATAAGTGATATATTATGCATTTATCAGCCGTCAAATCACGATCCTCAAAGATATTACTGAAATGTGAACCACAAAAATAATTAAACAAATATATCATCACGCCTTTTACCCGTTACTGGGCGTGGCACTCCCCGTAGCAGATCTCAATAAGTGATATATTATGCATTCACCAGCCGTCACATTACGCCCTCCAAAGATATTACTGAAATGAGAACCACAAATATAATTAAATAAATATATCATCACGCCTTTTACCCATTACTGAGTGTGGCACTCTCCCGAAGCACATCTCAGTAAGTGATATATTTATGTACGTAAACAGACCTTCAAATCACAGCCCCTAAAGATATTAGTAGAGGGAGAGTCACAGAGGTAGATTTAATTATTTGTCGCCTGTGGGAATCTAACTAAGGTTCACAAGATCCACCACTGAGCCACCTACCCCATTATTCATTTATCCACCTACCCCATCTAAATCTCACATTACAGGAAATCGCTTTAGTTGGCGAATTTTCCATCAAAGGAGTCATCAACTACTTCGGGCGAATCGTAGGCATGTCCGATCTACAGATTTCTAAAAGATTTCGTGAGATAAGTGACCTTTTGGACTTACCACCTGACGACAGACGCGTTGCGGATTGCAGTGGTGGTCAACAAAGACGGGTCAGTTTAGCGGCGGCCTTAGTTCACGACCCGGAGCTGGTCATCATGGATGAACCAACTGTTGGTGTTGATCCTGTATTAAGAGAAAAGTAAAATTAATTTGTGTCGTCTTTGTTGATTATTATTTTGTCTAATTTTTATTGTTTCAGGATTTGGGAGTATTTAGTTCAAATAACCGCGAAGCAAAATATGTCAGTTATAATTACTACTCATTATATTGAGGAGTGTCGTCAAGCACATAAAGTAAGTTTTGTAATTATAATAGTTATTTGTGTATTAAGAGCGTAAAGTGATTCTTTGTTACCAGAGATGTGCATCTACGTGTAATCTTTAATTGTCTACATCTACACGTAGAGAATACGTCGACAATTCTAGCGACGTAGACAATGTACACAATGTAGATAATGTATCTGACAGTTGTAAAATTCAACATAACCTAAATGTATTCCTTTGTAACTATTACATGTATTCGTATTCGTGAGTTCGGGTCATTATCGGTCTTTATATAATAAAACTAATAAAGCAAGTGCTCCTACATTACTAGACGAATGTCTGTCTTGGGTCTTGGGCGAACTGTCATATTTTTAAAATCGATCAACGCGCCATCTCACCAGACGGAGTTTTCTTTGGCGCTATTTTTAACAGTAACCAGTTGACAAATTTTGAACGGTTTGCCCTGCGCAACTAATTTTTTTTTTCATGTAATCCCTAGAATAAAAATAAAAATCTCTAACAACATTTAAAATTCCCTAGTTCTAGGGATAAAATTTCTAGTATGACTTAAGTGAACACAGGTGTTTTCATTGTCTACATAGTCTACATTGTTTACATGAAAAATGAAGACGTAGACTACATGATTGTTTACACGTAGAGAATAGCTTAGATTACTTGCAGTAGACTACACGCACATCCCTGTTTGTTACTCGAACACGGTAATTGCAGCGCGAGACGAAGGCGGGAGCTGTAATAGTGTAACACTTTACGCTCGTGATCAGGGATGTGCGTGTAGTCTACTGGAAGTAATCTACGCCATTTTCTACGTGTAAACAATCATGTAGTCTACGTCTTCATTTTTCATGTAAACAATGTAGACTATGTAGACAATGAAAACACCTGTGTTCACTTAAGTCAGATTAGAAATTTTATCCCTAGAACTAGGGAATTTTAAATGTTGTTAGAGATTTTTATTTTTATTCTAGGGATTACATGAAAAAAAATTAGTTGTGCAGGGCAAAACGTTCAAAATTTGTCAACTGGTTACTGTTAAAAATAGCGCCAAAGAAAACTCCGTTTGGTGAGATGGCGCGTTGATCGATTTTAAAAATATGACAGTTCGCCCAAGACCCAAGACAGACATTCGTCTAGTAATGTACGAGCACTTGCTTTATTAGTTTTATTATATAAAGACCGATAATGACCCGACCTCACGAATACGAATACATGTAATAGTTACAAAAGAATAAATTTAGGTTATGTTGAATTTTACAACTGTCAGATGCATTATCTACATTGTTTATATTGTCTACGTCGCTAGAATTGTCGACGTATTGTCTACGTGTAGAGGTAGACAATTAAAGATTACACGTAGATGCACATCTCTGCTCGTGATACACACATCATTTTTTCTACGATTGCATCTTAAAATTAGTCAAATACGTATACATACTGAAAATAGATTCGTTCTGTCAACTGTCAATATGACAAATTTCTGTTTTGTTTGTATTCCTGGTAGCTATTGAAATAAGCGCACATTTAATATCTTTTTCGCGCGTTGCCACTGGAAACGCGCGCATTTAACGTATTTTTCGATTGGTCCACAGATAACGTCAACTTTACGATGACAAATGAGAGCGTAATTGTCAACTTTTCAGTAGCAATCGTAGAAAAAATAAGATTGACAAGCGATGTAGAATAATGAGAAGACAAACCCGCCCTTAACTTGTTTATTATAAGAAATAGAAATTGACATTTTATAACCTCAAAAATTCATGTAAAACACTACTTTTCATAACGGAATTAAGTAAAATTAATTATAGCAACTATTATTTTCTTTTTTCTTCATAATCTATCTAGACAAATAAATACCTATTATTAAGTTATTTAATTTGTTTTATTTCTCATGGCACTCTGATAATTGCATGAGAAACATAGGAAATTCAATGTTAAAATTTTGATTTAGCGATATCTCTTTACCTATTAATTTTAGAACAAAAGTGTACGGAAGAAAAATGTTCAGAATGAAAAACTACATCCATGGAGTATAAGTTTGTTGTTCAACTGTTTCTTATGTCCGAGTTAGAAGCAAAAGAAAATACACGCTTTAAAGTCATGAGTGGCATGATAAATAAAACAAATTAGATAACTTAATAATAGGTATTTATTGGTCTAGATTATGTAGAAAACAGAAAATAATAGTTGCTATAATTAATTTTACCTAATGCTGTTATGAAAAGTCGTGTTTTACATGAATTTTTGAGGTTATGAAATGTTATTATTTTCATAACTGTCATTGAAGAGTTATGTAAGGAATTCTTTACATAACTAGTTACGTAATGAATGTTGACAGTTTGAACTTTCTTTGGTAATTTTGAAATATACTGAGCTGTCATAAATCTAGAATTTTATATATTTTAAACATTATTTTAGCGGAATTAGATAAAATACGTTATGAAAAGGTAGATATTGTTTGACGAACATTTGCCAAAACGAGCGAAGCAAATTGCTTACGTTAATACCTATTACCCAATCCTAATATGTATTAATTTGTCTTTAGAGAAGATTGTCCAGTAAATTAAATATCATATAGTTTCCAAATTTATTTGGAATAAAACATTATTTATTCTCTTTTATTTAACTTTATAATTCCCCAGAATTGGGTGTAAAAAAAATTGCTCTGAAACTTATTTTTAAGCTATTCTTTAGGACAATTACCAGGTGCATAAAATCAATGGCCAATAGCTTTAGAACACATAAAGTTTAAACCCAATTTATTTCACAAAATCAACTATTATCCCTAATTAAAAGTACCCCTAGCACCCAAAATTGGATAAACAGTATTTACAGTCCTTACCGAACACTTGTAGCATTAAGGTAGCACTATACCTTCACCAGCGAGAGCTCACTTCACTCCACAATAAAATACTGTTATTAGAATTAAATTCCTGCTATGAAAACTACCAAATGAATACATTTCCTAAAATAAAAATATAAAGTAAACACTTGACTATGTTTCACAAAATTCAGCCTCCAAGTTACCTTATGAGGGCATCGTCAGAGGCTGGTCAGCACAGTCAGTTAGTAACCATTGACGCGTTTCGCTCTTATTAAAGCTCATCAGTATGGTATAACTCGCTTCTTCACCTAGAACAAAGTTCACGTGAAGAAGCTGGTGACGAAGAACTGTGCCAGCAGAGAATAAGATCTCTAACAAACTTGTAAGATGACATGAGAAGTTCTGTTGAACTGGTCATGCCATCTACCGAAAAAAGGGAAAGCTATGCAATAGCAATTTAAATAACAACAAAGACAAAATTAATTGTCATCCAACACTTGGTGAAACAAGGTTTAATAAAAATATAAAGTAAACACTTGGCTATGTTTCACAAAATTCAGCCTCCAAGTCACCTTATGAGGGCATCGTCAGAGGCTGGCCAGCACAGTTAGTAACCATAGACGCGTTTCGCTCTTATTAGAGCTCATCAGTATGGTATAACACACTTCTTCACCTAGAACAAAGTTCACGTGAAGAAGCTGGTGACGAAGAACTGTGCCAGCAGAGAATAAGATCTCTAACAAACTAGTAAGATGACATGAGAAGTTCTGTTGAACTGGTCATGCCATCTACCGAAAAAAAGGGAAAGCTATGCAATAGCAATTTAAATAACAACAAAGACAAAATTAATTGTCATCCAACACTTGGTGAAACAAGGTTTAATAAAAATTTAAGTAAACACTTGGCTATGTTTCACAAAATTCAGCCTCCAAGTCACCTTATGAGGGCATCGTCAGAGGCTGGCCAGCACAGTTAGTAACCATAGACGCGTTTCGCTCTTATTAGAGCTCATCAGTATGGTATAACTCACTTCTTCACCTAGAGCAAAGTTCACGTGAAGAAGCTGGTGACGAAGAACTGTGCCAGCAGAGAATAAGATCTCTAACAAACTAGTAAGATGACATGTGAAGTTCTGTTGAACTGGTCATGCCATCTACCGAAAAAAAGGGAAAGCTATGCAATAGCAATTTAAATAACAACAAAGACAAAATTAATTGTCATCCAACACTTGGTGAAACAAGGTTTAATAAAAATATAAAGTAAACACTTGGCTATGTTTCACAAAATTCAGCCTCCAAGTCGCCTTATGAGGGCTTCGTTAGAGGCTGGCCAGCACAGTTAGTAACCATAGACGCGTTTCGCTCTTATTAGAGCTCATCAGTATGGTATAACTCACTTCTTTACCTAGAACAAAGTTCACGTGAAGAAGCTGGTGACGAAGAACTGTGCCAGCAGAGAATAAGATCTCTAACAAACTAGTAAGATGACATGTGAAGTTCTGTTGAACTGGTCATGCCATCTACCGAAAAAAAGGGAAAGCTATGCAATAGCAATTTAAATAACAACAAAGACAAAATTAATTGTCATCCAACACTTGGTGAAACAAGGTTTAATAAAAGTATAAAGTAAACACTTGGCTATGTTTCACAAAATTCAGCCTCCAAGTCACCTTATGAGGGCATCGTCAGAGGTTGCCCAGCACAGTTAGTAACCATAGACACGTTTCGCTCTTATTAGAGCTCATCAGTATGGTATAACTCACTCCTTTACCTAGAACAAAGTTCATGTAAAGAAGCTGGTGACGAAGAACTGGGCATCGTGAAACATAGCCAAGTGTTTACTTTATATTTTTATTAAACCTTGTTTCACCAAGTGTTGGATGACAATTAATTTTGTCTTTGTTGTTATGAATACAATTCCTGTTTCTATTCCAGATTGGGCTTATGAGAGGAGGTAGATTAATGGCGGAAGAATCACCCGCTGAATTGATTATTCAGTATCGAGCTGAGACACTGGAGGAAGTATTTCTTGGGTTAAGTGTACGACAAAGTGAAGGAGTGTTGGAAATAGGCAATGATAGAAATGTTGGTGCGTTTACAATCGAGTCCGGCTCTGTGCAGTCTCTGTCAGAGGTTGGTGGTTCCAGTGTAAATTTAGGAAATAATATGTCGACAGATGTGAGTATTCTATTGGACTTATTAAGTAAATTTGGTGTGTTTGTATGGAAAGAGATGAATGAATTGAAAAACTATTTGGGAAGATGATAATGTTATAAATGATTTTAGAGACATTTTAAAAATCTTATAAATGATTTTGAGGGACTTTTTGGGAAGATGACAAATTTATAAATTAATTGGGGGATATTTTGGGGAGATAACAATGTTATAAATGATTTTAGGGACATTTAAAAATCTCATAAATGCTTTGGGGGACTTTTGGGAAGATGACAAGCTTTTAAATGAGTTTAGGGACATTTTAAAAATCTTCTAAATGATTTAAGGAGCTTTTAAAAATCTAATAAATAATTTGGGGCACTTTTTGGGAAGATAGCAAGCTTTTAAATGATTAGGGGGAGATTTTTGGAAGATGTCAATGTTATAAATGATTTTAGGGACTTTTTAAAAATCTCATAAATGATTTGGGGCACTTTTTGGGAAGATGACAAGCTTTCAAATGATTTTAGGGACTTTTAAAAATCTTCTAAATGATTTGGGGAACTTTTTGGGAAGATGACAATCTTCTAAATGATTTTAGGGACTTTTTGAAAATCTCATAAATTATTTGGGGCACTTTTTGGGAAGATGACAAGCGTTTAAAATTTTTTAAGGACTTTAAAAAAATCTTATAAATGATTTGGGGGAGTTTTTGGGAAGATGACAATCTTATAAATGATTTGAGGGACTTTTTGGGCAGAGTAAAATCTTATAAATGATTTTAGGGACATTTTGGGAAGATGACAAGCTTTTAAGTGATTTTAGGGACTTTTTAAAAATCTTCATAATGATTTGGAGGGATTTTTAAAAATCTCATAAATGATTTGGGGGATTTTTTGGGAAGATGACAATATTATAAATGATTTAGGGGACTTTTTAGGAAGATGACAGTCCTCAAAATTATTTGGAAGACTTTAAAGCTAAATTTTATTAAACTTTAAATATAATTGACGATCTTTTCGGACAGATAATTATATTTGAATATTAACTGAAAAACCTTTTTGTAAATTCCAATATCTTGATAATGATTTAGAGCTCTTTTTAGCGTACTACCTTACAAATAATTTGAACATCCATCTTATATACATTTATAAATGAAATTAGAATGTAAGATTATGTCAACATCAAATTGATTAACACTAAATGAACTGTACATGAATGAGGCATAATACACCAAAATAAAAATACATTTATTACTACTTCTTTAACAGAACACACTATACCTAAATATTTTATTTAATTTCTAGATGTTGACAGAAATATCAAAAACAAAAAAACGTAAAAACATTTCACCGTACAGTGTGAACTTCGATCGACTACGCGCGTTATTCTTCAAGAACTGGTATCAGTATTTCAAAAACCCAAGGTACACCAGAAGTACTAAAAATAAGGGTTATAAGGGTTTAACCGGGAGAATTTCTTTTCAATTTGTTTTAAATAAAAATGTTTGAAATAAAAGTTGTACAGCGTAAAAGTTTGCATCAGATTAAATAAACTTATTTTATTTTGTATTTATTTAAAATGGCGGAGATTAAATCTGTAAATTAACAAAATTATTATTTAATTGTGTTTGTTATACAATTAAAACTAACAAATTAATGCACGACTGAATTTTGGCAATTTTTTTGACGGATTATAGATTTGTGTTGTGTAAAAGTCAGTTAAAATATTTGAGACAAGGAGTAAATGATTGTAACAATTTTTTAATGATTTGGGGGACTTGTTAGGAAGATGACAATCTTATGAATAATTTTGGGGGACGTCTTTGGAGATATGTCAGTATTATAAATGATTTGGGGGACTTTTTAGGAAGATGACAATGTTATAAATGATTTGGGGGACTTTTTAGAAAGATTGCAATCTTAAAAATGATTTGAAGGAGTTTTTGGGATGATGGCAATCTTATAGATGATTTGGGGGATTTTTTGGGAAGATGACAGTCTTATAAATGATTTGGGGGAATTTTTGGGAAAACTATAACCCTAATAAATGATTTGGGGGACTTTTTGGGAAGATAACAATCTTATAAATGATTTGGGGGACTTTTTGGGAAGATGACAATCTTATGAATAATTTTGGGGGACGTCTTTGGAGATATGCCAGTCTTATAAACGATTTGGGGGACTTTTTGGGAAAACTATAACCCTAATAAATGATTTGGGGGACTTTTTGGGAAGATAACAATCTTATAAATGATTTGGGGGACTTTTTGGGAAGATGACAATCTTATGAATAATTTTGGGGGACGTCTTTGGAGATATGCCAGTATTATAAACGATTTGGGGGACTTTTTGGGAAGATGACAATCTTATAAATGATTTGGGGAACTTTTTGGGAAATTTACAATCTTAAAAATGATTTGGGGGATTTTTTGGAAAGATTACAATGTTATAAATGATTTGGGGGACTGTTAGGGAAGATGACAATGTTATAAATGATTTGATGGACTTTTTGGGAAAATGACAATCTTTTAAATGATTTGAGGGACTTTTTAGGAAGATTACAATCTTATAAATGATTTGGGGGACTTCATAGAAAAAAATGATTATTTAAAAAATCATTTTAGGGTTTTTTTTTTCGAAGACGACAAATTTTAAACGACTTTTTAGGATTTGAAACTCTATAATTTTTATTTCAATCACTTTAATCTAAAATAATTAACCAAACAATACGCGCTATAAACCCGTTTTCCCATATTGAACCCTTATAACCCGCGATTGATTCTACACCCTATTTTACATATTCTAACCGCCATTTTGTTTTTTCCAGTGGCGTAGCATTCATGTTACTTTTTCCCTTATTTCACATGACAGTTTTCTTCTTAGCAATTGGAGCCGACCCGAAAGATATTCCAGTGGCGTTCGTTAACGACGAGAATGGGGCTTGTCCTAACTTTAACATTTCAAATACGTTGATATATTTGAACGAGACTGATTGTGAATTTACGCTAATGAGTTGCAGGTTTCTAAAAGAAGTTGAGGACCCTATGATTAATAAAGTAAGTCAAGAGCATTAATTAATTATAATAATTCAAATAACAACAAAGACAAAATTAATTGTCGTCCATACACTTGGTGAAACTAGGTTTAATAAAATATAATGTAAACACTTGTCTAAGTCGCATGAAATTCAGCCTCCAAGTCACCTTATGAGGGCATTGTCAGAGACTGGCCAGCACAGTTAGTAGCTCTTATTAGAGCTCATCAGTAAAGCCCGGATTTTTAGGCAATTGCCTAGATTCAAATTTTAATATACTTCAGGCAATTTCGTTTTTCTATACATAGGTAATATGTTTACGTGTAATGGAAGGTTTTTTTTTCGTGCCTTAGAGCCTATTTTTCCTATATTTTGGTTATTGTGCCTATTTTACCTTATACAGCCTATTTTGCCTATTTTTGTTGCCTATTCTAACTTTTATTGAGCAGACAAGGTTTATCATCTACTTCGTTGATTAATTCTGCACTCGACAAAGTGTTTCAAGCTAACCTATAATATTTAAAGTACTTACTTTAATCAAGTTTTTGTGTGTGAATTTCAAATGCCGAAAGAAAAACGTTTTTTAGTCAAAATTTTACGTGGCAATTCAATTGTGTCTTTGCCATTAATCAATGGAACTGAGGCAACTTTAGACGATATGGCTAAATATAAGAACGCCCCGGTCACATTTTGTGATGTCGAACGAAGTTTTCAGCTTACAAGCAAGTTCTGACTGACCGAAGACAGTCCCTTTCCGAAAATTTCATAGAGCAATTGCTCGTAATATTTTGTGAATTAAAGTATACTACATAATTTGAATGTGCATAATAGTTAATAAAATGAAAACCCTACATTATTATTTTTCAGATAGCGTTAATTTTTGTTTAAAATTATTTATTTTTTCTAACGAAGAGTAGATACGAGTACCAATATTAGAAAAAGGATTCGTTTATTTTTTTAAAACAAATTATTAACATTTAGGCTGCCTAAAATACCGCCTATTTTAGAGTAATTACCAGCCTATATGCCTGCTTATTTGGGTGTTTTTAAGAGCCTAAATATCCGGGCTTTACTCATCAGTATGGTATAACTCACTTCTT
Organism: Pterostichus niger; assembly: GCA_947425015.1. NCBI lineage: Eukaryota > Metazoa > Arthropoda > Insecta > Coleoptera > Carabidae > Pterostichus > Pterostichus niger. The sequence continues at coordinate 7,033,218 of OX380352.1, forward strand.
CACCTAGAACAAAGTTCACGTGAAGAAGCTGTGTGACGAAGAACTGTGCCAGCAGAAAATAAGATCTCTAACAAACGGTAAGATGACATGAGAAGTTCTGTGGAACAGGCAATGCCATCTACCGAAAAAAAGAGAAGGCTATGCAATAGCAATTTAAATAAAAAACAACAAAGACAAAATTAATTGTCGTCCATACACTTGGTGAAACTAGGTTTAATAAAATATAAACTAAACACTTGGCTAAGACTCACAAAATTCAGCCTCCAAGTCACCTTATGAGAGCATCGTTAGAAGCTGGCCAGCACAGTTAGTAACCATAGACGCGTTTCGATTTTTAAATAATAATTCAAAACAATTATTGAATATTGAGTGTCTGCGGAAAAATTAAGTTTTAAATTATGTTTTAATGTAGAGAATTGAGCGATTAGAAATGCAATGACGTCATAAGTATTGAAGCGTTTTTATTGGCTAGTTTTATCGTGCGGCAAATAAGAAACATGTACAGAAAAATCAGTACTTCAAGGCAATAGTAGATTTTCATGAAAAACGTATGTATCTCGCATAACTCAAAAACGGTAAGCCGTAGAAAGTTGAGGTATTTAGGACTGTTATAACATCTAGTTGTGCACCTCCCTTTTTGGTCATTATATAACTTCCGGAAGTGCTACTTTACTTGAATAATAGATTTTCATGAAAAACTATATTCAAATATAATCCAAAACTTTTCAAATTTGGTATATAAGACTACTATATCAATGCAAATAACATAATAAATTTTTGTTAAAATGGTCTAACCGGAAGTGATACATTACATGAATCTGCTAACAGTTGGAAAAAAAATGGTATTATTTTGATTTTAGAAATAAATGCTGCAAATAAAAGAGAATTAAATTCTGTGTCTAGCACATTAAGGATTATTCAATTAGCCTTTTGTATATTCTTAAAAAACTTTGATGTGGACAGCACATGTCTTCCTTGTGCGCCTATATTTTATTTGACGTAATTTGACATTGCCATTACTTTTTATTTTTTGTTCTAATCCATAGCAAACTACAAAAAAACAAGAAATATATAATTTTTCAATTTAGATATCTCGCTTATACAAAAGGCTAATTTAATAATTCTTAATGTGCTAGACGTAGAATTTAATTCTCTAAAACTTTTATTTGCAGCATTTATTTCTAAAATCAAAATAATACCATTTTTTTCAACTGTTAGCAGCTTCATGTAATGTATCACTTCCGGTTTGTCCATTTTAACAAAAATTTATTTTTAATAGTAGTTTCAATCAGTTGTGAATGAAGTGGTTTAAAAGCCATAACAGCTGGACAAAGTATAATTATTGTGTAGTATGACAATTAATTAATTATTTTTTTTTTACAGATTTTTTATTCCGATTTAGATGAAGCTTTACATGACTCTCAAAACGGTAAAGTCCAAGGAGTCGTGTATTTTTCGAGTAACTTTTCTAAAGCTGCATTTGAACGAATACAAGATGGCCGCTATGCGTCAAATTTGACGTTAGATTTAAGTGAAATTAAAGTGTGGTTAGATATGTCGAGTAAGTATAATTTTCAATATAATTTTACCTAATTCCGTTATGAAAAGTCTTGTTTTACATGAATTTTTGAGGTTATGAAATGCCAACTGTCATTGAAGAGTTATGTAAGGAATTGTTTACATAACTAGTTACGTAATGAATGTTGACAGTTTGAACTTTCTCAAAATGCAAATAACGGAAAAAACTATTTATTAAAATGTTTAGGATTTATATACATTGAATAATGTTTCTGGTATGAAACAGTTGACGGGCAAATTAGCAGATTCTTCGATATCAGAAGGAAGGTCTGTCTCGGATTCAGAACTCATTTTCAATGATGACATAAGCTTTACATTTAAACATTTTATTCATTTATTTTCACAGCAACGCTTTGGTAATTTTGAAATATACTGAGCTGTCATAAACCTAGAATTTTATGTATTTTAAACATTATTTTAGCGGAATTAGATAAAATACGTTATGAAAACGAAATATTGTTCAACGCACATAATTTACAAAACTCGCTTCGCTCGTTTTGACAAATATTATGTTCGTCAAACAATATCAACCTTTTCATAACTCTTTACGTAAATAACTATTTCCTAATTTAATATAAGAATTACGTTACTAATGAAATTAATTTTAAAATTTCTTCATCGCCAACTTCATTGCAGTACGATTTATTATAGCCGCTTATGTCATTAAATGTGCTAGTTTCAAATTTATAATAATAATATTCCATAAATAAAATATGCAATTCCATTTTATAAATTTAAATTTCCAAATATTCCTAAAAAGTTTGTTTTAATTTAGTTTACAAATATTTCAAGGTTATTTTTATAGCTTGATAGCGTGTTCATTTTGAAATAAAAATCCATAGATGTCAGTACTAGTGCCTCTGGCGCGATATGTAGTAACTAATATAACCTAACCTAATAATATTGAATAAATAAAACATGCAATTCAATTTTATAAATTATAAAATATAAAACGTGTGTCGATAAAGCCGAAAATTGCACCACTTTCAAGATGACAGTTGAAGTGAAGCGCGAAATACACTAGCGAAAATGAGACTAAACGTCAAATTGAAAACAAGTTTACATAGCACGTAAAATACATAATTATAAAGTCGAGAATCGCGTACAAATACTTGAATACTACCGTCAAGTGTATATAAGGTCGAAAATGCTACTAAAATCGTTTAATTTCAATTAATACCTGCCCTTAAAATATAGTTACAACAATTAAAATTATTAAATATATTGTAGCACATACTTCAAAAGATATTTATTACTATTTGTAATTATAATTATACTTTAAAAATAATTATTGGTTTAAAAATAATTCAAATGTGAACCGTGTGTCGATAAAGGCGAAAATTGCACCACTTTCAAAATGACAGTTAAGAAGTGAAGCACGAATTACACCAGCGAAAATTAAACTAAACGTCAAATTGAAAACTAAGAGCAAAATTCTAGGTTATTTTGAGTCATACTATAAATTTGAGAATGAGTTCAAAATGTGCCTCATTGTACAATAACATTGTAGTCCAAAATGGCGGACACTGGTTTAATAAAACTGATTTTAAATCAATAATTTTTTGTGTTTTGTTTTTCTTTGAATAGATCATCAAATAGGACCACCAATTAAAGGCAAGCTGTTAAAAAAATATGAAAATTTTACTAAAGCAATGTTGAGGGAGTGTGGGAAAGACCCAAAGTTGGGTGAAATACCCATCAGGTTTCATGATGCCATTTATGGAGATGAAGATTATTCCTATACGGTATTTATGGTGCCTGGTCTTAGTATTACGTAAGTAGATCATCTTTCATTTATCGTTATCATCCTAATATTCCCGCAAATCAATTTAAAGGCATTAATTTTCCCTACACAATCCCCCAAATCAATTTTAAGACAATAATCTTTAGTCAAAACTCCCCCAAATCATTTTAAATAAGAATGGAGATGACAGTCTTTTAAATGATTGAGGGATATTTTTAGGAAACTAACAATAATTAAAATGATTTGGGGGACTTTGTAGGAAAATGACAAATTTTAAAATGATTTGGGGAACTTTTTGAGAAGAAGACAATCTTATATATCATTTGGGAGACATTTTGGAAAGATTGAAATTTTATAAATGATTTTAGAGACTTCTTGAAAGATGACAATGTTATAAATAATTTGGGAAAGTTTTTGGGAAAACAATAACCCTAATAAATGATTTGGGGGACTTTTTGGAAAAACAATAACCCTAATAAATGATTTGGGGGACATTTTGGAAAGATGACCATGTTATAAATGATTTTAGGAACTTTTTAGGAAGATGACAGTCCTAAAAATTATTTGGAAGACTTTAAAACTAAATTTTATTAAAGTTTAAATATTATTAGCTATCTTTTTATTTATGTTTGAAAATTATTAGGAAAATTACAATTTTTAAAATGATTTGGGGGACTTTTAGGTAAATGACAAACTTTAAATTGATTTAGGGAACGTTTTTAAAGAAGATGACAGTCTTTAAATTGATTTGAAATACTTTTTAGGAAGATTACAATCTTAAAAATGATTTATGGGACATTTTAGACAGACGATACAACTTTAGGTAAATAACAATTTCAAAAATAATTTGGGAAGCCATTTAAAAACAAACCAATCTTAAAAATCATTTTGCCTAAAAACTTCCCCAAATCATTTTTAATACAATAATTTTCCCTAAAAACTCCCCCAAATTACTTTCAAGGCAATCATTTTCCATAAAAACTCCCCCAAATCACTTTCAAAACAATCATCTTCTGTCAAAACTCTCCCAAATCAGTTTTAAGGCAATAATCTTTTGTCAAAACTGCCCCAAATCATTTTTAATGCAATAATTTTCCCTAAAAACTCCCCCAAATTACTTTCAAGACAATAATTTTCCCTATAAAGTCCCCCAAATCATTTCCAAGGCAATCATCTTTTGTCAAAACTCCCCCAAATCTCTTTAAAATCCAATAATCTTTAGTCAAAACTCCCCCAAATCATTTTTAATTCAATAATTTTTCCGAATCACTTTCAAGACAATAATTTTTCCCTAAAATATCCTCCAAATCACTTTCAAGACAATAATCTTTAGTAAAAACTCTCCCAAATCATTTTAAGACAATCATCTTCCAAAAAACTCCCCCAAATAATTTCCAAGATAATCATCTTTTGTCAAAACTTCTCCAAATCATTTTAAGACACTCGTCTTGCCTAAAAACTCCCCCAAATCACTTTTAAGGGTCATAATCTGGCCTAAAAACTCCCCCAAATTATTTTTAATGCAATAATTTTCATAAAAAACAACAAAGACAAAATTAATTATCTTTAAATGCTCACTTGGTGAAACTAGGTTTAATAATAAAATATCAAAATAAACACTTGTCTAAGTCTCACAAAATTCAGCCTCCAAGTCACCTTATGAGGGCATCGTCAGAGGCTGGCCAGCTGATGAGCTCTAATAAGAGCGAAACGCGTCTATGGTTACCAACTGTGCTGGCCAGCCTCTGACGATGCCCTCATAAGGTGACTTGGAGGCTGAATTTTGTGAGACTTAGACAAGTGTTTATTTTGATATTTTATTATCAATAATTTTCCCTAAAAACTCGCCCAAATTATATTTAAGACAATAATCTTGCCTAAAAACTCCCCCAAATTACTTTTAAGGCAATAATTTTCCCTAAAAACTCCCCAAAATCACTTTCAAAACAAACATCCTCTGTAAAAACTCCCCCAAATCACTTTCAAGTCAATCATATTTTATCAAAACTGCCCCAAATTATTTTTCAGACAATAACCTTGCCTAAAAACTTCCCCAAATCACATTCAAGACAATAATTTTCCCTAAAAACTCTGAAAACAACAAATTCTTCAAGTCAAAAACCCTTCTAACATTCATAGAACTTGTTGTTAATCATTTACCTCACTTTCTAGGGTGTTATACTTCTTAGCAGCTATGATGACATCCTCAGTGATTATCACAGACCGACTCCAAGGTGTCTGGGATCGCACTCTAGTCGCTGGAGCCACAGCACTTGAAGTTCTTATCGCTCACGTCACGATGCAGTTCTTTCTAATAGCTTTACAAACGATTGAGGTTATGATTCTGTGTTTCTCCATATTTCAAATTGAAAATCGCGGCAGTATGTTGGATGTATTTGGGTTATATATCACTCAAGGAATGGCTGGCATGTGCTATGGTATAACTTTTAAGGTTATGTGTCAAATAGAAGTTTTAAAGTGTTTTTGTTTGTAGGTTTTTTGATTTCTGCGGTGTGTCAATCACTTACAATGGCAAATTTTGTCGCTACCGGGAGTTTTTATCCAATGTTGATGATTTCGGGTTGGTTTTGTTTTTGTTTTGTTTGACGTAGATGTATTTGAAGTTGCTGTGCTTCTGGATGAGATGATTTTAAAGAACAAAAATGGATTATGGGTTGCTTTTGACAAGTAATTGTTGTGGAAATAATTTTGGAGCGTTTTTTTGGGAAGATGGTTAATTTGAAAATGATTTGAGGGATTGTTTTGGAACGATGACAGTTTTGTGAATTATTTTGAGGACTTTTTTAGAAATTTGGTTGGCTTATAAATGATTTGAGGGAGGTTTTTTTTTAAGAAGATTAAAATCTTATAAATGATTTTAGAGACTTCTTGAAAGAAGACAATGTTAAAAATAATTTGGGGAAGTTTTTGGGAAGATAACAATCTTAAGAATAATTTGAGGGACATATTTAGGAAAAATGACAATTTTTAAAATGATTTGGGGGACTTTTTAGGATGATGACAGTTTTATAAATGATTTGGGGGACTTTTTAAGAAGATTAAAATCTTATAAATGATTTAAGAGACTTTTCTAAGACGATGCCAAATTTTAAAATGATTTGGGGGGCTTTTTAGGAAGATGACAGTCGTTTAAATGATTTGAGGGACATTTTTGGGAAAATAACAATTTTTAAAATGATTTGAGGGACGTTTTTAGAAGATGACAGTCATCTAAATGATTTGAGAGATTTTTTAGGAAGATGACACTTTTGAAAATGATTTGGGGGACTTTTTAGAAAAATGACTGTCTTTTAAATAATTTGGGAGACTTTTCTAGGACAATGACACTTTTTAAAATGATTTGAGGGACTTTTTAGGAAAATGACAATATTTTAAATGGTTTGGGGGACATATTTAGGAAAATGATAAATTTTTGGGAGACTTTTTAAGAAGATGACAGTCATCTAAATGATTTGGGAGACTTTTCTAACACGATGACAAATTTTAAAATGATTTGGGGGACTTTTTGAGAAGATGACAATCTTATAAATGATTTGAGGGACATTTTGGAAAGATTAAAATATTATAAATGATTTTAGGAACTTCTAGAAAGAAGACAATGTTGTAAATGATTTGAGGGACATTTTTGGGTAGATGACAATGTTATAAATATTTTACGGACTTTTTGGGAAGATGACAATGTTATAAATGATGTTAGGGACTTTTTAGGAAGGTCGCAGTCCTAAAAATTACTTGGAAGACTTTAAAACTGTATTTTATTAAAGTTTACATATTATTAGCTATCTTTTTGTTTATGTTTGAAAATTATTAGGAAAATAATAATTTTTAAAATGATTTGGGGGAGTTTTTGGAAAGATGATAATCATCTAAATGATTTGGGATACTTTTCTAGGACAATGACAAATTTTAAAATGAGTTGAGGATCCATTTAAAAAAGATGACAGTCTTTAAAATAATTTAGGGGACTTTTTAGGTTAATGACAGACTTTAAATTGATTTAGGGGACGTTTTTTAACAAGATGACAGTCATTAAATTGATTTGAACGACTTTTTAGGAAGATTACAATCTTAAAAATGATTTATGGGACATTTTAGAAAAACAACACAACTCAAGACACTTTTTAGGTAAATGACAATTTCAAAAACAATTTTTGAAACCATTTAAAAACAAACCAATCTTAAAAATAGTTTCTAAAGAACATTATATTCTTCAAAATATCATTTTCGACAAGTCATCCTAAAAAGTCCATAAGTGCCTTAAAACTAATTTACAAAACTTTTTCTTCCAAATAATTTAAAGCTATTTTTTGGTAAAGAAATATCTAAAAAAAGATCACCAAAAAAATAATTATTAACATTTGTGTCCCTTTAAAACAAAATTTGACGAAACAGAATTGTAAAATATATAAATATATAAATAAATAAATAAAATAAATATATCATCACGCCTTTTACCCATTACTGGGTGTGGCACTCTGCCTAAGCAGATGTCGGTATGTGATATATTTTTTCGCGTGAAGTGCGGTTACCAGCCGTTAAATCACGGCCCCTAAAGATATTAGTGGAGGGGGAGCCACAGGGGTAAATTTAAATTGGTGAACATTGTTTGTGGGCTGTGGGGATCGAACCAGAGTTCTCAAAATCCACAGGCCGACTCGATACCACTGAGCCACCTATCCCATATATAAAAATAATTAATAATATCTTTAATCTAGGGTTTTTTTAATACTTTTCTCATGTTGGTAGGCGTGGTATGGCCTGTAGAGGGCATGCCAAAGTTCCTAGAGTTCATATCTCGAATAATGCCCTTTACAATGCCCATAGAAGCCCTGAGAAGTGTAATGGCAAAAGGCTGGAATGCAATGGACTTTCAAATACTACACGCATATGGAATCACCTTTGGTTGGATAATATTTTATTTGTTATTCACGCTATATTTACTTAAAAAACAAATGTAAATAAATATTTTTATTTTATTTTCTCGATTTAAATTCATTAAAATAATTATTTGATGTGATATATTATTATTTATTTGTAACATTGTGGAATTAAAAAATTATGAACAATTCTTTTATGCTCTATTGTACACTCATACTTGCTAATACTAATACACACCAGTGTGACATTTTATTTCAATTGTTGTAGTCAATTATTTTTTATTTGTTATTTACGTTATATTTACTTAAAAAACAAATGTAAATATAGTTATTTGTATCACTAGTCCAGAAACTGCTATTTTGCGAGTGCGAGTATATTTTGAAAGGACGAGCCGCAGGCGAGGCCTTTAAATACGAGCACTCGCAAAATAGTTTCTGGACGTGTAATACACAAGATTTTTCGCGCCGACGTTTTTGTAAATTTAATAAAAATGTTTAATTTATTACTCACATTCTAAATGTCAGGGAATTTTTTTATGTTGGTATCATCTAATTGTCAGAACTGTACTTTTAATTTTAATTAATTATTTATTGTTCATCAATTTACATCTTCAATAAGTTTAATTACACCGTACACTTTATTTAATAAACATAAAACATAATTCATTTCTTTGTCTATTTCACGACATGTCATTCCAGTATTATAACCTAAAAAATCAACATATTTTATTTGGATTTTACATTGCTAATTCAATTATAATTACTTACAATTTTGTTTAAAATATATGTATAAATATTCTGTTTTCTTGTATTGAAAATACTCAACTATGAATATTTTATCATATGTTTACGCCAATGCAATATTTTAACATTTCGTACGTTCAGGAGTTCGCTACACTAGTGATGCCAACATATAACCACAAAAAGTCACTAATTTTTGCCGGCCTTGGCCGGTAACACATGGTTTCCGGACGATTTTTTGTTATGTAATACTGCTAATGTCGGACGGTGACGCGAAAAATATTTTTATTTTATTTTCTCGATTTAAATTCATTAAAATAATTATTTGATGTGATATATTATTATTTATTTATAAAATTTTGGAATTAAAAAATTAATGAACAATTCTTTTATGCTCTATTGTACACTCATACTTGCCAATACTAATACACACCAGTGTATGTTTATCATGCCTAGCTGTTTAGAATAGGTTAGGTAAGGTTTTTAATTCTTGTATGAACCTTACGAAACCAATTTAAACGAAATGTTTCAATAAAATTTAGTTTATAGAAAAATGTGAAGTGATTAGGACGTTTTTGGTACGTTTAAGTGTTTAAAATTTAGTAAAAATTGTAATATTTGTTTGACATTTTATTTCAATTGTTGTAATCAATATCAACAATGTATACGGAAGTTAAAAATAGTTTTAAATTGTTTTTAAATATAAGTAAGCGAAAAAAAATAGTTTCTACAATGAAATTGATGTAGTTTACCTTAAAAATTGGGTGAAATTTACCTAAAATAATGTTCTAATTGTTGTAATCAACTTCAACAATGTATACAAAAGTTAAAACTAGTTTAAAAACAAATAATTATAAATAATTAGTTTCTACAATAAATTTGATGTGATTTACCTTAAAAATTGGGTGACATTTACTAAAAATTCCCACAAAATTATGAGTAATTTGTAACAATAAAATGTGAACGATATATTATCGTTTAAATATTGTGAATTAATTTAAAGTGTTGTGAACAAAAGTGCGCAAATTTCAACAAACTATGGCGGGAAGCGTTGCATCAGATCCGCAGTAAACGATCGAGGAAAAGACGGACTTTCGTGATAGCAAAAGGTATGTAATTTTTCGCCTAATAAAGCATATGTTAATTTGACGGTTTGTAACAGCCGATAGATCTGCAATTGCAGATTACATACGTGTAGTAATCCCTACTGAACATTTTAAAATTTGTTTCATTTATTTAGAACGATTATTTCAGACGCTATTAATTTTTGAATATTTTTGAAATAGGTAGTTATATTTTAGATGAATAAAATAATATTTATTTTAGTTCTAGTTATGCAAATAAACTTATATAATTGCAAATGCAATATATTATTATTAATTTAGCACTTACCAAGATCTGCTGCAGATGAGAACCGCATAAATAACTATTTTCATTAAAAAAAACAACTTTTGGATACATCAACAAACAAAAAAATCTGATGTGTTCAGCACATGACTTCATTGTACGCGTATTAAACTATAGATATTTTTTCTACGATTGTTATGAAAAGTTGACAATTGCGCTCTCATTTGTCATCGTAAAGTTGACGTTTTCTATGGAACAATTGAAAAATATCTTTGTCGCGCGTTTCCAATGGCAACGCGCGAAAAATATATCGATGCGCTCTTATTTCAATAGTTACCAGGGATACAAACAAAACAGAAACTTGTCATATTGACATTTGACAGAACGAATGTATTTTCAGTACGTGTATGTTTTTTAATAATTTTAAGATGCAATCGTAGAAAAAATGATGTGTGTATCACGAGCGTAAAGTATCTTTGTTCCTCTTACACTATTGCAGCGCGAGCCGAAGGTGCTCGAGTAACAAAGAATCACTTTACGCTCTTAATACATTTGACATTAAATATTTTATTTTTTGTTCTAATCTATAGCAAACTTACAAAAAAACAAGAAATATATAATTTTTAAATTTAGATATCTCGCTTATACAAAAGGCTAATTTCATAATTGTTAATGTGCTAGACGCAGAATTTAATTCTCTAAAACTTTTATTTGAAGCATTTATTTCTAAAATCAGAATAATACCATTTTTTTTCAACTGTTAGCAGCTTCATGTCATGTATCACTTCCGTTTAGTCCATTTTAACCAAAATCTATTATGTTATATACCAAATTTGAAAAGTTTTGGACTATATTTTAATAATGAAAATCTATTATTCAAGTAAAGTAGCACTTCCGGAAGTTATATAATGACCAAAAAGGGAGGTGCACAACTAGATGTTATAACAGTCCTAAATACCTCAACTTTCTACGGATTACCGTTTTTGAGTTATGCGAGATACATACGTACGTACAGACGTCACGACGAAATTAGTCTAAATGGATTCAGGGATGGCCAAAATGCATATTTCCGCTGAAATCTCAAAACCGAAAATTGTCTTTTACTTCATACAAGGAAGTAAAAATATGAAAGGTATTTAAAACACAATTAATATATTGCAACAAAAATAATAGCTTTATTGTTTTGTTTTCATCATATTGACAAATTAATTAATTATTTTTTACATTTTTGTAACTTACAAAAATACAAATTTCAAAAATTCGAAAACAAAAACACAAAATTAATGTTTAATTCTTAAACGACAGAAAAAAAACAACTATTTTTCAAAACAAAATGGCCACTGTCATATAACGAATACTTTTTAGCACATTTTGTGCATATTCCCAACTTTTTTACTTTATTGTACAAATATACATTCTGTCACCCAATTTTTATCATAAATTGAGCTCATTTCTTCACAACAAAGCAGTTGCCGGGGCATTCGGCGCCACGACCGCAACGTTCTCATTATTTTCAATTGTTCTAAACTTTTTTATTCTCTTCCATTCACCATTATTGTAATTCATTTGAAAATGAGTTTCAACCATCATTGTTAAGTAGGTATCGTCGGCTTGAAGCACGTTTTCTTGATCCTCTGACAACTTAATTGTAACAATATTACCAAGATGAGGACAGGGATTGTCCCTAGAGCCCGCCATGAACCCTAAAATGAGGGCTTTTTCTGGTCGGGTGACTTTGTTGGCGGTACGGAACATATCTTGGGCTTCCAGCATTTGCTCGCGCTGAATAATTACAGAAATTGAAGAATGAATTAAAACAAAGAAATAAATGGGTAAAAAACATATATGTATTAGTAATATATTGCTGATACTGTGTCCAAAAGGGAAAGAGAGTGAGATATATGCTATTTTATCTTTGTCTATACTTGCTTCAAAATGCGCATGCTCGTAATACTGGAGTACGATTGGCTGACGACAATTTCTAGAATGTTCAAATCTAGCGCCATATTTTAAATTTGTTGAAAATATTTTATCAATTAAAGGTCATGTCGACTAATATAGCAGTACATATTAAATTATTGATTCATATTTTGTCCATAAGTTACATATTGCCTTGTTTTTAGGAAAACTGGGTACAAAATCATTCACATGTAAATAAAAATATTTAACATTCCGATTATTAAATCATTTAACCATCTGAACTAACTTGAGGAGATTTTGAAAAACACGAATAACAACTGACTGGCATAATAATAACGAAGAAGATAGTCACAAACAAATGTAGCAAACAGACTAATTCAAATTCACACAAGCGGTGACGAAGAGAGCTCGACATATTTGAAATGTCTCTCCCACTTCGTTATTAGCCAATAGTATTCCAGTATTACGAGCATGCGCATTTTGAAGCAAGTATGGACAAAGATAACATGGCATATATCTCACTCTCTTTCCTTTTTCGTTCAGATAACATTGCTGGTATACATCAACAATATATTACTAATATATATATATGGTAAAAATATTTGCTTACCGTTAAAGCCAACCCCTTCTTCTGTAATGAATTCCCGATTGGTTGAGGCTGCAATCGAATCTGTGTGATTTGTTGAATCGGTCGCGTAACAACGACAGACGTCACGCCAGTAGTAACCAATCCAACGTTAGGAGGCGTGACTTGCACTGTAGCTGTCCCGGTAGCCACGCCCATGACAGTAGTAGGAGCAGCAGTCGCGCTAGACGATTCGCTAAGCTGTAAAGAATGGGTGGGGGAAAGCAGGACTGATTGATTGGGTTGTTTAGTGGTGGGAGGCGATGAATAGGAAGTGGAAGTTGTAGTAGGGGTTATGGAAGGTGTGGTGGGAGTTGTGGTTGTTATTTGTGGTGGGGAAGCTGTCGTCGGAGTAGAAGCTAAGGAAAAAAACAAGTTTATATAAAGTTTAAATAGATTTTATAGAATTTCTTACGAGTTTCTCTAATTGTAGTAGTAGCAGTGCTCTGCGGAGTACTTGGAGTATAATTTGTGGTAGTTGTTAAGCCTGCCGCATAGTCGGGAGTGGCGCCAGCGGCGCTAGGTGGACTTTGTATCGATCCAGGTTGATCGGAGGTCTTCTTTGCGTCTTCAATTTCTTCAAAAACAATTAAATGGTAGAAGAGTGGATTTAAGTTGAAAATTGAGGAATTTAGGGTGAGAAATTGTGTGGGGCATCAAGGATTCTTAAAAAACTTAGGAATACATGGATTTTCCTAAAAATTTATCCAAATTAATTTCAAAATTGACATCTTCCTAAATATCCCCAATTATTTTTTAAATGTTCCTAAAAAAACTCCACATCTAAAAAAGTCCCTCAAATTATTTATAAGACTGTAATTTACCCAAATAAATAAATATATCGTCACGCCTTTTACCCATTACTAGCTGTAACACTCTGCTTAAGCAGATTTCGGTAAGTGATATATTTTTTCGCATGTATTGAAAAAGAACAAAATAAAAGACAAACTTGTAGAAAAACACTAAATATATAAATTGGCGCAGTCGGCAAAACTAAAATCCTTACCAAAAATCAACCATTTCAAAGATTCGTGCCACTTTGTGCCCCAAATAGCACAACAACCCTTAAAATAACCCCTAAAAACAAATAAAAAAAGCACAAACCTTGCAATCTCTTCCGTTTTTTTGCTGCGGCATACCCCAAGGGTTGATCCGCGATATCTAACAGTTTAATGCCGCCATCTTTTCGTCCTGCTGGTGTGCGTGGTAGAGGGCGCCCCCCTACCGTAGGGCTTGGTAGGGCCCCACTTCGAAACCCGCTTGATGGTACACGAGAAGGAATACCTTTTAAAGGAGCTAACGACAAACAAATTTACATAATTATCAACTGTATATTTGAAAATGAACCAACGAAACAAAACTGTAAAATTGGCGAAATTAAACGACCTTTTTACTTCCTTGTACGAAGTAAAGAAAGTATTGTAATCGGTTTTGAGATTTCAGCGGAAATATGTATTTTGAGCATCCCTGAATCCATTTTGACTAATTTCGTCGTGACGTCTGTACGTAAGTATGTATCTCGCATAACTCAAAAACGGTAAGCTGTAGAAAATTGAGGTATTTAGGACTGTTATAACATCTAGTTGTGCACCTCCCTTTTTGGTCATTATATAACTTCCGGAAGTGCTACTTTACTTGAATAATAGATTTTCATGAAAAACTATATTCAAATATCATCCAAAACTTTTCAAATTTGGTATATAAGACTACTATATCAATGGAAATAACATAATAGATTTTGGTTAAAATAGACTAACCGGAAGTGGCACATTACATGAAGCTGCTAACAGTTGAAAAAAGGTACTATTTTGATTTTAGAAATAAATGCTGCAAATAAAAGTTTTAGAGAATTAAATTCTGCGTCTAGCACATTAAGACTTAATCAATTAGCCATTTGTATAAGCGAGATATCTAAATTTAAAAATCTGATGTGGACAGCACATGACTTCCTTGTACGCGTATTAAACTATAGATATTTTTTTAATTGCACATATTTGACATTAAATCTTTTATTTTTTTATTTTTGTTTTAATCCATAGCAAACTTAATTACAAAAAAAAAAAAAATATATAATATTTAAATTTAGATATCTCGCTTATGCAAAAGGCTAATTTAAAAATTCTTGATGTGCTAGACGCAGAATTTAATTCTCTAAAACTTTTATTTGCAGCATTTATTTCTAAAATCGAAATAATACCATTTTTTTCAACTGTTAACAGCTTCATGTAATGTATCACTTCCGGTTAGTCTATTTTAACCAAAATCTATTATATTATTTCCATTGATATAGTAGTCTTATATACCAAATTTGAAAAGTTTTGGATTATATTTGAATATAGTTCTTCATGAAAATCTATTATTCAAGTAAAGTAGCACTTCCGGAAGTTATATAATGACCAAAAAGGGAGGTGCACAACTAGATGTTATAACAGTCTTAAATACCTCAACTTTCTACGGCTTACCGTTTTTGAGTTATGCGAGATACATACGTTCGTACAGACGTCACGACGATTATTCAAAATGGATTCAGGGATGCTCAAAATGCGAAAATTTTCGCGATTACAATACTTCCTTTATTTCGTACAAGCAAGTAAAAAAACTATTTATTTTATCTTTAGGTTATGTTTCGTTGATTCTAACATATTTGTTTGTTATTAATATTAGTTTATTTACTTGTGTCTGTCATTTTCCGAGGCATGCCTCTAGACCTCACTGGAATAACTGGAGCAGACGCTTTCTTCAAATTCGAAGCAGCGTCACTTGATTTTTGAAGCAATTCTTGTCTCAAAATTGCAGATTTTGGTTTCTTCTTATGAATAAAATGTTTGCTTGGAGTTGCTTGTTGTCCTACCTTTAATATTTAAATTGTTTAAGAATTGACCAAGTTCATTTGCGCCCGAAACCCAAACAAGATAGTTTTTTTTTCCGTTTAAGATTTAATTTTGCCAGTTTTTAACGGACAAAAAAATAAAGTTGTTTGATTTAAAAAATTAGAACGCGAGCTTTTTTTTGTTTGTGTCGATCGCAAGCAACAAAATGACATTTTTCGTTTACAAATGCAAGCGTAAAAGCCTTCTTTTTTATATTGACTTTGGGAAAATATATTTTTTCTATGATTGCAATGAAAAGTTGACAATTACACTCTCATTTGTCATCGTAAAGTTGACGTTTTCTGTGGAACAATCGAAATAGTTATTTGTGTATTAAGAGCGTAAAGTGATTCTTTGTTACTCGAGCATGGTAATTGCAGCGCGAGCCGAAGGCGAGAGCTGCAATAGTGTAAGAGGAACAAAGACACTTTACGCTCGTAATACACACATCATTTTTTCTACGATTGCATCTTAATATTATTAAAAAACGTAATAAATTTGTTCTGTCAACTGTCAATATGACAAGTTTCTGTTTTGTTTGTATCCCTGGTAACTATTAAAATAAGCGCACATTTCTAATCTTTTTCGCGCGTTGCCATTGGAGACGCGCAAAAAAGATATTTTTCGATTGTTCCACAGAAAACGTCAACTTTACGATGACAAATGAGAGCGTAATTGTCAACTTTTCATAGCAATCATAGAAAAAATATATTTTTTCTATGATATTTCGAACAATCAGTTATCTCCTAAATAACTTTTTTCTACAACTGTCAAAAAATGTTAATTTTTTTCACTAATATCAACACGCGAATTACGTGATTTTTTCATCATTTACATCACTATGACAACGCGTATTTTGCGCATTATTTTGCACCCTAGTGCGCAAAATGAGTATTCGTATTCTAGTGCGCAAAATGAGTCTCGCGCACGCTCCCAAATTATTTGTTGTCAGGTTTCATTAGTTACAACACATCAATAGTATCAAATTCATATTATTGTTGATTGTTTTTCTTCAATTTACTTAAATACATCAATAATTATTGTATTATTCTTTATTTACAGTTGTAGAAAAAATGTTGTTTGTATTTCGTGGACAAAATTCTTGTTTTTGGCGCAGTCGGTAAACATTCTCACGCGCAATAAAAAATAACTATTGTCGTTTACAAATACAAGCGTAAAAGCTTTCTTTTTTATATGTTTTTTTTATGTTGCTCGCTTCATTTGCATTCATTCCTTTACATTATATTTCTAAAAATTATTATTTTAATCATTTTTTCAAAACATTCTTCAAATAAATTCTGATGATTATTAAATTATCTTCAAGATTATAATCTTTCTTAAAACCATATATATATATATATATATATATACTAGTAATATATTGCTGATGCCGTATACCAGCAATGTTATCTGAACGAAAAAAGAAAGAGAGTGAGATATATGCTATCTTAACTTTGTCCATACTTGCTTCAAAATGCGCATGCCCGTAATACTGGAATACTATTGGCTAATAACGAAGTGGGAGAGACATTGCAAATATGGCGAGCTCTCTTCGTCACCGCTTGTGTGAATTTGAATTAGTCTGTTTGCTACATTTGTTTGTGACTATCTTCTTCGTTATTATTATGCCAGTCAGTTGTTATTCGTGTTTTTCAAAATCTCCTCAAGTTAGTTTAGATGGTTAAATGATTTAATAATCGGAATGTTAAATATTTTTATTTACATGTGAATGATTTTGTTCACAGTTTTCCTAAAAACAAGGCAATATGTAACTCATGACAAAAATATGAATCAATAATTTAATATGTACTGCTATATTAATCGACATGACTTTTAATTGATAAAATATTTTTAACAAATTTAAAATATGGCGCTAGATTTGAACATGCTAGAAATTGACGTCAGCCAATCGTACTCCAGTATTACGAGCATGCGCATTTTGAAGCAAGTATAGACAAAGATAAAATAGCATATATCTCACTCTCTTTCTCTTTTCGCTTTTGGACCCAGTGTCAGCAATATATTACTAATACATATATGCTTAAAACATTTCCAAATATTCAACAAGCCACAAAACTTTACATTTGAAACTCAATTCATCCCCATACAAAAATCACCATACTTACCACCGATATAAGGGCTGCTTTATTCAAATAATGACACTCCATTGGCAACATGCCACTCTCGGACTGTTTTTTTACCAGTTTCCTCAAATCATTCACTAAATCTGTGAAAATAGGGCGGACTTCATCCAAATCAGATATCTCTGTATTAAGAGATCCAGAAGCCGGGAGAGTTTTCATAGTTTCTGCTAACATTGCCACCCACAATTCGGAGTCTAAGGCAGCAACTTCGATGATTTCTTCTAATTCTAAACGCCACTGAATGGAAACAATTAATATACCGGGTGTCTACTTTTTTTCCGAACATAGGAAATTCAATGTTAATGATTTAGCGATATCTCTTTACCTATTAATTTTAGAACAAAATTGTACGGAAGAAAAATGTTCAGAATGAAAAACTGCATCCATAGAGTATAAGTTTGTTGTTCAATTGTTTCTTATATCCGAGTTAGAAGCAAAAGAAAATACAGGATTTAAAACAATTATCAGAGTGCCAATAAAACAAATTAGATAACTTAATAATAGGTATTTATTTGTCTAGATTATGTAGAAAAAAGAAAATAATAGTTGCTATAATTAATTTTATTATTAAATTAAATGCTTGAATAAATAAATAAATAAATTAGAGTAAGCTTCCAATTCTGGTCCAATATGTCAAATAATGTCAGACACAACAAACAAATTATTATTTTATTTCTCATGACACTCTGATAATTGCTTTAAAGCGTGTATTTTCTTTTGCTTCTAACTCGGATATAAGAAATAATTGAACAACAAACTTATACTCTATGGATGCAGTTTTTCATTCTAAACATTTTTCGTCAATAGAATTTTGTTCTAAAATTAATAGGTACAGAGATATCGCTAAATAAAAAATTTAACATTGAATTTCCTATGTTCGGAAAAAAAAGTAGACACCCGGCATAAGTGTCACCCTTAATTTTAGGGATGGTAGCAACTATAAATTTGACAGTGGAAATAAAAATGTACATTTTAAAAATGAATAAAATAAATATATCATCACGCCTTTTACCCGTTAGTGAGTGTGGCACTCTGCTTTAGCAAATCTCGGTAAGTGATATAGTTCTTCGCATTACCACGACATACAGTTGTTCTGTTTCTTCCCCCAAAATATAAAGACAGCCTGTATAAGCAAATAAACTGTTTCCGTCCGCCATTTAAAAAAAAATGGCGGCGAGTTATCTCCAAAACGGCTTTATCGATTTCAATGAAATTTTTTGGATATATTTTTGTTATTTTAATATGATCTATAGATTATAAATTGTTTTACTTCATCATTTAAAAACAAAATGGCGGCAATATTAGTCCCGCGCGCCATTTTGAAATAAATTGACAGCTTGATATCTCAAGAATGGCTTGAGCAATTTAAATAAAATTTTGTGGGTGGATCTATGTTGATACAACATTAAATATGGGTTAGAAATTGTTTTAATCCGCCATCTTGAAACAAAATGGCGGCGAGTTATCTCCAAAACGGCTTTATCTATTTTCATTAAATTTTTTGGATATATTTTTGTTATTTTAATATGATTTATTGGTTATAAATTATTTTAGTCCACCATTTAAGAACAAAATGGCGGCAATATTAGACCCGTCCGCCATTTTGAAATAAATTGACAGCTTGATATATCAGGCAGGCCTTGACCGATTTAAATAAAATTTTGTGGGTTGAGACAACATTAAATATTGGTTAGAATTTGTTTTAATCCGCCATATTGAAACAAAATGGCGGCCTGTTATCTCCAAAGCGGCTTTATCTATTTCCATGAAACTTTTTCGATATATTTTTGTTATTTTAATATTATTTATTGGTTATAAATTATTTGAGTCCACCATTTAAGAACAAAATGGCGGAAATATTAGACCCGTCCGCCATTTTGAAATAAATTAACAGCTTGATATCTCAGGATTAGCTTGACCGATTTAAATAAAATTTTGTGGGTGGATCTATATTGATGCAACATTAAATATAGGTTAGAAATTATTTCCGTCCGCCATCTTGAAACAAATTCACAGCTTATTATCTCAGGAATGACTTGATCGATTTCAATAAAATTTTGTGGGTGGATGTATATTAATATAACATTAAATACAGGTTATAAATTATTTTAGTCCGCAACCTTTAAACAAAATGGCGGCGAACTATCTTTAAAACTGTTCGACTGATTTGTATTAAATTTTGAAGGTCAGTTTACCTTATTTTAATATAAATTATAGGTTACAAATTATTTCCGTCCGCCATCTTTCAACAATTTGACAGTTTATTATTTCAGGAATTGTTTGATCGATTTAAATAAAATTTAGAGGGTAGGTTTGCAATATTTAAATATAAATTTTAAGACAATCATCAGGAAACAAAATGGCGGCGGACTATTTCCGAAACGGCTTGCCCAATTTAAATAAAATTTTAAGAGTAGCTTTAAACACATATTATAAATTTATATATTAATTTATTCAATTACTAGAAAACAAAATGGCGGCGGGATATCTCTACAATAACATGACAGATATACTTCAAATTTGGCGGGTAATCTACCTTCATTTTTTTATAAATTTTCAAGCAATTTTAAACAAATAATTTATAAATAAATAAAATAAATATATCATCACGCCTTTTACCCATTACTGGGTGTGGCACTCTGCCTAAGCAGATCTCAATAAGTGATATATTTTGTCGCGTGAAATGCGGTTACCAGCCGTCAAATCACGGCCCTCAAAGATATTAGTGGAGAGGGAGCCACAGGGGTAAATTTTTTAAATTGGTGAAAATTGTTTGTCGGCTGTGGGGATCGAACCAGGGTTCTCAAGATCCACAGGCCGACTCGATACTACTGAGCCATCTACCCCATAAAAATAATAAATAATTTATAATAATAATAACATAATTATTACCTAAATTGTACTTTATATTCGGGTGAAACCTACAGAATAAATTTTTAAATTTGAATTATTGTTCATAAACTTCAAAACATATTTAAAACAATAAACCATATTCAAATAATGCCAAACACGACTTGCATTTAACTCTAAAATTACTAAAACTAAAAACTATTGCGCCATTCACACCAAACGAGTGTAACAGAAAAAGACAGACAATCTACAGTACGTCGTTGATAGATATGTAAACAATAAAACATTAATAATCTTATATCAAACTTTATTTGTACCACCAGTCAAATTTTAAGTTATTTAAACAACTTAGAAACAACAAACAATTAAAGAAATAAATGTTTAAACTTACGTCTTCAACATTTCTCCTAGGTATATGAAAAAAACTTAATAATAACTTCAATTTCACTTGTGTTTGCAAATCCGGAAAACAATCTTTAATATTTCGCAGCACTTCCGCGTTTAACTGCGAACAAATTGAGCCACCAGTCCAGGAATCGTTTGAAATACCTAACTTGTTGTGTAGCCATAAACATGTATCACTGTCACGAACATTCGCCATTTTGAAACTGACAGAATGCCAACCCGAACACGAGGTTTAACGATTGGAGCTGAGTTCACACTATTTATAGCTGGAGCTGAGATAACCACTGAACTATAATGTACAGGGAGAGGTGATTGAAATTAAAATTCGGTTTTGTTAAGTTATTTTAAGAGAAACTAAGTTTTAAATAATAGTTATTTAAGTATTTAGGTACCTACATGATAACTAATTAATAAATGATTATTTGTAGGTAGTGCAACTTAATTGTAAATAATTAAATGTACTATTAAACCAGTGACATTAAAAATGTTCGCTAGGAATGAAATACCATAATTTTAAAATAATATATTTCATTAGTAACGTAATTCTTATATTAAATTAGGAAATAGTTATTTACGTAACCAGTTATGAAAAGGTTGATATTGTTTGACGAACATTTGCCAAAACGAGCGAAGCGAGTTTTGCATATTATGTGAGTCAAACAATATCACGTTTTCATAACGTATTTTATCTAATTCCGCTAAAATAATGTTTAAAATACATAAAATTCTAGGTTTATGACAGCTCAGTATATTTCAAAATTACCAAAGCGTTGCCGTGAAAATAAATGAATAAAATGTTTAAATTTAAAGCTTATGTCATCATTGAAAATGAGTTCTGAATCCGAGACAGACCTTCCTTCTGATATCGAAGAATCTGCTAATTTGTCCGTCAACTGTTTCATACCAGAAACATTATTCAATGTATATAAATCCTAAACATTTTAATAAATAGTTTTTTCCGTTATTTGCATTTTGAGAGAAAGTTCAAACTGTCAACATTCATTACGTAACTAGTTATGTAAACAATTCCTTACATAACTCGTCAATGACAGTTATGAAACAATTGACATAACCTCAAAAATTCATGTAAAACACGACTTTTCATAACGGAATTAGGTAAATAAATAAATACAATAGTGGCAGTATGCAGAAACAGATCTTGATAAGTGATATATTGATGTAAATACCAGCTGTCTAATCATGACCCCCAAAGGAATAATTTTATAAAAATAAATATTACATACTTTGCTATTATTTTAGTTTATAAATTATTTCAGTCTGCAATTTAAGAATAAAATGGCGATACAATTAGTCCTGTCCGCCATCTTGAAACAAAATGGCGACAAACTATCTCTAAAACTGCTTGACTGATTTTAACGAAATTTTCTGCATATTTTTCTATTATTTTATTATGCCTTTTACCCATTACTGGGTGTGGTATAAAATATAGTCGGCAATTCTATATATACCGATGTAAACAAAACAATAACTGTCAGTTAGAAAAAGACAGAAAACGTCAAACTGTCAAACAATAAAATAAATCTTTAGGTATTTAAACAAATAACTGAAAAAAATAAATGTTATACATTCTTTCAAAGTTTATTAGTTTCTGCACTTACCTTCACACTTAATAACAATTTAAGTTGGTGACATTGCAACCATATACAGCTGCCTTCCCTTGTATTAGATCTACTGAATTTTTTTTTTACATTTTTATTGTAATTAAATGATTTAATAATATATTTCATTAATTTATTACTGATTTCTCAGTTTTTTCGATAAAATAAATTAATTACAATTTTGGTTTCAAGTTAGTTTTGGCGCTAGTTGTAAACCAAATTTGTCTTTAATTTGTTTTAATATCGTTTAAATTACATTTATTTCAGTATTAAATGCATACAAATTACAATATATAGAGTATAAGTTTGTTGTTCAATTGTTTCTTATGTCCGAGTTAGAAGCAAAAGAAAATACACGCTTTAAAGCAATTATCAGAGTGCCATGAGAAATAAAACAATAATTTGTTTGTTGTGTCTGACATTATTTGATATATTGGACCAGAATTGGAAGCTTACTCTAATTTATTTATTTATTTATTTATTCGAGCATTTAATTTAATAATAAAATTAATTATAGGGACTATTATTTTCTTTTTTCTACATAATCTAGACAAATAAATACCTATTATTAAGTTATCTAATTTGTTTTATTTCTAAAATTAATGGGTAAAGAGATATCGCTAAATCAAAATTTTAATATTAAATTTCCTATCTTCGGAAAAAAAGTAGACACCCGGTGTATATATATATATATAGTTTAAAGTAACAACAAATATTTTATTTGTATTACAGTCAAACCTCAAGTGATTTCGCTCGGACTGTACATTTGAAACGGAGAGATATAATTGGCCCCAACCAAATATTTGTTGAAAGTATAACAAATTTTTTTTATTATTACTAATAAATTGTAATACTGACATAAATTGCAACAAGAAAGAATGAAATATAATTTGTTTAGTTCTAAAATGGTGGTAATAAAATATAATAATTTATCATCAGAATTTCTTAATAAAAAATACCGATAAATTTAACTTTTATCAGTGAATTTATTTAAAGCAATAAATAAAACACGATAATAATTTGTAAAAGTTTATTATGAGAATTCCTAAATAAATTAGTAAGCGCTAATAATATTATACAGTTTATAAACTCATAAAAAATACTTTAATGTAGTAATAGTAATGAAACAACAGTAATGTACAAAAATATCAAATATTTAGGCAGTAATGGTTCGAGAAATAAATAAGTTTCATGATTTATATCCATTTTTTTAAATTTATTTCGAGTTTTTCGTCGGTTAATTGTGAATATTTTAAATATTTTATTTATTTATTTATTTTTTAAATAGTTAGCCATGGAATTCAATTGTTTTAGTTAAATAAATGACAATAGAAACAATTGAAAATCGGTCTATCCTAGATGTGACAATTATTTCAGTTGTTTTGTTAAATAAATGACAATAAAAACTATTGAAAAGCGGCCTATTGCATGAAATTGTAGTAAATTCAATTGTTTTATTAAACAAATGATAATGAAAACAATTGAAAATCTGTGTACGCTATGGAAATGTAGTGAATTCAATTGTTTTGTTAAACAAATGACAATAAAAACAGTTGAAAATCGGGTTATTCCAGATGTAACAGTAATTTCAATTGTTTTCCAAGCAGTTTTGATACAGTATTTTAAATTAATTTAAATGCTATTAATATTTAATTATTTTTGTTATGTATACAAAACAATTGGC
Source organism: Pterostichus niger (assembly GCA_947425015.1). Classification (NCBI taxonomy): domain Eukaryota; kingdom Metazoa; phylum Arthropoda; class Insecta; order Coleoptera; family Carabidae; genus Pterostichus; species Pterostichus niger. The sequence continues at coordinate 7,057,643 of OX380352.1, forward strand.
GATCAATATTAAAATTAAATCTTACTGTAATTCCATTGTTTTTTTTTTTTAATTAATAAATTTAATTACACTATATAGTTGATAGCCAAAAACAGAAAAATACATTTATATTCATTTGTTTTTTCATGGTTGTTTCCAATTTTCTTCAATTGTTTTTTTTTTATAAGATACACAAACAAATAACAGTCAAAAACAAAACAAATTAGTGTCGACACAATCGATTGTTTTATCATGACTGCCTCGAATTTTCTTAATTTTTTTTTATGTGTAACAGAAACAAATGACAGTCAATAACGAAACAAATTAAAGTCGACACAATCGATTGTTTTCTATAGCAGCCTCGAATTTTCTTCAATAGATTTTTTTTAGAATATACATAAACAAATGACAGTCAAAACAAAACAAATTAGAATCGACACAATCGATTGTTTTTCCATAGCAACCTCCAATTTTCTTCAATTGTTTTTTTTTATGTGTAACAAAAACAAATGACAGTCAACACAAAAGAAATTAGAATCGACACAATTGATTGTTTCGAGTAGCCTCGAATTTTCTTCAATTGTTTTTTTTTATGAATAACAAAAACAAATGCCAGTCAAAAATAAAATATGAATCGACACAATCGATTGTTTTTCCATAGTAGTCTCGAATTTTCTTCAATTGTTTATTTTTATGAATAACAAAAACAAATGACAGTCAAAAATAAAATAGAATCGACACAATCGATTGTTTTTCTATAGTAGCCTCGAATTTTTTTCAATTTTTTTTTTTATGAATAACAAAAACAAATGACAGTCAAAAATAAAATAGAATCGACACAATCGATTGTTTTTCTATAGTAGCCTCGAATTTTTTTCAATTTTTTTTTTATAAGATACACAAACAAATGACAGTCAAAAACAAAACAAATTAGTGTCGACACAATCAATTGTTTTGTCATCTCTGCCTCGTTCTTTCGCACAAATCTTTATTTAATTCTTTTAATAAACTTATTTATTCATCAACTTGGAAATATACAGGGTGTTTCAGGACTAGTGTAACAAACTTTAACAGCTTATTCCTGAGGTCATTTTGAGCCAAAAATGTCATATGAACATAGGTCCTATTCCTTCTAGTTACCAAAATACAAGAGGTTGAAGTTCTATAAATAACACGAAATTTTCAAATTTTTGTAATCAAGATACTTTGAAAAACAAAAATGTTCGCAAATAGGGGATGGGAAAGTTGTCTTCTATTTGGATATCTTCTTGGTATTCTCTGGACGCATAACGGGCATTACCATTACATAATCCATAAATAAAAATCATATCTGCATATTCAGCAGTACTATAACCATCCATTATGAAACAATAATACAATCAAAAGTACAACAATTTTTAATTAAGACAAATAAGGTATGACTTTTCAATAAAAGTCTTGTTTTCCGAAAGTATCTTGATTACAAAAATTTGAAAATTTCGTGTTATTTATAGAACTTCAACCTCTTGTATTTTGGTAACTAGAAGGAATAGGACCTATGTTTATATGACATTTTTTGCTCAAAATAACCTCAGGAATAAGCTGTTAAAGTTTGTTACACTAGTCCTGAAACACCCTGTATTTAGTCAAATTAAATTGAATGTAAATATGGCATTAGTACATATAGTACGTTCGGTAAGAAATTGCAGCGTGGTTACGTTAGGAGATGTTTGATTGTGATTAGCTGGCACAAAACGTCAAAATAAAACCATGTTTACACAGCACACAATACTTATAACCGATCTCAATGTCCATGAAACACAAACGGCGCGCACTTTAATTTTAACCGTCGTTACTAAATACACCGATTGATACTCTAAAGATAGTCACATATTTGTCGGATGGTTGCCAACTTCATTTAATTGATCTAACGTTTATACTGGCCGTTTCATTTCATGGTTTGCCATATTTAAATTTGTCGTTAGTTTTGGTACGTCAAGTACTGACATTTAGTGGTTTTGTTTCAAAATGAACGCGCTGTCAATTTACAAAAATAACCTTGAAATATTTAAAACTTTTAAAATATTTGAAAATTTAAGTATTAAATGAAATACATTTAATGGAATTGCATATTTTATTTATGCAATATTATTAGGTTAAGTTAAGTTGTGTTAGTTACGGCGTATCTCGCCAGAGACGCGCTAGTTGTCATGTCCGCTCTATAAATTTGAAGCTAGCACTTTTAATGATATATGAAACGGCCATAATAAACGAAGAGCAATTGAATGAAGTTGGCGATGATTTCTCCTCAGAATATTATAACAATCTGTAGTTACCTATGGAATTATAGTAAATTCAATTGTTTTATTTAACAAATGACAATAAAAACAATAGAAAATCGGCCTATCGCATAAGACTGCAAAAAGTAAATTGTTTTGTTAAATAAATGCCAATAGAAACAATTGAAAATCGGCCTATCTTAGATGTGACAGTAATTTCAATTATTTTATTACACAAATGACACTAAAAACAATTGAAAATCGGCCTGCCGTATGAAAATGCAATAAATTCAATTGCTTTATTAAACAAATGACAGCGAAAACAATTGAAAATCGGCATATGCCATGAAATTGCAGTGAATTCAATTGTTTCATGATAATAAAAGCAATTGAAAATCGGCCTGCCGCATGAAACTGCAACAAATTTATTTGCTTTATTAAACAAATGACAGCGAAAACAATTGAAAATCGATATATGCCAAGGAATTGCAGCTAAATTAAATTGTTTTATTAACCTTTGCATTGAACCAGTGGCACTCAAACGGTACAATAAAATACAAAATTGTAGTTTTTTTCACTAATTAGAAAAATGAACGCGCTGTCAATTTACAAAAATAACCGTGAAATATTTAAAACTTTTAAAATATTTGAAAATTTAAGTATTAAATGAAATACATTTAATGGAATTGCATATTTTATTTATGCAATATTATTAAGTTAAGTTGTGTTAGTTACGGCGTATCTCGCCAGAGGCGCTAGTTGTCATGTTCGCTCTATAAATTTGAAGCTAGCACTTTTAATGATATATGAAACGGCCATAATAAACGAAGAGCAATTGAATGAAGTTAGCGATAATTTCCCCCCAGAATATTATAATAATCAGTAGTTACCTATGGAATTATAGTAAATTCAATTGTTTTATTTAACAAATGACAATAAAAACAATTGAAAATCAGCCTATCGCATAAGACTGCAAAAAGTAAATTGTTTTGTTAAATAAATGCCAATAGAAACAATTGAAAATCGGCCTATCTTAGATGTGACAGTAATTTAAATTATTTTATTAAACAAATGACACTAAAAACAATTGAAAAATCGGTCTATCGTATGGAATTGCAATAAATTTAAATGTTTTATCAAACAAATGACAATAGAAACAATTGTAAATCAGCCTATGCCATAGAATTGCAATAAAGTCAATTGTTTTGTGAAACAAATGACAATAGAAACAATTGAAAATCTTAGATGTGACAGTAATTTCAATTATTTTATTAAACAAATGACACTAAAAACAATTGAAAAATCGGCCTGCCGCATAAAATTGCAATAAATTCAATTGTTTCATTAGACAAATAACAATAAAAACAATTGAAAAGCGGCCTATGCCATGGAATTGCAATAAATTCAATTGTTTTGTTAAACAAATGACAACGAAAACAATTGAAAAGCGGCCTATGCCATGGAATTGCAATAAATTCAATTGTTTAATTAATTAATGACAATAAAAACAATTTAAAATCGATATATGCCAAGGAATTGCAGCTAAATTAAATTGTTTTATGAACAAACCTTGTATTCAACCAGTGGTAGTCAAACGGTACAACAAAATACAAAATTGTAGTTTTTTTTCACTAATTAGAAAAATGCAAGTTGCCATTTAACAAACAACAATTTTGTTGTACCGTTTAAGATCCACTGGTTAAAAACAAAGTTTGTTACCACTGTTTAATTAACCCTAATTATCTAAATAACACTTGTTTCTGAAGTTATTAATTCGCCTAAATAACCTCTAGCTCTTTTAAAATAAACATTTCAGAATCACCAACATAATAAAACAAATCTCTTATTTTAACGGTTCTATCATTGGGCCAAGCTTAACCACGCCCTAAAAACAAACGCGCAGCAATCTCCAACCAACCGTACCAACATTAGAAACATTGTAAAAAAATGTAATCATTTTATTATAAACGACACTAATTGCAAAAACGTATAAGTGACTAGACATCATTTTGCGTTTTTAAATGAAAAATAAAGTTTAATTTTTCGTACCTCAGAATATCTTACATACATTATATAAAGTAGTGTTAAAAGATTTTGATAGATTAAGTCATATTTTGTTGCAAACAAACTATTTTTTTTAATATTGCAACTAAATTATCAAAATTAAAATGTTTTAAAAATGGAAACTTTTTTTTGCGCACAGAAACTTAAATTAGCGAAACAATTTTTGATGAATCTATATTCAAACGTATTTAATTAATAGTGAATGTTTGGGGATAGGTGGCTTACAGATTTGAGAACCTGGATTCGAATCCCACAACCGACAAACAATTTTCACTAAATTAAAACTACCCCTGCTGGTTTCCTCTAGTAACATCTTTTGAGGGTCGTGATTTGACGACTAATTACGCGCATAAATATATACTAGCTGAGGATGAGTGCCACACCCAATAATGGGTAAAAGGAGTCGTGATATATTTATTTGTTCATCTTTAAACAATAAAGTCCGCAGATTGCCTGAAAGTTTTACCGGCGAGCGATACTATCGCTTGCCCAGGAAATATTAGATGTTTCGCGGGGTTTTCAAAGTTAGTTTCTTAAAATTTGAAGCATATTTAATATGAAACAATTAATGATTTACCTTTAATTTATTGTAAATTAATATTTAAATCTAGTTTGGTTCAAAAATTTGCTTCGCAAAATTGTTTTTTATAAACAAGCTTTTAACATAATATTGATGTTTTTTTAAGTCTTTTCAAATTGTAAAATAATAACTTATGGTACATAATTTTACTTTTTAATTGATATATAATTAATATTTATATTTTTAATTAATATTCTGAATTTTAAATCTATATTTAATTTTTTTTATTCTGAATTGAATAAAAAATGCAATAACCTAACATTACAAATTTTTTGACATAAATGCATATTTAATTAATTAATTTCAAATATAACCGTTTATTTCTGTCAAATGAATATGCATAAACGTTGAATTAGTTGACACAAATGAAATAAAAATGATTAAAAAAGTAATTAAAAAATTAAATGTAGCAATTTAAAAGAAAAGTCAAATTCAATTTTTTCTTAAAGTAATTAAAAATTGTTTGACGAACGTCAAACACCCCTAAATTAGTTTCAAGTTAATTTGAGTGAAAAATATACTCTGCCGAATCTGTCAAAATCTTTTAAACAGCCTTTAGAATCACAATAATTTCTGTGTAATGTAATAATAAATCTTGATCATAGTTTTATTATAAGTCAGATTAAATGACAGAAAAATTATGTAAATTTTGTGAAACTCGTGACGTAATAGTCTTCTTATTTAATATGATTTATATTTTATTATATCAATCTTAGTGAAATGAATTTCAGTTAATTGTTTGGATTTTTTTTTTGGTTCTCAATCAAAATAATGTTCGTTATAACCGAGTTACTTACTATAATAACTAAATAAGTGACGTAAGCACGACATTAAATGTAACCCTGTGAGTGTATTTTTTTCTAATTTTAAAATAAGTTGAGAATATTTTAATGGTTACAAAATTTACTCAAAAAATCGAAAATTACATTTATATTCATGGTTTAACAATAAATTCAATTGTTTTATCATGGTGTACACAACAAATGACAGTCAACAACAATCTGACAGTCGAAATAGTTCTTGATACATTTATACAAACATCTGACAGTCATAGTTTCATTGTTTTGAGACATTTAAAAATATCTGTTCAAAAACAAATTTTATTTCAATTTATACAAAAATCTGAGAATCGAATAACTCAGTTCAGCTGTTTTGACAGTTTTTTTTTCAGACATTTAACAACAATTTGACAGTCAAAAAACAAATTTTATTTCAATTGTTTTACACAAAAAAAAACAAAGAATCGTAATTCATTTGTTTTGACAATTTTGTTGAGACATTTAAAAACAACTGACTGTCCAAATACAAATTTTATTTCAATTGTTTTATTTTTTTTATACAAAAATCAGAGAATCGTAATTCATTTGTTTTGATAATTTTTTTCTTGATATTTAAAAACAACTGACTGTCCAAATACAAATTTTATTAAATTTATACAAAAATTGAGAACCGAATTCAGCTGTTTTACCAACATTTAATAACAAGTGACTGTCAAAAACATATTTTTCTTCAATTGTTTTTTCTTTTATACAAAATTCATTTGTTTTTACAATTTTTTTAAGACATTCAAAAATAAGTGACAGTTAAAAACGAATTTTATTTCACTTGTTCTTTTTATATATATATAGAAACATCCGACTGTTATTAATAACTCAGTTCAATTGTTTTGATACATTTTAAACAACAGACTGTCAATAACATATTTTAATCAGAATAACCATGAATTCACACATTAAATTCAATTGTTTTTCCAGTTCAAACAATACTTTATTTATTTAAACAAAATAATTGACGCTCTAAATTAGTAAACGTTAGTCTATTGTTTCGGCAATCAGACAAATTAATCAAAATTTAGTAAAGCACATTAAATAATTATAAATCAAGACAAAAATATTAAAAAAAATTAATTATTTGTTTCCATAGACCAACTGATAAAATCATTATCACGCTATATACAAAAACATCTGCCAAATACAACAGTTGACGATCGATACAAAACCTTCAATTGTTATTCATAGCCTACTATATCAATAGATCAAGACATTTTAATTATTATTAAATAATTACTGCAATTATTCTAAATACTCTTAACATAATTAATATTTACAATTTTCAATTCGTATATAAACCCTACAAACAAAAAATTCAATAAATACTACAAAAAAAAAAACGAAAGTCTTACACAAAACATAAAAAAAATGAAGGTAGAAAGAGAGAGACAGGAAATACTGCGCCAGTCCCACTGACATATACATCTATCGGGAGGGAGCATCAACAAAAACATTTTAATTATCCCTCAATTTTTTTTTGGTATTTAATGTCCAAAATAATTAATTCCGGTGTTGCTAACGTCCACCCGAAGCTGTTACTAAAAACCAGCTTCAATAGCAAGTGTCTCAACCAAATTAAATAATTTCACTTATAAAAACAGTCGTTTAGTCGCATACTAAATGCCAGTGTCCCCGATTAAATAATTAATAAATTCGTAACAAGTATTTTGTGCAAGTTTCTAAAATATTCGTTCCCTAATTTAAACACCAATTGTCAAACTTTCCTTTTGCGGAGTTTCGCTTGAACTTCGCGCAGAAGAATGTCGAATGAGTCTTCTTCCCTTCTGAATATAGGTGCAGGATTAATCTGTTCTTGTTCGATGTTATCTGTTGATTACAAAAAGGGTGGTGAGTGATTTTATAAGTAAAATGTTGCACAATAATTATTTTTCTACTTCCGTTAGGAAATAGACGTTTTACATACATACATAACATCACGCTATATCCCGAACTCTTTCTTTTCTCACAACCAAAATCCATCATCACGCAACAAACATTCATCCATTCGCTCCTGTACACCTGTTTCGTAAATCTTCAGTTACACCCACTTCTCTAACAACGAATCTATAAAGAAATGAAGGCTTGTTTAAAAATACATTTAACACAATTGCAGTTACACACTGTATAGTAAAAACTGAAAATGAAGTAAAAAAAAGATAAGAAAGGTAGGGAGTATCTCGCTGCGCTTGTTTTTGAAGGTGAACTCCACACTATTGCAGGTAAACACTCGAAACATCTAACCAATGAATCTAAAATCAAGAATCATACGCTTGTCCTTATTCATCATATTTATCCCGCAATTAATTCCTATCCTGACACACCACTTTTGCTTAAACCACATTCATAATTCTTTTCATACAAGCTCGTTTATTCTTCACGCTCAGAATCTTTTGCTCACGCAACAACCCTTCAATCATATTCATCCACTTGTTCCTAGGCCGTCCACGCAAACTTTCACCTTCAATTTCACCAACATACACCTGTTTCACCAATCTGTCATTCGACATACGTTCTACATGACCAAACCATCTCAACTGACTTATTCCCACTCTTCTCACAACATTCTTCCCAATCTCACATTCATCATACACCAATGTATTCCGGACACGATCTCTTCTAGTGTATATCCACACACATAGACGTTTTATTTCGCTTATTTGAGTTAGGTAATGAGCAGCATTATTTAACTAGTGAAATAATGAGGTAACATAGCAACAGATATCTTGGTAGACGAATTCTGATGTGTTATTCTTTTATTTTTTGAATTTATAACTGTCATTAATATGTCAAAATATCATAATTTCAAAAACGCTTTTTTGTATTTATTAGAACGGAAGTAGACAAAATATTGTATGAAACTAGTAAAGAAATAAGGTTATCACCTTACTTAGGTGTTTACACAACTCGGCTACGCCTCGTTTTGCAAATTTCACATGCGTAAGGTAATAACCTTCATTTCCTTACTAGTTTCATAAATAGCTATTACGTAACCAGTTTTACAAATTATGTGAGTCAAACAATATCACGTTTTCATAACGTATTTTATCTAATTCCGCTAAAATAATGTTTAAAATACATAAAATTCTAGATTTATGACAGCTCAGTATATTTCAAAATTACCAAAGCGTTGCCGTGAAAATAAATGAATAAAATATTTAAATTTAAAGCTTATGTCATCATTGAAAATGAGTTCTGAATCCGAGACAGACCTTCCTTCTGATATCGAAGAATCTGCTAATTTGCCCGTCAACTGTTTCATACCAGAAACATTATTCAATGTATATAAATCCTAAACATTTTAATAAATAGTTTTTTCCGTTATTTGCATTTTGAGAAAGTTCAAACTGTCAACATTCATTACGTAACTAGTTATGTAAACAATTCCTTACATAACTCTTGAATGACAGTTGACATTTCATAACCTCAAAAATTCATGTAAAACAGAACTTTTCACAACGGAATTAGGTAAATTATCTTTAAAGCATTTTAAATCTCAATTATTTTCCTCAAATAAACTTCCAAATCATTTCAAAACACATCCAAGTAAACAACCACAAAACATTGCCACATTTTACACTTACCTAAATCAGAATATCTAGTTTTACAAAACGCTCGTCGCCCACCAAAACTTATATCATATTTCGGTACATTCGGGTCATCGTTCCCCCTCTCCACTGCTTCATAAGCGTCCATTTTGTACGCGAAAGTCACAAATCCATAGTTATCCCTATAACAAACAAAAATATTCATCTAATTTTATCAAATTTCTTTCGTTAGTAACAGTCAGTTCAATAATTTTATTTATATTTCATTTTTAATCGATTTAAAGTGACTTTAATTATAATTTACATGTTTTAAGATGCTCCTACTAAGTGTTAATTATAATTACTAAACGTAATTAGTAATTAGTTAGCTGTAAAACAAGTTTATAATCTTGTTTTATCTAAGTGCGCAGATTGATTGAAAGTTTTACCGGCGAGCGATACTATCGCTTGCCCAGAACATATCAGACGTTTCGCGGAGTTTTCAGTTAGTTTCTTCAAATTTAAAGCATATTTAATATGAAACAATTAATGATTTACCTTTAATTTATTGTAAATTAATATTAAAAGTTATGTTGAACAACAAATTTCAAACTAATTAATACGAATTGTAATTATTAATTGGACAGATTTAAATTTTATTACTTCTTTGTACGAAGTAAAGGAAGTATTGTAATCGCGAAAATTTTCGCATTTTGAGCATCCCTGAATTCATTTTGACTAATTTCGTCGTGACGTCTGTACGTACGTATGTATCTCGCATAACTCAAAATCGGTAAGCCGTAGAAAGTATTTAGGACTGTTATAACATCTAGTTGTGCACCTCCCTTTTTGGTCATTATATAACTTCCGGAAGTGCTACTTTACTTGAATCATAGATTTTCATGAAAAACTATATTTAAATATAATCCAGAACTTTTCACATTTGGTATATAAGACTACTATATCAATGGAAATAACATAATAGATTTTGGTTAAAATGGACTAACCGGAAGTGATACATTACATGAAGCTGCTAATAGTTGAAAAAAAATGGTATTATTTTGATTTTAGAAATAAATGCTTCAACTAAAAGAGAATTAAATTCTGCGTCTAGCACATTAACAATTATTCAATTAGCCTTTTGTATAAGCGAGATATCTAAATTTAAATATTATATATTTCTTGTATGGGGTAGGTGGCTCAGTGGTATCGAGTCGGCCTGTGGATCTTGAGAACTCTGGTTCGATTCCCACAGCCGGCAAACCATTTTCACCAATTTAAAAAATCTACCCCTGTGGCTCCTCCACCACTAATATCTTTGAAGGCCGTGATTTGACGGCTGGTAACCGCACTTTACGCGAAAAAATATATCACTTACCGAAATCTGCTTAGGCAGAGTGCCACACCCAGTGATGGGTAAAAGGCGTGATGATATATTTATTTTATTTTATATATATTTCTTGTTTTTTGTAGTTTGCTATGAATTAGAACAAAACATAAAAGATTTAATGTCAAATATGTGCAATTAAAAAAATATCTATAGTTTAATACGCGTACAAGCCAGTCATGTGCTGTGCACATCAGATTTTGTATTTGTAGTTTTGTGAATGTAATTTTCCTAAAAAACAAGGTAACTCACCCATGTTCTCTAAAATGTACACTAACATTAGTGATAGGCCCAAAATTTTGAAATCTTCTTCTCAAATCTGCTCGAGTAGTATCATCATTTATTTTCCCAACGTAAATAACTCTTCGTTCTTCAACTTCACGCATTCTTTCTCTATCTGCGCTTTCCTTTTCTCTTCTTCGTCGAGAACGACTTCGAGAATATGGAGATCTATGATTTTTTATGAAAAAAAATGGCTTAAAATTGTTGGACACCATTTTTTGTATATTACTTTACCTAGAATGTCTATAAATTCCTCTATAGCTATTATTTGATGAAGATCTTCTTCTAGATCTGTTATATCTATGTCTAGATCTAGAACTACGATCTGTGTGCCATCTTCTGGGAGAAATTGATCTAGATTTCGATCGTGATGAATCACTATGAGAAAATAAATAAAATATTTATATTTTTACATAATTATTTATTTAAAACGTTAATAATTTAAAAAATTACCCAATTAAGACAATTAAATTAGATAAACACGCCATAATTATAAAATATAATAAATAAATAAAAATATAATGTTTTTTTGACATAAAACAAAATTATAGTAACTAAAACAAATAGATGACGTAACGTCAAGTTTAAATTGTATTTTATTATAGTTTTTAAAACTGCTGTTAGGTTAAAGTTGTTTAAAAAGCTGGTTATATTTTGAAATATATTGAAACAAATATTTAAAGTAAGAAAAACAATATTTAATTCAAAGGTTATTGACATCTTTTCGTAGATTTATGGCATGTAAACGTGCTTCAGTGTTGCCAACATAAAAAAATGTAATTGTACTGTCATTTAACCAAAAATTATAAGTGTTTCCCATATATCTATTAGTAATATATTGCTGACACTGGGTACAAAAGCGAAAAGGGAAAGAGAGTGAGATATATGCTATTTTATCTTTGTCCATACTTGCTTCAAAATGCGCATGCTCGTAATACTGGAGTACGATTGGCTGACGTCAATTTCTAGCATGTTCAAATCTAGCGCCATATTTTAAATTTGTTGAAAATATTTTATCAATTGAAGGTCATATCGACTAATATAGCAGTACATATTAAATTATTGATTCATATTTTTTCCATAAGTTACATATTGCCTTGTTTTTAGGCAAACTGTGAACAAAATCATTCACATGTAAATAAAAATATTTAACATTCCGATTATTTAAATCATTTAACCATCTGAACTAACTAGAGGAGATTTTGAAAAACACAAATAACAACTGACTGGCATAATAATAACGAAGAAGATAGTCACAAACAAATGTAGCCAACAGACTAATTCAAATTCACACAAGCGGTGACGAAGAGAGCTCGCCATATTTGCAATGTCTCTCCCACTTCGTTATTAGCCAATAGTATTCCAGTATTACGGGCATGCGCATTTTGAAGCAAGTATGGATAAAGGTAAGATAGCATATATCTCACTCTTTCCTTTTTCGTTCAGATAACATTGCTGGTATACAGCATCAGCAATATATTACTAGTATATATATGGTGTTTCCTCGTTTATTTAATTTGTCTTTTAATATTTCACAAGTTAAAGTTATTATTTCGATTGATGACGTAACCAATCCAATAAATATTCTAATTTTGAAAAGATAACTAAAATAATTTGCTAATTAATAAATAAATACATAAATTAATTTAACGATTCAAGATCATCGAAGATAAACGATTCAACTGACCTTGAATACGATGAATATTCAGAGTGACTGGATGACCTGGACCGTGACCTTGACCTTGATCGAGACCATCGTGACCCCATTGAACTCGATATTGAGTTGGATGAACTATTGCGTAAACTATATACATCAGAATTAATTGTTTTTGATATTATTTGGAAACAGATGAATTTGAAGAGATTAAGATTTGAACCAGGGAACTTTCGGTACCCTGTCAAGTGTTCTACTAATGACCTACAACATTTTTGATAGTTGGGATCGAATCCCGGAATCATTCACGTTTTTGTAAACAATTAAAAATATTTTTTCAACGTTTTGAAACAAATTATTTTAAAAAGTGCATTTTGGGCGACGCCGGGCTTTGAACCCGGAATGTTTTAGTACCTAATCAAGTGCTCTACTAATGAGATACAACATCTTTAATATATTGGTTCAAATCCCGGAATCATTTATATGTTTCTGTCATAATTAGAAATAAAATTTTAACAATTTTTATCAAATTATTTAAAAAGCAAAATTTGGGCAACGTCGGAGTTTGAACCCGGAATGTTTTAGTATCCAATCAAGTACCCTACTAATGAGCTACAACATCTATAATATATTGGTTCAAATCCCGGTATTATTTATATTTTTCTGTCGTAATTAAAAATAATATTTTAATTATTTGTATCAAATTATTTAAAAAAGCAAAATTTGGGAGACGCCGGGCTTTGAACCCGGTACCTTTTTGTACTGAATTAAGTGCCCTACTAATGAGCTACAACACCCTTAATACCTGGGTTAAAATCCCGAATCATCTATATTTTTCTGTCATAAATAGAAATAAAATTTTAACAAATTTTATTAAATTATTTTTAAAAAGCTAAATTTGGGCGACGCTGGAGTTTGAACCCGGAATGTTTTAGTACTCAATCAAGTGTCCTACTAATGAGCTACAACATACTTAAATACCTGGTTCAAATCTCTTTCCCAATTTTTTTTATAATAACTTAAAAACTATTTTCAATCAAATTATTAAAAAAAAAGCAAAATTTGGGCGACGCCGGGCTTTGAACCCGGCACCTTTTGGTACCCAATCAAGTGCTCTACTAATGAGCTACAACATCTTTAATACCCGGGTTCAAATCTCTTCCCCAATTTTTTTTATAACAACTTTAAAACAATTAAAAATATTATTTTATCATTTTCAATCAAATTATTAAACAAAAACAAATTTTAAGCGACACTAGCATCTTTAAGTCCAATAAACCTTTAATACCTGGGTTTAAATCCACAATTTTCAACTCAAACTTCTTTTTTAAACCTCAAACTTTTATTTAAACATAAAAAAATTGGGTTTGCAACCCGGAATCTTTTAATATTCAATAAACCATTGCATCATATGAGGGTTTGAATTAAATTTCCCAAAAAAAACCATAAAATTTTACAATATTTACCTTTGTCGTTGCGCTAATTTTTTTTTAACGTTCCTATCGCCTTTTTTACTCTTCAAACTTGAGTTCGAAGCTGAACTAGATGCACTAGAATCTCTCCTAGTTCTATAGTTCCTAACTGCTTTTTCTTTACTCTCATTATTTTCCAAAAAATCTGTTTGTATCGCAATTGTTCTCATCTGTGGTTTTTCATCATTTTTATTTAATATTATAACTGTTTTGTCTTCTCCATGCTCTTCCGGAGGTTCAGTTTTAACTTCCGGTGCTTCAAGTTTAACCACTTCCGGTTTCGGGGACAGTTTAGGGGATTGTTGAAGTAGTGTAGCTGTTATGTTGGTTATAAGTGAGTTGCTGTTTATTTTGCAGTTGGCATTTTGTAAAATTGGGGTTATTATTTCGGTGAGTTTTTTTGCCTCTTTTTTAGGGGAGGTATCCTCACTTTCCGGGGATTTTGAGTCGAAAAATTTGTTCCGGCTAATTTCTTTTCGTTTGTTAAGTTTAAAAGTGATTTTATTTTCAGTGTTTTTAAAGATTGTTTCGTCTGTGTTGACTCCAATGCTTACAATTGTTTTCATTTCGTAATTTGCCGCCATTTTTGGTTGAACTACTTCCGGTTCGTCTAGTATTTCTCGTTTAATTTCAATTTTAGCGGGTTTTATTTCATCTGGAGGGATGAACTCGTCCAGTTTTGAATCTGGGGGACTTGGTTTTTGTTTTGCGTTTGTTTTTAGTATTTCTTTCGCCATTTTCATAATTAATTCTTGATATTCGACTTTGTGTGTTTGAGGCATTGGGGAGTTGCTGCCTGAGCTTTCAGCGGAGCTATTTTTTTTTAAATCGCCACGGAGCTTTTTGTATTCTTCCAAATTTAATTTCCGCTTTTTTGAGTTCCTTTCAACGGATTCAGAAACAATAATATTTTGAATTTGTTCGTCGTTTGTATTAATTGTGTTAATTATTGTATTTCCATTAAATTTATTTAACAAACTATTGCGATTGTTAGTTTTTAACAATGAAATCATGAGTTTTCCGTCTGAGTTTTTGACTGTCGCTTGTTTTCTAAGTATAGACTGTTTTTGTTTTAGTGCATTTTCATTAATAATAGCATTTTTAATTTGTAGACTTATCCGTATAGCTGTATCATCAATTAAACTTCCTATATTTTTTTTATATTCTGAATCACATTTAATATTATCACATTTAGTTTTATCTGGGGAATTTTTTTTTAAATGGTTGGTAGTAGTGTTATCATTAGGGATATTTTGTGGTTGAAGGTTTCTGGCAGGAGAAACGGAACAATAATCGTGATCTAAATGGAAGGATTCATTTCGTGTCGGTGACATTTTGATTATTTTGTTGTTTTGTATAATTCTGTCGCCATTTTGTGGTTTTAAACCACGGATTTTTTTACTAGGCCGTGCAGGAATAACACTGACTGGTTTTCGTGTCGTTGATGCTTTGATTTTTTGTAACAACTCAATGGAAACTGTTGTTTTTTGTTGTTTGTTTGTTGGTTGTTTTAATTCTGCGTTTAGCTGTTTGATTTTTTGTTTTATTTCGTTTGTTATTGTTTTATTTTTGTTTTCTGTTGAGGTAGGTTTAGTTGGTTCTGTGGTGAGTTTTGTTGTCGTAAGTTGGCAGACCTGTGACTTTTCTTCAAATACGTTTTGAGGTAATTTTGGGTTGACTGCTTCGCTTGCTTCAAATTGCTCGAGAAGAGAGTTTAAGTCTCTTGCTTCTAACACTGGTATTTGTTCTGAGACTGTTTCAACGTCTATGCAGTCTTCTTCTGAATCTTCTTGAAGAATTTTCTTTTTATCTTCAATTTCTTCTTGTTTTATTTCCGGTTTTATGTCGGTTTCGTCATTTGGCATATTTTTTTCATAACATCCGCCGTATTTTCTGTATTGTTTTATTTCTTGTTTAACAGGAACAATTGAAGATACTTTTGTTTCAAATTCATCTTCTTCATCGTGGTGAAGCAATAAATCATCATCAAATCCATTGACATAACTTGTTATGTCAAAATTATCGTTCGCTGAGTCTAGTTCGTCCGAAGAATTTAAATCGCTTTTGAAAGAAGTGTTTAAATCGGTTTCTTGTTTTATAACTTGCTTCAAAAGCTCTAAATTCTTCCCTCCTATCTTTCTGACAGGTGGTTTTACTTCCTTCTTCTTTATTTTAGGTTCTTCTTGTTGTAATTTAGGAACTGTCGTGTTTGAGAAGTCAAATGATGAAACTATTGAATTTGGAGATGGTGAATTGTGTTTTGGTGAAGAAACAGTTGGTTTTGAAGCAATTGTTATTGTTGGGGTGACAGTAGACGGTGTAAAACAATCGAGCATGTCACCCACTAGAACTTGGCTTGGAAGATGAAGATCTACGGCGAGATCTTCGGTTGGAGTCGCCTAAAATTTGATTTTGTGTTTGTTAAAATATTATTTTTGTTTGGTTTATTTAGGTGAAGAAATGGTGAATTTGCAGTTAATAGTTATTTACGTGACCAATTATGAAAAGGTTGATATTGTTTGACGAGCGAAGCGAGTTTTGCAAATTATGTGAGTCAAACAATATCACGTTTTCATAACGTACTTTATCTAATTCCGCTAAAATAATCTTTCAAATATATAAAATTATAGGTCTATGACAGCTCAGTATATTTCAAAATTACAAAAGCGTTGCCGTGAAAATAAATGAATAAAATGTTTAAATTTAAAGCTTATGTCATCATTGAAAATGAGTTCTGAATCCGAGACAGACCTTCCTTCTGATATCGAAGAATCTGCTAATTTGCCCGTCAACTGTTTCATACCAGAAACATTATTCAATGTATATAAATCCTAAACATTTTAATAAATAGTTTTTTCCGTTATTTGCATTTTGAGAAAGTTCAAACTGTCAACATTCGTTACGTAACTAGTTATGTAAAGAATTCCTTACATAACTCTTCAATGACAGTTATGAACAAATTGACATTTCATAACCTCAAAAATTCATGTAAAACAGGACTTTTCATAACGGAATTAGATAAAATTTATTTAGTAGTCCCTCAAAACTATTTTAAATTCCTAAAACTCCTAAAAATTTCATCAACCTTTTATTCTCTATTCATTCCTCACACCCAAACCCACTCTTATACAAACATTCCTCACAATATTACACTCATCATACATCAACCTATTCGCTATATATTTAAAAGCAAAGTTATATTTAATTATTTGATAATAGTTAGCTAAAATATCAATAATAGTAGTAAAAAGTCGTTAAAATATATTTGAATTTATTTCATCAAAGAAAAGCTCAGCAGTGATACCACTACCATTAGCACAAACATTTAGTAGACTACTAAACAGCCATTAAAAAATGTTTCAACCGTGTACTAATCAATATTTTATAATAATAATAAGATAAAATAATATTTGTAATATAAAAACAATTCTCAAACGTTTTAATCATTAAAGAACACAACATTCCATAAAACATTTTGTTTCTTACTAGTGGTAACAGTGTTCACGTCGTCATTTGTTAGTACGTCAACAATGCGTTGACAACAAATATATATTGAAAGTTTTAAAGCTAAAAAGATTATTATTTCTTTAAATATTCGATTGTTGCTTAGTGCCTGCGAATATTTAAACTTTAAATACAGTTTTAGTGAGTTTAAAGTCAGTTTAAAGTTGTGTTATACATAAGTTTTGAGTATGTGAGTAATGAATGCATTAAAGTGATTGTTTTTAATTTTTGGTTCAAAAATGTAAGTAAAAATTGAAATATGGAATATTATAAATGATTTTAGGATAAATTTAAGTTAAATCAACTTTAGTTCGAAGCAGAAATGAAGAATTAGCTTTAGTTGGTTATCAACACACAATAATATTTCTAGTTTAGCGACTAATTTTGATAGTTACATTCGATTGTTGTAAGTTTTAATTATTATTAAATGATTTTAGTGGAAAAATTTGAGGTTTAAATGTAACATTACATAGAAAATTTTGTATTATTAGAATATAGAGACATATGCACCATAAAACTATATTCATAATACTTTTTGTTTAAGTTCATGTCATTCCTCAAAATTATTTTAAAATATTTGTCTTTTTATAAAGAGGTTAGGAAATAATTTTGGATGTAGTAATTTTTCAGAAGGAGTCATGAATTGTTTTTTAAGAAAATTATTAATAATTTTAAGGTTTTTGTCTTTGTATAAGTTTGTTTCAACCTTTATCTTTTACAAGACTGTCATTTTCCGAAAAAGTTCACTTGAAACATTTTGAAGGAAGACGCTTAACTTAAAAGTCCCCCAAAAAAATTATAAGACTGTCATCTTCCTATAATGTCTCCCAAATCATTTATAAGATATGAATTTTTCCAAAAAAGTTCCTCAAATCGTTTATAAGATTGTCATGTTCCCAAATTGTTCCCCAAATCATTTATAAGATTGTCATCTTCCCAAAAGTCCCTTAAAGTCATTTATAAGAATGTCATCTTCCCAAAAGTCCCTTAAAATCATTTATAAGAGTG
Source organism: Pterostichus niger (assembly GCA_947425015.1). Taxonomy (NCBI): domain Eukaryota; kingdom Metazoa; phylum Arthropoda; class Insecta; order Coleoptera; family Carabidae; genus Pterostichus; species Pterostichus niger. The sequence continues at coordinate 7,076,185 of OX380352.1, forward strand.
TCATCTTCCCAAAAGTCCCTTAAAGTCATTTATAAGAATGTCATCTTCCCAAAAGTCCCTTAAAATCATTTATAAGAGTGTCATCTTCCCAAAAAGTCCCCCAAATCATTTATAAGACAGTCATTTTCTTTAAAAGTCCCCCAAATCATTTATAAGACTGTCAACTTTTCAGAAAGATCCCCAAATCATTTATAAGACTGTCATTTTCGTATAATGTCCCCCAAATCATTTTTAACAATGTCATCTTCCCAAAAAGTCCCTCAAATCATTTATAAGACAGTCATCTTCCCAAAAGTCCCTTAAAATCATTTATAAGATTGTCATCTTCCCAAAAAGTCCCCCAAATCATTTATAAGACAGTCATTTTCTTTAAAAGTCCCCCAAATCATTTATAAGATTGTCAACTTTTCAGAAAGATCCCCAAATCATTTATAAGATTGTCATTTTCTTAAAATGTTCCCCAAATCATTTATAAGACTGTCATTTTCTGAAAATTTCCCCCAAATCAATTATAAGACTGTCATCGTCCCAAAAAGTCCCCCAAATCATTTATAAGATTGTCAACTTTTCAGAAAGTCCTTCAAATCATTTATAAGATTGTCATCTTCCCAAAAAGTCTCCCAAATCAGTTATAAGTATATCATCTTTTCAAAAAGTCCCTCAAATCATTTTTAAATTTGTCATACTCCCAAAACGTCCCCCATTTCATTTATAAGACTGTCATCGTCCCAAAAGGTCCCCCAAATCATTTATAATAATGTCATCTTCCCAAAACGTCCCCCAAATCATTTATAAGACTGTCAACTTTCCAGAAAGTTCTCCAAATCATTTATAAGATTGTCATCTTCCCAAAAAGTCCTTTAAAATCATTTATAAGATTGTCATCTTCCCAAAAAGTCTCCCAAATCAGTTATAAGTATATCATCTTATCAAAAAGTCCCTCAAATCATTTTTAAATTTGTCATACTCCCAAAACGTCCCCCATTTCATTTATAAGACTGTCATCTTCCCAGAAAGTCCCCTAAATCATTTATAATGCTGTAATCTTCCCAAAAAGTCCCCTAAATCATTTATAAGACAGTCATCTTCCCAAAACGTCCCTCAAATTATTTATAAGACTGTCATCTTTTCAGAAAGTCCTCCAAATCATTTATAAGACTATCATCTTCATAAAAACTCCCTAAAAATCATTAAAAAGACAGTCAACCCTCATTTTCCCACTCTTACCTTCTCCAATCATTCCCCACACCCAAACAATCTCACCAAACACAAATACACACACTTTTCTATCAATATCTTCTCCATCTCACATTTAAACACTTTCAAACAGTCTCAAAGTTAATGTTCATTTAAATTCTCATTATTTTTATTCACAAAACTGACATAAATACTGATCAGTTTAATTTGTAGCTTATTTCACAACAATTACAAACATTTTTACGTCTTAAATTAGTCTTAAAATATTTTTTTAATCAAGGTTTTTATATTTTATTCAAAGAGAAAATATAATTTAGAAAGAAAAAAATGTTGTAATTATATCTGTCAACATCAATATTACACATCATATTTTATGCTGTTTTAAGTGCATTATACATTATGACACACTACCGGACGCCATATTTTAATAAGCGTTTTGTTTTAATTAATAAAATGACAATAATTTTATAATACAAACCTCTATTGCCGTCAAGTGTTGCCAATCGCTGAATATTCGTTGGAAGTCTTTTGACGGTGGCGAATTGGACAATTTTGGAAAAGAATTAATTTGTCCAGACATTGGTATGACGGCCACATCTCCATTAAGCCTGAAATTTATCCAAAAGTTTATGAAATTCTTTAAAAAATTCAAGTTAGCCTTCCGGCTAACTTTTAGTTAACATCTCTGGTTGTGGTGTATGAATTTGATGGCTGGTATTCACATTTCATGTATTCGCAACTAAAAGGTGCAATTACAGAGCTCTGTGCCCAGAAAAGGGTAAAAAGCGAGATTATGTATTAGTTTATTCAACAGATGTACAATTATTTATACAATTAGCTAAAAATCTGACTGTGGTGTATGAATTTGACGACGGCTGGTACCCGCACTTCATGTATCCGCAACAACAAGGTGCAAGTATAGAGCGCTGTCCCCAGAAAAGGGTAAAAAGCGAGTTGATTTATTTATTTATTCAACAAATATACAATTATTTATACAATTAGCTAAAAATATCTGGTTGTGGTGCATGAATTTGAAGGCTGGTATTCATATTTCATGTATCCGCAACAAAGAGGTGTAACTACAGAGCGCTGTACCCAGAAAAGGGTAAAAAGCGAGTTGATTTATTTATTTATTCAACAGATGCACAATTATTTATATAATTAGCTAAAAATTTCTGGCTGTGGTGCATAAATTTGACGGCTGGTACCCGCAACAAAGAGGTGCAACTACAGAGCGCTATACCCAGAAAAGGGTAAAAAGCGAGATTATTTATTTATTTATTCAACAGATGCACAATTATTTATACAATAAAGCAATGATTGATGAATAGCGCTATAAAATATGATGAAATGTAGAAAAATGAAAGGTATACTAATTAAAATAACATAACATTACATAATATAATGTAAAAATTAATTTGAATATTTAAAAATTGCCGCCACACCTGGCTGACCAATCCCAGGTATGTGATAAACAAAAGACAACGTGCTTGTCAAACGCGAAAAATATAAAAATATACTTACTCTCTTTCGACATCTTGTTCCCAAATAATGGAATGATCTCCATATTCATCTGAATTTTGTCTCTGATATTCATCACCGACAATATCTAGCAACGAGCTTTGAGAATCTTCCAAAAGCTCATTCTAAAACGACATAACACCGTAAAACAGATCTTAAGCACAAAAAAAATATTTCACCTGGTATAAAGCAGTACCAAAGTGTTCTTCGTCGTGGAAATTAAGAAAGTCCGTCTCCATAGCCCCTAAACGGTCACCTACAGGCGCCCCTTAAATTAAGTTACACTTATAAAGATATAAAAAGTGACTAATTATTATTTTCAACAATAAACCGGATTGTCATCGAATTTCCCGAAAGAATACAACAGAAATTTAACTTAAAATATGTTTTAAACTATCTTTAAAATAAGATATAATAAATGTAAACTGAGTTAACATCGAAATAATAACAATAAAATTAGTTTTAATAAACACCGGCGGCAAAACTATAACCTTGGTGTTCATTTCGGTTCTGAGAACCTAACCTATTTCTCGAATTAATAAATTTATGTAAAAATGCATTTAATGTTAGATATAAACATATAATAGTCAAGATATAACACCGGGATAGAAATATAACTAAATGTCGCTAAATTTAGAAGCGGATATTAAAAATATCATTCATTTGAAATCCGACAAGACAGGTTGGACATTGACTACATATTTTTACTGTTTTCTGTAGCTAACAACTTACACGTCAAATCTTATATGTTTCAATATATGTATAACAAGTTTTCAAAACATTTTAGTAAGTAAAAACCTAAATTCACTCATTACTTACGATATATTTTTTAATAAAATACACTAACTATCACATGTGTCTACACTAAAGTTATTTAACAATCACCACGCATGCATTGCAACGCTTTGGAACTAACTTCACGTTGAAGTACAATTCTATGTCTACGTTTTTACCTGCCTTTTAGAGCGTGTTTCTGCACTTAAATTCAATTTAAAATTACAAATAATTTAGTATATATCTTAAAAAAACATTTTATTAACATTTTTATTGTAGATTCATATTAATAAACTAATGTATTAATACATTAATTGTTGAAGGACATATTGTAGTTTTTTTCGTTTGTATGTACAGTGTAAATATAGCTTTAGCTACTTATTATAGTAGGTCGTTTAAAATGACTCATTCTAGTTTACTACAGTCAGAGATAATTGATAATGTGTATAATAAATTTGTTCTTTTAAATTAGTTTTAAAATGATTGTTAAATTAATGTATTAGCATATAAGGAAACAATGTGTATAAATAGAAATAAAAATCTTTTAAAAAATGCAGTTTTCTTCATTTCCAACTTTTCCACGGGTCGTACCTATCTTCACATTTGTCATTAATATCTGTAATCCTAACAATTTTAACTTGTCACAATTCAATGACAATTTACACAATATATTGGTAAAAAACCTAAAATATAACCAGAGAAAAGTGAAAATAATAACGTACTACAAAAAACTTCAGATTTGAAGTCAAATTTCGACGTAAAAATTTATGTAAGTTAAAGACGAAGTTTGTTTACTGTCCACACGTAGTAAATACATTTTTTTTTTGCAGACAACAAAAATAATGTAACATCTTTATAATGTCACATTTACACAAAAACTTATTGAAAACTCAAAACTTTCGTCTTCCAAACCGGTAATTTAGTATAAACCCAAACCTGCCAAAAGTAATTTTAGAAATTTTAGGGCGAAACCAGGTCAGGCGAAAGATTATACTCCATTAACTTGGGACAAGTATTTTTCCGAGTATAAAGATGTACAAATCGGAGAGAATACTTTCCGGGTGTATCTGCAAGGCACAGAAGGACCAACTTTGGTGTTACTTCATGGCGGCGGATATTCCGCGTTGACTTGGGCACTTTTCACCCAAGAAATCACCAATAAAATACAATGTAGGGTGTTGGCTATCGATATTCGTGGCCACGGAGAAACCCATACTACTGATGATGACAATTTATCAATAGAAATGATTTCAAATGACATTTTAAACGTTGTAAACAACTTCCATAGCAACGGTGAACCTATAGTTCTAATAGGTCATAGTATGGGCGGTGCTCTAGCTGTACACTCAGCACAAAATCTTCACAACTGCGTAGGTTTAGTTGTAATTGATGTCGTTGAAGGTACAGCCCTTGAAAGTTTAGCAAGTATGCAAACTTTTCTCCGTAACCGACCTAATAGTTTCATTAACATCGAGCACGCGATTCAATGGTGCTATCGTAGCGGACAGACACATAATTTGGAAAGCGCGCGTGTTTCAATGCCCGGGCAAATTAAAAACTCCCTAACTGAGAAGTTAGCTGCAAGCGAACTGTCAGATTTGTCACTAGAACCTCAAAACTCCCTAGTCGACTCAAATATCATAAACGAACATGTAAATAAACAAACACCGAGCGGAATTGAGGTTATAGCTGAAGATGAATGTCAAACGGATGATTGTGAGGCTATGCAACCGCCTAGCTCGTATTCGTGGCGAATAAATTTGTCTAAAACTGAGGTACATTGGCGCGATTGGTTCCAGGGACTTTCTGAGTTGTTTTTAAATACGCCAGTTCCAAAGTTATTGTTGTTGGCAAATATTCATGGATTAGATACAGCTTTGACTGTCGGTCAAATGCAAGGGAAGTTTCAAATGCAAGTTTTACCTAGATGTGGGCATGCTATTCATGAAGATTTGCCGGATAAAGTTGCTGATATTATTGCCTCGTATTTGGTCAGACAGAAATTGACAGTTGCTTTGACTGATTTCAATCCGATGTTGCCCGCATGTTAGGTTATATTTTGAAAGTTTAATATTGTTTGGGGCATGTGGTATATTTAATTGCAGTTTTAAAATATTGTTATATTTTAGGAACGTCGTGCTTCGTTTATTTAGTTTTAATTCTTGTTTACGTAATGACGTATTATTTGTATGCATTTATTGTACAAAATTAAATGTGTGTAAAAAATAAAAATATCTCCTACTACATTTTGTACATTTTTTTTGCGTTTTGTTACTTGCTTGTACGAAGTAAAGGAAGTATTGTAATTCGGTTTTGAGATGTCAGCGGAAATACGCATTTTGAGCATCCCTAAATCCATTTTGAGTAATTTCGTCGTGACGTCTGTACGTACGTATGTATCTCGCATAACTCAAAAACGGTAAGCCATAGAAAGTTGAGGTATTTAGGACTGTTATAACATCTAGTTGTGCACCTCACTTTTTGGTCATTATATAACTTCCGGAAGTGCTACTTTACTTGAATAATAGATTTTCATGAAAAACTATATTCAAATATAATCCAAAACTTTTCAAATTTGGTATATAAGACTACTATATCAATGCAAATAATATAAAGATTTTGGTTAAAATGGACTAACCGGAAGTGATACATCACATGAAGCTGCTAACAGTTTTACTTGAAAAAAATGGTTTTATTTTGATTTTAGAAATAAATGCGGCAAATAAAGTTTTAGAGAATTAAATTCTGCGTCTAGCACATTAACAATTATTCAATTAATTTGATTTTTTAATTAAGTTTGCTATGGATTAGAACAAAAAATTAAAAAAAATATGTCAAATATGTGCAATTAAAAAAATATCGCGTACAAGGAAGACATGTGGTGTCCACATCAGATTTTTTAATAATATAATTAATAATGTTTAATAAAATCCTGGGAATTAATTAAATATAATTTTTTTTCCGAGAATTTTACTGAAATATTTATAAAACTGATTTTTGTGAGAGTTATTATTTTTAAGTTCATTAAATTATTTTTGAATTAGTGATTTTTTTCAAATAGGCAATGAAATAATTTTTAAGAAAATTCCGTGAATCTTCCCAAAAAGTCCTTTAAACCTTAAAAAAAGTATTCAATCAAATTTAATATAAGATTATTGTCTTCCCGAGAAGTCTATACTATTTACATTATAAACTGGAGGAATCGGCAAAAAACGATTAAATGCACCGCAATTACGTTTACAAAGGAACTCAAAATGTAACCCGTTATAACTGGTGTCACAAGGTTCGCACAGGGTTGTACAGCCCCATTCGCCGGTACGTGTATAATAAAAACAAAAACATTACAATGTTTAAATAAGTATATTTCCTTATTCATACGATACAAGTATAATATATTATAAATATACAAACATAATCTAAACATTTACCTACATTACTCAGTCTGATTCAGTACAGGATATTTAATCTTCTTATTGAGTAACATAACTGCTAATTGTAAATAGTAATTTTTAAATGGTCAATCATAGGAAAAAACAAGAATAATTTTAGGCTGAATACGACCCTTAAAATGTAGCTGTTGTGACCATCGTTAAGCGATTTGGGGTAGCCGCACTAATAGATTTTATTGTAGTTATATGGGACAGGGACGTTTAATCGTTTTATGCCGATCCCTCCAGTTTAAAATGAAAATACTACACTAAATCGATTTTAAAATTGTCATCTTTCCAAAAAATCTACCTAATCGTATAAAAATTAGTTGTTAAAAGCAATTTTAACATCGTAATTTGCCTGAAAAGTCCCTCAAAATTTTTATAAGAGTGTCATCTTTCCAAGAAGTCTCCTAAATAATTTTTGAGATCGTGAACTATTTAAAATGGCACTCAAATAATTTAGGAGACAGATATTTTATCAAAAATTCTTTCAAGTCATTTATAAGACAGGTATCGTCCCAAAAAATCCCTCAAATCATTTTTTTTAATTGTCGTCTTTCCAAAAAGTTCTTCAAACTACTTTTAATATTGCTGTCATTCTAGAAACTTCTCCAAATCATATTTAAGATTGTCATCTTCCTAAAAAATCTTTAAAATCATTTATAAGATTGTAATTTTCTTAGAAAGTCTCCTAAATCATTTTAAAAATTGCAATCTTCTTAAAAAGTCCCCCAAACTAATTTTTAAGATTGTCATCTTCTCAAAATGATCTCCAATTCATTTTTAAGACTGTCATCGTTTTCTAAATCATTTTAAATATTGTCGTCTTACTAAAAAGTTACATTTTTAAAATTGCCATCTTCTTGGAAAGTCTCTCATATTATTTTTAAGATTGTTCTTAGAAAGTCTCGAAAATCATTTTTAAAATTGTCCTCTTCCCAAAATGTCCTCCGACATTTTTAAGTTTGTCATCTTCTTAAAAAGTTCCCCAAATCATTTTTAAGATCGTAAATTTCCTTCTAAAAATTCCTTAAATCATGTTTAAGATCGTCATCATTTTCTTAGAAAGTCCGCCAAGTCATTTTTAAGATTGTCATCCTCTTTGAAAGTCTCCCAAATTATTTTTAAGTCTGTCTTCTGCTCCAAAATCTCCCTCAGATCATTTATAAGACTGTCATTGTCCCAAAAGTTCTCCAAATCATTTTTAAGATCGTAAATTTCCTTCTAAAAAATCCCTTAAATCATATTTAAGATTGTCATCTTCCCAATAAGTGCCCCAAATCATTTATAAGATTCTAATATTCCTAATAAGTACCCCAAATCATTTAACAGATTGTCACCTTCCCAAAAAGTCCCCCAAATCATTTATAAGATTGTCATCTGGCTAAAAAGTCCCCCAAATCATTTATAAGACAAAAAGTAAAGTAAACACTTGGCTATGTTTCACAAAATTAAGCCTCCAAGTCACCTTATGAGGGCATCGTCAGAGGCTGACCAGCACAGTAGTAACCATAGACGCGTTTTGTTCGTATTAGAGCTCATCAGTATGGTATAACTCAGTTCTCCACCTAGAACAAAGTTCACGTGAAGAAGCTGGTGACGAAGAACTGTGCCAGCAGAGAATAAGATCTCTAACAAACGGTAAGATGACATGAGAAGTTCTGTGGAACAGGTCATGCCATCTACCGAAAAAAGGAAAAGCTACGCAATAGCAATTTAAATGACAACAAAGACAAAATTAATTGTCATCCAACACATGGTGAAAGAAGGTTTAATAAAAAATATAAAATAAACACTTGGCTATGTTTCACAAAATTCACTGTGCTGGCCAGCCTCTGACGATGACCTTATACGGGGACTTGGAGGCTGAACATAGCCATATTTTTTATTAAACCTTGTTTCACCAAGTGTTGGATGACAATTAATTTTGTCTTTGTTGTTATTTATAAGACTGTCGTATTCGCAAAAAGTCCCCCAAATCCTTTTTAAAATTGTCATCGTATTAGAAAATCTCCCAAATCATTTTTAAGATCGTCAATTTCCCAAAAAGTCCCCCAAAACATTTATAAGATTGTCATCGTCTTAGAAAGTCTTCTAAATCATTTTAAAAATTGTCGTCTTGCTAAAAAGTTACATTTTTAACATTGCCATCATCCCAAAACGTCCGCCAAACAATTTCTAAGATTGTCATTTTCTTAGAAAGTCGCCCAAATCATTTTTAAGATTCTCACCTTCCCAAAGAATCCCTCAAATCATATATAACACAATTTTTGTTTCAAAAAGTCTTTCAAATCATTTATAAGACTGTCATCTTCCTAATAAATCCCTGAAATCATTTACAAGTCGATCAAATATCCAAAAACTAAATATTAAAATAATTATTCACGAATCCATCAATTACATTATACAACTTTATTATTAATAAATTATATACATAATAAAACATCTAATCTATATACAAATTATCTATTAAATAAAACATAATTTAAATATTAACATAATAAATTCGTCATAACACCCCACTAAAATATTTCACAAAAATATCAATAAAATATGGAATGAACACTTTTACCAAAAGGAACTCTATATTACCTAACCTAAAACTTAGTTTAAATCGGTTTCCAAGACACAATAGCTCTTTGTGAATCTGGAGCATCGCCGAACGGGCTTGAACCATCAGAAGCCACATATTTATTCACCTGGATGTCAGCCATTGATTGATATCCGTACACATTGATGCCAAGTTGCTGCAATACAACACAAAAATGTTATAAAAATTCTTTACTACCATTTAAATATGTAAAAACAGGATATTAAAAATTGAATAATTGCAGGAAATCTCGTTCAAAATATTTATTTCCACTTATAATAAAATAAAACACTTTTAAAATGAATTTATTGACGTTTCTCAAACGCTCCGACAAGTGCTGTCACCTACATTGAATTTGGTGCACTAACTATGAAGCTTTAGTTACCTAGCAACGAGTAAATAAACTGATTTAAAATTCTTCAAATTATTTTTCCATCAATCACCGTAGTAATCCACACAATAATTCACCCTCAATCTCACCAACAAGAAGAAAATATTTACCTGAGTTAATGGACTAGTGTTAGTGGTGAAAATCCCAGCGAAATTTTTACTTCTTGCAATTCTTAACACTTCTTCTTCCATGTATTGCATAACTGAAACGTTTTCTTTCGGGTTCAAAGACGCGTTAGTCGCCATCATTGAACTGTGGAAAATTTTTCCTTTTCCTTGAGGGAGCTTTTCATCTCTGTAAAGAAAATTACTGACATTAATCTACAATATTTCTTAAACAAGAAATGAAAATTATATTTAATTCTGTGTGAAGAAAATTGATTTGTCAAATCGCAAAATACGATGTTTCTTTTCAGGTCTTGTTTGACAGTTCATGTGTTCCATTTTGAATTTATGTTAAAATTGAATAAGACTGTTACCCTCATTGGTAATAAACTGTCAAAATTGTAACTAACAGAGAAATGTCATAAATGATAAGACAGTATCGTCCCAAAAAGTCCCCCAAATCATTTATAAGATTGTCATCTTCCGAAAAAGATCCCTAAATCATTTTTAAGACTATAATTGTCCCAAAAAGTCCCCCAAATTATTTTTAAGATTGTAATTTTCTTAAAAAGTCCACCAAATCATTTTCAAAATTGTCATTTTCTTTAAAAGTCCCCCAAATCATTTTTAAGATTGTCATTTTCCCAAAAAGTCCCCCAAATCATTTTTAAGAATGTCATTTTCCTAAAAAGTCTCCCAAATTATTTTAAAGACTATAATCGTCCTAAAAAGTACCCTAAATCAATTTTAAAATTGTCCATCTTCCCTAAAAGTCCTCCAAATTAATTTTAAGATTGTCATCTTCCCAAAAAGTCCTCAAATCAATTTTAAGATTGTTATCTTCCCAAAAAGTCCCCCAAATCATTTTTAAGACTTTAATTGTCTTAAAAAGTTCCCCAAATCATTTATAATATTGTCATCTTCCCAAAAAGTCCTCCAAATCCATTTTAAGATTGTTATCATCCCAAAAAGTCCCCCAAATCATTTTTAAGACTTTAATTGTCTTAAAAAGTTCCCCAAATCATTTATAATATTGTCATCTTCCCTAAAAGTCCTCCAAATCAATTTTAAGATTGTTATCTTCCCAAAAAGTCCCCCAAATCATTTTTAAGATTGCTTTCTTCCCAAAAATTCCCTTAAATTATTTTTAAATCTTTAATCGTCCCAAAGGGTTCCCCAAATCATTTATAATATTATCATCTTCCCAAAAAGTCTTCCAAATCAATTTTAAGATTGTTATCTTTCCAAAAAGTCCCCCAAAACATTTTTAAGATTGCCTTCTTCCCAAAAAGTCCCCCAAATCATATTTAAATCTATAATCATCCCAAAAGGTCCCCCAAATAATTTTAAAGATTGTAATCCCTCAAATCATTTATAAATCAATAATCTTCCTAAAAATAATTCCTCAAATCATTAATAAGACCGACATCTATAACTCTTTTGTTTGACAGTCCATGTCCTCCATTTTAAATTTATATTAAAACTTTTAAAAACCTTTACCCTAGTTGATAACCAGCTGTCAATATCTACCAGCCAAATATAAAAAATAATAAGACGGTTTTATAAACCAACTTATTAGCAACAACAAACAAAGATATTTATTAAAAAATATGAAATAAACACTTGTCTATGTTTCACAAAATTCAGCCTCCAAGTCACCTTATGAGGGCATCGTCAGAGGCTGGCCAGCACAGTTAGCAACCATAGACGCGTTTCGCTCTTATTAGAGCTCATCAGTATGGTATAACTCACTTCTTCACCTAGAACAAAGTTCATGTGAAGAAGCTGGTGACGAAGAACTGTGCCAGCAGAGAATAAGATCTCTAACAAACAGGCAAGATGACATGAGAAGTTCTGCGGAACAGGTCATGCCATCTACCGAAAAAAGGAAAAGCTACGCAATAGCAATTTAAATAACAAAAAAAGACAAAATTAATTGTCATCCAACACTTGGTGAAACTAGGTTTAATAAAAAGTATAAAATAAACACTTGGCTAAGTTTCATATTTTTTATTAAACCTTGTTTCACCAAGTGTTGGATGACAATTAATTTTGTCTTTGTTGTTATAAAGATATTTATAATTAAAGTCACAATTAAAACAATTAAAACATTAAAATCTTACCTAATAGGCCCTTCAGCAAATTCTAAAAACTCAAAAATAACTGCTAACTTCGTAGTTATTTCAACTTCCGGTTCATCTCTTGCATCTAAATTCAAAGCTACACCAACTGTCTTTCCTGTCTCAGTTTTAGCTATAAAACTAAGATCTTGATCAATTAAAACATCCCAAATCTTAAGGAGAAGATCTTCATAGTCCTCTCGATGTATATCAGGCATTAGCCATAGTTCTAAATCAGCCTTTTCATAAAAACTGTCTGTTACCATTCTAAAGTAAAAAACAAAATTAGTTTATAAAGGACTGTTGCTAACATGATATAAACTTACTTAAAAACGTCGTCTTTGTGCTCGTCTTTCAACATTTCAAAAGTATATTTTGTGAGTTCCATTTTTGTGGGTAAAATTTGTTTTTCCGGTGACATATAATTCAAGATTTCTCTTAAATCGTCTGCGCTTATAAAGTCACTAATACTTATATAAAATCCTTGTTCGTTCAGTTTTGAAATAGTCAAAATGGAGTTTAAACTATTTCCGCCAATTTCGTAGAAATTTGCATCGATTGCAATTGCAGATCTTGCACTTCGATTGAGGACAGAAGCAACTGTTTCTAATAATATTTTTGCTGCTGGCATTTGATGGTCTGTTATTCCAGTATAGTCGATATCTAGTTGAACTGTGGTGTCGTCTGAAAGAAATATGCAATTGCAGAGCTTTGTAGAAATTGGTGGTCCCGGGAAATTTAAGGAAAATGTTGAGAAATGAATCCCAGAGATGATTTTAAAGTTGGGCGATTAAAATAACATACTTAAAATTATATTTATTTGCCCAAAAACTCATTTAAATCATTTATAAATTATTTTTTATACTTATTCTAAAAAAGTCCTCAAGTTCTTTCAACCTAATTTATCTTTCAAATATGTGTATAAATTTTGCTATCTTCTCAAAAATAACATTTTTAAGATTGTCATTTTCCTGAAAAGTCTCCCATATTATTTTTAAGACTGTCATCTTCTCAAAAAGTCCACCAAATCATTTTTAAGACTAATCAGCCCCAAAAAGTCCCCCAAATCATTTTTAAGATTGTCATTTTCTAAAATGTCCCCCAAATCAATTATAACATTGTCATCTTCCTCAAAAAGTTCCCCAAATCATATTTAACTTTGTCAACTTCCCAAAAAGTCGCCCAAATCATTTATAAGATTTTCATCTTCCCAAAAAGTTCCCCAAATAATTTTTAAGACTATAATCATCCCAAAAAGTCCCCGAAACCATTTATAAGATTGTCATCTTCCCAAAAAGTCCCCCAAATCATTTATAAGATTTTCATCTTCCCAAAAAGTTCCCCAAATAATTTTTAAGACTATAATCATCCCAAAAAGTCCCCCAAATCATTTATAAGATTTTCATCTTCCCAAAAAGTCTTCCAAATCATTTATAAGATTGTCATCTTTCCGAAAAGTCCCCCAAATCATTTATTAGATTGTCATCTTCCTAAAAAGTAACCCAAATCATTTAAAAAATTTTCATCTGCCCAAAAAGTTTCTCAAATCATTTTTAAGACTATAATCATCCCAAAAAGTCTCCCAAATTATTTTTAAGATTGTCATCATTCCAAAAAGCCCCTCAAATCATTTTTAATTTTGTCATTATTCTAAAAAATTCCCCAAATCAATTTTAACTTTGTCGTCTTCCTGAAAAAGTCCCTTAAATCATTTTTAAGTTTGCTGTCATCCAAAAAAGTCTTCAAGGCCTTTCAACCTCATTTATCTTTCAAAAATGTGTATAAATTTATCTATCTTCTCAAAAAAAATCCCTAAACTTTTTCTCAAAAAGTCCTCAAGTTGTTTATGAAAAAAGTGTGTATAAATTCTTTATTTCAACTTACCATTATTATTAGTATTTTCATAGGTTTTCAATAACGCTTGTCGATCAATTTTTCCGTTAACCAACAACGGTATACTTTCTAAAATAACAATTTGTGGCCACATGTATGAAGCAAGCTTCTTCTGAAGCATACTTTCAATTTGAAGTTCATTAAAAAGACACTCATTCTTTAAGGTGATAAATGCTAGAAGAGCTTGATCGATATCTCCTGGATGGTAGCATAAAACAACTCCTTTCTCAACCGTTGAAAGAGAGGACACTGCCTTTTCCACTTCTGATAGATCGACTCTGTGTCCTCGGATTTTTACCTGAAAATTATAAGAAATATGTTTAGATGGTTTGTAATTCGGTTGGGCAGACGATATTGTCAATTAAAAATGCCGGCGGTAAATTGAAAAATTGTTATTTGATAATGTGTTTATAGTTATGTATTTATGTTTATAATAATTATTATTTAGAAATTATATAAATGATTTGAAGGACTTTTTGAGGAAGATGATAATTTTAAAAATGATTTGAGGGAGTTTTTGGGATGATGGCAAACTTAAAAATGGTTTGGGAGACTTTTTAGAAAGATGATAAAATTAAAAATGATTTGAGGGAGTTTTTGGGATTATGGCAAACTTAAAAATGGTTTGGTGGACTTTTTAGAAAGATGATAAAATTAAAAATGATTTGAGGGAGTTTTTGGGATGATGGCAAACTTAAAAATGATTTGGGGAACTTTTTGAAGAAGATGACAATCTTAAAAATTATTCGGGGACTTTTTGGGAAGAAATCAATCTTAAAAATGATTTGGAAGACCTTTTGAAGAAGTCGACAATCTTGAAAATGATTTGGAGGTCTTTTTAGAATGATGGAAAAGTTAAAAATGATTTGGGGGACAATTTGAGGAAGAAGTCAAAATTAAAAATAATTTGAGGGACTTTTTGGGAACAAAACAATCTTACAAATGATTTGGGGGACATTTTGAGCTAGACTACAATCTTAAAATTGATTAGGGAGACTTTTTAGGATGATGGCAAACTTAAAAATGATTTGGGGGACTTTTTGAAGAAGATGACAATTTTAAAAATGATTCGGGGGACTTTTTGGGAAGAAATCAATCTTAAAAATGATTTGAGGGATATTTTGTAGAAGTCGACAAAATTGAAAATGATTTGGAGATCTTTTAGAATAATGGAAAAGTTAAAAATGATTTGGGGGACAATTTGAGGAAGATGACAAAATTAAAAATAATTTGAGGGACTTTTTGGGAAGGAAACAATCTTACAAATGATTTGGGGGACATTGTAAGCTAGACTACAATCTTTAAATTGATTAGGGGGACTTTTTAGTATGATGGCAAACTTAAAAATGTGTGGGGGACTTTTTAAGGAAGATGGCAATTTTATAAATGATTTGAGGAACTTTTTGGAAAGAAAACAATCTTAAAAATGATTTGGAGGACATTTTGAGGTATTCTATAATCTTAAAAATGATGTGGGGGACTTTTGAGGATGATGGCAATATTAAAAATAATTTGAGAGACTTTTTGAAGAAGACGACTATGTAGAAAATTATTTGGGGTCTTTTTGGGATGATAATCTAATAAATGATTTGGGGGACTTTTTAGAATGATGACAATCTTAAAAATGATATGAGAGACTTTTTGGGAAGAAGACAATCTTAAAAATGATTTGAGGGACTTTTTGGGAAGATGACAATCTTAAAAATGATTTTGGAGACTTTTTGGGAAATTGGCTATCTTAAAAATGAATTGAGAGACTTTCTAAGACGATGACATTCTTATAAATGATTTGTGAGGCCTTTTTTGGAAAAATACAATCTTAAAAATGATTTGAGGACCTTTTAGGGAAGATGACAATCTTAATAATGATTTGGTGGACTTTCTAAGATGGCAATTTTAAAAATGTAACTTTTTAGTAAGACGACAATTTATTAAATAATTTAGAAGACGTGACAGTCTTAAAAATGAATGGGGGATCATTTTGAAAAGATGACCATCTTAAAAATGGTTTGGGGAACTTTCTAAGAAGATGGCAATTTTAAAAATGATTTAGGAAACTTTCTAAGAAAATGATGATCTTATAAATAATTTGAGGGACTTTTTGAGTAGATGACAAACTTAAAAATGATTTGGGGGACTTTTTAAGGAAGATGACAAACTTAAAAATAATTTGGGAGACTTTTTAGAAAGACCACAAACTTAAAAATGATTTGGAGGACTTTTTGAGATATTGACAAAGTTAAAAATATTTTGGGCGACTTTTTGGGCAGAACATAATCTTATAAATGATTTGAGGAACTTTTAAGGATGATAACAATCTTAAAAATGTCTCTGATAATCACCAAATTCTTATTTGAAAACGTCTTCTTCCTTACACATACATATTCATAACAACCATCTTTTCAAAACTTATAAAAAAAATTAAACTTTTTCAATAAACACAGTTTCATCAAATATTTTGTATTTGTTCCCCTCAGAAAATATTCTACCTCTACCCGCACCCAATAATACTCCACAATTATCTTTACATTTGACATTTTTTCTCAACGAAAAAGTAGTTTAAAATTCCACTTACTTGACTGTCAGTACGTCCTTCGTAAAAGATAGTTCCTTTTTCAAGTTTAGCATAATCTCCTGTTTTGTAAAGTTTATTGAAGTGTTGACTCATTGCTTGATGTGGATTCGTAATAAATCGTTCTGGATCTCGTCCGTTTACATATCCAGCTGCTAAATTCAAACCTGATACCCATAATTCACCTACACTTCCACATTCAACCGGCCTTAAATCATCGTCCAGCAGATATATTATTGTATTGTCTATTGGTAGACCTGTAAATTAAAAATGACATATTTTAACCCTTAAATGCACGATTTCTTATTTTATTATAAAAAAATAGGTAAAACTTGACTTCAGGGCCAAACCTGAAGTTGGCTGCAGAACAAGCTGCTTCTGGCTTGAATTCAGGAGTACCAACTTAAAAAAAAACACCCCTAACTATGCCAAACCTAGTACAGAACGCATTTTTATGATAAATATATTTTTAAATAGATGTACTAGAATTTTATTACAAACAAAATTTTATTTCGTTAGTAAAAAAAACACCCCTAATCATGCCAAACCTAGTACAGAACGCATTTTTATGATAAATATACTTCGCATTTCAAATTGCCCGGCTTTTGACGTTAAGTTGGTACTCCTGAATTCAAGCCAGAAGCGGCTTGTTCCGCAGCCAACTTCAGGTTTGGCCCCCAAGTCAAGTTTAGCCAAAAAATAAATTCTAACGTGAAAATGGTCAAATAATAATGAAAAAATAGTAAAAAAAATATAATGTTAAAAACTTAAATTTATAAAATATAAAAAATATGTTGCCAAACAATACTTCTGCTGCCACCTATGAGAGAAATGATGTAATGTATACTTCAAATAGTATGTTGCAAATGTGCAACAGTGCGCATTTAAGCTATTTAAACTTTCATATAAGAAAAAACGCTATAAAAATGGGATGTTGCAAATATGCAACAATATGCATTTAAGGGTTAAAAATGATTTGAGGGAAATTTGATGAAATACTAACCAATTGAAACTTTTTCTTGGTTTTTCAACTGTTCCAACCCGGAAATGACGTGATATGTAACGTCGCCCATGATTTCTGTACTTCCGTAAAAATTACACAAAATATGTTCGTTTTCTGGGAAATATTTGAAGAACTCTTGAGCAAGTGAAACCGGAAGTGGCTCACCGGAACATACCCATATTTTCAAACTGCGAAGGAGATCTTCATTTTTCTGTAATTTTAATAATAATGTTCA
Source organism: Pterostichus niger (assembly GCA_947425015.1). Taxonomy (NCBI): domain Eukaryota; kingdom Metazoa; phylum Arthropoda; class Insecta; order Coleoptera; family Carabidae; genus Pterostichus; species Pterostichus niger. Next base: position 7,094,016 of record OX380352.1, read on the forward strand.
ATAAATAATAAATATTATTGGGATTTAAAAGATATTGATTATTTGATTTATTTTTTAAATCGGTTATTACGTCATTAGTAATTATTAGTTTTCAACCAACAATGACATCGAAGTAAAGAAGATTAAATGTACTTTCGCCTAATTTTTGTTTCATTGCAGTATCTTTTATAGTTTCGTAGATATACGTGTTTGAAAAGAACAATATAAAAATGCTAATTTTGACATTAATAATTAATCAATTTTGATTAAAAGTCATAAAATAAAGAGAATTATTTATGCTTTCATCCGGTTTTGTTTCATTGTTGTATTTTTAATAGTTTTAAAGATATAGGCCTTGAAATGTTTGTATTATTGTAATTTTTTTTAAATGCAAATTTTGACGTTAATAATTAATCAATTTTAATTAAAGATTATATCTACTAAATAAGAATTATATGTACTTTAATTCTGTTTTTGTTTCATTGTTTTATCTTCAATAGTTTGAAAGATACATGTTTTTAAATATTGTAGATTTTTTGTGTGTGATATTTTAATGCAACTTTTGACATAATTAATTAATCAATTTTAATTAAACATTATATCAAAATAAAGAACATTAGTTTTACTTTAAACCTCTTTTTGGTTTAAAAATTTAAAAATTGAATGGTTTTGTGTAAAATTCTGTTATTAGCAAATTTTGACATTAAAAGTTAATCAAATTTAATTAGCAATTATATCAAAATAAAAAGGTTTATTTGTGCTTTTATTAAATCTTTGTTTCATTGTTATATCTTTAACAGTTTCAAAGATATATGCCTTCAAATATTGCAGGTTTTTGTGTATGATTTATTTTAATGCAAATTTTGACCTTAAAAATTAATCAAATTTAATTAACAAATATATATATAATTTGTTCTTTTACCCAATTTTTGTTTTATTCATGTATCTTTAACAGTTTCAAAGATACAAATATTTAAAAATCGACTTTTTTGTGTGTGCAACATTTTTAAAACACCTTATTATTTCAATAATAATTAATTAATTTTAATTAACAATTAAATTATGTTAAAGAGGAATATTTGTACTTTCATCTACTTTTTGTTTTATTGCTGTAGCTTTAATAGTTTCAGAGATACAAGTATTTAAACTTGATCAACTTTTAGTTTATACCATATCAAATAACCTCGTTCTCGCTTGTTTTTCTTCAAACTTTTGAAAGTATTAAAAAAACATTCATTAACAAATGATAAAGAAAACTTAACACTAAATTAACATATTGTCTTAACGGTATTTTCTAGTGTAAGAAATATATTATTTAAATTGATAAAACGACACTTGCTTCAAGTAACTAAAAATAGTACTTGTAAATCATTATAATAATTTATAGTTTATATAATTAATTAGAAATAATATTAATTATAAGAAAACAAATGTAACTTTTTTCAAATTAATTTAATTATAGAAATATTTACCTGCAAACGAAGGAAAAGCAACAAAGATCTCAGCAAAGACGGAACCAAAACCAATCGTTCAATCTAAAAATAAAATTACATAAAATAATCGCCGTCAAACTTAACTTCATCTACATTCATATTATGGTTACAACATGCATTTTCCTTAAATAATTCATCATTTACTATTTCCGCTTACCTTATATTTTTGGAGCAAGTCAACCAATTTTTCGGGATCTTGAGTAACTTTTTTAGGGACGACTAGCACGGTTCGTCCATTTAATAAGGGCCCCCAAATTTCACTTACTGAGTCGACGAAAGTTAAGGCAGTTTTGAAAATGCCCACTTTTTCAGACGCGGAATAAGGGAACGTTTTAAATTGCCACTGAAGACGGTTCTGTAAGATTTCATGTGGTAGGCGGACACCTATAATTAGAAAATAAAAATAAATCTATCATTACGCCTTTTACCCAATATTGGGTGTGGTACTACAGCCGGTAAATCACACCCCTAAAGATTATTTTAATGTGATAAAAATTCATTTATCTAATTCGCAGTCCGATTTGATACCACTGACCTATTAGCCGCGTTAGAAAATGAAATAAAAAATTAGGTTATAATATATTTATAAAAACTGTAACGGATCTTTTTTAGTATTAAACCAAGAATTTATTACTTTTTTTTGTAATATAATTGTATACTACAAGCAAAATAATTCAAATATAATTTGTTCTAAATTCAAGTGTCAATATCTTGAAAACTGTAAGAGATATAACTTTAAATGTTATGACATAAAAGTTGCCTTAATACTTAAGCTATCCAACCATATTTTTTTCATTCAATTATTTTTGTATGTATTACTAAATTAAGCCACAAAACTGATAAAACATAATTTTACCATTGAATTTTAAGCCATATTTAAAAAATGTACCCCTTTAGAAAAAAAATTTGTACACCACTGGCTAGACTACATAAATATCTAACTTTTATATTTGAAACATTTTTTTGTATTCACTATAGTTTAGGAGTTATTCGAGGTCGACCTAAAAAGGTCAACCTTGATTATCTAGTGACCTATGCGTTTTTTTGAAAAAACAAAAATAGGGTTGGATTGGCCTACTAATTCCACAACTTTTTCTTCCTCACGTCAATGTCATAGCTTTTACTGGTTTTGAAATAAAAAATAAAATATTATCAAAAAAAAAAAAAATGTAATAATATGTCAACCAAAAATTGTTGACATTTTTACATATATAAATAATAATTACTTATGTATAAGTAGGCGAAGCATAAATAATTCAATAAAATTTTTACGATGTAAAAAGAAATAAATATTGTAACAGATATGTTATAGCAATAAAATTAATTAAGAAATATCATTAACATAATGACAAATATACATTTTAATTAATTCAAAACAATTAAAAACTTACCTTTTGGAACACCTGTACTGCCAGAAGTATATAAAACAATTGCAAGATTGTCTCTTTCATGTTTCAAGTAGTTTTCTTCTGTAACTGTGTCTTCAGAAAAGTCTAGACTTTCTTCAAGAAGATCTTCAAATTTTTTTGAAGTAATTTGATTAGTAAAATCAAAATCTAAACAAAAATAAATAAAAAATTAACTTATTAATAATAATAAGGTCACCAAGTTTTAAATATTTTGTCTATAAATAATAATAAACTTTCAAATTATTATTTAAAATTTCATCTTGTAAATTATTTCAATTTTTCATCAGCTATATACAGGGTAATTCTGCGAAGACGAACCCTCCCTTAACTTTTTAATTATAAGAAATAGAAAAATGTTCTTCATATGGAAGTTTTAATATATTAAATATACTATTTTATGACACATATAAAAGTCAAGTTTACATGATACGACTATCAACTTTTATTTTTCAAATAGGAACCTAGAATTATTTTATTAAAATAAAAATCGGCAATTAAGGCATATCAGAAATTATTTTTATTCGACTATTCTAGGAGGCTATTCGAAGTTAAACACAATGTAACAAGGTAAAATAATAACAAAACACGGGAAACAAGTAACAAATAAATATTTGCATAGTTGTCATTAATTTTACCTTGTTACATTTTGTTTAACTTCGCATAGCCACCTAGAATAGTCGAATAAAAATAATTTCTGATATTTCTCAATTATCTTATTTATCTCGATTTGTTTCAAATACATTTATGACAAATAATACATCGTTGAAGAGAAAAAATGGCGGTTTTTATTTTAATAAAATAATTTTAAGGGTCCTGTTTGAAAAATAAAAGTTGATAGTCGTATCATGTAAACCTGACTTTATACAAAATTTCTATATGTGTCATAAAATAGTATATTTAATATACTAAAACTTCCATAGAAAGAAAAATTTTCTATTTCGTATAATAAAAAAGTTAAGGGGGGGTTTGGTTTCCCAGAATCACCTTGTACAGGATAACAATTACAAAAAGTGTCAGTCCTTAAGTTTTTCTTACATATCTCGTTAAATATTAACTTTAACAAAAAGTTTGTTATAACATAAAAGTTGGAAAATATAACAATCTGCAACTTTTATTTGAAACTTTTTTTTGTACCTAGCTTTATTTAAGACTTAAAGCAATTATAAAACGTATTACTCAATTTTGTTTATTTTAATAACAAATACATACCATTCTCATAAATTACAAGTGCAGGACTAGCCTCATTTAAAATATGTTCAACTCTAGCTTTAGGGAAACCTGCGTCAATAGGTAAATAAGCTGCTCCAGATTTCCAAATTGCCAATAGAGTCAATACAAGTTTATCAGAAGGCAGCATAGAAACTGCGACTATATAATCACCGTCATTATTAGGTAAAATGTTTCCATTTGTTATGGTTGCACTGATTGCACGTGCTAGTTGGTTGGTAGCCCTGTTTAACGAGTCGTAGGTGTGTGTTTTTGTTGTGTTGGTATCTGTAACATGAAATTTATAATAAAAAGGGTCCAAGTTCAACCTGTTATTAGTTCAAGATGGCTGCGCTGAGTAACTTCAAAATTTAATTATCTATTAATAACATCTTTAACTATGTTTTAATAAATTTTGGTTCAAATCCCATTGATATAACATGAGAAATAATATATCAAATTATGTACATGCAAATTTGTAACATGAAATTTAAAATAAAAAAAGTCCAAGTTCAACCTTTCATTAGTTCAAGATGGCTACGCCGAGTAACTTAAAATTTTAACTATATGTTACTGACATCTTTAAATATGTCCCATAAAATTTTGGTTCAAATCCCATGGATATAAGACGAGAAATAAAATATCAAATTATATGCATGCAAATTTGAAACACGAAATTTGAAATAAAAAAAATCCAAGTTCAATCTCAAATTAGTTCAAGATGGCTGCGCCAAATAACTTAAAATTTTAATTGTATGTTAATAATATCTTTAACTAAATCCCATAAAATTTTGGTTCAAATCCCATGAATATAAGACGAGAAATAAAATCTTAAAATATGTACATGCCAATTTGTAACACAAAAATCATAATAAAAAATGATTCTAGTTCAAACCCTCATTAGTTCAAGGTGGCTCCACTGAGTAACGTCAAATTTTAACTGTATGTTACTGACATCTTTAAATATGTCCCATAAAATTTTGGTTTAAATCCCATGTATATAAGACGAGAAATAAAACCATAAATTATGTACATACAAAATAAAAATATAAATGAGGCCAAGTTCAACCCCTTATTACTTCAAAATGGCTGCGCCGAGTAACTTAAAATTTTAACTGCATATTACTGACATCTATAACTATGTCCCATAAAATTTTGGTTTAAATCCCATAGATACAACACGAGAAATAAATTCATAAATTATTAAAACACAAAAATAAAAAATCTAAACGTCATTGGCATTTAAATTGAATCAAACCCTGATAAAAACAAAAGAAACCGCAAACTATATTTCCTCATTACCCACAAACAATTGCGATTATTGCGGAATTCCCATTGCTAATACTATCATTAGATAAATATTCAAATTGAGGTCGAATTCACCGGGACAAATGCATTTTACCACAGAATTTAATTAATTATTTATATTGTTCATAATATTGATAAATTACAAAAAAAAAACACCTCAAGGTTTACCTTCGAAAATGAGAGCGATATCATTCTTGTGATTGTCTGATGTTTCTTCAAACAGGCGATGAATGTAATTCGGTTTAAAAGGATTCGTGACTCCTTTTACAATTGAAACGTTTGGTAAGGACCCCATCTGCAAAGAAAATAATGTAATAATTAGAAAAATATGGTTGTATTTTTGTAAAACATTTTAAAATGATTTAGGGTAAAATTTGGGAAAATGAGAGTGATTGAGAAAATTTTTTGGAAAAATAGTAATCTTAGAAATATATCTTCACGTCTTTTATCCATTACTGGGTGTGGCAATCTGCCTAAGCAGATCTCGGTAAGTGATATATTTTTTTTAAAGTGCGGTTACCAGCCGTCAAATTACGGCCTCCAAAGATATTAGTGGAGAGAAGCCACAGGGGTAGATTTAAATTGGTGAAAATTATTTGTTGGCTATGGGGAAACTAGGAAATCATTTAGGGGTTGTAATTTGACGTCTGGTAATGGCGACAAAATAGCATAGCCAATGCTGGGTAAAAAGTGTGATGATATATTTATTTATTAATTTTTTTATGTAATTAAAAATGCATATTTTAATTTACCTAATTAATATTTTCTAAAATTGTTTAATTGTACCCAATAGGAAACAAAACAATAAATAAGTTATTCACAAAATAAAAAATAGTTATTTGTGTATTAAGAGCGTAAAGTGATTCTTTGTTACTCGAGCACGGTAATTATAGTGTAAGAGAAACAAAGATACTTGACGCTCGTGATACACACATCATTTTTCTATGATTGCATCTTAAATTATTAAAAAACGTATACGTACTGAAAATAAATTCGTTCTGTCAACTGTCAATATGACAAGTTTCTGTTTTGTTTGTATCCTTGGTAACTATTGAAATAAGCGCGCGGTTAATATCTTCTTCGCGCGTTGCCATTGGAGACGCGCAAAAAAGATATTTTTCGATTGTTCCACAGAAAACGTCAACTTTACGATGACAAATGAGAGCGTAATTGTCAACTTTTTATAGCAATTGTAGAAAAAATATATTTAATTAGTATAATTTCATTATTATTCATAATTATCTATTTTTTACACCTAATTATTTTTCTTTAGTTTTCATAATTTTAATAATTACCTTCATTATTTGACTGTATATATACATATATATATACCGGGTGTCTACTTTTTTTCCGAACATAGAAAATTCAATGTTAAATTTTGATTTAGCGATATCTCTTTACCTATTAATTTTAGAACAAAAGTGTACTGAAAAAAAATGTTCAGAATGAAAAACTTCATCCATAGAGTATAAGTTTGTTATTCAATTGTTTCTTATGTCTGAGTTAGAAGCAAAAGAAAATACACGCTTTAAAGCAATTATCAGAGTGCCATGAGAAATAAAACAATAATTTGTTTGTTGTGTCTGACATTATTTGAGATGACCAGAATAGGAAGCTTACTTTAATTTATTTATTTATTCGAGCATTTAATTTAAAAATACAATTAATTATAGCAACTATTATTTTCTTTTTTCTACATAATCTAGACAAATAAATACCTATTATTAAGTTATCTAATTTGTTTTATATCTCATGGCATTCTGATAATTGCTTTAAAGCGTGTATTTTCTTTTGCTTCTAACTCGGGCATAAGAAACAATTGAACAACAAACTTATACTCTATGAATGCAGTTTTTCATTCTGAACATTTTTCTTTGGTACATTTTTATTCTAAAATTAATAGGTAAAGAGATATCGCTAAATCAAAATTATAACATTGAATTTCCTATGTTCGGAAAAAAAAGTAGACACCCGGTATATAAATATAATATTATTTATTGTTATTATAATTTGCTGTACAGTTAATCAGTATCAATTAATATCATTTCATTGCAAATGTAAGACAATATATCGAAGAAATATATTATTTCTTCAATATTAAAAATGTTCAGTCACAGTTAAATTATACGATAATCATTGTAAGAATAAAATAACTATAGATACATATATAAATGATTTATTTTTATCATTTTCTCTATTGCTTTTTATTAACTAGGGATTAAGTTTTGCTTTTAAATTACTATAATAACAATAATTAATCGATTTGTTTGATATTTAAAATGCTAAGTCATATTTATAGTACATTTTAACTTGTTTTGCTTTGATTTTAATCTTATAAATTATCAGTTATAGTTCAAAGAATAGTTGAATATAATGCTTGCTTTTAAAGAATTTTCTTGTACGTGTATTTTCCGGAACAGGACGACATAAGAATATATAAATATGTTTGTTGAATGTTTGAAAGCTGGTCTGTGTTATAAATGATTATATTTTTTATTATTATTTTGGAAATTATAAATGGTTTAAGAATATTTAAGGTTTATTTCGGATTGGGACTTCTTAAGGCAAAGAGGGTTTTTGAAATAAGTTTGAGGGAATTTATTGGGAGGATAATTTACTTTAAAATGATTTAGGGGAGATTTTGGATGGATGGTTAGTTTTGAAATGATTTGAGGGAGTTTTTCGGGAAGATGACAATCTTATAAATGATTTGAGGGACTTTTTGGGAAGGATAACAATCTTATAAATGATTTGAGGGACTTTTTCGGGAAGAAGACAATTTTATAAATGATTTGAGGGACCTTTCCGGGAGGATGACTATTTTATAAATGATTTGAGGGACTTTTGCGGTAGGATGACAGTCTTATAAATGATTTGAGGGACCTTTTGGGAAGGATAACAATCTTATAAATGATTTGAGGGACTTTCTCGGGAAGAAGACAATTTTATAAATTATTTGAGGAACTTTTTCGGGAGAATAGCAGTCTTATAAATGATTTGAGGGACTTTTTCGGGAAGAAGACAATTTTATAAATGATTTGAGGAACTTTTTCGGGAGAATAGCAGTCTTATAATGATTTGAGATACTTTTTCGGGAGGTTGATAATCTTATAAAATATTTGAGGGACTTTTTAGGAATATGACAATCTTATAAATTATTTGAGGGACTTTTTCGGGAAGGGGACAGTCTTATAAATGATTTGAGGGACTTTTTCGGGAAGTTGACAATTTTATAAATTATTTGAGGGACTTTTTCGGGAAGGGGACAGTCTTATAAATGATTTGAGGGACTTTTTAGGCATGTGACAATCTTATAAATGATTTGAGGGACTTTTTGAGCGGAGGACAGTCTTATAAATGTTCTACAAATAAATAAATGATATATGAAAGGAAATATGAATGTGGATGAAGTAGCATAAACCAGGAACCAAACTTGGGACTAACCAGCTCCGGATCTGTCTTTACTCTATTTTCATTTATAACCTCAAACTTTTTCAACTAAATTTAAATAAATAAACAAATAAATATATCATCACGTCTTTTACCCATTACTGGGTGTGGCACTCTACTGTAAGCAGATCTCGGTAAGTGATATATTTATGCGCGTGAACAGATCGTCAAATCACGGCCCCCAAAGATGTTAGTGGAGGAAGAGCAACTAAATTTAAATATAAATAAATAGTTATTAACTAGATTTAAATATAAATACATAGTTATTAACATAATGACACCATAATTCATATAAATGACTTGTAAACTTTTGAAAAACATCAATAATAATTACTTTTCTCAAGGTACTAGCACATAATTTACATTTCTTCGTTAATTTTCGTTCAAATTCGGTTTGATTCGATATTGTAGGTTTGACCTCGACAACCGATAGTTAACGGAGTTAACCATATGTTTAGTTGGTCAATGGACTTTAAAAGAAGTGTTGAAATTTGAATTGAGCCACAGCGTTCACTTGGAATAGTGGAATAAATGATTTTCACTTTTGTACAATTTTTCTTTCATTTTACAAGGTTACTAAGTTTCTTGTTTATTTTCTACATACATACATACATAACATCACGCTATATTCCATTAAATGGGGTAGCACGAACCCGTCAACAATCTCATCCTGACACACGATACTCGTTTATACTTCCTCCATACGAACTCTTTCTTTTCTCACAACCAAAATCCATCATTCATCCATTCGCTCCTGTACACCTGTTTCGTAAATCTTCACTTACGCCCACTTCTCTAACAACGAATCTATAAAGAAATGAAGGCTTGTTTAAAAATATATTTAACACAATTGCAGTTACACACTGTATAGTAAAATAAAATAAATAAAATAAATATATCATCACGCCTTTTACCCATTACTGGATGTGGCACTCTGCCGTAAGCAGATCTCGGTAATGTATTTATGCGCGTTGCCAGTGGTCAAATCACGGCCCCCAAAGATATTAGTGGAGAGGGAGCCACAGGGGTAGATTTAAATTGGTGAAAATTGTTTGTCGGCTGTGGGGATCGAACCAAGGTTCTCAAGATCCACAGGCCAACTCGATACCACTGAGTCACCTACCCCAAAATTGTAAGAAATATTCCTATATATAATTTTTAAATTTAGATATCTCGCTTATACAAAAGGCTAATTTAATAATTGTTAATGTGCTAGACGCAGAATTTCATTCTCTAAAACTTTTATATGCAGCATTTATTTCTAAAATCAAAATAATACCATATTTTTCAAACTGTTAGCAGCTTCATGTGATGTATCACTTCCGGTTAGTCCATTTTAACCAAAATCTATTATGTTATTTGCATTGATATAGTAGTCTTATATACCAAATTTGAAAAGTTTTGGATTATATTTGAATATAGTTTTTCATGAAAATCTATTATTCAAGTAAAGTAGCACTTCCGGAAGTTATATAATGACCAAAAAGGGAGGTGCACAACTAGATGTTATAACAGTCCTAAATACTTTCTACGGCTTACCGTTTTTGAGTTATGCGAGATACATACATACGTACAGACGTCACGACGAAATTAGTCAAAATGGATTCAGGGACGCGCAAAATGAATATTTCCGCGGAAATTTTCGCGATTACAATACTTTCTTTACTTCGCACAAGGAAGTAAAAAATAAGGAATTACACCAGCTACCTACATAATAATAATGGGGTAGGTGGCTCAGTGGTGGATCTTGAGAATCCTGGTTCGATCCCCACAGCCGACAAACAATTAAATCTACCCCTGTGGCTTCTCCTCCACGAACATCTTTAGGGGCTGTGATTTGATGGTTGTTCACGCGCATAAATATATCACTTACCGAGATCAGGAATGGGCAAAACAGGGGCGTTCCAACCCAGGGTTCTTGGAGTTCCCAGAACCCGGGCGCCATCATAAAAGGGCGGCAGACGGCAAAAAGTTAAAATAAATATGAGTATATTAAAAGAACACAAATACTGCGTCTTAATATTATTTGTAAAATAAATAAAGTAATTAAATGAATACTAAATGTAGGTACCTACTATCGTACTAAGGCCTTTAATTACAAAAGATCGCGAAGTAATGTGATTAATATTTGAAATATAAAGTTAACTGTCAAGATTTCTTAATATTCACAACAAATCTTGACGGTTATAGTGACAGCTTCTGTTTCTATGACAAAGCTGTCACAAAAAATCATAATTAGTAGGCGATTTTCTCGAACTATTTTCATTAATTTCTCTAATTTATGGCATTAAAATGAAGTAATCTGTATGAAATAATGTGTGTGGATAGGTCTAGTATGGTCATGTGCAATATTATACCATAATTTTTTACCGGACACTTTTTATTTACAAAAACCTTTTTTCCCATGTTATTTCCCTATGCCAACCTTTACGTGGAACGCGCGGTATAGTTATGAGTATTTAAGTATTTTTATTGTAAATTGAATTAACATGTATTGATATGTTATTTTGTTATTTGTATAATTGTTTGTGCTATTATGTGCAATTGTAAAATGTAAACTATATAGTTTTAATTAGGTTTAGGTATATTAGAATGTACCTATGTAGTGAACTAATTTCTTTTTGTTTTTTTGTATTTTTATTTAATTTTATGAGAAACTATATAATAAAATATTTATTCAAAAAATAGTTATTTTTCTAGACAAACAATGTTCTATTATTCTACGCTAAGGTGAATAACATATTATTTGTCATGAGTTTGCTTATTGCTCTAAATCTACACGCAAGTTTCGCATAGTACGGCGTGTCGGCTTACTGCCTTACTCTTTCTGTATCGTAGAGCATAAAATTCCACATATTTTGAGTACCATATCGCATTTTTGTGCTCCAGAATGTTCGCCTGCGGCGCACGCCTCGGGGCGCCACATTCTGCTTCAGAACCCAGGCGCCAAGTACCCCAGATACGCCTCTGGGGCAAAATGCGTATTACAATACTTCCTTTACTTCGTACAAGCAAGTAAAAACATATAATTTAAAATAATTCTTTAGTCATTATAAATTATACGTAAATTCCGTAAAAAAAATGTTTTATAAATTCAGGAAAATTTGCAATAACAATGAATAATTACAATATCAAGTTTTCTTAGTAAAAAAAAACTGATTCACCTTTGAAAATGTCCCTGTTAATTAATTCTATTTTTTTTTTCAAGTGTAACTCTATCATAAATATATGAATAAAATTTTGGCGAACATCATTCAAGCCTTTAAGATAAAAAAAGACAGAAAAGACGAACAATTAATTTGATTCCATCAAGTGCGCCTTGATTATGTTAAGTTCAAGGATAAAGTCATTTGTTTGTTGATTAAAAAACTGTGTTGTGATGCTTAAATATTTTGTTTACAAATAAGCATCGTAAATGTGCTTTTGTTTTATGTAATACTGTACTATTTTTAGCAGGAATTATAGTTTTATTTTACTAGTACAAGTACATAAATGATATTCAATGTTTTATTGATGTCTCTTGATGGATAGATCGATAGTTTTAATGCAATTTTTAAGGTTTGGTATTTTCTTAAAAAGTAGCTTAAATCATTTTTAAGATTGTCATCTTCCCAAAAAGAACTCAAAATTAGTTTTGAGATTGTAAGTTGCTCAAAAAGTTTCATTTTTTAAATTGTCATACTCCCGAAAAAGTTCCTCAAATCATTTTTAAGATTCGAATCCTCCCGAAAAGTTCCTCAAATCATTTATAAGATTGGAATCCTCCCAAACAGTCCCTCAAATCATTTATAAGACTGTCATCCTCCCAAAAAGTCCCTCAAATCATTTATAAGATTGTCATCCTCCCTAAAAAGTCCCGCAAATCATTTATAAGATTGTAATCATCCCAAAAATAATTATTAAGATTGGAATCCTCCCAAAAGGTCCCTCAAATCATTTATAAGATAGAAATGCTCCCGAAAAATCCCTCAAATAATTTATAAGATAGAAATCCTCCCAAACAGTCCCTCAAATTATTATTAAGATTGTCATTCTCCCGAAAAAGCCCCTTAACTCAATTATAAAAAAAGTAATCTTCCCAAAAAGATCCTCAAATCCTATATAAGATTGTAATTTTCTCAAAAAGTCCCAAAAATAATTATTAAGATTGCCATCATCCCAAAAAGTCCCTCAAATCATTTATAAGATTGGAATCCTCCCAAACAGTCCCTCAAATCATTTATAAGATTGTAATCCTCTCAAAAAGTCCCTCAAATCATTTATAAGATTGTCATCCTCCCTAAAAGTCCCTCAAATCATTTATAAGATTCTCATCCTCCCTAAAAAGTCCCTCAAATCATTTATAAAATTGGAATCCTCCCTAAAAAGTCCCTCAAATCATTTATAAGATTGGAATCCTCCCAAAAAGTCCTCTCAAATCATTTATAAGATTGGAATCCTCCTAAAAAGTCCCTCAAATCATTTTTAAGATTGTCATTCTCCCGAAAAAGTCCCTTAAATCAATTATAAGACTGTCATCTTCCCAAAAAGGTCCTCAAATCCTATATAAGATTGTAATCCTCTCAAAAAGTCCCTTCAAATCATTTATAAGATTGTCATCCTCCCTAAAAAGTCCCTCAAATCATTTATAAGATTGGAATCCTCCCGAAAACTTCCTCAAATCATTTATAAGATTGTCATTCTCCCGAAAAGTCCCTCAAATCATTTTTAAAATTATCGTCTTTCGAAATATTTGAATATGCGATAAAATGCTAACATATTATAACAGCTTCGTGAAAATTAACGTCGTGAAAGTATATTATAATTATAATTATCAGCCCTGAATTAAACCAGAAACGATCGTGCCCCAATTAATGTACGACCATGGATCGTCCTTAAATACATAAAATTAATGAGTATTACTTCCGGTCATATACAAAAAAAATTACGAAAAGTTTCAATTTAATTTCCTTGACACAATATATTAGAATTATTTCTGTTGGTAATACCAGAAGTGCCTTATTCACACTGAATACAAGGATGCTTCAAGTCGCTTTCACGATTTAATGACATGGTTGCACAGTTTCAACAAGCCTTGCTCGATGTACATTTTAAAAATTTTAATTGAATTATTTACGAGTGTTTTGTAACCAATAACGTTTAATTTTTATGTCATTCTTTTTGAAATAGTTATTTATATACCAAGTGCGGGAACCTAGTTCACGCAAGAGGTTTGTATTTTTGGTAGGAAAAGTGTAAAACTATATAATCATGATCATCATGTGCAAGTACTTCAACAGAAACTGCTGCTGCTGCTATAAATGTTCATGTGCCGCCAGCTTTACAATCCATTCAAACAAACCAAGTTGTGCCAGGAGTTAGTATTTCAAATTGACAAAGTTGTACTATAAATATAAACAATCCACAAAACAATCATATACACATAACACTGCTTTGTAACCATTTTATAACTAACTTCACAGTCATGTCAAATTTCAATTTATTTAATTTTAATGTAATGAACTAAAGAGTGTTATATTATTTACTTATTTCATTTGTAGTATACAGTAAATTGAATAAACTTGTTTAATTTCATATCTATGTTGTTACAATTTACCTTACGTTTGTAGGTTATGTGTTTCCACTGCTGTCGAGTGCTGTCATTTAGTTGCCAATATTGTGAACTAAATGCACTAAATTTTAAAATTAAATTTCATTCAATATTCCATCATTTTCTTTTATTATTATTACGCAAAAGGGTGTTTGAGATACTATACTTTTTTATTATAAATATAGTTTTTTAATAAGTGCTTTAGAAATTGGAGTATTTTTCCCGAACGTGTGCGGGAAAATGACGTTTCGGTCGTTGCGTAGGCGACGCGAAACAATACATTTTAATGTATGAGTACAAAATAATTATTTTTGATTTTAGATTGAGAAATGTTACTTTTGCATTCTGCAAAAGCATTTCGCAATCGAGTATCAAACAACGTTTTTTCGAAAACTATGTCCCAAAATTAGTAATAATGTAATGAGAAAATGTTGACGTTTAGGATTAATTAATGTGACATCTAATGTCTCCATGACAACAATGTATGTAATATAATTGCTATCAAATCTGGTATTCTTTGACCAGCAATTGACAACTGGTTGGTAATAGAAACCAAACAAACGTTCTAATATTTTTCTGCGACATATTGAGATTCGCATTGCATTTCTCAAGAAACTATTCCAGTACACCAGTTAGCTTCCTCAAGCGGGATAAATATCAATATGCGCTCAATTGGAACATTAAATATAAGTTAAAGAATAGAAGTATTGTTTCTAAGCAAAAAAATAAAGTGACAAATTTTATTAAATTGTGAGCCTTTCTTCTATCAAAACTTTTGCATCCTGCATGCAAAAGTCTTTTGCGTTCTGTAGACAAAAAACACTCATTTCGCGTGTTGATAGTTGTCATGTAAATTTTAACTTTATATGACAGTTTTCGAAAAATATATTTTTAAAAGTTCAAATCATATATTAACAGATGAATTGAAATTTTATGTCTATTCCAGGAGTACAAAGTTATGTAGTTGGTAATACATATAAAACTGACACAGATAGATAGTCGCTACCAATGTTAACGTTACAAAAGTCCCTAGTTTTTGTCGGCCAAAACCGGATTCAAATTATTACAAATTATGTTTACAAATCGAATGCAAATATGTTATATAATACACCTGCATTTCTTTGCATAATTCTTAGTATCAAGGTTAAAAAAAAATGAAAAATATAACTAAGGTCAGTATTTTGCAATTGGCTTATTTAATTACATTACTTTCCTAATTAAATAATAAATTAAACAAGTAATATTCGCAAAAAGTGTTATATAAGTATTATGCATATGATTTTGTTATTAAATCTATTAATATCTACAATGTTTTGTTATTTTAAAGCTTTCACAATTGCTCAATAATACAATTAAAAATTATAATTAATAGTAGCTGTTTGACATATATCAAATAATGTTAGTTTACGTCCAGATAAACTTAAAATATTAATTGTTGAAGTGAAATCTTCAAATGTTAATAAAGTAGGATTTAATAAAAAGTATAAAATAAACACTTGGCTCAGTTTCACAAAATTCAGCCTCCAAGTCACCTTATGAGGGCATCGTCAGAGGCTGGCCAGCACAGTTAATAGCTCTTATTAGAGCTCATCAGTATGGTATAACTCACTTCTTTACCTAGAACAAAGTTCACGTGAAGAAGCTGTGTGACAAAGAACTGTTCCAGCAGAGAATAAGATCTCTAACAAACAGGTAAGATGACATGAGAAGTTCTGTTGAACAGGTCATGACATCTACCGAAAAAAGGAAAAGCTACGCAATAGCAATTTAAATAACAACAAAGACAAAATTAATTGTCAGCCAACACTTGGTGAAACTAGGTTTAATAAAAAGTATAAAATAAACACTTGGCTCAGCTTTACAAAATTTTGTTAAACCTAGTTTTACCAAATGTTGGATGACAATTAATTTTGTCTTTGTTGTTAGTTAAAGTAGGATTTATTTTAATTGTTTGTCGACTGTGGGAATTAAACCCAGGTTTTCAAATCTATAGTCTAACGCGATACCACTAATCTGTCACATAAAAATATAAATAGTTTTATTCTGTAAAATTTTTAATTTATGTTTCCTTTCAAATCTATTTGCAAATATTATACAATTAATTATAATTTTAAGATACTTTCACTAATTACTAATCGGTATTATTGATTTGATATCTTTTAATATTAGATATCATCATAATTTATAAGTCCGCAGATTGCCTGAAAGTTTTACCGGCGAGCGATACTATCGCTTACCCGGCAAATATTAGACGATTCGCGGGGTTTTCAAAGTTAGTTTCTTCAAATTTGAAGCATAGTTAATATGAAACAATTAATGATTTACCTTTAATTTATTGTAAATTAATATTTAGCTAATTCCGTTATGAAAAGTCGTGTTTTACATGAATTTTTGAGGTTATGAAATGTCAATTTTTTTCATAATTGTCATTCAAGAGTTATGTAAGGAATTAAGTAGACACTCACGTTTCTTTCATTATCAATATGTTGTTTTCCTGACTAGGCATGCAAAGCAAAGCTTTCCTGAGTCTTAAAGCTCACTTCAGGCAAATGTTTATTTTCCTGTCAGTTTCAGGTAAAATAACATTCTTCTAATTGTAGATGGCTCAGTGGTATCGAGTCGGCCTGTGGATCTTGAGAACCCTGGTTCGATCCCCACAGCCGACCAACAAATTTCACCAATTTAAAAAATCTACCCCTGTGGCTCCTCCACCACTAATATCTTTGGAGGCCGTGATTTGACGGCTGGTAACCGCACTTCACGCGAAAAAATATATCACTTACCGAGATCTGCTTAGGCAGAGTGCCACACCCAGTAATGGGTAAAAGGCGTGATGATGATATATATATTTAATTGTAGGAAAGATATAGGAAAATAATTTATTGTTTTCCTTCAATTAACTTGAATAAATCAATAATTATTTTATTATTATTTTTCGATAGTTGTAAAATAGTTATTTACGTAACCAGTTGATATTGTTCGATGAACATAATATTTGCCAAAACGAGCGAAGCGAGTTTTGCAAATTATGTTCGTCAAACAATATCACGTGTTCATAACGTATTTTATCTAATTCCGCTAAAATAATGTTTAAAATACATAAAATTCTAGGTTTATGACAGCTCAGTATATTTCAAAATTACCAAAGCGTTGCCGTGAAAATAAATGAATAAAATGTTTAAATTTAAAGCTTATGTCATCATTGAAAATGAGTTCTGAATCCGAGACAGACCTTCCTTCTGATATCGAAGAATCTGCTAATTTACCCGTCAACTGTTTCATACCAGAAACATTATTCAATGTATATAAATCCTAAACATTTTAATAAATAGTTTTTTCCGTTATTTGCATTTTGAGAAAGTTCAAACTGTCAACATTCATTACGTAACTAGTTATGTAAAGAATTCCTTACATAACTCTTGAATGACAGTTATGAAAAAACTGACATTTCAAAACCTCAAAAATTCATGTAGAACACGACTTTTCATAACGTACTTAGGTAAAATAATATTCTTCTAATTCTAGAAAATATATAGGTAAATTATTGATTGTTTTCTTTCAATTTTACTTAAATAAATCAATAATTATTGTATTATTATTGTCTTTTGACAGTTGTAAATAAATTTTTGTTTGTATTTCACGAGCGATTTATTTTGATTTCTTTGCGCGTACGACTGACTTTCTTTTGTCATACATAAAAAAAACACTCATTTAACATACAAACAATACATGCTAACAAACATTCTTATCAAACTAACAGTGACATACATCGCTATAACACTAGAAACGCGAATGAATTAAGAACACCTCGTTTCAGACTTCAAAATTCAGCAAGAAATTCGACTAATCTACAGGGTGAGTCTGGGAAGACGCCCCCCCCCCTTTAACTTTTTTATTATGAGTAATAGAAAAAAATGGTTCATATGAAAGTTTTATTATTTTAAATATACTATTTGATAGCAGATGTAGATATTTTTTATAAAGTCAGGTTTACAAGATACGACTATCAACTTTTATTTTTTAAATAGCAACCTATAATTATTTTACTAAAATAAAAACCGCCATTTTTTTCTCTTTTCAACGGTGTATTAGTTTTTATTAATGTATCTGAAAAAATTCGAGAAAAATAAGAAAATTGAGAAATACTAGAAATAATTTTTATACAAATATTATAGGTGGCTATGTGAAAATAATTTGTTTTAAGTTGTTTTTGTTACTGAATTTGTTGCTTTAGTTTGTTAAGTTGTATAACACTGTTACATTTTGTTTATTTTCACATAGCCACCTATAATATTTGTATAAAAATTATTTTTTGTATTTCTCAATTTTCTGATTTTTCTCGAATTTTTTCAGATACATTAATAAAAACTAATACACCGTTGAAAAGAGAAAAAAATGGCGGTTTTTATTTTAGTAAAATAATTATAGGTTGCTATTTAAAAAATAAAAGTTGATAGTCGTATCTTGTAAACCTGACTTTATAAAAAATATCTACATCTGCCATCAAATAGTATATTTAAAATAATAAAACTTTTATATGAACCATTTTTTTTTATTACTCATAATAAAAAAGTTAAAGGGGGGGGCGTCTTCCCAGACTCACCCTGTATATTTATATAACCATTTACCTGATACTATCAAAATACTACCTCTCAACAGTTTCAAAAATTGTTTAAAGAAATACCTCATATCTAAATGTTTTTACTCTGTACATGAATTTTTATCCTCTCCTTGTACAATCTAATATAATTTTCTCATTGTTCACTCTAAAATGAACTATTTAATAGCAATCATATTTTTTAAATTTAATTTTATGGATGTGTATGAATTTATATGTATATTGACTTGTCATAAATGTATTCATACAAATTGGAAATTGTTTAAATAAACTAAACTAAACTAAACTACGCAATACTGGAATAACAATTATAAAAAGTTTGATATATTATTTATGTAATTGGCGTAAAAATAATTTTGAAGAATAAGAAAAAAATTATGTTAATAAAAATAATGAATATGAATTCGTCGTAACATAATAAAATAAGAATAATGGGTGAAGTTAAATATTTAAATCTTCTTTAATATTATTGAGAAATCTTGAAAAACTGGTAGAATGTCTACTTATACAAGATGAAAACAATTTTTTACCATTTTTTTTGTATTCATTAATTTTGTTATAAGACAGGAATTTTGAAAACATATTCATATATCATCATAATTATTTAGTCTCGCATTTATTTATTAAAACAAAAAATAGACTGTCATTTGTTTGTGTGACGTCTTTACGCAGAACGAGGACGAGTAGGGAAATTTTTATTATTATTTAATTATTGCAAATTTTATTCGTACGTCAAATATTATTGGAAATAATACAAGTATTTTAAATGCGTATTTTTTTGAGAAATAAAAATATGTTGTAATTTTTTTTACGCAACTGTCAAAATTGAAAATTCCGGTTGTAAAATTTTGTATAGTTCTTTTCAAAACTAACCGTCATGTGAAGAAATATATCACCCAGTAATGGGTTAAAGGCGTGATGATATATTTATATTTTACCTAATTCCGTTATGAAAAGTTCTGTTTTACATGAATTTTTGAGGTTATGAAATGTAAATTTGACAGTTTGAAGTTTCTCAAAATGCAAATAACGGAAAAAACTATTTATTAATATGTTTAGGATTTATATACATTGAATAATGTTTCTGGTATGAAACAGTTGACGGGTAAATTAGCAGATTCTTCGATATCAGAAGGATGGTCTGTCTCGGATTCAGAACTCATTTTCAATGATGACATAAGCTTTAAATTTAAACATTTTATTCATTTATTTTCACGGCAACGCTTTGGTAATTTTGAAATATACTGAGCTGTCATAAACCTAGAATTTTATGTATTTTAAACATTATTTTAGCGGAATTAGATAAAATACATTATGAAAACGTAATATTGTTTGACTCACATAATTTGCTAAACTCGCTTCGCTCGTTTTGGCAAATATTATATTTATCAAACAATACCAACTGGTTACGTAAATAACTAATTATTATTTAATTATTACACATTTTATTCGCACGTCAAATATTATTGGAAATGCGTATTTTTTTTAGAAATTATGTCACCGTCAAATCACGGCTAATAACCACAGAAATATATCACTTACCGAGATCTACTACAGCAGAGTACCACGCCCAGTAATAGGTAAAAGGCGTGATGATATATTTATATTTTTTAACTCTATTATCAAATATTCATAATACTAACACGAATATTTATTATATTAAAATAAAAATAAATAAATATATCATCACGCCTTTTACCCATTACTGGGTGTGGCACTCTACCGTAAGCAGATTTCGGAATATGATATATTTCTTCGCGTGAAATGCGGTTAACAGCCGTCAAATCACGGCCCGCAAAGATGTTAGTGGAGGGAGAGCCACAGGGGTAGATTTTAATTTTTAAACACAAAATAATAAATTGAAGTAAGTTTGCTATAAGTAAAGCTCGGATATTTAGGCACTTAAAAACACCTAAATAAGCAGGCATTTAGGCTGGTAATTACTCTAAAATAGGCGGGATTTTAGGCAGCCTATATATAAATAGTTTCTTTTAAAAAAATTATAAACTAATTATTTTTCTAATATTGGTACTCGTATCTACTCTTCATTAGAAAAAATAATAATTTTAAACAAAAATTAACGCAATCTGAAAAATAATAATAAAATAATAATTTAGGGTTCAGATTTAATTAACTATTATACAAATTCAAACTATGTAATATACTTTGATTCACAAAATATTACGAACAATTGCTTAATGGAATTTTGGAAAGGGACTCTCTTCGGTCAGTCAGAACTACCTTGTAAGCTGAAAACTTCGTTCGACAACACAAAATGTGACAGGGGCGTTCTTATAATGGCAAAGGCACAATTGAATTGCACATAAAATTTTGACTAAAACGCGTTTTGCCTTTCGGCATTTTAAATTCACACATAAAAACTTGATTAAAGACAAAGCAAGTACTTTAAATATTATAGGTTAGGTTGAAACACTTTGCCGAGTGTTGAATTAGTCAACGAAATAGATGATAGATGGCCGCGATAAACCTTGTCTGCTCAATAAAAGTTGAAATAGGCAACAAAAATAGGCAAAATAGGCTGTATAAGGAAACATAGGCACAAAAACCTAAATATGGGAAAAATAGGCTCTAAGGCACGAAAAAAAAAACCTTCCATTACACGTATATATGTTACCTATGTATAGAAAAATTAAATTGCCTGAAGTATATTAAAATTCGAATCTAGGCAATTGCCTAAAAATCCGGGATTTAGCTATAAGCTATGTTGTTTTTCTTCAATTTACACAATTATATCACGGCCTAGATATACAAATAATTGTTGAATTGACATTATTAAATAATAATTACATATTGCAATTTCATAATATCAATTGAATTAATTGGTATTGACAAAGGACAGTAGCAATAAAAGTGTATAAATAAGTAGTTTAACATTGGCCTTATACGCTGTAGGCCTTCATTTATTACATAAATTTAATAATTTGTTGTAATAATATTCTAAATGATTGTACAAAAACGGAAAATAATATAGGAAGTAAACAGCTGTACATTCCATACAATAAGTAATTATAAAAACAGTCCAATTTTTTACTTCCTTGTACGAAGTATTGTAATGTAATTTTCGGTTTTCAGAAATATGCATTTTGAGCATCCCTGAATCCATTTTGACTAATTTCGTCGTGACGTCTGTACGTACGTATGTATCTAGCATAACTCAAAAACGGTAAGCCGTAGAAAGTTGAGGTATTTAGGACTGTTATAACATCTAGTTGTGCACCTCCCTTTTTGGTCATTATATAACTTCCGGAAGTGCTACTTTACTTGAATAATAGATTTTCATGAAAAACTATATTCAAATATAATCCAAAACTTTTCAAATTTGGTATATAAGACTACTATATCAATGCAAATAACATAATAGGTTTTGGTTAAAATGGACTAACCGGAAGTGATACATTACATGAAGCTGCTAACAGTTGAAAAAAAATGGTATTATTTTGATTTTAGAAATAAATGCTACAAATAAAAGTTGAATTAAATTCTGCGTCTAGCACATTAAGAATTATTAAATTAGCCTTTTGTATTAGCGAGATATCTAAATTTAAAAATTATATATGTTTTGTTTTTTTGTAGTTTGCTATGAATTACAACAAAAAATAAAAAATTCAATGTCAAATTATGTCAAATATGTGCAATAAAAAAATGTAGGTATAGTATAATACGCCTACGAGGAAGTCATGTGCTATCCATATCAGATTATTTAAATTTATTGCTAGATGTTTTTAAATGATTAAAACAATATTTCTAATAAATATTCGTCTACAATTATTTAGAATTGAAGAAAATACAGTATAAACAATTTTCTTTACAAAATTCGCAAATTTAAAACCTGATTTTTATAAATATATAAATATATCATCACGCCTATTACTGGGTGTGGCACTCTGCCTAAGCAGATCTCGGTAAGTGCTATATTTTTTCGCGTGAACTGCGGTTACAAGCCGTCGAATCACGGCCCTCAAGGATATTAGTGGTGGGGGAGCCACAGGGGTAGATTTAAATTTTTGAAGTGTACATTTTTGGTGCCACTGCTCTGGAGTACAATCACTTATCTGACATTGTATAATAAATAAATTGACTCTTATTGTATGTATTATTATAATATAATTTCATTATTAATAATTGAAATAAACTGGAGCAATAATAGTGTTTGTTTAAGACAAACTAAAATAAAATGCTAGCGGGAAAATGAACTTAAAAATAATTTAGGGAGATTTTGAACGCCATAATAGTTATTTTTGATTCTAGATTGCGAAATGTTACTTTTGCATTCGAGAATGCAAAAGCATTTCGCAATCGAGTATCAAACAACGTTTTTTCGAAAACTATGTCCCAAAATGAATAATAATGTAATGAGAAAATTTTGACATTTAGGATTAATTAATGTGACATCTAATGTCTCCATGACAACAATGTATGTAATATAATTGCTATCAAATCTGGTATTCTCTGACCAGCAATTGACAGCTGGTTGGCAATAGAAACCAAACAAACGTTCTAATTTGTTTCTGCGATTTATTGGGATTCGCATTGCATTTCTCAAGAAACTATTTCAGTACACCAGTTAGCTTCCTCAAGCGGGATAAATATCAATATGCGCTCAATTGAAACATTAAATATAAGTTAAAGAATAGAAGTATTGTTTCTAAGCAAAAAAATAAAGTGACAAATTTTATTAAATTGCGAGCCTTTCTTCTATCAAAAAGTTGCAGGATGCAAAAAACTTTTGCTGTTTTTAAAATGATTTTAAGGAACTTTAAGGGACAATGCCTGTTTGAAAAACAAGTTCGAGGAATATTTGAAACAAATAGTATTTTGTCTTGAGCTGTATATAATAATTTTTCGTGAGTTATTTTAAAATTATTAGGAGTCTTTAACGAATGAACAGCAAAAAATTATGTAAACTTATTTATCAAAATACATAATATTTTTAAATTAAAATAATAATTTTTTTAGAGTGCAAATTATTTTTCTAAGAACTCTGGTGTGCCTTGGTGTCCAAAAAGTATAGGGGTCGAAGGAGCCTAGAGGCGGGAGCCTAGAGGCAGGAGCCTAGGGACACGGGCCTAGGGGCAGGAGCCTAGAGGCAGGAGCCTAGGAACAGGGGCCTAGGGGTAGAGGCATAGGGGCACGAGCCTAGGGGCACAAGGTGCCTAAGGAACCTAGAGAGCCTAGAGGTCTAGCCATAAAATATTTCTGTCTCAGAAAATTTAATAGCAGATTTAAATCTACATCTTAAAAGAATAGTTTAATTTAAAATACATGTAAAATATATAAATAGATATTAGTTTTACCTTTGATTCCATGTTAAAACAAACTATGTAGCGATTTTAGTGCTAAATTAGAGTTATACTAAATTTATGTACTATTATCAGCTAGTATATACTCGTATTAAAAAGATAACAAGAAAAAAAATCGATAGAAAATATGTTTATCTATAATAGTTTAATATTGCATTTCAAATTATTTTTAAATGTAGCAAAATGGACTTTCAGTTCGAACCTATGTTATTCCAAAATGGCTGCACAATTTTAGCTAAAATTTTAGGTATATACTAACAATATACTAAAATATGTTTCACTAAAATTTCAATTAATTCTCGTGTATATGAAACGAGAAAAAAATTCTTGAATTTTAATGTACCAAAAAAATTAAATAGTTTTAATTGTCTTTAAAGGGCTTTAGTTTTAACTCCTGTTATTCCAATATGGCTGTACTATTTTAACTAAAATTTTAGGTTTATACTAACAATATATTTAAATATGTTTCATTAAAATTTCAATCAATTCCTGTGTATAACAAACGAGAAACAAATTCTCGAATATAATGTACTACAAATTCAAATAAATTTTGTTCTCCGGAAAGGGATTCAGTTTGAACCTTTGTTATTCCAAAATAGATGAACCATTTTAGCTAATATTTTAACTGTACACTAAAATCATACTAAAATATGTCTCATAAAAATTTCAATTAATTCTCTTGTTTAGGAAACGAGAAAAAAATTCCTCAAGTAATAACAGAATTGTTTTAGTCACAAAATGGCAAAACAGTGGTTTAGATTTTTTTAACAATTTATTTTGGAACGTGTTATACCTATTCTAGTGTATCACTTAGTATAAAAACTAATCTAAATAATTGAATAGATAATAAACACTTTCACACTTACTAGAAAGTATATTTAATATTGCGTATTTTATTATTTTATTTTGCTAGATGAAAATTGATAAACAATTTTATAAATTTGTTGTAATGAAACATTTCAAGTTCAATTTTACGAGATATTAATTTATTTTATTTATTTGTAATAATAATTATTGTAATTAATTAAAGACAGATAAATTATTAATAGTAATTAAAAAATAAGTATAGCTCAAAAATTTGATAGTTTCAGAAGAAATGTAAAATTACCGCCATTTTGTTGTACTATTTAGCTTGAAATTTTAAGTACATACTAAGAATATACTAAAATATGTCTGGTAAAAATTTCAATTGATTGTCTTTTATATGAGCCGAGAAAAAAATTTTCGAATGTAGCAAAAATTAAATAATTTTTGTTTTGCTAAAAAAGCTTTAGTTTTAACCGTTGTTTTTCCAAAATGGCTGCAGTATTTTAGCTACAAATTTATCTGTACACTAAAAACATACTAACATATGTCTAATAATTTTTTTAATAAATTCTCTTGTATGTGAATCGAGAAAAAAATTCTCAAATTTAATGTAGCAAAAAATGAAATAAATTTCGTTTTACAAAAAAGGCTTCAGTTTGAACCCTTGTTATTCCAAAATGGCTGCACCATTTTAGCTAAAATTTCACCTATATACTAACAGTATACTAAAATATGATTCATAAAAATTTCAATTACTTTCTTTGTATACAAGACGAAAAAAAAAATTTTCAAAATTAATGTACCAAAAAAATTAAATAAATTTCGTTTAATTAAAAAGTTTCTAATTTGAACCCTTGTAATTCCAAAATGGCTACACCATTTTAGCTAAAATTTTAGCTATATACTAACAATATATTATAATATGTTTATTAAAAAGTTCAATAAATTCTGTTGTATGTGAGTCGAGAAAAAAATTCTCAAAATTAATGTACCAAAAAAAATCAAATAAATTTCGTTTAATTAAAAAGTCTTTAGTTTGAACCCTTGTAATTCCAAAATGACTTCACCATTTTAGCTAAAATTTCACCTACATACTAACAACATACTAAACTATGTCACATAAAATTTTAACCTAATTTCATTAAGTACAATCCAAGTAAAAAATTAATTTTCACAAACCTTTTAAAACAAATCTTCAGACAAATAATCTCGTAGAAATCACTCACTATTTCACTTCAACAGTTCTCAAAATTATACAAACAATTGCTTAACACTGTTATCAACAACTTTTATTTCAAGAATTGTTCGAAACTTTAATAATCACTTTGTTTTATATCTATATAAGATAACCTTCTTCATAGAGAGTTCTGTACGTATTGAATAAACAGATTTCACTTCTGTTACTTATGTACTCTGGCTCTTAAATGAGAAGACTTTTAAAAGGACAGACTTATGTTGGTACAGTTAGTTAGAGAGAGTTAATAAAACCACAAAATAGTGGGGGACTTGGGATTGTGTTTTCCAGTTATCATGTATTATATATACAAGCGAAGAATTTTGGGATTTCTGTTTTGTTTGTCATTGTATTTAAAGTTTCAGTCGGTTTTTTTTTTACCTGAGAATTCCAGAATTTTATTGACGTTTTGCGAAATATATTTTCCATTTTGTTATATTTATAATTAATAGATATAACATTTTTGTGATATCTTAAAAATAGGTTTCAAGTTTTTTATTATAATTAATACTGAATTACTTCTAAATAAATAAATATATCATCACGCCTTTTACCCATTACTTGGTGTGGCAGGGGTGGATCCAGGGGGGTCATGGGGGTCATGACCCCCTACCCTAAGCATGGACTTTTTTTTAAATGTTGGCCCTAATACATAATAATGATTATTATTTACGATAACTCAATTTGTTAAACAAATTAAATAAAAAATATTATCTAAGAACTTAAAATTCTAAGATAATTAAGAACTGTTGTTTGATTTATTATTCTAATAAATAGCCATAACCAATATTTTGTGAGGATATTATTTCGACCCGCAGATGGGAGAGGTATTCTATTTAAGACCTAGTCAAGTATGTGACTATCGACATTTGCACTTAGAAAATCAACTTCTAATTCAATAACTTTTGTTGTATTCTATTGAAGAACCGTTTAGATATTGAAACTTTATGATTTAAAAAGTGTTGGCGTTCTTAGGGGAAATTTTTGAGGTGAAAAAATGATTTAATGTGATTTAATGCGATTCCAAAGACGATTTAATGTGATTGTAAAAATTATTTAAAGCAGGAATATAATATGAGCAAATACAAATGTTTTTTTATATTTAGAAGATGGGAAATACCCCCCCCCCCCAACCGGGTCAAAATTCACTCCATGACCCCCCCCCCTAATTGGAAGTCTGAATCCGCCCCTGGAGTATGGCACTTTGCCTAAGCAGATCTTGGTAAGTGATATATTTTTTCGCATAAAGTGCAGTTACCTGCCGTCAAATCACGGCCAACAAAGATGTTAGTGGAGGGGGAGCCACAGGGGTAGATTTAAATTTAATTAATACTGAATTACATTTTTGAAGAGTGTAACTTAAAAAAATGTATTTGAATGATTTAAATAAATAAATAAATATATCATCACGTCTTTTACTTATTACTGGATGTGGCACTCTACCGTAGCAGATCTCGGTAAGTGATATATTTATGCACGTGAACTGACCGTCAAATCACGCCCCCTAAAGATATTAGTGGAGGGGGAGCCACAGGGATAGATTTAAATTGGTGAATATTGTTTGTCGGCTGTGGGGATCGAACCAGGGTTCTCAAGATCCACCACTGAGCCACCTACCCCATACTTCATTACTTCTCAGGTTTAATATTTTATTTTGAAGTGTGCAACTTAAAAAAATGTGTATGAATGATTTCTCTTTTGTATTAATGACTTTAAACGACTTTTCAGGACACTTGTTGATTTATAAACAATAATTTATACAAGTTTGCAAGTTTTTGCAAAAAAGTTATTTTTATATTAAGTGTTTTTTTGTTGCGCATAAGAATGTTACTAAAAAAGTTATTCGAACGCGCAAAAAAAAAACAAGAATTTTGCCCACGAAATACAAACAACATTTTTTCTACAACTGTAAATAAAGAATAATACAATAATGATTGATGTATTTAAGTAAATTGAAGAAAAACAATCAACAATAATATGAATTTGATACTATTGATGTGTTGTAACTAATGAAACCTGACAACAAATAATTTGGGAGCGTGCGCGAGATACTCATTTTGCGCACTAGAATACGAATACTCATTTTGCGCACTAGGGTGCAAAATAATGTGCAAAATACGCGTTGTCATGGTAATGTAAATGATGAACAAATCACGTACTTCGCGAATTGATATTAGTGAAAAAAATGAACATTTTTTGTCAGTTGTAGAAAAAATAGTTTTAAAAATAATTTGAGAGACTTTTAAAAAAGATAACAACTTTAAAATTTATTTGAGGGGATTTTAAAAAGATACAAAAGCAGTATTTTTAGGCGAAAACTATGAAAAAATGTTCATTTTTCTCCACTGATATTAATAGGCGAAGTACGTGAATTTTTCGCCTTGAACATTACCATGAAAATAAAGATTTGCGTCCTAGTATTTCTCGCACGCTCTCAAATTATTTTTTGTCACGTTTAATTAGTATCAAAATAATTTGGAAGTGTGCGGAAGTAATTTCGCGCACTGGAATGCAAAACAATGCACAAAATACTCATTTCATTCCAAAAACGTCTCCCAAATCATTTATAAGACTGTCATCTTCTTAAAAGTCCCCCAAATCATTATTTCTATGATTGCTATGTAAAGTTGACAATTACGCTCTCATTTGTCATCGTAAAGTTGACGTTTTCTGTGGAACAATCGACAAATATCTTTTTTGCGCTTCTTCAATGGCAACGCGCGAAAAAGATATTAAATGCGCGCTTATTTCAATAGTTACCAGGGATACAAACAAAACAGAAACTTGTCATATTGACAGTTGACAGAACGAATTTATTTTCAGTACGTGTATATGTTTTTTAATAATTTTAAGATGCAATCGTAGAAAAAATTATGTGTGTATCACGAGCGTCAAGTGTCTTTGTTCCTCTTACACTATTGCAGCTCTCGCCTTCGGCTCGCGCTGCAATTACCGTGTTCGAATAACAAAGAATCAATTTACGCTCTTAATACACAAATAACTGTTTAAGATTGTTATATCCACAAAGATCTCTTAAATCAATTCAAGAAAAAAACTGTCAAATTATTGTTTAAAATAATTATCTTTCTAAAATTTCTCGCACGCTCCCAAATTATTTTTTGTCAAGTTTAATTAGTACAAAAATAATTTGGGAGTGTGCGCGTTAAAGTCATTTTGCGCACTAGGATACGAAACAGTGTGTAAAATACTCATTTAGCGCTCTAGGGCGCAAAATTCTCAAAACGCACGTGGTTATAGTAAATTTTAAATACTTAACGTATAATCTGTTTAATCACGAATACGCATACTAAAAAACAAAAACAATAATCGTAGTACCAACATAATAAAAACAAAACAATATGAATCACACCTGTCTCTTTGTATATATAATTTTTTATTTATAATAAATTATAATTATGTTGTAACAATGAAATGAATTAATTTACTAATCGGTTATGACTGTTCACTATTCAGAAAATATATACCGGGTGTCTACTTTTTTACCGAACATAGGCAATTCAATGTTAAAATTTTGATTTAGCGATATCTCTTTACCTATTAATTTTAGAACAAAATTGCACTGAAGAAAAATGTTCAGAATGAAAAACTGCATCTATTGAGTATAAGTTTGTTGTTCAATTGTTTCTTATATCCAAGTTAGAAGCAAAAGAAAATACACGCTTTAAAGCAATTATTAGAGTGCCATGAGAAATAAAACAAATTAGATAACTTAATAATAGGTATTTATTTGTCTAGATTATGTAGAAAAAAGAAAATAATAGTTGCTATAATTAATTTTATTAGTAAATTAAATGTTCGAAACAATAAATAAATTAGAGTAAGCTTCCAATTCTGGTCCAATATGTCAAATAATGTCAGACAAACAAATTATAGTTTTATTTCTCATGGCACTCTGATAATTGATTTAAACCATGTATTTTCTTTTGTTTCTACCTCGGAAATAAAAAACAATTGAACAACAAACTTATACTCTATGGATGCAGTTTTTCATTCTAAACATTTTTCTTCGATACAATTTTGTTCTAAAATAAATAGGTAAAGAGATATCGCTAAACCAAAATTTTAACATTGAATTTCCTATGTTCGGACAAAAAAGTAGACACCCGGTATATATTAATTAGTCTAGTGTCAGATTTATTTATATTTTATTATTATTTTGTTGTTATATTGTGACAGAAATTTGTCGTAATTTCTATATAAAACATTTTACTTTGCACGTAAAATTGTATTCAGTGTTATTCAACATGAAACGCCAATTTCGAAAGTATTTTTTGAGTCGAAACCCACAACATTTCTTTATTTTTGCGGTGAGCGCCGGTTTATTTATCGTTCTAAGAATTTATATTTTTTAAGAAATTAAAAAAAAATAATTCATTCTAAACTTAATATGTATTAGAGTTTCTGTATTTATTTATTTATATTTTTTTTATGTAGTTTAATCGTTTGGTTAAGGTTTTGAAGGTCGGGTATCCAATGTTTATTTTTTCATTGATTAATGTTTATAATAATTTGGAGGAAAATACTTCAAATAATATTTTTTTTACTTTCTCGAATCATTTTAAAGATTGTTATCTTCCCGGAAAGTCTTTTAAAATTGTTATTAAGATTGTGTTTTTTCCAAACTGTTTAAAAACATGTTTATTAAATCACTTTTAAGACTGTTAACTATTAAAATAAATCTGATGTGGACAGTACATGACTTCCTTGTACGCGTATTAAACAATAGATATTTATTTAATTGCACATATTTGACATTACATTTATTATTTTTTGTTCTAATTCATAGCAAACTACAAAAAAACAAGAAATATATAAATAAATAAATAAATAAATATATCATCACGCCTTTTACCCATTACTGAGTGTGGCACTCTGCCTAAGCAGATCTCGGTAAGTGATATATTTTGTCGCGTAATGTGCGGTTTCCAGCCGTCAAATCACGGCCCTCAAAGATATTAGTGGTGACGGAGCCACAGGGGTAGATTTTAAATAGGTGAAAATTGTTTGTCGGCTGTGGGGATCGAACCAGGGTTCTCAAGATCCACAGGCCGACTCGATACTGAGCCATCTACCCCATAAAATATATAGTTTTTAAATTTAGATATCTCGCTTATACAACAGGCTAATTGAATAATTGTTTATGTGCTAGACGCAGAATTTAATTCAACTTTTATTTGCAGCATTTATTTCTAAAATCAAAATAATACCATGTTTTTCAAACTGTTAGCAGCTTCATGTAATGTATCACTTCCGGTTAGTCCATTTTAACCAAAATCTATTATGTTATTTGCATTGATATAGTAGTCTTATATACCAAGCTTGAAAAGTTTTGGATTATATTTGAATATAGTTTTTCATGAAAATCTATTATTCAAGTAAAGTAGCACTTCCGGAAGTTATATAATGACCAAAAAGGGAGGTGCACAACTAGATGTTATAACAGTCCTAAATACCTCAACTTTCTACGGCTTACCATTTTTGAGTTATGCGAGATACATACGTACATGCAGACGTCACGACGAAATTAGTCAAAATGGATTCAGGGATGCTCAAAATGCATATTTCCGCGAAAATCTCAAAACCGATTACAATACTTTCTTTACTTCGTACAAGCAAGTAAAAAACTGTCAAATTATTTTTTAAATTAATTATTATTTCAAAAAAATCTCCCAAATTATTTTTTAGATAATTACCTTGCATTCTAAACCCATATTTAAGTCAAACAATTTATTTTAAAATCTAATCAAAAATTTTTTCCAACAATTTATAAATTAGTTATCATCCCAAAATTTCTTCAAATTATACCTTCTCTCTTAAAATATCCCTAAAATCATTTTTAAAGTAATTTTTTCCAATTAAAATCTACTCCTGTGGCTCCCCCTCCACTAATATCTTTGAGGGCCGTGATTTGACGGCTGTTCACGCGCATAAATATATCACTTACCGAGATCTGCTTAGGTAGAGTGCCACATTCAGTAATGGGTAAAAGGCGTGATGATATATTTATTTTATTTTTCCAAAGAGTGTATCAAATATTTTTTTTCAAATCAATTTTCGAGTTAGTTTAAAACATTGGCAATTAATAATAACATTTTTTTTTAAACAAAAACTTTCATTTAAAAGAATATAGTGCTAACAATTAATTAGAAATATCCTTGTTTAAAGTTATTCCATAAATTTGAAAGTAATAGTATAAATTCAAAGAGAAATAGGTGCTCATTTATTATACTTGCAGTAGAATAATTAATTTTACAATCTAAAATCTAGTAAAACTGTTAAAGAATAACTGACTGTCTCTAGCGAACGAGTATAATTTTATTTAGTGGCTAATAATCATAACGCTGTAATTCTGTCTGTTTTCAAGTAGCGTGAGAGTTGTCAGGTAACTAAAAGATAAATAAAACAAAAAAATTAATCTTCAAAACAGGTTTTTATTATACAATTTGTGGTTAAAGGCCAGACCCAAAAAAACCCTAAATATATGGGTAAACGTCCGTTGAAGTATGTATTAAATATATTATCTTGATGTGAAATAATAAAAAAAATCTCTTCGTAAAACATGTAGAACATAGATTTTATTTATGTTCCTAAATCATGTTTAAGATTGTCGTTCTTTCCAACAAGTTTTACAGAAATATTTTTGAAAGTGTTATATTTCAAAAAAAATCCTTTTTTATGCTAAATTAATAAAAAAATATATAAAATAAACACTTGGCTAAGTTTCACAAAATTCAGCCTCCAAGTCACCTTATGAGGACATCGTCAGAGACTGGCCAGCACAGTTAGTAACCGCTCTTATTAGAGCTCATCAGTATGGTATAACTCACTTCTTCACCTAGAACAAAGTTCATATGAAGAAGCTGGTGACGAAGAACTGTGCCAGCTTCTTCACGTGAACTTTGTTCTAGGTGAAGAAATGAGTTAAACCATACTGATGAGCTCTAATAAGAGCAAAACGCGTCTATGGTTACTAACTGTGTTGACCAGCCTCTGACGATGCTCTCATAAGGTGACTTGGAGGCTGAATTTCATAAGACTTAGCCAAGTGTTTATTTTATTATTTTTTTTATTAAACCTAGTTTCACCAAGTGTATGGATGACAATTAATTTTGTCTTTGTTGTTAGCTAAATTAATATTATGGGGTAGGTGGCTCAGTGGTATCAAGTCGGCCTGTGAATCTTGAGAACCCTGGTTCGATCCTCACAGCCGACAAACAATTTTCAACAATTTAAATCTACCCCTGTGGCTTCCCCACCACTAATATCTTAGGGGGATTTGACTGCAGTTCACGCGAAGAAATATATCGCTTATCGCGATTTGTTTAGGCCGAGTGCCACACCTAGTAATGGGTAAAAGGCGTGATGAAATATTTATTTATTTTAAAAAAATATTTCAAATCATTTATAAGATAGATATATAATATCTAAGATATCATTTTTACTTGCTTGTACGAAGTAAAGAAAGTATTGTAATCGTAAAAATTTTCAGTTTTAAAATTTCAGCGGAAATATGTATTTTGAGCATCCCTGAATCCATTTTGATTAATTTCGTCGTGACGTCTGTACGTACGTATGTATCTCGCATAACTCAAAAACGGTAAGCCGTAGAAAGTTGAGGTATTTAGGACTGTTATAATATCTAGTTGTGCACCTCACTTTTTGGTCATTATATAACTTCCGGAAGTGGTACTTTACTTGAATAATAGATATTCATGAAAAACTATATTTAAATATAATCCAAAACTTTTCAAATTTGGTATATAAGACTATTAAATCAATGGAAATAACATAATAGATTTTGGTTAAAATGGACTAACCGGAAGTGATACATTACATGAAGCTGTTGACAGTTGAAAAAAATGGTATTATTTTGATTTTAGAAATAAATGCTTCAACTAAAAGAGAATTAAATTCTGTGTCTAGCACATTAAGAATTATTCAATTAGCCTTTTGTATAAGCAAGATATCTAAATTTAAAAATTATATATTTCTTTTAATTTGTAGTTTGCTATGAATTAGAACAAAACAAAATTTAATGTCAAATATGTGCAATTAAAAAAATGTAGGTATAGTATAATAAGCGTACAAGGAAGTCATGTGCTGTCCACATAATAATCTTCTAATTTCCAATAAATTCCATAAACATTTTTCAAGACATTCACGTTCTAAAATAATCAACTAAACCCATCAGTACGGTGGTGTAGATAGCGATACAGAATCCGGAGATCCCGAGTTCGAATCTCTCTTAAGCTAAAAATAAACTACTACACTGCGGCTCGTTGAGTACAGACCCTGTACTGTAATTGGGATTAAGTTCCTGTTGTACAGCGTAACAAATAAAATTACGAGAGCGTAATTGTCAACTTTTCATAGCAATTATAGTAAAATACATTTACGCTTCTTGCATCATAGATACAAATCATTCTGACTAAATTTGGACATAAATTAAGCCTGTAAACTTTGAACCAAAATAATAAAGTCCCTAATTCAAAACACCAATACAATTTGTTTTATTATCAAACATAAGATACGCTATCATATCAATGTCATTCATTTGTTTATGTATAGAAGTAAATTATTAAACACGTGACTAAATATACAAATTATAACATTCACAGTAGTCGATTAGTCGCGTGATAGATAGTATATAGATTGTGGTTAACCACAAATATT
Source organism: Pterostichus niger (assembly GCA_947425015.1). Lineage (NCBI taxonomy): Eukaryota > Metazoa > Arthropoda > Insecta > Coleoptera > Carabidae > Pterostichus > Pterostichus niger. The sequence goes on from OX380352.1 coordinate 7,129,125, forward strand.
TTCCAGTACGTCAGATAATGTAATTGAAATTGTAATAATTCTGAATCATCGGTAAAAGAAAAAATTATTTATATTCTTTGAATTAATAATTACTAGTCATTATTTTAATAGTTGATAAGTGAAGTAGTATAAATTAATTAATTACAGATACGTCAAAATATATTCTTCGAATTCCATATTTATTCCAAGATTAAAACGAATAATTTTTCGCTTGCAGTTTCATTTATATATTTCTAGAATGTCGACAATGTTATGCAATTTTATTTTATCTATTAATGAAAGTATTATAAAAGCGGGTTTGTACTCATACATTAAAATGTGTTGAACGAAACTCGTTCAGAAAAAACACTGCAATTTCTAAAGCACTTATTCAAAAACTATATTTGTAATAAAAAAGTATAGAATCTCAAACACCCTTTTGCGTAATAATAATAAAAGAAAATGATGGAATATTGAATGAAATTTAATTTTAAAATTTAGTGCATTTAGTTTACAATGTTGGCAACGAAATGACAGCACTCGACAGCAGTGGAAACACATAACCTACAAACGTAAGGTAAATTGTAACAACATAGATATGAAATTAAACAAGTTTATTAAATTTACTGTATACTACAAATGAAATTAGTAAATAATATAACACTCTTTATTACATTAAAATTAAATCAATTGAAATTTGACATGACTGTGAAGTTAGTTATAAAATGGTTACAAAGCAGTGTTATGTGTATATGATTGTTTTGTGGAATGTTTATATTTATAGTACAACTTTGTCAATTTGAAATACTAACTCCTGGCACAACTTGGTTTGTTTGAATGGGTTGTAAAGCTGGCGGCACATGAACATTTATAGCAGCAGCAGCAGTTTCTGTTGAAGTACTTGCACATGATGATCATGATTATATAGTTTTACACTTTTCGTACAAAAAGTACAAACCTCTTGCGTGAACTAGGTTCCCGCACTTGGTATGTAAATAACTATAAACTATGGAGTAGGTGGCTCAGTGGTATCGAGTCGATCTGTGGATGTTGAGAACCCTGGTTCGATTCCCAAAGCCGACAAACAATTTTCACCAAATTGAATCTACTCCTGTGGCTCCCCCTCCACTAACGTCTTTTGAGGCCGTGATTTGACGGCTGGTAACCGCACTTCACGCGAAGAAATATATCATTTACCGAGATATGCTACGCCAGAGTGCCACACTCAGTAATGAGTAAAAGGCGTCATGATATATTTATTTATTTATTTAAAGAAAAGTCCCTCAAATCATTTTGCTGTTTTCAAATCAATTATCATTTAAAATCATAACTTATAAATAATAACACATAATTATCAATATTTTGTCACCTTAAAAATAGATAAAATTAATGTATAATTTGAATAATTCAACAATTAATTTGAATGATTAATTTAAAACGTTCAATGAAACTTGAATTAAAATTGACCCTATTAATAACAATATTCCATTTCTTGTACTGAATGTTTTAAAAGGACATTTCTTAATAGCGCGCTAATTAGTCGTAATTAATAATCAATACAAAATACTAATTAGTGTAAGGACATAATAGTTCACAAATTATTATATTTATTTTGTTCAAAAAGTCCCTTTAATCATTTATTTATCTAACAACAAAGACAAAATTAATTGTCATCCAACACTTGGTGAAACAAGGTTTAATAAAAAATATGAAATAAACACTTGGCTATGTTTCACAAAATTCAGCCTCCAAGTCACCTTATGAGGGCATCGTCAGAGGCTGGCCAGCACGTGAAGAAGCTGTCTGACGAACTGTGCCAGCAGAGAATAAGATCTCTAACAAACGGTAAGATGACATGAGAAGTTCTGTGGAACTGGTCATGCCATCTACCGAACAAAGGGATACGCAATAGCAATTTAAATAACAACAAAGACAAAATTAATTGTCATCCAACACTTGGTGAAACAAGGTTTAATAAAAAATATAAAATAAACACTTGGCTAAGTTTCACAAAATTCAGCCTCCAAGTCAACTTATGAGGGCATCGTCAGAGGCTGGCCAGCACGTGAAGAAGCTGTCTGACGAACTGTGCCAGCAGAGAATAAGATCTCTAACAAACTGGTAAGATGACATGAGAAGTTCTGTGGAACAGGCCATGCCATCTATCGTTTAAAAAATGACAGAATTTGGATAATATGTCAAAATTGATAATATCCTTGACAATTAACAATCTTTTTCAATCTATTGATTCGAATGTATCAATTACTGCAGTGGTTTCAAAACTTTTTCTCTCAGCGGCCCCTTTTTTCCGTAAAAAATTGTCGCGCCCCCCTCATTTTTTATAACAGCTTAACTTCAAAAATCGTAAATAATTTATTTTATAGAATACAAAAAAAAATGAGTACTATAAACAAATATTGTTATTATATAAGATATTTGTTATAACAAATCTTTTTCTTAACCTAAAATTATATTTTTTACAACATAGAACAAAATAATGTAACAACATTTATAAACATAAAATTGTAACAAGATTGGAAATAATATTTAATTTAAATTAGGCATAATTAATACAATATAATCATAATTTTTGAGTGCGCTGAATGGGCGCTTGATTTTCAGTTTCTCGAACCGGGGAGTCATTGAAGATATCGCCACTCGCAATTCTTTTTCAACGAATAATCGAGTTCGATATTTTGTCTTTAAAACAGCTACAGCGGAAAAGCCTGTTTCACACAAATAAGTTGTTATGAAAAGTAACAACATTTCTAAGGCTTTGTTTGTTAAACTAGGGATATTTTACTGCGAGCGCGAGCTAGAAACACGTGTGTGCTATGATGTAAATGAAGAATGTGTTCATAAGCCTCAATTATATTTTTATATAGCGCGCCCTCCTTGAAACAATCTCGCGCCCCCGCAATGGGGCGCGCCCCTCAGTTTGGAAACCACTGAATTAATGTATGTAGTATAAGATTTGCGAGTAGACTATATTTTTAAATATGTATATAGATTCATATATCGAAGGAAAGAAAATACTTTCAACAAGTTTTATTTAAACACTATGTCATTTGCGCAACCTAGACTGTCAATCAAACTTTAAAAGGTAATTTCAAATTTGTGATATTGTATGTTGTTTCGTGTTTAGAGAAAATAGAAATAAATAAATAAATATATCATCACGCCTTTTACCCATTACTGGGTGTGGCACTCTGCCTAAGCAGATTTTGGTAAGTGATATATTTATGCGCGTTGCCAGCCGTCAAATCACGGCCCTCAAAGATGTTAGTGGAGGGAGAGCCACAGAGGTAGATTTAAATTGGTGAAAATTGTTTGTCGGCTGTGGGGATTGAACCTGGGTTCTTAAGATCCACCACTGAGCCACCTACCCAATAAATAATATTTTATTTTCTCTTAGAAACAGCCCTTAAATTGTTCTTAATTCAATTACTTTATCAAAATATCCCTCAAATTATTTTTAATTAGAGTTTCTCCAAAAAAAGTTTTGTAATAATTATTTACATACCAAGTGCGGTAACGACTGGTTCCCGGATGAGTGTTAGAACGAATCCGGGAAGCTAGTTCACGCAAGAGGTTTGTAATATTTTTTGTAGGAAAAGTGTAAAATTATATAATCATGATCATCATGTGCAAGTACTTCAACAGAAACTGCTGCTGCTGCTATAAATGTTCATGTGCCGCCAGCTTTACAATCCATTCAAACAAACCAAGTTGTGCCAGGAGTTAGTATTTCAAATTGACAAAGTTGTACTAGAAATATAAACATTCCACAAAACAATCATGTACACATAACACTGCTGTGTAACCATTTTATAACTAACTTCACAGTCATGTCAAATTTCAATTGATTTCATTTTAATGTAATAAAGAGTGTTATATTATTTACTAATTTCATTTGTAGTATACAGTAAATTGAATAAACTTGTTTAATTTCATATCTATGTTGTTTCAATTTACCTTACGTTTGTAGGTTATGTGTTTCCACTGCTGTCGAGTGCTGTCATTTCATTGCCAACATTGTGAACTAAATGCACTAAATTTTAAAATTAAATTTCTTTCAATATTCCATCATTTTCTTTTATTATTATTACGCAAAAAGGTGTTTGAGATACTATACTTTTTTATTATAAATATAGTTTTTTAATAAGTGCTTTACAAATTGAAGTATTTTTCCCGAACGAGTGCGAGAAATTGACGTTTCAGTCGATGCGAAACAACACATTTTAATGTATGACTACAAAAAATCAGTTATAAGTCTCTCAAATTAGTTTTAAAATAAACATTTGTAGCAGAATGTTACACCCAATTATGGGTACAACGCCTGAAGATATATTTATTTAATTGTTAAACAGTCCAAACTCAATTTTTGAAATTGTCATTACTGTATTTTCTAAAAACAGGATTAAATTTATTATTTTAAAATGGTTAAATATATTCAAATTAATTTGATCTCTAATGCTAGTTAATACTGAAGCAAATTATTGTTTCAGTGGCTGACATCATCAACTCAAATAAGTATAAATAAATAATTATCTTTACTTTTATTATTAAGAAACCATAATTACATTTTAAATTACTTTTTATAGTCTTTACATCATAATTTCTATTATTAAAATAATATTCAAGGATATTAATTCATAAATATATTTCACTAACTAATTAATTAAAATTTTCCAAGTGCAAAGTCAAAATTTTTGAAAAATAAGTCCTAATTTGTGTATTTATAGTTTCCGGGTTGACTGTTTCCGCATTTGTTTTTAATGAGATACTAATTATTGTCATCAAAGGTAATTAACAATTTTCTAATTGTTAATTAATGAGAAAATTAGTTCATACGTAACATCTTGATTAGGTAATTAAATGAGTTAGTATGAATCCTTTAATTTATTCTGTAATTTTTGTTCGTGTTTATTATGCCTTCATCTACATTCATAATAATTTGTGTACAAGCTTTGTTTGTCTTTGTTTGTGTAACAAAGCTTAAATTATAGGTATTGATATACCCCAAGGGATGTAAAGGATTTTAGTCGTTTATTTCATCTTCAAATGTCTTTAATAGTTATTTTTGTATGAGTGTTTTTTTGTTGCGCGTGAGAATTGTCACATTTGAACGCGCCAAAAAACATGAATACAAACAACATTTTTTCTACAACTGTAAATAAAGAATAATACAATAGTTATTGATGTATTTAAGTAAATTGAAGGAAAACAATTAACAATACTATGAATTTGATACTATTGAGGTGTTGTAACTAATGAAACCTGACAACAAATAATTTGGGAGCGTGCGCGAGATACTCATTTTGCGCACTAGAATACGAATACTTATTTTGCGCACTAGGGTGCAAAATAATGCGCAAAATACGCGTTGGCATGGTGATGTAAATGATGAAACAATCACGTACTTCGCGTATTGATATTAGTGAATAAAAATGAACAGTTTTTGACAGTTGTAGATTTCTGGCACATTTTTCAAAAAATAATAATCTTTAAAATGATTTGAGGGACTTTTTAGAATCACAACAAATTAGATAAATGTGTTTGGAGGATTTTTTAGAAGTCAGCAGTTTTAAAAATGGTTAAAATACAATAATAATTTTTTTAATTTGTCATTTTCCTGAAAAGTTATATATTTTTAAATTGACTTCTTCTAAAAAGTCCCCCCAAATCATTTTTAAGATTGTCATCTTCCCAAAAAGTCCCTAAAATCATTTTTAAGATTGTCATCTTCCCAAAAAGTCTCTAAAATCATTTTTAGGATTGTCATCTTCCCAAAAATTCTCTAAATTCATTTTTAAGATTGTCATCTTCCCAAAAAATTCCTAAAATCATTTTTAAGATTGTCATCTTCCCGAAAAGTCTCTAAAATCATTTTTAAGATTGTCATCTTCCCAAAAAGTCTCTAAAATCATTTTTAAGATTGTCATCTTTCCAAAAAATCCCTAAATTCATTTTTAAGATTGTCATCTTCCCAAAAAGTCTCTAAAATCATTTTTAAGATTGTCATCTTCCCAAAAAATCCCTAAATTCATTTTTAAGATTGTCATCTACCCAAAAAGTCCCTAAAATCATTTTTAAGATTGTCATCTTTCCAAAAAGTCCCTAAAATCATTTTTAAGATTGTCATCTTTCCAAAAAATCCCTAAATTCATTTTTAAGATTGTCATCTTCCCAAAAAGTCCCTAAAATCATTTTTAAGACTGTCATCTTCCCAAAATGTCCCTAAAATAATTTTCAAGATTGTCATCTTCCCAAAAAATTCCTAAAATCATTTTTAAGATTGTCATCTTTCCAAAAAATCCCTAAATTCATTTTTAAGATTGTCATCTTCCCAAAAAGTCCCTAAAATCATTTTTAAGACTGTCATCTTCCCAAAATGTCCCTAAAATAATTTTCAAGATTGTCATCTTCCCAAAAAATTCCTAAAATCATTTTTAAGATTGTCATCTTTCCAAAAAATCCCTAAATTCATTTTTAAGATTGTCATCTTCCCAAAAAGTCCCTAAAATCATTTTTAAGACTGTCATCTTCCCAAAATGTCCCTAAAATAATTTTCAAGATTGTCATCTTCCCAAAAAATTCCTAAAATCATTTTTAAGATTGTCATCTTCCCAAAAAATCCCTAAATTCATTTTTAAGATTGTCATCTTCCCGAAAGTCTCTAAAATCATTTTTAAAATTGTCATCGTCCCAAAAAATCCCTAAAATCATTTTTAAGATTGTCATCTTCTTAAAAAATCCCTAAATTCATTTTAAAGATTGTCATCTTCCCAAAAAATCCCTAAAATCAATTTATAAAATATAAATAAATATATCATCACGCCTTTTACCCATCACTGGGTGTGGCACTCTGCCTAAGCAGATCTCGGTAAGTGATATATTATTTCGCGTGAAGTGCGGTTACCAGCCGTCAAATCACGGCCTCCAAAGATATTAGTGGTGGAGGAGAAACAGGAGTAGATTTTTTAAATTGGTGAAAATTGTTTGTCGGCTGTGGGGATCGAACCAGGGTTCTCAAGATCCACAGGCCGACTCGATACCACTGAGCCACCTGCCCCATAAAAATCAATTTATAAATTGTAATTTTCCTGAAAAGTTATATTTTTTAAAATTAACGTCTTCTAAAAAGTCTCCCCAAATCATTTTTGCGCACAAAAATACGAAACAGTGCGCAAAATACTCATTTTACGTACTAGGGTGCAAAATAATACGCAAATACGCGTTGTCATGCTAATGTAAATGATGAAACAATCACGTACTTCGCGTATTGATATTAGAGGAAAAAATGAACATTTTTTGACAGTTGTAGAAAAAATCATTTATTAATTTGTTCCTTAATTCATTTTTAAACTATTTGTCTTTCTCGCAAATTATTTATACGACTACAATACTCTTAAATAAGATTGAAATCGTCCCAAAAAACATATTTTAAACAATCATCTATTCAAAAATTCCCTCAAATCATTTATATTTCTTTGAATATAATTTTAAATTTATTATTTTGTTTACACATGAATTATTTTGTAAATATTTAAACTTGTTGTCACATTTTAACAAATTACTCATAATTTAATTACTAATTAACATAATGGCGTTTATAATAACACAGTTTTTATTTCATATAACGCATTGGGATTCCCTGAATCATAATATATTCATTTCTATTGTAACTGACTATCTCTGGGGCACTTAGAAATATGTATAAATTGTAGAATAATTATAATCATTATGAAATATTGCATTGAAACGTGAATGAAGTCTAAAAAAAACCAAGGTTTTGCAATTATAAATTACAAAAGAAATTTTTTGTGTAATCTTCATAATTTTGCAAATTAATTAGTATTTTAAATGTTACTTAAAAATGATGAAATCAAATTAGATTATAAAATATATATTGTAAATAGTTATTTGTGTATTAAGAGCGTAAAGTGATTCTTTGTTACTCGAGCGCGGTAATTGCAGCGCGAGTCGAAGGCGAAAGCTGCAATAGTGTAAGAGGAACAAAGACACTTTACGCTCGTGATACACATATCATTTTTTCTACGATTGCATCTTAAAATTATTTAAAAACGTATACGTACTGAAAATAAATTCGTTCTGTCAACTATCAATATAACAAGTTTCTGTTTTGTTTGTATCCCTGGTAACTATTGAAATAATCGCTCATTTAATATCTTTTTTCTACGATTGCTATGAAAAGTTGACAATTACGCTCTCATTTGTCATCGTAAAGTTGACGTTTTCTGTGGAACAATCGAAAAATATCTTTTTTGTGCGTTTCCAATGGCAACGCGCGAAAAAGATATTAAATGCGCGCTTATTTCAATAGTTACCAGGGATACAAACAAAACAGAAACTTGTCATATTGACAGTTGACAGAACGAATTTATTTTTAGTACGTATATGTTTTTAAATAATTTTAAGATGCAATCGTAGAAAAAATTATGTGTGTATCACGAGCGTAAAGTGTCTTCGGCTCGCGCTGCAATTACCGTGCTCGAGTAACAAAGAATCACTTTACGCTCTTAATACACAAATAACTATTGTCATTGGAAACGCGCGCATTTAACGTATTTTTCGCGCGTTGCCATTGGAGACACGCGCAAATAAGATATTTTTCGATTGTTCCACATAAAACGTCTACTTTACGATGACAAATGAGAGCATAATTGTCAACTTTTCATAGCAATCATAGAAAAATATATATTTAAGCGTTTTACCAGCCGTCAATTCACAACCCTCAAAATTTATAGTCGACTGGAAACCATTGAAGTAATTTTAAAATAAAATAATAAATATTCCATCACTCTTTGTACCCATTACTGGGTGCAGCATTTTGATAATGATTTATTTATGCGAGTTACCAGCCGTCAAATCATAGCCCTCAAAGTTTGTAGTAGACTGGAAGCCATAGAAATAATTTTAAAATAATAAATATATCGTCATGTCTTTTACCCATATCTGGGTATAGCATTTTAACTTAAAATATGTAGGTAACACGTATAAATATATACCTCGGAAGTTATCCACACCCAATAATGGGTAAACGGCATGAAGTTTTTTTTTCATGACAAATATTAATTTTTATAACGACAGGTCCCAATTTCATAGCTCGTCCCAACTAAGAATGAATAGAATTCAGGCTGAATAAGAGGCTACAGTAGGTTTTAACAGTAGCTGCATAAGTTTAAATGAATTAATTATAGCAAATGACTAATTAAGATCGAAATTAATTCATCCTTTCAGTATATGTCGTTATCGCAGCATGCTAACATTAATTCGTATTCAGAAACAGGAATTGGCTAGTTAGTAGCCTGCAAACAGTCATTATTTAGTTTCTATTGTATTGCGACCTTCGTTATAATAGTTAAGAGCTGCTTGATTGCAATGAATAACTAGGATTTTTTTGTAATAATAGAAAGTGTGCTTCTGTTGCATTTATGCTTCTTGAAAAGTCCCCTAAGGCAAGTTTAAGTCACATGTGTCTGTTCAAACTAAATTCTGGAGTAGTTTTAAAATAGTTATCTTTTTAAAAAGGCCTTCAAATTATTTTTAAATCAATGTTAGTCCCAAAAAGTCATTTAAAATTATTTAGAAAATTGTCATCTTTTCAAAAAGGCCTTCAAATCATTTTTAAATCAACGTTTTTCCCAAAAAGTCATTTAAAATTTCTACTATTCACGCGAAAAAATATATCATTTACCAAGATCTGCTTGGGCAGGGTGCCGCACCTAGTAGTGGGTAAAAAACTTGATGATATATTTATTTATTTAATTTAAAATCATTTAAAAAATAGTCATCTTTTCAAAAAGACCTTCAAAATTTTGTTTAAATCAACGTTTTTCCTAAAAAGTCATTTAAAATCATTTAGAAAATGGTCATTTTGTCCCTCAAATCATTTTTAAATCTACGTTTTTCCAAAAATGTAAATTAAAATCATTTGAAAAAATAGTCATCTTTTCAAAAAGGCCTTGAAATCATTTTTAGATCATCGTTTTTCCCAAAAAGTCATTTAAAATTACTAATATCTTTGGGGGTTGTGATTTGACGGCTGGTAACCGCACTTCACGCGAAAAAATATATCACTTACCGAGATCTGCTTACGGCAGAGTGCTACACCCAGTAATGGGTAAAAGGCGTGATGATTTATTTATTTATTTTATTTAAAATCATTTAAAAATAGTCATACTTTCAAAAAGGCCTTCAAATCATTTTTAATTTAACGTTAGTCCCAAAAAGTCATTTGAAATCATTTAAACAATAGTCATCTTTTCAAAAAGGCCTTGAAATTATTTTTAAATCAACGTTTTTCCCAAAAAGTTATTTAAAATTACTAATATCTTTAGGGGGCGTGATTTGACGGCTGGTAACCGCACTTCACGCGAAAAAATATATCACTTACCGAGATCTGCTATAGCTGAGTGTCACACCCAGTAATGGGTAAAAGGCGTGATGACATATTTATTTATTTTATTTAAAATCATTTAAATAATAGTCATCTTTTCAAAATGACCTTCAAATCATTTTTAAATCAACGTTTTTCCCAAAAAGTCATTTAAAATCATTTAAACAATAATCATCTTTTCAAAAAGGCCTTCAAATCATTTTTAAATCAACGTTTTTCCCAAAAAGTCATCTAAAATCATATAAAAAATAACCATCTTTTGAAAAAGGCCTTCAAATTATTTTTAAATCAACGTTAGTCCCAAAAAGTCATTTAAAATCATTTTAAAAATAGTAATCTTTTCATAAAGTCCTCCAAATTATTTTTAAAATAATCAGCTTTTGAAAAATATCTTTCAAAAAATAGTCTTAAATAATTTGTAATTCTTTAATCTCCCAAATTATTTCGGAGCTAGAAACACTAATTAAAAACATCTTCACAACTCACTCTAAAACGTTTTTGAATATTTTGTACCTACCAGTCTATTACAAACACCCTGTATATAACTAACTTATACATTCGAAGTAAGTGAAGAAACTTTATTACAAATTTTACTTTAACCCTTTTTGTTTACAACATTTTTCTAAATTTTTTTACGTACAAAATTTTCTTTCCTTAAAATCAGGTCAAGAATATTACCCTACAAGCGCCACAAGCGAGTAAATGCGGAACTAAACTACTGCATATGTAAGTCGACTCCTTGTGGAGATTTACTACTTGTCAGTTTCTTGGGGTTATTATTACTCGGGATGAAATCGGATATTTTTCAAGATATTTTTATATGTGTCTCGTTATTACTTATACACTAATTTAATTTATTAATACTTAATAGATAGTTCAACATGTAAATTACGAAACTTGAATTGAGATTCGAGTTTTAAAAAAAATTATTTCACACAAAGATTTATTATAACATTCAAAAGTAGATCTGTACAAAACAGAGGTCAATTCTTAACTAACTACATTCTGAGAATCTAACATAAAAATCTGATGTGGACACCACATGACTTCCTTGTACGCGTATTAAACTATAGATATTTTTTACATTGCACATATTTGACATTAAATCTTTTATTTTTTGTTCTAATCCATAGCAAACTTATTTTTTTTTAAATCTAAAAATATTGCAAATATTGCATTTATGCAAAAAGTTAATTTAGAAATTCTTAATGTGCTAGACGCAGAATTTAATTCTCTAAAACTTTTATTTGCAACATTTATTTCTAAAATTAAAATAATATCATTTTTTTCAAGGAAAACTGTTAGCAGCTTCATGTAATGTGCCACTTCCGGTTAGTCTATTTTAACCAAAATCTATTATGTTATTTCCATTGATATAGTAGTCTTATATACCAAATTTGGAAAGTTTTAAATTATATTTGAATATAGTTTTTCATGAAAATCTATTATAGGTTTCAAGAAGTACCACTTCCGGTAGTTGTATAATGACCAAAAAGGGAGGTGCACAACTAGATGTTATAACAGTCCTAAATATAAAATTTCAATTTCCTACGACTTACCGTTTTTGTGTTATGCGAGATTCATACATACGTTCGTACAGACGGCATGACGAAATTAGTCAAAATGGATTCAGGGAGGGCCAAAATACCTATTTCCGTTGAAATCTGAGAACCGAAAATTTTCGCGATTACAATACTTCCTTTACTTCGTACAAGGAAGTAAAAATGAAATATGACTACAGCTACTAGTGGGGATTCTTGCGGATTCAGCGTCTTCTATGGAAATAGTGGTTCGCTAACTTGTATTTTACCCAATTCTAGATGTTCTGTAACTGGGAATTAATTCTTAGTAGCTTAAAGTAGAATCATAACCCTGGTTCGATCCTCACAGCCGACAAACAATTTTCATTAAATTAAATTTACTTCTGTGGTTCCCTGTTTACTAACGTCTTTGGGGGCTGGGATTTGACGACTGGCAACGCGTATAAATATATCACTTACTGAGATCTGCTCCGGGGTAGTGTCATACTCAGTAATGGGTAAAAAGCGTGTTGATATATTTAGTTTATTTATTTATTTATCTTTCCAAAAATTTCCACAAATAATTTATAAAACTACTATTTTATCAAAAAGTCCCTAATAATCATTTGTAAGTTAATTATTTTGACAGAAAGTCCCAAAAAATCATTTTTTCTACAACTGTCAAAAAAAATTAATAGTGAATTTAGGTGAATTAAGTTTTGCCAGCTCTTGTTTGTAGAGCGAGTGCGCTACCAATTAATCATAAATAAGGACTATACAGGGTGTTTTAATATCTTTGCACGAAACTTTAATGGCATATATAATTTGATATACTGATTATAAAACAAAAAGAATTATTTTAAAACTCGCAAAAATGAGAGTATTTCATTCCTAGTAAACATTTTTAGTGCCACTGGTTTAGCAGTACATTTAATTAAAAAAAATAAAAATAAGGTATTACACCAGGTACCTACAGAATAACTATAAATAAATAAATATATCATCACGCCTTTTATCCATTACTAGGTGTGGCACTCTGCCTAAGCAGATCTTGGTAAGTGATATATTTCTTCGCGTGAAGTGCGGTTACCAGTCGTTATTAACGGCCCTCAAAGATATTAGTGGAGAGGGAGCCACAAGGAGTAGATTTAAATTGGTGAAAATTATTTGTCGGCTGTGAGAATTGAACCAGGATTCTCAAATTTTACCACTGAGCCACCTACCCCATAATAATTAAATGTACTATTAAATTAAGAACACTAAAATTCTGTGCCATAAATACCCTAATTTTTGCAGATTTCTAAAAGATTATTTTTGTTTTATAATTAGTATATCAAATTATATATGTCATTAAAGTTTCGTACAGAGGTATTTAAGGGGTAAGGCCACTCTAGACAAGGAAAAAAAGGGTCATTTTCTAGATTTTTTTAACGAAATCTAAACGTGCTGCTTAAGAACTGTTTTTGGATCTTTATTTAGTGCTCTTTAACCTTTATTACAAATTTTTTTTAAAAGAAAATATTCAAAATTGTGAAAAAAAAATGGCAACTCCTCTCGGCGCGTAGGGCAAATCGGGCGAAAACATTCCGGGAACAGCAATAGACCTGGATCAAAAAGGGATATGTTTTCTTAATCTCTGATGTATACTCTAAAAAACTACGGGCTGGATTTTGAAAATTTAGATTTTTAACAAAATGGCGCACGTTTGAAAAAAAAGTTCATTATTCGGGACTAAATTTCTGTATAAAAACGACCATAAAAAACGAATGAAGCACTTTTTAAAAAAAGCCCCCGTAGTTTTTGAGTATTATATATCTAGAATAAGAAATAAAAAGATTCAGCACGATCCATCAATTAGTATTTCAGATTTCTTTTCGTCCGATTTTGAAAATATGATTTCGAGAAAAACGCGTTTAAAGTTTCGAGTCATATATATATCTATATACTAGTACTAATAGATATATGCTTTTTTCCCTCTGAAATACTTCCGCGCGGCATTTAAATTAATTGTCCCTTATTCCTAAGGTTTTAAACTATAATTTAAACAAATAAAAAAAAATGCATTTTAAAATTTTTTTAGTGGTCTTACCCCTTAAAATTTCGTGCAGAGGTATGTAAACACCCTGTATATATGTGTATTTTGTTATATTATTTATTTTGATATATAATACATTAATATTTTTAATTAACTTTAAACAATAATCAAGTATTTCATTCAATTCGGATATCCATTTTCAATTTTATTTGGCGCCTAATTATTTTCTATTTTCCTGGCCTGGCCGTAGTGGTTGTAGTAGTAGTAGTTGTAGTTCCTAAAATTATATATTATTAAACGAGAAGCACTAGACTTTCAAACATGCATTAGATTAATCCTGCAATTAATCTACATTCATTTTTTTCATACAAGTTTTTAAATAGTAATTTTCCAAAAAAGTCTCGAAAATCTATTTTTAAGTTTATCATCTTCTCAGTGGTATCGAGTCGGCCTGTGGATCTTGAGAACCCTGGTTCGATCCCCACAGCCGACCAACAATTTTCATCAAAATATATTTTCCGCTGTGGCTTCCCCTTCACTAACATCTTTGGGGTCGTGATTTGACGGCTGGTAACCGCACTTCATGCGAAGAAATATAACACTTACCGAGACCTGCTTAGGCAGAGTGCCACACCCAGTAATTGGTAAAAGGCGTGATGATATATTTATAATATTTATTTATTTATCGTGACAAAAATTTTGACAAATAATTTGTATATTATGGGGTAGATGGCTCAGTGGTATCGAGTCGGTCTGTGGATCTTGAGTACCCTGGTTCGATCCCCACAGCTGACAAACAATTTTCAACAATTTAAATCTACCCCTGTGGCTTCCCTTCCACTAATATCTTTGGAGCTCGTGATTTGACGGCTGGCAACGCGCATAAATATATCACTTACCGTGATCTGCTTAGGTAGAGTGCCACACCCAGTAATGAGTAAAAGGCGTGATGATATATTTATTTTATTATTTTTTATTTATAAAACAATTAATTTATCAAAAAGTCCCTAACAATCATTTATAAGTTAATTATTTTGCCAGAAAGTCCAAAAACTCATTTTTTCTACAACTGTCAAAAAATGTTAATTTTTTTCCACTAATATCAATACGCGAAGTACGTGATTGTTTTATCATTTACATCACCATGGCAACGCGTATTTTGTGCATTATTTTGCACCCTAGTGCGCAAAATGAGTATTCGTATTCTAGTTCGCAAAATGAGTATCTCGCGCACGCTCCCAAATTATTTGTTGTCAGGTTTCATTAGTTACAACACATCAATAGTATTAAATTAATATTATTGTTGATTGTTTTCCTTCAATTTACTTAAATACATCAATAATTATTGTATTATTCTTTGTTGCAATTTTTTGATAGAAGTAGGGCTTACAATTTAATAAAATTTGTCACTTTATTTTTTTGCTTAGAAACAATACTTCTATTATTTAACAAAATTTATATTTAATGTTCCAATTGAGCGCATATTGATATTTATCCCGCTTGAGGAAGCTAACTGGTGTACTGGAATAGTTTCTTGAAAAATGCAATGCGAATCCCAATAAATCGCAGAAACAAATTAGAACGTTTGTTTGGTTTCTATTGGCAACCAGCTGTCAATTGCTGGTCAGAGAATACCAGATTTGATAGTAATTATATTACATACATTGTTGTCATGGAGACATTAGATGTCACATTAATTCATCCTAAACGTCAACATTTTCTCATTATATTATTACTCATTTTAAGACATAGTTTTCGAAAAAACGTTGTTTGATACTCGATTGCTAAATGCTAGAATGCCAAAGTAACATTTCGCAATCTAGAATCAAAAATAACTATTAAGATAATTAAAAATATAAAGTAAACACTTGGCTATGTTTCACAAAATTCAGCCTCCAAGTCACCTTATGAGGACATCGTCAGAGGCTGGCCAGCACAGTTAGTAACCATAGCCACGTTTCGCTCTTATTAGAGCTCATCAGTATGGTATAACTCACTTCTTCACCTAGAACAAAGTTCACGTGAAGAAGCTGGTGACGAAGAACTGTGCTAGCAGAGATGCCCTCATAAGGTGACTAGGAGGCTGAATTTTGTGAAACATAGCCAAGTGTTTAGTTTATATTTTTATTAAACCTTGTTTCACCAAGTGTTGAATGACAATTAATTTTGTCTTTGCTGTTATTAAGATAATTATTTTTCAAAATTCCAGGTACTTTTCAACCCTTAAAACACAATATATTCTTGCAATCTTAAAACCCTAAATCGTCTACTTAGTTTTTGACCTTCAATTTCACCAATTTTTCATTCCCAATCCATTCAATATATTAAAATACTTACTACGGCCACAACTAGCAGAATGTTTCTCAATTTGTCCATTCAATTCACCAGATTTGCTCCCAAATATATGAGGTTTCAATGGACTGCCCATCTGGAAATTCACGGAAAATATTTCACTATTTAAAATAAATGATAATAATTTGACTTACTGAAAATGCGACGAAAATTATAACGAAAATTGCAAAAATTGTGAACTTCATTTTTAATATGTTTGTATAATGTATTTCTAGAAATGATTCAACGATTTGTATAACTTATATATTGATGGAAAGTGTTTATATATATAGCAGACACAATTAAATTTTATTTTGTAAGTTTTTATGTATTGTTCAATGAATAAATTTTTAAAAAATCCGGATATTACTTCTCGTTTTTTGTTATTATATTAATAACGTTTGTTATTATTTGATGTACAATATAAATATATATATAATAATAAACAGGATATCTTCTTTCATATAATAAGTGTTTTTTGGATAAACTAATGACTTAAAAAAATTATATTTATATGTACATAAAGTCATTAATAATAAAGCAGTCTATATTAAATAAGTAGTTCTAAAACGGTAGATTAAAAATGAGGGTATTTTATACCTAGCGAACATTTTTAGTGTCACATTTAATTTTAAAAATCTGATGTGGACAGCACATGAGTTCCTTGTACGCGTATTAAACTATAGATATTTTTTTAATTGCACATATTTGACATAAAATTTATTATTTTTTGTTCTAATCCATAGCAAATTTAATTACAAAAACAAAAAATATATTATTTTCAAATTTAGATATCTCGCTTATATAAAAGGCTAATTTAATAATTGTTAATGTGCTAGACGCAGAATTTAATTCTCTAAAACTTTTATTTGTAGCATTTATTTCTAAAATCAATATAATACCATTTTCTTCAACTGTTATCAGTTTCATGTATTGTATCATTTCCGGTTAGTCCATTTTGACCAAAACCTATTATGTTATTTGCATTGATATAGTAGTCTTATATACCAAATTTGAAAAGTTTTGTATTATATTTGAATATAGTTTTTCTTGAAAATCTATGATTCAAGTAAAGTAGCACTTCCGGAAGTTATATAATGACCAAAAAGGGAGGTGCACAACTAGATGTTATAACAATCCTAAATACCTCAACTTTCTACGGCTTACCGTTTTTGAGTTATGCGAGATACATACGTACGTACAGACGTCACGACGAAATTAGTCAAAATGGATTCAGGGATAGGCAAAATGAATATTTCCGCTGAAATCTCAAAACCGATAATTTTCGCGATTACAATACTTCCTTTGCTTCGTACAAACAAGTAAAAAATAAGGAATTACACCAGCTACCTACATAATAATAATGGGGTAGGTGGCTCAGTGGTGGATCTTGAAAACCCTGGTTCGATCCCCACAGCCGACAAACAATTAAATCTACCCCTGTGGCTCTCCCTTCACTAACATCTATGGGGGCCGCGATTTGACGGCTGCTCACGCGCATAAATATATCACTTACCGAGATCTGCTTAGGCGGAGTGCCACACCCAGTAATGGGTAAAAGGCGTGATGATATATTTATTTTATTTTACCTACATAATAACTAATTAATAAATGATTATTTGTAGGCAGTGTTTATACTTTTATTTAATAATTAAATGTACTATTAAATCAGTGACACTAAAAATGAAATACCCAAATTTTGCTAATTTCAAATAAAATTCTTTTAATAAAAAGTATAAATTAATTTATACTTTTTATTAACCTAGTTTCACCAAGTGTTGGATGACAAATAATTTTGTCTTTGTTGTTATTTAAATTGCTATTGCTTAGCTTTTCCTTTTTTTCGGTAGATGGCATGACCTGTTCCACAGAACTTCTCATGTCATCTTACCCGTTTGTTAGAGATCTTATCCTCTGCTGGCACAGTTCTTCGTCACCAGCTTCTTCACGTGAACTTTGTTCTAGGTGAAGAAGTGAGTTATACCATACTGATGAGCTCTAATAAGAGCGAAACGCGTCTATGGTTACTAACTGTGCTGGCCAGCCTCTGACGATGCCCTCATAAGGTGACTCGGAGGCTGAAATTTGTGAAACTGAGCCAAGTGTTTAATTTATACTTTTTAAAATTCTTTTTGTTCTATAATCATACATACATACATAACATCACGCTATATCCCATTAAATGGGGTAGCACGAACCCGTCAACATTCTCATCCTGACACACGATACTCGTTTCGACCACATTAACACTTCCTCCATACAAACTCTTTCTTTCCTCACAACCAAAATCCATCATCACGCAACAATCATCCATCCATTCGCTCCTGTACACCTGTTTCGTAAATCTTCATTTACGCCCACTTCTCTAACAACGAATCTATAAAGAAATGAAGGCAGTATCAGTATATCAAATTATATATGTCATTAAAGTTTCGTGCAGAGGTATAGAAACACCCTGTATATAAAATCCTCCCAAAAGTGTTTATTTAAAAAGGCACAACCTAAACAATTTGCAAAAATTTAAACTAATTTATGAATTGTTTTTCTCATTATATAATTTATTTTTTATTCGCATAATTATAGCGACATTATGAAATACTATAATTAATTATGAAATTTTTATTGAACTGTAGTTACTTCCGACAAATAAAGATAATATATTAGTAGGTTCGCCTTCTTAGCAGACTTTTGCATTTGCGACTTTCAAAACAATTGTTATTTATCATTCAAATATCTGACGACATATATTCATAAATTACGTATTTAAAATAATATAAAGAAATAAATATATCATCACGCCTTTTACCCATTACTGTGTGTGGCACTTTATTGAAACAGATCTCGGTAAGTGATATATTTATGCGCGTTACCAGCTGTCAAAGCAAGCCCCCCAAAGATGTTAGTGGAGGGAAAGCAACAAGATTAATTTTAAAATAAATTTTAATAAACATATCATCACGTCTTTTACCCATTAATGGGTGTGGTACTTTGTTGATGCAGATCTCGGTAAGTCATATATTAATGCACTTTACCAGCCGTCAAATCAAGCCCCCAAAGATGTTAGTGCAGGAAGAGCAACAAGATTAATTTTAAAATAAATATATCATCACTCCTTTTACCCATTCCTGGGTGTGTCACTTTACTGAAGCAGATCTCGGTAAGTGATATATTATTGCGCGTTACCAGCCGTCAAATCAGGCCCACAAAGATGTTAGTAGAGAGAGAGCAACAAGATTAATTTTAAAATAAATATTAATAATTATATCATCACTCCTTTTACCCATTCCTGGGTGTGGCACTTTGTTGAAGCAGATCTCGGTAAGTGATATATTTACGCACGTTACCAGTCGTCAAGTCAAGCCCCCCAAAGATCTTAGTAGAGGTAGAGTAACAGGATTAATTTTAATATAAATATTAATAAACATATCATCACGCCTTTTACCTATGGAGTACGGGTACCAGCCGTCAAATTACGACCCCCAGAAATGTTAGTAGAGGGGGAGCCACAGGGGTAGTTTTAATGTGGTAAAAATTGTTTGTCGGTTGTGGGATTCGAACCCAAGCGCTCAAATTTCCAATAAATATTATTATTATTATTATGGGGTAGGTGGCTCAGTGGTATCGAGTCAGCCTGTGAATCTTGAGAACCCTGGTTCGATCCCCACAGCCGACAAACAATTTTCACCAATTTAAAATCTACCCCTGTGGCTCCCCTTCCACTAATAACTGTGGGGGCCGCGTTTTGACGGCTGGTAACGCGCATAAATATATCACTTACCGAGATCTGCAACGGTAGAGTGCCACACCCAGTAATGGGTAAAAGGCGTGATGATATATTTATTTATTTATGATTATTTCAAATTTATAAAATTATTAATTTTTTCCTCCTTTACTAACATCTTTGGGGGCTGTAATTTGACAGCTGGTAACTGCAAATCACGTACATAAATATATCATTTACTGCTTAATAATAAGTAAAAGGCGTGATGATATATTCATTTTTACTTCCTTGTACGAAGTAAAGGAAGTATTGTAATTGCGAAAATTTTCAGTTCTCAGATTTCAACGGAAATAGGTATTTTGGCCCTCCCTGAATCCATTTTGACGAATTTCGTCGTGCCGTCTGTACGTACGTATCTCGCATAACTCAAAAACGGTAATCCGTAGAAAATTGAAACTTTATATTTAGGACTGTTATAACATCTAGTTGTGCACCTCCCTTTTTGGTCATTATACAACTACCGGAAGTGGTACTTTACTTGAAGCCTATAATAGATTTTCATGAAAAACTATATTCAAATCTAATTTAAAACTTTCCAAATTTGGTATATAAGACTACTATATCAATGGAAATAACATAATAGATTTTGGTTAAAATAGACTAACAGTTTTCCTTGAAAAAAATGGTATTATTTTAATTTTAGAAATAAATGCTGCAAATAATAGTTTTAGAGAATTAAATTCTGCGTTTAGCACATTAAGAATTTTTAAATTAGCTTTTTGCATAAACGAGATATCTAAATTTAAATATTATATATTTTTTGATTTTTTTAAAAATTAAGTTTGCTATGGATTAGAACAAAAAATAAAAGATTTAATGTCAAATATGTGCAATTAAAAAAATATCTATAGTTTAATACGTGTACAAGGTAGTCATGTGGTGTCCACATCAGATTTTTTTTAAATTTAGATATCTCGCTTATACAAAAGGCTAATTGAATAATTGTTAATGTGCTAGACGCAGAATTTATTTTATTTGCAGCATTTATTTGTGCCCACATCAGATATTTATTAAAGGTCTTAAGTGTTTCCAGCCATCGATTTACGCCCCCTACTACTTATACACATTCTCTAAAGCTGGGTAACAAAAAAACGAACCATGTAACTTCAAACTTCCATCACAATTTTTTTATTTGTCATTTTGTTACGGCCCGTCTGTACAAGACACCAGATGAAATATTGCCGAAATTTTAGTGATTCTTAAACGAGTGTTCATTTTCAGATCAGGTCACCCGGAACGACAAACCGGAAATACATCGATTCGCCGTTGTTTCCAGTTCATCTGACTGCGAAAGGGCTGTACGGAACTCCAGTAAGTTCATTATTATTCTACTAAAATTTTGAAAGAAAATATGAAAATAACTTTTTATGTTAAAAAAACAATCGTTGTAAGATCAACATCCTCAAAACAACTGACAATCGAAGCGATATCTTCCCTTATTATCGAAGGTAGCGGTGACAGACAAATGACAATCGGTGTGAAATTTATAGTCTTCCAATCATAGCAAGCTTTGCCAATGAACTCAAAAGACAGAAATAGCTTTATTAGTTTGTGACGTATGTATGACGTCATTGCACGATAAAAACTTGTGTTTGTATAGCAGAAAAGAACCGGAAAAGGTTGAGTAATGATCCATTTCCGGTATTGGATTATTGAATTAAGTTATATGTTATTTGTATCAATGAAATGTATTTTATAAGTTATAAAATATTTAATGAGTTGAACTTTTGGATAAAGTTGGTTTTATCTGAAGTTTTTTATTAAGAAATTTTTCAGAATTTACCTTATTTTAAAGGAAAATAATCCGTTAATACATTATATATATATACCGGGTGTCTACTTTTTTGCGAACATAGGAAATTCAATGTTAAAATTTTGATTTAGCGATATCTCTTTACCTATTAATTTTAGAACAAAATTGTACTGAAGAAAAATGTTCAGAATAAAAAACTGCATCCAAAGAGTATAAGTTTGTTGTTCAATTATTTCTTATGTCTGAGTTAGAAGCAAAAGAAAATACAAGTTTTAAAGCAATTATCAGAGTGCCATGAGAAATAAAACAAATTAGATAACTTAATAATAGGTATTTATTTGTCTAGATTATGTAGAAAAAAGAAAATAATAATTTTATTATTAAATTAAATGCTCGAATAAATAAATAAATTAGAGTAAGCTTCCAATTCTGGTCCAATATGTCAAATAATGTCAGACACAACAAACAAATTATTGTTTTATTTCTCATGGCACTCTGATAATTGCTTTAAAGCGTGTATTGTCTTTTGCTTCTAACTCGGACATAAAACAATTGAACAACAAACTTATACTCTATATATTATAATAGGTAAAGAGATATCGCTAAATCAACATTTTAACATTGAATTTCCTATGTTCAGAAAAAAAGTAGACATCCGGTATATATAATATATATACAGGGTGTTTCACAACTAAGAGCAAAAAATTAAAGGGTATATTCTGATCATGAAACAAAAAGAATTTTTTTTTAAATCGCAAAACTATTTTCCATGTTTCCCAGTCCAAAATTGTTTGTTGCCACTGCCACTGGGTGGATGATTATATTAAAGTTATTAATTAAATAAAATTCTATTATAAATAACTGCTAATAATTGAATTGTGTAAATATTCTTTCGTAGTTGATACCTACTTCATTGTTTGTGTTTAATAGGAAAGCGAATCCAGTGCAGTACTACAAAAAATGTTTTAGGTTAACAACCCTTAATTTTTCGAATTAAAATATATATACATTATTAAAGTAGTAGGTTAGTTTCCTTTTGAAATAACTCAAAAACTAAAAGAGATATGCAACTGCAGACCTTAAAAATGTATGCTACAATAAATTTTACATAAGTACGATTATTAATTGTTTTTCTAAAGCTTGTTTTACACCTTAATTTGAGAGCAATATTAAACTAACATTTATCGCTAATGAAATAACTCGAAAATTAAAAGAAATATGCATTTGCAGACCTAAAAAAAATACTCTCTGGTAAATGTTATATAAATATACTGCACAATTATTTCCTAAAGCTTGCTTAACACCTTGAATAATTGCAGTATATAATTTAAGGTTTTTAACTTCATAATAAATAACTCAAAAATTAAAAGAGATAAGCAATTTCAGATCTCAAACGGAAATTTTTAAATAGGTACGATTATCTTTTTTTCTAAGGCTTGTTTTACACCTTAATTTGAGAACAGTATTTTTTTTTGTTATATATCGGACCAACTATTCAGGTCATATGCCGATATGTCCTTTGTATGGTCGCCACGGGCGGGACCCGAACCCACGACCTTATGGTTGTCAGTCAGGCCCTCAACCCGCGCGGCCACCACGCGGGACAAGAGAGCAGTATTAAACGAACATTTTTTTTGCTAATGAAATACTCGAAAATTAGAAGAGATATGCAATTGCAGACTTTAAAAATGGATGCTACAGTAAATATACATACCGGGTGGAACATCATACCTGTGTACATAGGCGATTAACATGAAAAACAGTTTTTCCGTGCGCATTGCTCCCCAAATTATTTTAGCCAAAAATGCTTCAAATAAATGTTGTAGAGCATAAAATTCTGCATCTAAATCATTAAACAGAATTACATTTACATGCGTTGTAACGATAGAAATTAAATAAAAATATATTAAAAATTACGTTCAATATATCAAATAGCAATGGAAGTAAAACAAAAATAGATAAATGCTTGACGTTTTTCTGTTTATTTGATATTTTACCCCCGACAAATTAATCATTCAATAAAATTCATACAAAAAACTCCATACCTATGATTACAATTTAATAATAAATAAACAATTGTACATTTCAATGAAACGTTTATTTCTTATAGGGTTGGGCATGTAAAAATTATAACTTATCTATTATAATTCAAATATCAAACAATAATTCTCTCAATAAAATAATCCCTACAATTTATGATTACAATAAATATTCAAATAAACCTCCATTTTCAGCCAAGCAATAACCAAGTCTATTGTAGAAGGAATGTCGTACATTAGCGAGCTGCCTATTTGTGATTAAAGCGCACTTATCCACGATAGCTTCTCTCAAAAAATTAATATTTGGTTGGCGTTGCTTATAAATTTTACATTTAAGATGACCCAAAAAAAAAATCGCTAGGTGTTAAATCAGGAGATCTGTCAAACGTCAAGCATCTATCTATTTTTGTTTCACTTCCATGGCTATTTGATTTTTTCAACGTAATTTTTAATATTTTTTTATTTAATTTCTGTCGTTACAAAGCATGTAAATGTAATTCTGTTTATTGATTTACATGCAGAATTTTATGCTCTACAACATTTATTTGAAGCATTTTTGCCTAAAATAATTTGGGGAGCAATGCGCACAGAAAAACTGTTTTTTCATGTTAATCGTCTATGTACACAGGTATGATGTTCCACCCGGTATAAGTTGAATGATCAAATTTAATTTTCAAAATTAATCAAAAGATTAAAAAGATATGTAATTGAAGATCTCAAAAAAATATTTATTTTCCTAAAGGTTGATATAAACCACCGAAGCTATAGTAGTAAAAACAAAACACTTCTAGAAAGAAATAACCTATAAAAAACTTGAACCGATTGTCATTTATTTTCCTAAGTAATTTCCAAAGTTCCAGTAAATACAATTTAATAAAACTACAAGAAATACTTAGCGAAAATTTGTGAGCAATTCCACAGAAAACTATTTAAAGAATTGTATCGAATATCTAAAAATTCTTCAACGAAAGAATGCTCAGGGAATGTTTGTATTGTGCATCGTTTGTTTTCACGAGTATCTCCATGGCAACCACTACGCATATGCGATACTAGCGACATCTGTCCGACCGTGACCGGAATTACATGAGGACTAATGACGCATATGGCCTATTCTCAGATCTATCTCGTCTGTACTTGGTACACTTTTCACGTACATTCATTTGTTTTCCGTTTTTAGTTTTTGTTTTCAATAGTTTGTACGGTGAAAAATACTATTTTACTAAATTAAGCACAGACATATTTTTCTAAATTAATTTGTAACCGTTTAGAGCCTAAAATGTATTTTGTAAAATGGACTTCAAAACTAATTGTAAAGGCTTAAAGTATTTTATAGAAATAGAAGCTTTAATATAACATTATAGATTAGTTTACAAACAATTTTCTTTTGTCTGTTTGAACACAGAACAAAAGAATTCTATTACAGCCAATAAAATAATCGTACAATTAAAGTTAATGTTCTGTGATTATTCTAAAAGGTACAGCGCCATTTCGTTTTTTTTGTAAACAAACAAAAGAGCATTCCGTACATTTTATTTCAATTGTTTTTCGTTTTATTTTTATCTAGTTCCTTGTACAACATTTATTTTGACGAGATGATTTTGAGATTAAAGAGTGTGCAAATAAAATAAATAAATAAATATATCATCACTCCTTTTACCCATTACTATATGTGGCACTCTGCCTAAGCAGATCTCGGTAAGTGATATATTTCTTCGCGTGAAGTGCGGTTACCAGCAGTCAAATCACGGCCCCCAAAGATATTAGTGGAGGGAGAGCCACAAGGGTAGATTTAAATTGGTGAAAATTGTTTGTCGTCTGTGGGGATCGAACCAGGATTCTCAAGATCCACAGGCCGACTTGATACCACTGAGTCACCTACCCCATAAAGAGTGTGTGAAAGGAATGAATGTGGGTGATGTGTGGAATGGAAGGAAAGGGATGTTTGGCTGATTCTGAGATGTAGATGAGTGAGGGGTGAATAAATGTATGCATGGATTGGGTTTGAAAGCTGCAAGATGATTTTATGAGATAATGACTATCTTATAAAGTATTTCAGGGACTTTTTGGAAAGATAATGGATTTTTAATTGATTTGAGGGACTTTTTGGAAATATGACAAACGTATAAATAATTTGACGGACGTTTTGGAAAGATGATAATACAAAGGACTCTGTAGAAAGATAATTATCTAAAGATAAATGTTTTAAAAGACTTTTCAAGGTGTCTTAGAATTAATGTTAGTTATCTGGGACATTGCCTATTCCATATTTGTTCAATACATTATACATGAGACAGGAAGAGTTCTTTAGCCACACTAGTGGGTACAATATCGCCGTGAGATCTCGGGATATTTTATCCTTATAAGTAGATAAAATATTCCCATACATTTCAGGATATTTATCTCATTTATAAATAAAATTCGTATATGTCACCGTTTGGATATTTACAGGTTTTTACATCAGCGGGTAAAATATTTCCAAACATCTTAGGATGTTCTGACTGTTTCTGAGGATAAAATTTCCCTATACATCACAAGATTTTTAGGATATTTTACCCATAAAAGGGTTAAATATTTCCAAACACCTTAAGATGCTTAGAATATTTTACCCATAAAAGAGTAAAATAATCCCAAGCGTCTCAAGATGTATAGAATATTTCACCCATAAGTGGGTAAAATATCGCTAAACACCTCAAGATGTTTAGGTTTTTTACCCATAAGAGGGAATAATACTCCCAAACACCTTAAGATGCTAAGATTATTTTAACATAACAGGGTAAAACATTCCCAAGCATCTTAAGATGCTTAGAATATTTTACCCATTAGAGGGTAAAATATTCCCAAACAACTCTAGATGCTTAAGTTATTTTATCCATAAGTGGGAAAATATTCCTAAATACCTCAAGATATGCTTAGGACATTTTACCCATAACAGGATAAAATATACCCCCCCCCCCCCAAACTTCTCAAGATATTTAGGATATTTTACCCCTTATAAGAGGGTAAAATATACCCAAACACTTCAGGAGGTTTTAGGTACATATCCACAAATGGGTTAAACATCGCCACATCCTGAAATGATTGTTGCACAAAACATTGCCAACCCTTATTACAAAAAACTGCTTATTAAAAATATTAAACAGAATGCAGAATTGCTTTACCAACCCTAAAAGTAAGGGGTGAAAAATAAATAAGGGTTGATTGATTTTGCAATCCCCAACCATTATGGTTGTTCCCGGTTGTCCCACTGACCAGCAAACTATGACAGGAGTCCGAGTAGGATAGCCTTGCGTATTTATTACGTAACGGCCAGGTTATTAATCTTACATTGGCAACAGATACAGAGAACTATGACATAACCAAATTAATTACATAAATTAAAATTACCTATTGTTAATTAGTTTAGAAACTAAATCTACAGGATTAAAGAGTATTAGTAGTACTTAAACATAATGTATCACATAATTAATTTTGTACCTAAAAATTGAAGTAACAATTAATTAAAAAAAATAATTACATTTATTTAAATGGTATAAACTTGTATTTTCGCGAAAATACCTGTTTTTAAAGCATTTTAACAACAATTTTTTATTTCTACCACAAGTTAAAATTACCAGCTATCAACTTACCTAAAAATCAAAATGACAACTACACACAAAAAATGTTTAATTTAAAAAATATTGCATTTTTATTATTATTTTCTGACGAAATTTTTGAGTTTCATTGATCAAAAACCAAACTATATATAGGATGATTCTGGGAAGACAAACCCCCTCTTAACTTGTTTATTATAAGAAATAGAAAAATTTTCTTTATATGGAAGTTTTATTATATTAAATATACTATTTTATGACACATATAGAATTTTTTTATAAAGTCAGGTTTACATGATACGACTATCAACTTTTATTTTTCAAATGGGAACCTAGAATTATTTTATTAAAATAAAAACCGCCATTTTTTCTCTTTTCAACGATGTATTACTTGTCTTAAATGTATATGAAAAAAATCGAGATAAATAAGATAATTGAGAAATTTATTTTTATTCACCTATTCTAGGTGGCTATGCGAAATTAAACAAAATGTAACAAGGTAAAATGAATGATAACAATGCAGATATTTATTTGTTACTTGTTTCACGTGTTTTGTCATTCATTTTACCTTGTTACATTTTGTTTAATTTCGCATAGCCACCTAAAATAGTTGAATAAAAATAATTTCTGATATTTCTCAATTATCTTATTTATCTAGATTTTTTTTATATACATTTATGACAAATAATTAGGGTTGTGCCGTGGTCAATTGACCAAAAACATTAGACGGCCAAATAATACGGTCAAATAATCTAAATGGAACCGCCACGACATCTGTTGTTCAATAGAAATAGCTACTTACTATTATTACATGAATATATCTAGTTTGGTATTCTGGGTTCTGGAGAATTTGCTTACTTTACTTTACAAATAAAATAAATACATATTATTTCATTTCATTACGTCTTTTACTTTATTTTGAATTTGATGTGGTTTTGTTTATTAGTTATTGTTGGTTTTTATATTTTCAGTAATATTGGATGTAGTAAACAGTACTATATAAATAAACTACAAATTTTTCTATTTCTTATAATAAACAAGTTAAGGGGGGGTTCGTCTTCCCAGAACCACCCTGTAGAAGAAGATTATAATATAATTTTTACTTTTATGATTATAGGAAGAAAGCTTTTGGGATTTCTCATAAAATTCAGTTAAAACTAACACCCACAATAAAGGCAGGTTCACCATCAAATAAAATAGTTTTTCCACAACCACATTAATTGTACAACTCCCACAAAAGTAAACAAAATCCCAAGTTTAAAATCAGGTTCTTATAAAGCATTAAACCTCGCGAATTAAGCTCAAGCAGCGATGCTTCTCATCTGGAAGCTCCAGACAGAGCTTTCTGGATCCTTGACTAACTCTTCCAGCAGTCATCAACAAACTGGGTCGCGAACAATACTACTTTTTAAACACATTTATTTTTTTTTGTACGAATGTACGTTTGTAAGAATTTGCAGTAAGTTATAATTAAAGCCCGGATATTTAGGCTCTTAAAAACACCCAAATAAGCAGGCATATAGGCCGGTAATTACTCTAAAATAGGCGGGATTTTAGGCAGGCTAAATGTATATAATTTGTTTAAAAAAAAAACGAATCCTTTTTCTAATATTGGTACTCGTATCTACTCTTCGTTAGAAAAAAATAATCATTTTAAACAAAAATTAACGCAATCTGAAAAATAATAATGTAGGGTTCTCATTTTATTAACTATTATGCAAATTCAAATTATGTAGTATAGGTACTTTAATTCACAAAATATTACGAGCAATTGCTCTATGAAATTTTCGGAAAGGGACTGTCTTCGGTCAGTCAGAACTTGCTTGTAAGCTGAAAACTTCGTTAGACATCACAAAATGTGACAGGGGCATTCTAATATTTAGCCTTATCGTCTAAATTTACCTCAGCTCCATTGATTAATGGCAAAGACACAATTGAATTGCCACGTAAAATTTTGACTAAAAAACGTTTTTTCTTTCAGCATTTTAAATTCACACACAAAAACTTGATTAAAGTAAGTACTTTAAATATTATAGGTTAGGTTGAAACACTTTGTCGAGTGCTGAATTAGTCAACGAAGTAGATGCTAAACCTTGTCTGCTCAATAAAAGTTAGAATAGGCAACAAAAATAGGCAAAATAGGCTGTATAAGGTAAAAATAGGCACAATAACCAAAATTTAGAAAAAATAGGCTCTAAGGCACGAAAAAAAAACCTTCCATTACACGTAAACATATTACCTATGTATAGAAAAACTAAATTGCCTGAAGTATATTAAAATTTGAATCTAGGCAATTGCCTAAAAATCCGGGCTTTAGTTATAATATATTCTGCTGGTTGAAACTTTTGATAATTTAGCGTAGTTATAGCACAAAGTTGCGCGGTTTGTTCACGGGAATGAGCTACTGTAATTGGAATTAATTAAGTTTGTGGAGTTTTACGCCTGGTAGGTGATTACCAGCGCGACTTATCGTTGTTATCGGTTAAATTGCTGTTAGGCGTTATTTATATACAATTCTTAACTGTTTTATCATTTGTAATATAATCATTGTTCCAAAAAGGCCTTCAAATCATTTATAAGATAGTTATTCTCTCAAAATGTCCCTCAAATTATTATTGAGGGCCTACAAATAATTTTACCTAATTCCGTTATGAAAAGTCCTGTTTTACATGCATTTTTGAGGTTATGTCAACTTTTTCATAACTGTCATTGAAGAGTTATGTAAGGAATTGTTTACATAACTAGTTACGTAATGAATGTTGACAGTTTTTCTCAAAATGCAAATAACGGAAAAAACTATTTATTAAAATGTTTAGGATTTATATACATTGAATAATGTTTCTGGTATGAAACAGTTGACGGGCAAATTAGCAGATTCTTCGATATCAGAAGGAAGGTCTGTCTCGGATTCAGAACTCATTTTCAATGATGACATAAGCTTTAAATTTAAACATTTTATTCATTTATTTTCACAGCAACGCTTTGGTAATTTTGAAATATACTGAGCTGTCATAAACCTAGAATTTTATGTATTTTAAACATTATTTTAGCGGAATTAGATAAAATACGTTATGAAAACGTGATATTGTTTGACTCACATAATTTGCAAAACTCGCTTCGCTCGTTTTGGCAAATATTAACCTTTACATAACTGGTTACGTAAATAACTATTTGATGATTGTCTTTCAAATAAATTTGAGGACTTTTTAAAACAATGATTTCGTTATATATTATTTGGGATATTTTGGAAAGATGACAGTCTTTTTGGAAATATATTAGTTTTAGAAACAATTTGAGATTTTTTTTAGATGTTGGCTATATGATAAATCATTTGAGGGACTTTTTGAGAAGATCGTCAGTACGGTGGTGTGGATAGCGATACGGAATTCGAATCCGGAGATCCCGAGTTCGAATCGCACTCAAGCTAAAAATAAACTACTACACTGCGGCTCGGTGAGTGCGGACCCTGTACTGTAATTGGGATTAAGGTCCTATTGTACAGCGTAACGTAAATAAATAAATAAAATAGTTATTTGTGTATTAAGAGCGTAAAGTGATTCTTTGTTACTCGATACACGGTAATTGCAGCGCGAGCCGAAGGCGAGAGCTGCAATAGTGCAAGAGGAACAATGACACTTTACGCTCGTAATACACACATCATTTTTTTTTCTACGATTGCATCTTAAAATTATTAAAAACGTATGCATACTGAAAATAAATTCGTTCTATCAACTGTCAATATGACAAGTTTCTGTTTTGTTTGTATCCCTGGTAACTATTGAAATAAGCGCGCATTTAACATCTTTTTCGCGCGTTGCCATTGCGCAAAAAAGATATTTTTCGATTGTTTCACAGAAAACGTCTACTTTACGATGACATGAAATTTATGATAAGTAATACTAATCATTATTGACAGTGTTAAGTAATCATTCATTACTCAACACTTCACGACCAATCACACGTCTGAATTTTCATTACTTAACACTTTTATAGCCAATCAAAAAATAACGATAATTGCCGCGCGTTAAGTATGCTATGAAACAGTGAAGCGCGCTTTTGTTAATTATCTGTCAAAATTAGTTTAAAACGTGTTTGTTTACAATAATACTGTAATTTGTGTGACTATACATGTGAGTTATGGATTCTGAAAGCGAACAAAGTGACAGATATTGTAGAAGCCGCACACGTACGTTTCTTAAATTTACTGCCCGAAAAATAAAAAATAAAGTATGAACAAGTTTATAAAGCTTTTATGGATTGGCGAATACGCAAAAATGTAAATTCCTTTTCGGAACATGTTCTTATAGTATATTTTGGCGAACTTTCTGATAAATATAAATCATCGTCATTATGGGCTACTTATTCCATGTTAAGTAGTGTTAATATTTATTAAATAAAAATAAAAACAAAAAACTTAAGCAATCTGACTTATTCATAATGTAACATAAAAAAATAATTGTAAAATCTTATTACATAATAACATATAATCGTAGATAAAGTATAGTATTCTATTCGCAAGTAATAGCTATTACTCACTCGAATGATTTACAACACTCACCTTCGGCTCGTGTTGCAAACTTCATTCTCTTGAGTAATAGCTTATATTACTTACTCATTGAATAATATACTATAAATTTACGCGTTGAATCGCTGTTTCCATCAAAACACTTGTATTTCTGGGTGCAACACCCATTTTTAGAATCAGTCCAATACACATCGGGGTAGACACAGATATACCACAAAGATTTTGGTTATGTAGTGTACAATTTGGCACCAACACACCATTATATTCTGACTCATGCAACCATGGACCAACTGTTTGAGTACCGCAGCATGTAAGAACAATAAGATTACTTCTAATCACACAGAACAATGAAATGAAATTAAAATCTTATATTGCAAAACTTTTGTAAACAGATATCAAAACATACGTTTTTTTTCGTTTCTTCTCAGATTATGTGTATATATTTTTTGTGACATTTTTCATAAAGTTTTAAAATTATATTTTTGCTTGCTTCTACGAAGTAAAGGAAGTATTTTCGGTTTTGAGATATTCATTTTGAGCATCCCTGAATCCATTTTGACTAATTTCGTCGTGACGTCTGTACGTACGTATGTATCTCGCATAACTCAAAAACGGTAAGCCGTAGAAAGTATTTAGGACTGTTATAACACCTAGTTGTGCATCTCCCTTTTTGGTCATTATATAACTTCCGGAAGTGCTACTTTACTTGAATAATAGATTTTTATGAAATACTATATTCAAAAATAATACAAAATTATTTAAATTTGGTATATAAGACTACTATATCAATGGAAATAACATAATAGATTTAGGTTAAAATGGACTAACCGAAAGTGATACATTACATGAAGCGACTAACAGTTTGAAAAAATGGTTTTATTTTGATTTTAGAAATAAATGCTGCAAATCAAAGTTTTAAGTCTTTTGTATAAGAGAGATATCTAATTTAAAAATTATATATTTTTTTTGTAATTAAGTTTGCTATGGATTAGAACAAAAAATAAAAAATGTAATTTTAAATATGTGCAATTAAAAAATATCTATAGTTTAATACGCGTACAAGGAAGTCATGTGCTATCCACATCAAATTTTTATTACTATAAAAATAATTTAATTTTATAAGCTAAATAAACAGCTCCATGTACCGCCGAAAATTCTTCAATCATTAAATTGTTTAAAAGTTTTTTTTCTACGATTGCTATAAAAAGTTGACAATTACGCTCTCATTTGTCATCGTAAAGTTGACGTTTTCTGTGGAACAATCGAAAAATATCTCTTTTGCGGGTCTCCAATGGCAACGCGCGAAAAAGATATTAAATGAGCGCTTATTTCAATAGTTACCAGGGATACAAACAAATCAGAAACTTGTCATATTGACAGTTGACAGAACGAATTTATTTTCAGTACGTATACGTTTTTAAATAAGTTTAATGTGCAATCGTAGAAAAAATTATGTGTGTATCACGAGCGTAAAGTGTCTTTGTTCCTCTTATACTATTGCAGCTCTCGCCTTCGGCTCGCGCTGCAATTACCGTGCTCGAGTAACAAAGAATCACTTTACGCTCTTAATACACAAATAACTATATCGATTTTGGGTAGGTGGCTCAGTGGTATCGAGTCGGCCTGTGGATCTTGAGAACCCTGGTTCGATCCCCACAGCCGACAAACAATTTTCACCAAATTAAAAAATCTACCCCTGTGGCTCCTCCACCACTAATATCTTTGGAGGCCGTGATTTGACAGCTGTTCACACGCATAAATATATCACTTACTGAGATCTGCTTAGGCAGAGTGCCACACCCAGTGATGGGTAAAAGGCGTGATGATATATTTATTTTATTTTTTTTATTTTGTGTTACAATTCCAATATTTTTAAGTCTTTTGTGTCATCACGGGATCTACAATTATCTTCCGATATCTCGGCATCATCTTCGAGGAGCTGGGGAACTTACCAGCATCACTGGAGCTTGCAGCGTCATCGTGTCCTCTGTCAAAGTTACTCGACTACTGGTTATCAATTTTAAAACCTGCTGCTCACGAGATCTATGTAAGATATTTAAAATTAATATTTACAAAATTATTTCACTTCACATGCATAAATATATCACCTAGAAAGATCTGCTTCAACAAAGTGCCACACCCAATAAATTGACAAAAGGCGTGATGATATATTTATTTATTCTTATATAAATTTGAACGAAACTTTTTGACTTGGTTTATAATTAAACTTCTAATTATTTTAAAACACAATTGAAATATATATAATATATACCTATACAGACAATAATTTTAAGTAGCTCAGTGGTATCGAGTCGGCCTGTGGATCTTGAGAACCCTGGTTCAATCCCCACAGCCGACAAACAATTTTCACCAATTTAAATCTATCCCTGTAGCTTCCCCTCAAGTAATATTATTTACAGTGGTATTTCCGTTATCAATTGCACCAGCGATGAATTTCCGACGAAATGTACATTTCATTGGATCATTTTCAAAAAAATTCGTGATCCTATTGGTTGACAGTAACGTGTGGTGAATTCTCTTTATAATATCCTTTAAAAACAAATAATTTTTGAGAAAAACAATATAGGTGGCGCCATCTATTATCCATATGTTGAATCGAATTGAAAATAAAATTTGAAGACTTCTTCAATTGAAAAAGTCGATTTTGTATCAGGAGCGCAGCTCTGCAAGGAAGTTAACTCAGACGTTTTTATCAGAGTGCGATGAGAAATAAAATAATAATTTGTTTGTTGTGTCTGACATTATTTGACATATTGGATCAGAATTGGAAGCTTACTTTAATTTATTTTTTTATTCGAGCATTTATTTAATAATAAAATTAATTATAGCAGCTATTATTTTCTTTTTTCTACATAAATCTAGATAAATAAATACTTATTATTAAGTTATCTAATTTGTTTTATTTCTCATGGCGCTCTGATAATTGCTTTAAAGCGTGTATTTTCTTTTGCTTCTAACTCGGATATAAGAAACAATTGAACAACAAACTTATACTCAATGGATGTAGTTTTTCATTCTGAACATTTCTCTTCAGTACACTTTTGTTCTAAAATTAATAGGTAAACAGATATCGCTAAATCAAAATATTAACATTGAATTTCCTATGTTCGGAAAAAAAAGTAGACACCCGGTATATATATATATATATATATATATATATATATATATATATATATATATATCAACGTTTGTATTTCTTATATTTTGTCCTTTTTCATCGTTATTTTAAACAATTAAAGTCT
This sequence comes from Pterostichus niger, assembly GCA_947425015.1. Taxonomy (NCBI): domain Eukaryota; kingdom Metazoa; phylum Arthropoda; class Insecta; order Coleoptera; family Carabidae; genus Pterostichus; species Pterostichus niger. The sequence goes on from OX380352.1 coordinate 7,164,364, forward strand.
ACATGCAAGCTAGAGCAATGAAACATCAAAAATTTGTATCCGGAGTATCAGGAGAACACGGTATTGAGAAGATAACACAGCGTGTTGCTCTTGTCACCAGTTTGGCTATCCAATTACAAATTAATTAATTTCCACCCCGCCTACATTATGTCGTGACCATGCCAGATAATTAGTAACTAAATGGCGTGAATTAGTGATTTGATGACGCAGAGTATTGATTTTTTAATGCACTAGTCTTGCTAAGAATCTAGTTTGAACATTAATCTTTACGAAACTACATTGTGTTGAACCCCGCAAATTTAGACGGATACATGTCGGACACCAGTAGCTTCAATCACCGATAAAACAAACACAATTTTTGCGGTGAAACTTATTTTACGCCTAATCAAAAAATGTTTCAAATAAAAAAGTTTTATTTTATTATTTCCTGGACATTTTATTTAAAGTATTTTTTTATTAAGGCCCTCATATTTGACATAATCGTGCATTTATATGATATATAAAGTAGCAAATATTTCTTTAACTAAGGGATGAATCGAAAAAAGTTTCAAACAAAACTTCTTAGTTTTCTGATTTCCTGTTACATTTATTTGAAGTATTTTTTTATTTAGTCTCCCAGTTTCGAGATATTCACTCACGTATATAGTTCCTATATTGACAAGAGATGGCGCCAGCAGTCTTGTTTGAATGTTACGCTAAATACATTTTTCCGATTTATGACTATACCGTTCATTTTACCAAAATTTTTTAATGAAAGAAAATACTCATTAATTAATTCTCTACGTAATTTATTTAAAGCATTTTTCGATTAGACGCAAAATAAGTTTTTTTTTTTTGCAAAACTAAAATTATAAAATAGTTATTTTTGTATGAAGTGCACAAAATGAGTGTTTTTTTTTATTGCGCGTGAGAATGTCACATTTGAACGTGCTAAAAACAGGAATACAAACAACATTTTTTTACAACTGTAAATAAAGAATAATACAATAATTATTGATGTATTTAAGTGAATTGAAGGAAAACAATCAACAATAATATGAATTTAATACTATTGATGTGTTGTAACTAATGAAACCTGACAACAAATAATTTGGGAGCGTGCGCGAGATACTCATTTTGCGCACTAGAATACGAATACTCATTTTGCGCACTAGGGTGCAAAATAATGCACAAAATACGCGTTGCCATGGTGATGTAAATGATAAAACAATCACGTACTTCGCGTATTGATATTAGTGGAAAAAAAATGAACATTTTTTGACAGTTGTAGAAAAAATGATTTTTTGGACTTTCTGGCAAAGTAATTAAACTAGAAATGATTGTTATGACTTTTTGATAAATTAATTGTTTTATAAATAAAAAATAATAAAATAAATATATCATCACGCCTTTTACTCATTACTGGGTGTGGCACTCTGCCTAAGCAGATTTGGTAAGTGATATATTTATGCGCGTTGCCAGCCGTCAAATCACGGCCCCCAAAGATATTAGTGGAAGGGAAGCCACAGGGGTAGATTTAAATTGTTGAAAATTGTTTGTCGGCTGTGGGGATTGAACCAGGGTTCTCAAGATCCACAGGCCGACTCGATACCACTGAGCCATCTACTCCATAATATACAAATTATTTGTCAAAATTTTTGTCAAGATAAATAAATAAATATTATAAATATATCATCACGCCTTTTACCCATTACTGGGTGTGGCACTCTGCCTAAGGAGGTCTCTGTAAGTGATATATTTCTTCGCATGAAGGTCGGTTACCAGCCGTCAATCACGACCCCCAAAGATGTTAGTGGAGGGGAAGCCACAGCGGAAAATATATTTTGATGAAAATTGTTGGTCGGCTGTGGGGATCGAACCAGGTTTCTCAAGATCCACAGGCCGACTCGATACCACTGAGAAGAATACAAACAACATTTTTTCTACAACTGTAAATAAAGAATAATACAATAATTATAGATGTATTTAAGTAAATTGAAGGAAAACAATCAACAATAATATGAATTTGATAATATTGATGTGTTGTAACTAATGAAACCTGACAACAAATAATTTGGGAGCGTGCGCGAGATACTCATTTTGCGCACTAGAATACGAATACTCATTTTGCGCACTAGGGTGCAAAATAATGCGCAAAATACGCGTTGTCATGGTAATGTAAATGATGAAAAAATCACGTACTTCGCGTATTGATATTAGCGGAAAATAATGAACATCTTTTGACAGTTGTACAAAAATTATATTTTTGTGACTTGATGTTGATAATTATAAGCAGTTCTCTTGTTTTATTTTTGTGAAAAATTAAGAATGGTAATGGAAAAAATATGTAAAAAAAACATAATAATATTTGCTGTATAAAATTTAGTTTAGTTTAAAAATAAAATGGTTCAATTTTACATTGTTAATAACTATTTTTTTTAACATTAAATAATTAACAAATAAAAAAAAAGGAAATTTGAATTCGGTGCCTCAAGACTTCCCCAAATTATTTTTTTTTCTAAAAAATCTTCAAAGCAATTTTTTTTATATTCTTCCGAAATGCCACACCCATTAATAAGTAAAAGACGTGACATAAAATATATAAATATAAATATATCATTACGCCTTTTACCCATTACTGGACGTGGCACTCTGCCTAAGCAGATCTTGGTAACTGATATATTTCTTCGCGTGAAGTGCAGTTACCAGCCGTCAAATCACGGCCCCCAAAGATGCTAGTGGATGGGAAGCCACAAGGGTAGATTTAAATTGGTGAAAATTGTTTGTCGGCTGTGGGGATCGAATCAGGGTTCTCAAGATCCACAGGCCGACTCGATACCACTGAGCCACCTACCCCATTTAACAAATAGAAAAATGAAAATTTGAATTCTGTGTTTCAAGACTCCCCCAAATTATTTTTAAGACTATTATCGCTGCAAAAACTTTCGTAAATATTATTTCAAACATTTCTTTTTTAAACCTTCAAAGCAATTATTTTATATTCTTTTCTAAATGCCACATCCAATAATGGGTAAAAGACGTGATGATATATTTATTTTATTTATTTTTATAAATAATACCTTGACAGTATTTTAAATATAATGGGGTAGGTGGCTCAGTGGTAGACCTTGAGAACCCTGGTTCGATCCCCACAGCCGACAAACAATTTTCACCAATTTAAATCTACCCTTGTGGCTTCCCTTCAACTAAAATCTTTGGGGGGCGTGATTTGACGGCTGGTAACGCGCATAAATAAATCACTTACCGAGATCTACTACAGCAGAGTGCCACATCCAGTAATGAGTAAAAGGCGTGATGATATATTTATTTATTTTATTTAACAACAAAGACAAAATTAATTGTCATCCATACACTTGGTGTAACAAGGTTCAATAAAAAATGTAAATAATAATAATAATAATAATAATAATATATTTATTGCCCAACAGAGGTCCATTTACAGGGCAAAATACAAAAAGATATTTAAAAAAATAAAATAAACACTTGGCTATGTCTCACAAAATTCAGCCTCCAAGTCACCTTATGAGGGCATCGTCAGAGGCTGGCCAGCACTGTTAGTAACCATAGACTCGTTTCGCTCTTATTAGAGCTCATCAGTATGGTATAACTCACTTCTTCACCTAGAACAAAGTTCACGTGAAGAAGCTGGTGACGAAGAACTGTGCCAGCTTCTTCACGTGAACTTTGTTCTAGGTGAAGAAGTGAGTTATACCAGCCTCTGACGATGCCCTCATAAGGTGACTTGGAGGCTGAATTTTGTGAGACTTAGCCAAGTGTTTAGTTTATATTTTATTTATTTTAATAAATAATTTGTTGACAAGTATTTTAAATATAATATACAGACATTATAAATAACAAAAATCTGATGTGCACAGCACATGACTTCCTTGTACGCTTATTAAACTATAGATATTTTTTTAATTGCACATATATGACATTCAATCTTTTATTTTTTGTTCTAATCCATAGCAAACTTAATTTTTTTTTAAATAAAAAAATATATAATATTTAAATTTAGATATCTCGTTTATGCAAAAAGCTAATTTAAAAATTCTTAATGCGCTAGACGCAGAATTTAATTCTCTAAAACTTTTATTTGCAGCATTTATTTCTAAAATTAAAATAATACCATTTTTTCAAGGAAAACTGTTAGCAGCTTCATGCAATGTACCACTTCCGGTTAGTCTATTTTAACCAAAATCTATTATGTTATTTCCATTGATATAGTAGTCTTATATACCAAATTTGGAAAGTTTTAAATTATATTTGAATATAGTTTTTCATGAAAATCTATTATAGGCTTCAAGTAAAGTACCACTTCCGGTAGTTGTATAATAACCAAAAAGGGAGGTGCACAACTAGATGTTATAACAGTCCTAAATATAAAGTTTCAATTTTCTACGACTTACCGTTTTTGAGTTATGCGAGATACGTACGTACGTACGTACGTACAGACGGCACGACGAAATTAGTCAAAATGGATTCAGGGAGGGCCAAAATACCTATTTCCGTTGAAATCTGAGAACCGAAAATTTTCGCGATTACAATACTTCCTTTACTTCGTACAAGGAAGTAATAACAATACGTCTCTAGCTGTCTGTAATAACGTTTGACAATCAGCGAACTATTTTTGCGAGTTTCACAAGTCCTGCGAGTCCTGCAAGTACAACGAATCCAAAGACAGTTAAAAACCATTCATCAAATTATATCGTTGATAATCTGTTCTTTGCTTTCACCTAAATTCACATTTCTTCTCACGTTGTTCTATTTCTGTTCAAGTAGATGAATGAATACACAAGAAGTGTTGAATAAAATTATCTCTTTCACTTCATTATGCAATCTGAAACAAAGAAATACATATTTATTATAATAACTCGAAATTATAAGAAATACATGAGGTAGGTACAAAAGAGATCGAATTGAAATCTAGGGATTTATGTGACATGTGGTAACACTGTAGAATATATTTTGACCAGAGATGTGCATCTACGTGTAATCTTTAATTGTCGACATCTACACGTAGACAATACGTCGACAATTCTAGCGACGTAGACAATGTAAACAATGTAGATAATGCATCTGACAGTTGTAAAATTCAACATAACCTAAATTTATTCCTTTGTAACTATTACATGTATTCGTATTCGTAAGCTCGGGTCATTATCGGTCTTTATATAATAAAACTAATAAAGCAAGTGCTCGTACATTACTAGACGAATGTCTGTCTTGGGTCTTGGGCGAACTGTCATATTTTTAAAATCGATCAACGCGCCATCTCACCAGACGGAGTTTTCCTTGGCGCTATTTTTAACAGTAACCAGTTGACAAATTTTGAACGTTTTGCCCTGCAAAACAATTTTTTTTTAATGTAATACCTAGAATAAAAATAAAAAGCTCTACCAACTTGTAAAATTCCCTAGTTCTAGGGATAAAATTTTAATATAACTTAAGTGAAGACAGGTGTTTTCATTGTCTACATAGTCTACATTGTTTACATGAAAAATGAAGACGTAGACTACATGATTGTTTACACGTAGAGAATAGCGTAGATTACTTGCAGTAGACTACACGCACATCCCTGCCTACCCCATTTAATTAATCAATTTATTTATTTATTTATTTATGTTACGTTTCTGATTTTGACATTTTTACCTGTAAATTCAGAAGAATATATTTGAAATATTGTACATTCTAAAATAATTATCTGCCGTAAGAAATACTTTTAGATTGTTATGAAAAACATTTTAAAAATATGTAAGGTTATAATTTTGAAATGACAGCTGTGAAGTAGTACCAATCTTACAAAATAAAAAGTTACCAAAACCAGTTTGACAGTTTGGATCAATTATGACCACAAATGGGGTAGATGGCTCAGTGGTGGATCTTGAGAACCCTGGTTCGATCCCCACAACCGACAAACAATTTTCAACAAATTAAATCAAGCCCTGTGGCTCCCGCTCCACTAATATATTTAGGACCCGTGATTTGACGGTTAGTTCACGCGCATAAATATATCACTACCGAGATCTGTTACGGCAGAGTGCCACACCCAGCAATGGGTAAAAGGCGTGATGATATATTTATTTATTTTATTTATTTATAATGCGAAATAAATAAATAAAATAAATATATCATCACGCCTTTTACCCATTACTGGGTGTGGCACTCTGCCTAAGCAGATCTCGGTAAGTGATATATTTTGTCGCGTGAAATGCGGTTACCAGCCGTCAAATCACGGCCCTCAAAGATTTTAGTGGAGAGGGAGCCACAGTGGTAGATTCACAGGCCGACTCGATACATGGGGTAGTGGCGGATTTTGAGAATCCTGGTTCGATTCCCACAGCCGACAAACAATTTTCACCAAATTAAATCTACCCCTGTGGCTCCCCCTCCACAAATATCTTTGAGGCCGTGATTTGACGGTTAATTCACGCGCATAAATATATCACTTACCGAGATCTGCTTAGGTAGAATGCCATATCCAGTAATGAGTAAAAGGCGTGATGATATATTTATTTTTATTTTGTCAGTTCAAAGATATTTATATAGGGTAGGTGGCTCAGTGGTGGATCTAGAGAACCCTGGTTCGATCCCCATAGACGACAAACAATTTTTACCAAATTAAATTAAATTAATTAATTAAATGGAGTTTGTGGTCTAGTGGGTATGCAGTCGGCTTGCGGTTCTTAAGGACCCGAGTTCGATTCCTGCAACCGACAAACTGGCATTCACCAATTTAATATCAACTCCTGTGGCTCCCCCTTCACTAACAACTTTGGGGGCCATAATTTGACGGCTGGTAACCGCACTTCACGCGTAAAAATATATCACTAACCGAGATCTGCTCCGGCATAGTGCCACACCCAGTAATGGGTAAAAGGCGTGATGATATATTTATTTATTATTGGTGGTCTAGTGGGTATACAGTCGGCTTGCGGTTCTTGAGGACCCGAGTTCGATTCCCGCAACCGACAAACTGGCTTTCACAAGTTTAATATCAACTCCTGTGGCTCCCCCTCCACTAACAACTTTGGGGCTGTGATTTGACGGCTGGTAACCGCACTTCACGCGTAAAAATCACACAGGTAAAAGGCGTGATGATATATTAATATTATTTTTATTTATTTAAATCTACCCCTGTGGTTCTCCCTCCACTAACATCTTTGGGGGCCGTGATTTGACGGTCAGTTCACGCGCATAAATATATCAATTACGAGATCTGTTACGGCAGAGTGCCACACCCAGTAATGGGTAAAAGGCGTGATGATATATTTATATTATTTTTATTAATTTAAATCTACCCCTGTGGCTCCCCCTCCACTAACATCTTTGGGAGCCGTTATTTGACGGCTGGTTCACACGCATAAATATTTCACTTACCGAGATCTGTTACGGCAGAATGCCACAACCAGTAATGGGTAAAAGGCGTGATGATATATTTATTTTTCATTTATTTAAATCTTCCCCTGTGGCTCTCCCTCCACTAACATCTTTGAGGGCCGTGATTTTACGGCTGGTGACGCGCATAAATATATCACTTACCGAGATCTACTACGGCAGAGTGCCACATCCAGTAATGAGTAAAAGGCGTGATGATATATTAATATTATTTTTATTTATTTAAATCTACCCCTGTGGCTCCCCCATCACTAATATCTTTGGGGGCCGTTATTTGACGGTCAGTTCACGCACATAAATATATCACTTACCGAGATCTGTTACGGCAGAGTGCCACACCCAGTAATGGGTAAAAGGCGTAATGATATATTTATTTATTTTATTTATTAAATCTACCCCTGTGGCTTCCCCTCCACTAACATCTTTGGGAGCCGTGATTTGACGGCTGGTTCACGCGCATAAATATATCACTTACCGAGATCTGTTACGGCAGAGTGCCACTCGCAGTAATGGGTAAAAGGCGTGATGATATATTTATATTATTTCTATTTATTTAAATCTACCCCTGTGGCTCCCCCTCCACTAACATCTTTGGGAGCCGTGATTTGACGGTCAGTTCACGCACATAAATATATCACTACCGAGATCTGTTACGGCAGAATGCCACATCCAGTAATGGGTAAAAGGCGTGATGATATATTTATTTTTCATTTATTTAAATCTTCCCCTGTGGCTCTCCCTCCACTAACATCTTTGGGAGCCGTTATTTGACGGCTGGTTCACGCGAATAAATATATCACTTACCGAGATCTGCTCAGGCAGAGTGCCATACCCAGTAATAAGTAAAAGACGTGATGATATATTTATTTATAACTCGAAATAAAATTATAAGAAATACATGTGTTTGAAATGGCACAAATGTCACACATTATATTATAGTAATACGTCATTTTCAACTAAAAGAAACTGAACATAAATTCTTTAAATCGTTTTGGAAATAAGCCAAAAGTATGTTCAATAAATCTTAAAAACCAAACTTCTTTTAAATGTATTTTGAAATTTCAATTCCATTCCAAGAAAATTCGCTGAAATCGTTTTTAAAATACACATTTTATCACAAAAACAGACAAATAATTTGTAATAAATATATGAATTATGAATGTAGATGAGGTGTGGAATAAGGTTCATTTTAATAAAAAAAGTCAATTAAATTATTATATGTATTTACGGCATACAATAATCTTGCAAATTTATTTCATTAGCAACATATTTATAAATAATTAAATGTATTTTTCTGAAATCGTCAAGAAAATGCCTACTTTCCTGACGCATTTTAGTATGGAAAGTAAGTGTTTACCTGACTCAAATAAATAAACTAAATAACTAAAAAATTTAATAAGATTTTTATTTATTTTTATCAATAATATTAATACTAAATATACAATTGCTTAAATTACTAAAATTTATGTATGACACTGGCGAATTTGAAGCTAAATTTATTGGAGATTCAGTAAATAAAATAAGCAAGTAGCACATTTGCTGACAAATTATTTTGCTTTTTCCAATCCATGAAAATTTCATACTCTTTATCATATCGGTCTTTGGACTTGCTCGGTAATAAATTTTCAACAGCCGCAGTTGCTTGATTTAAGATTTCAGGAGGAGTACTTGAAAATACCGCCTCATACTCATTTTCATCTATATTTGTCAACATTATAAAGAAATCTTCTCTGTCAACAATATTACTTTTGACACAAATATGTTCAATAGATTTTTCACATAAGATATTGTTTTCAACAACTTTTGTTATCACCTTGGATATGTAGTTTGCTGCCAATATGATTCTTACCAAAAAATTAAACATTTTGAACTATTTATTATTAATTATATTGATAAAATATAAATATGAACGATTTCAGAAAAAATAGTATACATAATACGTCACGAAAGTGTTTTACTTGACTCAGCGAATTAAAATACTCGGCCTGGCGGCCTCGTACTTCAAACAACCGCTTCGTCAAGTAAAGCATCACTTTCCTGACTATGAATATGTAATATACTATTATTATAAATTAAAATAGATATATCACTAAGTCATTTACTCATTACTGAGTGTTGTACTCTGCCGTAGCATATCTTAGTAAATGATATATTTATGCGCGTTTCCTCCAAAGATGTCGTGAAAATTGTTTTGTAAAATTCTAGTCCAAATTTAAATTGTTACGGTTAAAATAATTAGTAGAAGCGTAATAAAATTTGCAACTTAAATTATTATTTAAATAAATATTTAAAAATATTGTCTTAATTATTATAAATTAAAATAAATATATCACCACGCCATTTACTCATTACTGAGTGTTGTACTCTGCTGTAGCAGATCTTAATAAATGATATATTTATGTCGTGAAAATTGTTTGTAAAATTCTAGTTGAAATTTTTACTGTCAAAACAATATTTTTTATAACTCGCAAAATTTAGGGTATTTCATTTCTAGCGAACATTTTTAGTGTCACTGGTTTAATAGTACATTTAATTTTTTTTAAATATATAAAAATAAGGTATTACACCAGGTACCTACATAATAACTAATTAATAAATGATTATTTGTAGGCAGTGTTTATACTTTTTTCTACTTCCGTTAGGAAATAGACGTTTTATTTCACTTATTTGAGTTGGGTAATGAACTGCATTATTTAACTAGTGAAATAATGAAGTAACATAGCAACAGATATCGTGGTAGACGAATTCTGATGTGTTATTCTTTTATTTTTTGAATTTATACCTGTCATTAATATGTCAAATTTTCATAATTCCAAAAACGCTCTTTTGTATTTATTAGAACGCAAGTAGAAAAAAATATTGTATGAAACTAGTAAGAAAATAGGTTATTACCTTACTTATGTGTTTACATAACTCGGCTACGCCTCGTTCTGCAAATTTCACATGCGTAAGGTAATAACCTTCATTTCCTTACTAGTTTCATAAATAGCTATTATTTCATTAGCAACATAATTATAAATAATTACATGTACTATTAAATTAGTGACACTAAAAATGTTCACTAGGAATTAACCACCCTAATTTTTGCGAATTTCAAAAAAAATATTTTTGTTCTATAATCAGTATATCAAATTATATATGTCATTAAAGTTTCGTGCAGAGGTATAGAAACACTCTTAATGTTTTTGCAAACTTTTGAACCACCTTGTATATTAGAAATATCTCTGAAACCAGTGGCACTAAAAATTTCCTTTCATCTAAATGCAAATAATTTTGCTAATTTTATTTTTTGCAAACAAACAATTTTCCCCAATTTAAAAAAATCTACCCCTGTGGCTCCTCCTCCACTAATATCTTTGGAGGCCGTGATTTGACGACTGGTAACCGTACTTCACACGAAAAAATATATCACTTACCGAGATCTGCTTAGGCAGAGTGCCACACCCAGTGATAGGTAAAGGGAGTGATGATATATTTATTTTATTTATTTATTTATTTTTTGCAATAATTTTTAAACATGCTGTATATTAGAAATACCTATCAAACTAGTGGTACTTAAAATGTTTACTTTATTCAAACTACACATAATTTTGCTAATTTTAAATTAATAGTACTAAATATGTTGACTAGATTCAAATAAATAAATATATCATCATGCTATTTTTTTTTTGGCTCAGTGGTATCGAGTCGGCCTGTGGATTTTGAGAACCCTGGTTCGATCCCACAGACGACAAACAATTTTCACCCCTGTATCTCCCCCTCCACTAATATCTTTGGGAGGCGTGATTTTACGGCTGGTAATCGCAATGGGTAAAAGGCGTGATAATATATTTATTTATTTATACAACATCACGCCATTTACCCGTTACTGGGTGTGGCACTCTACATAAGCAGATCTTAGTACGTGATATATTTTTTCGCGTGAAGTACGGTTACCAGCCGGCAAATCACGGCCCTCAAAAAATTGTTTTGGTTAAATAAATAAATTAAATAAATAAATAAATATAACATCACGCTTTTTACCCGTTACTGGGTGTGGCACTCTGTCTAAGCAGATCTCAGTAAGTGATATATTTATGCGCGTGAACAGACCGTCAAATCACGGCCCCCAAAGCTGTAAGTGTAGGAGGAGCCACAGGGGTAGATTTAAATTGGTGAAAATTGTTTGTCGGCTACACATAATTTTACTAATTTAAATTTTTTTACAATAATTTTTAAACACGCTGTATATTAGAAATACCTCTGAATCCAGTGGTACTAAATATGTTTACCATATGCAAACTACACATAATTATTCAAGATTTAAGAATAAAATTGTTTGATTCTTCTTTTAAATGTATTTTGAAATTTCAATTCCATTTCAAGGAAATTCGCCGAAATCTTTATTAAAATACAAATTTTATCACAACAGACATATAATTTGTAATTAATACATGAATTATGTATGTAGATGAGGTGTGAAATAAGGTTCATTTTAATACAAAAGTCAAGTAAATTATCATATGTATTTAGGGCATTCAATAATCTTGCAAATTTATTTTTATTATTATTTAATAAAATAAATTTGCAAAAGTCAACTAGAGTCAAATGAAATAAGTTTTAAATCATTTAAATTAGAGATGGGCGAATATCATCCACGAATAGTCGAATGCCGCGAATATTGACATTATTCGATATTCGAGATTTTCGAATATTAACGTCAGTATAGCGAACATTCGAATACCTCGAATATCGCGTCATATGTTGACCTCAATTTTTGACTATGATTTTCTTTATCATTTGTACATAAACTTAAAGCTATTACAATACTTTGAAATTATTAATAACAAAGATATTTTGTTTCAAAACCATGAAGACGTACCATATTTCAAATTTGTTTTTCGCCAACATCAGCCCGTACGTTTCACCTTAAATTTGAAGTTTTCGTCTTTTTATTTTTTGTTTGTACTTTTTGTTTTTATTTTATTTTATCTTAACAATTTCATTCAAATAATGAAAAGGACATAATAAAATAATTATTAATAATAAATAAAGTAACTTTTAGGAGTATTCAAATATTCGAGTACCTACCTCGAATATTCGAGATCTGATTAATATTCGTATTCGATATTCGAATTCGAGAACCTTGATATTCGCCCATCTCTAATTTAAATTATATTATGATAAATTCTTATTATTTCTTGTCGTGTTATTAAAATGTCATTTAACGAACTGGTTTCCAAACCGCGAAATAACGACTTAATCACATGTTGACAAACCGTGGTTGTGAAGATATGTACATACCTACACATAACATTACACTATATCCCATTAAATGGGGTAGCACGAACCCGTCAACATTCTCATCCTGACACACGATACTCGTTTATACTTCCTCCATACGAACTCTTTCTTTCCTCACAACCAAAATCCATCATCACGCAACAAACATTCATCCATTCGCTCCTGTACACCTGTTTCGTAAATCTTCACTTACGCCCACTTCTCTAAAAACGAATCTATAAGAAATGAAGGCTTGTTTAAAAATACATTTAACACAATTGCAGTTACACACTGTATAGTAAAAACTGAAAATGAAGTAAAAAAAGATGAGGAGCATCTTCCTGCGCTTGTTTTTGAAACTGAATTCCACACAATTGCAGTTGGATACTCTATAGTAAAAACAGAAAATGTATCAAAAGATGAGGAAGGAAGGGAGTATCTTGCTGCGTTTGTTTTTGAAGGTGAACTCCACACAATTGCAGGTAAACACTCGAAAAATCTAACCAATGAATCTAAAATCAATCCTTATTCGTCACATTCATCCCGCAATTAATTCCTATCCTGCACACCACTTTTGCTTCAACCACATTCATAATTCTTTTCATACAAGCTCGTTTATTCTTCACGCTCAGAATCTTTCGCTCACGCAACAACCCTTCAATCATATTCATCCACTTGGTCCTAGGTCGTCCATTTATTTATTTATTTTATTTTCTGTTATTTTAATTTCATAGAAAAAGTAGAGTATATTATGTTTTTATGTACTCGCTTAGTTTTGTCAAAAATCAAATGAGACGTTATATACTATTCATATTCCGTCAGTACGGTGGTGTGGATAGCAAGACGGAATTCGAATCCGGAGATCCCGAGTTCGAATCTCACTCAAGATAAAAATGAACTACTACATTGCGGCTCGGTGAGTGCGGAGCCTGTACTGTAATTGGGATTAAGTTCCTGTTGTACAGCGTAACATAAATAAATAAATAAATTTTGGGGTAATTTAGCAAGATGCCATATTAATACAATTCGTAGAATTAGATATTTAATACTGAATTTGATTTTAAATGAGGTAGGTGGCTCAGTGGTGGATATTGAGAACCCTAGTTCGATCCCCACAGCCGACAAATAATTTTCACCAATTTAAATCTCCTCCTCCACTAATATTTTTAGGGGCCGTGATTTGACGGATGGTAACCGCAATTTACGCGAAAAAATATATCACTTATTGAGATCTGCTTAGGCAGAGTGCCATACCCAGTAATAAGTAAAAGGCGTGATGATATATTTATTATTTATTTTATATTATGGGGTAGGTGGCTCAGTTTTATCGAGTCGGCCTGTGGATCTTGAGAACCCTGGTTCGATCCCCACAGCCGACAAACAATTTTTACCAATTTAAATCTATCCCTGTGGCTCGCCCTCCACTAACACCTTTGGGGGCAGTGATTTGACGGTCTGTTCACGCGCATAAATATATCACTTACCGAGATCTGCTTCGGCAGAGTGCCACACCCAGTGATGGGTAAAAAGCGTGATGATATATTTATTTTATTTTAATTTTACTAGTTCAAATATATTTTTATGGGGTAAGTGGCTCAGTGGTATCGAGTCGGCCTGTGGATCTTGAGAACCCGGGTTCGATCTCCACAGCCGACAAACAATTTTCACCAATTTAAATCTCCCCCTCCACTAATATCTTTGGGGGCCGTGATTTGACGGATAGTAACCGCACTTCACGCGAAAAAATATATCACTTATAGAGATCTACTTAGGCAGAGTGCCACACCCAGTAATGGGTAAAAGGCGTGATGATATATTTATTATTTATTTTATATTATGGGGTAGGTGGCTCAGTGGTATCGAGTCGGCCTGTGGATCTTGAGAACCCTGGTTCGATCCCCACAGCCGACAAACAATTTTCACCAATTTAATTCTATCCCTGTGGCTCCTCCTCCACTAACATCTTTGAGTGCAATGATTTGACGGCTAGTAACCGCACTTCACGAGAAAAAAATATATCACTTATCGAGATCTGCTTACGACAGAGTGCCACACCAAGTAATGGGTAAAAGGCGTGATGATACATTTATTTATTTTATTATAAACAATAGTCATCTTTTCAAAAAGTCCATCAAATTATTTTTAAATCAACTTTTTCACAAAAAGTAATTTAAAATCATTTTAAAAACAGTCATCTTTTCAAAAAGACCTTCAAATCATTTTTAAATCAAAGTTTTTCCCAAAAAGTCATTTAAAATAATTTAGAAAATAGTCATTTTGTCCCTCAAATCATTTTTAAATCAAAGTTTTTTCCAAAAAGTCATTTAAAATCATTTTAAAAATAGGCATCTTTTCAAAAAGGCCTTCAAATCATTTTTAAATCAACGTTTTTCCCAAAAAGTCATTTAAAATAATTTTAAAAACAGTCATCTTTTCAAAAAGACCTTCAAATCATTTTTAAATCAACATGTTTTCCCAAAAAGTCATTTAAAATAATTTAAAAAACAGTCATCTTTTCAAAAAGGCCTTCAAATCATTTTTAAACCAACGTTTTTTCCCCCAAAAAGTCATTTAAAATCGTTTAGAAAATTGTCATTTATTTTATAAAAACCAGTTCAAAGATATTTATTAAAATATATTTCAAATACTTTAAAATCATTTTAAAAACAGTCATCTTTTCAAAAAGGCCTTCAAATCATTTTTAAACCAACGTTTTTTCCCCAAAAAGTCATTTAAAATAGTTTAGAAAATAGTCATTTATTTTATAAAAACCAGTTCAAAGATATTTCAAATACTGAAAATGTAAAAACTTTGATCCGATTTTCAAGCAATTTCAAGTACAATTCGTTCACAGAACTAGTATGAGTCTAATTCCAAAAAACTTGCAAAACTTTCAAACTTTTTTAATATTTTTCTTTATAATAGCGATTCTTCGTACCTAGTCTTCTTTGAACAAGAAATAGGCCACACAAGATTTTAAGTTTTCCCATTAATAATATACGAAGAATTGTAAGTTACCTTCAATATATTTATAATTTTTCACGAATTTATGGAAACTGTGGTTTTTATTTTAATCTATAAACTGATAAAATTCTAAACAAGGTCAGTTATAAAATAAAATTTCAATTATTTCTTATAATAATGGAGGTAGAAATTGAGCTCTAGCTTGTGGCACAACAGCGCTAGTATTGTGCTACAACTATCTGTAAATGTTTAAATTAAATTTAGTAGGTTCAGCTTAAACAAAGTCAGCTATAAAATAATATTTCAATTCTTTCTTATAATAATGAAAGTAGAAATTGAGCTCTAGCTTGTGGTACAACAGCGCTAGTATTGTGCTACAACTATCTGTAAATGTTTAAATTAAATTTAGTAGGTTCAGCCTAAACAAAGTCAGTTATAAAATAAAATTTCAATTATTTCTTATAATAATGAAAGTAGAAATTGAGCTCTAGCTTGTGGCACAACAGCGCTATTATTGTGCTACAACTATCTGTAAATGTTTAAATTATATTTAGTAGGTTCAGCCTAAACAAAGTCAGTTATAAAATAAAATTTCAATTATTTCTTATAATAATGGAGGTAGAAATTGAGCTCTAGCTTGTGGCACAACAGCGCTAGTATTGTGCTACAACTATCTGTAAATGTTTAAATTATATTTAGTAGGTTCAGCCTAAACAAAGTCAGTTATAAAATAAAATTTCAATTATTTCTTATAATAATGAAAGTAGAAATTGAGCTCTAGCTTGTGGCACAACAGCGCTAGTATTGTGCTACAACTATCTGTAAATGTTTAAATTATATTTAGTAGGTTCAGCCTAAACAAAGTCAGTTATAAAATAAAATTTCAATTATTTCTTATAATAATGAAAGTAGAAATTGAGCTCTAGCTTGTGGCACAACAGCGCTAGTATTGTGCTACAACTATCTGTAAATGTTTAAATTAAATTTAGTAGGTTCAGCCTAAACAAAGTCAGTTATAAAATAAAATTTCAATTATTTCTTATAATAATGAAAGTAGACATTGAGCTCTAGCTTGTGACACAACAGCGCTAGTATTGTGTTACAACTATCTGTAAATGTTTAAATTAAATTTAGTAGGTTCAGCCTAAACAAAGTCAGTTATAAAATAAAATTTCAATTATTTCTTATAATAATGAAAGTAGACATTGAGCTCTAGCTTGTGACACAACAGCGCTAGTATTGTGTTACAACTATCTGTAAATGTTTAAATTAAATTTAGTAGGTTCAGCCTAAACAAAGTCAGTTATAAAATAAAATTTCAATTATTTCTAATAATAATGAAAGTACAAATTGAGCTCTAGCTTGTGGCACAACAGCGCTATTATTGTGCTACAACTATCTGTAAATGTTTAAATTATATTTAGTAGGTTCAGCCTAAACAAAGTCAGTTATAAAATAAAATTTCAATTATTTCTTATAATAATGGAGGTAGAAATTGAGCTCTAGCTTGTGGCACAACAGCGCTAGTATTGTGCTACAACTATCTGTAAATGTTTAAATTATATTTAGTAGGTTCAGCCTAAACAAAGTCAGTTATAAAATAAAATTTCAATTATTTCTTATAATAATGAAAGTAGAAATTGAGCTCTAGCTTGTGGCACAACAGCGCTAGTATTGTGCTACAACTATCTGTAAATGTTTAAATTAAATTTAGTAGGTTCAGCCTAAACAAAGTCAGTTATAAAATAAAATTTCAATTATTTCTTATAATAATGAAAGTAGACATTGAGCTCTAGCTTGTGACACAACAGCGCTAGTATTGTGTTACAACTATCTGTAAATGTTTAAATTAAATTTAGTAGGTTCAGCCTAAACAAAGTCAGTTATAAAATAAAATTTCAATTATTTCTTATAATAATGAAAGTAGACATTGAGCTCTAGCTTGTGACACAACAGCGCTAGTATTGTGCTACAACTATCTGTAAATGTTTAAATTATATTTAGTAGGTTCAGCCTAAACAAAGTCAGTTATAAAATAAAATTTCAATTATTTCTTATAATAATGGAGGTAGAAATTGAGCTCTAGCTTGTGGCACAACAGCGCTAGTATTGTGCTACAACTATCTGTAAATGTTTAAATTATATTTAGTAGGTTCAGCCTAAACAAAGTCAGTTATAAAATAAAATTTCAATTATTTCTTATAATAATGAAAGTAGAAATTGAGCTCTAGCTTGTGGCACAACAGCGCTAGTATTGTGCTACAACTATCTGTAAATGTTTAAATTATATTTAGTAGGTTCAGCCTAAACAAAGTCAGTTATAAAATAAAATTTCAATTATTTCTTATAATAATGAAAGTAGAAATTGAGCTCTAGCTTGTGGCACAACAGCGCTAGTATTGTGCTACAACTATCTGTAAATGTTTAAATTAAATTTAGTAGGTTCAGCCTAAACAAAGTCAGTTATAAAATAAAATTTCAATTATTTCTTATAATAATGAAAGTAGAAATTGAGCTCTAGCTTGTGGTACAACAGCGCTAGTATTGTGCTACAACTATCTGTAAATGTTTAAATTAAATTTAGTAGGTTCAGCCTAAACAAAGTCAGTTATAAAATAAAATTTCAATTATTTCTTATAATAATGGAGGTAGAAATTGAGCTCTAGCTTGTGGCACAACAGCGCTAGTATTGTGCTACAACTATCTGTAAATGTTTAAATTAAATTTAGTAGGTTCAGCCTAAACAAAGTCAGTTATAAAATAAAATTTCAATTATTTCTTATAATAATGAAAGTAGACATTGAGCTCTAGCTTGTGACACAACAGCGCTAGTATTGTGTTACAACTATCTGTAAATGTTTAAATTAAATTTAGTAGGTTCAGCCTAAACAAAGTCAGTTATAAAATAAAATTTCAATTATTTCTTATAATAATGAAAGTAGACATTGAGCTCTAGCTTGTGACACAACAGCGCTAGTATTGTGCTACAACTATCTGTAAATGTTTAAATTAAATTTAGTAGGTTCAGCCTAAACAAAGTCAGTTATAAAATAAAATTTCAATTATTTCTAATAATAATGAAAGTACAAATTGAGCTCTAGCTTGTGGCACAACAGCGCTAGTATTGTGTTACAACTATCTGTAAATGTTTAAATTATATTTAGTAGGTTCAGCCTAAACAAAGTCAGTTATAAAATAAAATTTCAATTATTTCTTATAATAATGAAAGTAGAAATTGAGCTCTAGCTTGTGGCACAACAGCGCTAGTATTGTGCTACAACTATCTGTAAATGTTTAAATTAAATTTAGTAGGTTCAGCCTAAACAAAGTCAGTTATAAAATAAAATTTCAATTATTTCTTATAATAATGAAAGTAGAAATTGAGCTCTAGCTTGTGGTACAACAGCGCTAGTATTGTGCTACAACTATCTGTAAATGTTTAAATTAAATTTAGTAGGTTCAGCCTAAACAAAGTCAGTTATAAAATAAAATTTCAATTATTTCTTATAATAATGAAAGTAGAAATTGAGCTCTAGCTTGTGGCACAACAGCGCTAGTATTGTGCTACAACTATCTGTAAATGTTTAAATTTTTAGTAGGTTCAGCAAATTATGAATGTAACACAAGCAAAGGTCTAAACATAATTAAAAGAATTTCATAAGATCATTAAAAAACCTAGTTTTTCTGCTAGTATAGCTAATCACTATGATATATCTCTTCCGTAGTATAACGGTTAATTTTAGTAGTCGACTAAACAGAACATTAAACTTGATACTATTACATATACGATGTTACACCTACACATAGAGAATTTTATTTTTTTATTTATTTCAAACATAAATAAAAAAGTGTTAAAAAAAGACAATTTGATGGCGTAAAACAAGCTACAATCGACCAGTTGAATATTCGAAAACATTTGAAACGCATGCGTCACTACCGTGACGTCACAACTTGTTGCATTT
This sequence comes from Pterostichus niger, assembly GCA_947425015.1. NCBI lineage: Eukaryota > Metazoa > Arthropoda > Insecta > Coleoptera > Carabidae > Pterostichus > Pterostichus niger. Next base: position 7,183,950 of record OX380352.1, read on the forward strand.
GTTGGACCAGGAATTCCAAACAGTTTTTATAAATATATAGAATTTTTTTTCATATTTTATTAATTTTGAAAGCAATGTTTTCATATTTCGCAAAAATTACTACATTTATTTATGAGTCAAATTGTAGAAGAACCCGGGTTCGATTCCAACAACTGACAAACAGTTTTCACTATATTTAAATTACCCCTAATAGCTTCATCCACTAAATTATTTTCGGGCCAGGATTTGATGGCCGGTAACGTTAATAAAAATGTATCACTTACCGAGATTTGCTACGGCGGCGTGCCACGCCCAGTAATGGGTACAATACTTGGGGATATATTTATATTTTTACATATAAATACACAATTTTTTAAATGTTTTATTAATTTTTATTCAAAATAAATATATCATCACGTCTTTTATCCATTACTGGGTGTGGCACTCTGCCGTAAACAGATCTCGGTAAGTGATATATTTCTTCGCGTGAAGTGCGATTACCAGCCGTCAAATCACGGGCCCCAAAAGATATTAGTGGAGGGGGAGCCAAAGGGATAGATTTAATTGTATGTCGCTGTGGGGATCGAACCAGGGTTCTCAAGATCCACCACTGAGCCACCTACCCCATATAATTTTTTTCGTAACACATGCACAAGAAACACGATCTTATTCCCTAATTTTAGAGAGAGAAACACTACTTTTCTCCCCTAGGGAGAGAAACATTATGTTTCTATAGGTACCATGTTTCTCTCCCTAGAGCGATGTTTCTCTCTCTAGAGACTATGATTATTCGCTGTTTGCGGAGTTTCCTAGGTAACTAGTTACGCAACCCATATTTGACATTTGTCCTGATAAGACAGTAATTTTTGTGCACTTGTTACGAAAAGTATAATATGCTTCACGGGAAGGCTCGACTTCTGCTCGAGCCTTCGGCCCTCGCTTACGTCTCGGTTTGCCAACTTCACACGCGGGAATAATCGCTTGTTTCCCTCCCTTGATGCATAACATACTATATTCAATGTTTTTAATTTCAATCTTTGACTTGAAGTGATATATTTCTTCGCGTGAATTATGGCTACCGGCCGTTAAATTACGTCCACCAAAAGATACAAAGAAAATTATTAATAAACCTGTAGATTTAAGACCCGAGTTCGATTCCTGGTAGACGTAGTAATGTGTACAAGGCTATAAGCAACTATAATTAAGATTGATATCTAAATGGTTGTAGCACAATGGTAGAACTGTCGCTGCAATTGCAGCTAGGTCAATCAGCAAGGCAAAATTAAATTCTGAAGACATAAATATTTATCTATATTTAGAATATACATGCTACTATTTCTAACAGTTTGAGGACCTCTCGCATAGCTTCTAGTATCTTTGTGAATGAACTTTCGTTCTGGTGTCTACATAGCTCTTCAGTTGCGCCCTAACATTGCTCAGAAACGCATGTTTGATGCTGCTGTAACGAAAATACAAATTACGAAAAATTTATGAAAGAAAAATATATTACTTGTTTAATACTGCATTAAAGTGATTAAATATTAATTTAAAAACAGTGAAAAATAATTAATTGTGAATTTAAAATATTGTAATTATTTTAAAAGTGTAAACTAATAATTAAATGATAAAAGTTTTTTTGACGTAAGCAAATGTGTATTGAAAAAAATCTACCTGTTATTTAGTATAAAAACAGCACTGAATACGTATTCAGTAGTGGTAGTAATAATGTGTAAACATATAATATTAATTACAAAAAACAGACATCTATTATTAAAAAAACGAATTATAACAAATCAAACTTAAAACGTATTTAAAAAAATGAGAAAAAAAACATCAACAAATGAACTTAAAACAAACTCAGAGATTGCTATGATTTCAACAATAGCTTCTTTGATTGCCTCAACAACGCTAAATACAGGAGATATCATCCCAATAGATATAAACAGTACCACGACGTCTAATTACTATTATTCTACAATAGATATCTCTGATTCTAGAAATATAAGTTTCCTAAATGATAGTGATTCGCCGGTGTTTCCTACGTATATTAGAAACACTTCAATTGTATTTTGTGTTGTTATAATGTGTCTAGGAGTTATTGGCAACATAATGGTACCGATTGTAATTTTTAAAAGCAAAGATATGAGGAATAGTACGAATATATTTTTGGTGAATTTAAGTGTAGCTGATTTGATGGTACTTCTTGTTTGTACTCCGACTGTACTTGTTGAAGTAAATAGTAAACCTGAGACCTGGGTGCTTGGCCAAGAAATGTGTAAGTAGTTTTTATTTATTTACTAGTTTAAATAGTATTTGTTATGTAATTGTCAAAAAGTTACTTTGTCTTTTTTGTGTAATACTACTTTATTTTTTGTTGCTATTAGCAACAGACGTTAAATAAATGAGTTTTAATGGTTGTGTCTGTTAAAATAGTGGATATTTACCTCAGAATTAGGTAAAAAGACTATGTATTTCAGGAGGGCTTAAAATTTATTTTAGTTATCTGGGACAATGTTTATTTCATATTTGTTCAATACATCCTTGGGATTTTAAGAGTTCCTTATCCTCAAGTACATGAAATATTTTCGAAACATCTCAGGATGTTTGGGTATTTTAATTCTATAAATGGGTAAAATATTCCCATACATTTAAGTATATTTATCTCATAACTAGGTAAAATACTTCTAGTATGCTTACAGGATTATATTCCATAAATGATTAGGGTATTTTACTCCAATGAGGGTAAAATATATTTTTGCATCTCAAGGTGCATACGATATATTACCCATAACAGGGTAAAATATTCTTAACCACCTCAAGATGCTTTTGATATTTCACCCATTAGAGGGTAAAATATACCCACGTCTTAAACTGTTTGGGATATTTACCCCATAAAAGGGTAAAATAGTCGAAAACACCTCAAGATGCTTTTCGTATTTCACCCATTAAAAGGTAAAATATATCCAAACATCTCAAAATGTTTGAGATATTTTACCTCATAAGAGGGTAAAATAGTCCCAAACACCTCAAGATGCTTTTAGGTATTTTACCCATAAGAGGGTAAAATATTTCCGAACACCACAAGATACTTTGGATATTTTACTCATAAAAGGGTCAAACATTTTAAGATGCTTTGGATATATTTTACCCATAAAAGGGTAAAATATTCCCAAACACCTCAAGACGTATAGGAAATTTGTCCCATAAGACGGTAAAATATCCCCGAACACCTCAAGATGTCCAGGATATTTTATCCTCATAAGAGGATAAAACATATCCCAAACACCTCAAGATATTTCGGGTATTTTATCCACAAATGGGTAAAACATCCCTACATCCTGAAATGATTGGTGCACAAACAATGCCACCCTTATTACAAAACTGCTTTAAAATATAAAGCAGAATTGTTTTTTCACACACCCCAGAAAGGGGTGAGAAAATTAAAAGTTGATTGGTTTGCAAATCCCAACCATTTTAGTGTTCCCCGTTGTCCACCTGCCTAGCAAGCTAAGACAGTCGGGTAGACTCGCGCGTTTATCACGTAATCGCCATGTTATCACTCTCACAATGACAAGAGATACAGAGAACTATGACATAACTAGATTAATTACATTAATTAAAATTACCTATTGTTAATTAGTACGGAAACTAATTCTACAGGATTAAAGGGTATTAATAGTACTTTCAAATAATGTAACACATAATTAGTTTTGTACCTAAACATTGAAGTAACAATTAATTGAAAAAAATAATTACATTCATTTAAATGCTGTAACGTGTTTTTCAAGTATTTTAACAAAAATTCCTTACTTTTACCGAAAGATAAATTTACTACCTATCAAATTACCTACAAATTAAAGTGCCAGCTACAAACAAAAATAGTTTAATTCAAAAATTATTACAATTTAATTAGTATTTCTTATTAGTGTTTTCTGACAAAACGTTTGAGTTACACTGCTCAAAAAACAAACTATATAGAAGAAGATTATAATAGCTTTTTACTTTTATGGTTATAAAAGAAAGTTCTTAGGATTTCTCATAAAATATGTTAAAATACCTAACCTAACAACTTAAATACCTATTACACCATATAAGTATTAAATGTTCTCGTATAGTTGTACAGTCTCAGATCATCCTGTGTTTAAATCGCAACAAGCTACGACATAAGACTGTGATTGATTATTAAGTGTGGGAAAAGTCCAAAAATAACTATTTACTTTTAGTAATTTTACGTTGGTACAACTGCGGAACAATATCCACGATGTTGGTAGAATATAACCGAGTGAATCAATATATATATACTATCAGTGCCGTACAGGGTATTTTCCAACGAGGGCATTAAACAATCTTCAACATTTTTTTAAATTATACACACAATTAATTACAGACATTTTTAATAATTCTACTCAAAGAATTGTACAATAAAATAATACAAGTTAAATTAGAAGAAAGTGAATAAAATTAAAAATGAAAGTAAGGTAAAAATAATAGTTCTACGTTAATGACAAGTACACAAAAATCTGAAAAATGTTGATTGTTTTACACAGATTCATTGTCTGTAGATTTGAAGGGTTAATATTGCTTTAAGTGATTTAATTTTGATTAAAATGCATTCTGTTTTAACGTTTTGTTGTGCTTGTTTAGAAAACAATAAGCAATATCAAGATTTAAACGATTTTGACAAAGACAATGTTAAATTCATGGACAAGTTAACTTATTGTGTAAATGAATTGGTGAGTTTTTAGAATTTATACAAATTTTGTTCATTTTAGTTTTATTCTAAGTATTACGCAATATATTTGGTTTCTATTTAACTGTAGATTAATAAAATTTAAAAGATTTATTTATGTCAATTTATTGTTGCTATCACAGCTGCTCAATTGGTAATTGTTAATTTTATTTATAGTTTTATTCTAATTATTACGCAATATATTTGGCTTTTATTTAAATGCAGATTAATAAAAATTAAAAGATTTATTTATGTATATACATTGTTGCTATCACAGCTGCTCAATTAGTAATTATAATTAGTAATTATGAATTACAATTAGTAAATGTGTAATAAAATTTGCTACTTAAATTATTATTTAAATAAATATTTAAAAATATTGTCTTAATTATTATAAATTAAAATAAATATATCACCATGCACTTTACTCATTACTGAGTGTTGTACTTGGCTATAGCAGATCTTAGTAAATGATATATTTATGTTGTGAAAATTGTTTTGTAAAATTCTAGTTGAAATTTAAATTGTTACTGTCAAAACTATTTTTTTAAAACTCAATTTAGGGTATTTTATTCCTAGCGAACATTTGTAGTGTCACTGGTTTAATAGTACATTTAATTAAAAAAAATATAAAATAAGGCATTACACCAGGTACCTACATAATAACTAATTAATAAATGATTATTTGTAGGCAGTGTTTATACTTTTATTTCATTAATAACATAATTATAAATAATTAAATGTACTATTAAACCAGTGACACTAAAAATGTTCGCTACCCTAATTTTTGCGAATTTCAAAAAAATTCTTTTTGTTCTATAATCAGTATATCAAATTATACAGGGTGTTTCACAACTTAGAGCAAAAAGTTAACGGGTAGATTCTGTACGACGTGTTTTTTTAAATCGCAAAACTATTTTCCATGTTTCCCAGTCCAAAATTTTTCGTTGCCACTGCCACTAGGTGGATGATTATGTTAAAGTTATTAATTAAATAAAATTCTATTATAAATAACTGCTAATAATTGAATTGTGTAATTATTCTTTCGCAGTTGATACCTACTTCATTGTTTGTGTTTAATAGGAAAGCGAATCCAGTGCAGTACTACAAAAAATGTTTTAGGTTAACAACCCTTAATTTTTCGAATTAAAAAAAAATTCTTTTTGTTTCATGATCAGCACGTCGTACAGAATATACTCTTTAATTTTTAACTCTAAGTTGTGAAACATCCTGTATATGTCATTAAAGTTTCGTGCAGAGGTATAGAAACATCCTTAAATATTTTGCAAACTTTTGAAACACCTTGTATATTAGAAATACCTCTGAAACTAGTGGCACTAAAAGTTAACTTTCATCTAAATGCAAATAATTTTGCTAATTTTAAATTTTTTTGGAATAATTTTTAAACACCCTGTATATTAGAAATACTTATCAAACTAGTGGTACTAAAAATGTTTACTTTATTCAAACTACACATAATTTTGCTAATTTTAAAATAATAGTACTAAATATGTTGACTATATTCAAATAAATAAATATATCATCACGCCTTTTACTCATTACTGGGTGTGGCACTCTGCCTAAGCAGATCTCGGTAAGTGATATATTTATGCGCGTGAACAGTCCATCAAATTACAGCCCCCCAAGATGTTAGTGGAGGGAGAGTCACAGGGGTAGTTTTAAATTGGTGAAAATTATTTGTCGGCTATATTGAAACTACACATAATTTTGCTAATTTTAATCTTTTTGCAATAATTTTGAAACACGCTGTATATTATAAATACCTCTGAAACCAGTAGTACTAAATATGTTTATTATATTCAAACTACACATAATTTTTCAAGGTTTAAGAATTATATTGTTTGGTTTTGGATCAATATATCATTTAATTTAATAATCAATACATCAAATAATTTTAAATCAATACATCAAATAATTTTAAACTCCGTCTGGTGAGATGGCGCGTTGATCGATTTTAAAAATATGACAGTTCGCCCAAGACCCAAGACACACATTCGTCTAGTAATGTACGAGCACTTGCTTTATTAGTTTTATTATATAAAGACCGATAATGACCCGAGCTCACGAATACGAATACATGTAATAGTTACAAAGGAATAAATTTAGGTTATGTTGAATTTTACAACTGTCAGATGCATTATCTACATTGTTTACATTTTCTACGTCGCTAGAATTGTCGACGTATTGTCTACGTGTAGATGTAGACAATTAAAGATTACACGTAGATGCACATCTCTGGGCATCAACCGAATTCTTCTATCATAGATATAGGAGTCTTTGGGATCGATGCTACGTTAGACACTGTGACAGAAGAATTCGGTTGATGCGGACACAAGTGACGTGGTGTAGCGGTTAGCATCTCTGCCCGCCAAGCGGAGGGTCCCTGGTTCGAATCCAGGCGTCATCCGAATTTTTCTGTCATAAATTTATATTTAAAATTATCTTCATTACTGTACGTTCAGTCGAAGTCGTATGTTAAAAAACATCAAATAATGTTTTGCAATAATTCTTAAACACCCTGTTTATTAGAAATACCTATCAAACTAGTGGTACTAAAAATGTTTACTTTATTCAAACCACACATAATTTTGCAAATTTTATTTTTTTTGCAATAATTTTGAAACAGCATTTATATTAGAAACAACTCTAAAACCAGTGGTACTACATAAATTTACTTTTGAGTCAAACTATTTCAAAATTTATTTAGAATTTATAAAAAATTCTATGATATATTGTTCTAAAATCTAAATTGAAGAATACAATTTAAAAATCTACCCCTGTGGCTCCCTCTCCACTAATATCTTTGAGGGCCGTGATTTGACAGCTGGTAACTGCACTTCACGCGACAAAATATATCACTTACCGAGATCTGCTTAGGCAGAGTGCCACACCCAGTAATGGGTAAAAGGCGTGATGATATATTTATATTTTTATTTATTTTAATTTTAAAATTTTCTGTATAGACACTCATTATAATTGAAAAGTATTAGGTTTACAAACAAACATTAGTACTTAATTTTATATAAACTATCAATTATTTCGCTTATTTATAATATCTTCCAGTATCAATTATATTATTATATTATTTTTATGGGGTAGGTGGCTCAGTGGTGGATCTTGAGAACCCTGGTTCGATCCCCACAGCCGACAAACAATTTTCACCAATTTAAATCTATCCCTGTGGCTCCCCCTACACTAACATCTTTGGGGGCTGTGATTTGACGGTCAGTTCACGCGCATAAATATATCACTTACCGAGATCTGCTTAGACAATGTGCCACACTCAGTAATGAGTAAAAGGCGTGATGATATATTTATTTATTTATATTTAAATTTACCCCTGTGGCTCCCCTTCCACTAACATCTTTGGGGGCCGTGATTTGACGGTCAGTTCACACGCATAAATATATCACTTACCGAGATCTGCTTAGGTAGAATGCCATACTCAGTAATGATTAAAAGGCGTGATGATATATTTATTTATTTATATTTAAATTTACCCTGTGGCTCCCCTTCCACTAACATCTTTGGGGGCTGTGATTTGACGGCCAGTTCACGCGCATAAATATATCACTTACCGAGAAAAAACTACAATTTTAATTATTTTTACTAACCATTTTTAATTCCAGAAATATGAAGATTATCCAAGTCTATCTTTATGCAGCATCTGTTTAAATAACCTCAAAATTAGTTACGATTTCAAAAAAAATTGTATCAAAAACTCACAAATTGTTAAAAAAAATATATCAGAACTTCAAAACACAAATAATGAAAAAACCGAAAAAACATACAGTCAAATTTTGACCAATCTTTTAACCGGACACCAAAAAGACCCTAAATTCACGAAACTAGAAAACTGTGACGAAACTGAACCTACTAATTCATATGGACATATTGTAACCAGCCTGTTAACAGGACAAAAGTCCGAAGGTCAAAAACCTGAAAAACCTAAAAATGATGACACAGATTTAATTGTTCTTCAATACGAAGATAAAAATAAAATCGATGAGAATAAAACTTATGGACAAATTTTTCCCAACATGTTATCAGATCAAAAAATAACTGAAATTTATAACAAATCAGTACAGAATACTATTCTGCTTCAAACAATCATAGAAACTAATGAATACGACTCCAAAGATGAAGAAAAAAGTGATGAAGAATCATTGTTAGATACCTCAATTTCTGTCTTTGAAGATTGCTTGTCTACAGAGGAAACAAGTACAAAAAAAACTATCTCAATTCCGAAATCCAACTCAAATGATTTCAGCGAAGATATTAAGAAAGAAACTCTAAAAAAAGAAGTAAAAAAAAATACTGATAAACTGTTACACTACTGTGAATTTTGCAACAAAAGTTATACTTTAAAATCAAGCTTACTCATCCACATGAAGTTGCATTCAGATGCAGGTATGGAATGCCAACATTGTGGCATAAAAGTTCCTAATCTGGCACACTTAAAAAAACATTTAAATAATAAACATACATCTAACAAACATAATGTCGTCACAAAAAATACATCATTTATATGTAAAATTTGCAACAAAAATTATTCACTTGCATCTAGCTTCAAGTCGCATTTGACCAGCCACGAAACGTCAGAAAATTTGTACAAGTGTAAGATCTGTAACAAAGATTTTGTGTTAAAAAGCAGTCTTGCAAACCACATAAAATTGCAACACCCTAACAGCAATTTTAGTTGTAATATTTGCAAAATACATTTAAGCACGTCTTTTGATTTACGACAACATATGAATGTACATGAACCAAGTACTAATAAGAGAATAAACAAAAATAAAACGTCAAAAAGTGTGGATCGACCAGAAAAGAAGGACAATGAAAAACTGGATCAAATCGGTGAATTGTAAACGAGTACAATGATTTAATATCTCAGGATTTAAACACTTTCAATCAAATGCAATCAGTGTATTGGAGGACAAATTAAGAAGAGAGAGAGATGCCAATAAGCACTCAGACTTTCTCTTTCTCTTTAATTTGTGTTCTACTAACACACGTATATAATGTCAATTTAAACAAAAAATTATATTTTTCTGTATTGTTAAATTGTAATAAAGTTTATGCCATGTAATGTTGATAATGACAAATAAATTAATTCACAAATATAGCTTACCTAATTCCGTTATGAAAAGTCCTGTTTTACATCAATTTTTGAGGTTATGAAATGTCATTTGTTCATCTTGGAGTGATGCAGTTTTCGTCTTTATCGACACACGTTTAACATATAATATATTTTGACATAAATATTTTTATTTTTAAAGTATATTACATAATAAGTCAGGAAAGTGATGCTTTACTTGACGAAGCGGTTGTTTGAAGTACGAGGCCGTCAGGCCGAGTATTTTAATTCGCTGAGTCAAGTAAAACACTTTCGTGACGTATTATGTATACTATTTTTTCTGAAATCGTTCATATTTATATTTTATCAATATAATTAATAATAAATATTTCAAAATGTTTAATTTTTTGGTAAGAATCATATTGGCAGCAAACTACATATCCAAGGTGATAACAAAAGTTGTTGAAAACAATATCTTATGTGAAAAATCTATTGAACATATTTGTGTCAAAAGTAATATTGTTGACAGAGAAGATTTCTTTATAATGTTGGCAAATATAGATGAAAATGAGTATGAGGCGGTATTTTCAAGTACTCCTCCTGAAATCTTAAATCAAGCAACTGCGGCTGTTGAAAATTTATTACCGAGCAAGTCCAAAGACCGATATGATAAAGAGTATGAAATTTTCATGGATTGGAAAAAGCAAAATAATTTGTCAGCAAATGTGCTACTTGCTTATTTTATTTACTGAAACTCCAATAAATTTAGCTTCAAATTCGCCAGTGTCATACATAAATTTTAGTAATTTAAGCAATTGTATATTTAGTGTTAATATTATTGATAAAAAAATAAAAATCTTATTACATTTTTTAGTTATTTAGTTTATTTACCTGACTGTTTTGCAAATGTTTTGGTAAACACTTACTTTCCATACTAAAATGCATCAGGAAAGTAGGCATTTTCTTGACGATTTGTAATGAAAAATATAAAATAAAATGTTTTACAATATATTTAATACTTGTAATATTGTTTAGTCTATTTTAACGACAGTTATTAATTGAAATTTATCAGTTTTACTACCATTTTCGTCCTTATGTACTTATATAGTTTTCAAGTATTTTCACGCGATTTTCAACCATATATCCATGTACGTTATTGTTGTAATTCGTACTTCACGTCAACTGTCATCTTGGAGTATTGCAGTTTTCGTCTTTATCGACACACATTTAATATAGTTTTACCTAATTCCGTTATGAAAAGTCGTGTTTTACATGAATTTTTGAGGTTATGAAATGTCAAATTTTTCATAACTGTCATTCAAGAGTTATGTAAAGAATTGTTTACATAACTAGTTACGTAATGAATGTTGACAGTTTTTCTCAAAATACAAATAACGGAAAAAACTATTTATTAAAATGTTTAGGATTTATATACATTGAATAATGTTTCTGGTATGAAACAGTTGACGGGCAAATTAGCAGATTCATCGATATCAGAAGGAAGGTCTGTCTCGGATACAGAATTCATTTTCAATGATGACATAAGCTTTAAATTTAAACATTTTATTCATTTATTTTCACGGCAACGCTTTGGTAATTTTGAAATATACTGAGCTGTCATAAACCTAGAATTTTATGTATTTTAAACATTATTTTAGCGGAATTAGATAAAATACGTTATGAAAACGTGATATTGTTTGACTCACATAATTTGCAAAACTCGCTTCGCTCGTACTGGTTACGTAAATAACTATTTTGTTTTCATTTTCAGTTAATAAGTATATATATTTACATTATAAAATATCAATACATATAATAAATATTTGTATTTAACTGTATTTTTAAATGAGTTTTTCAGGGATTTTTTGCTTTACGAGATTGGCAACACTGCTATCTCTATCCTGGCGCCAAGTTCAAACATAATTAGAAGCAAGTTTAACCTACTAGCTAAACTAAATGCAACCATTCCAGTAAAACGTTCCAAATACATATAATAATAATTTTTAATTTATGATAATTTATGTTTATTATCTTTAGCAATGTTAATACAAAAAAAAAACTATTAAAACTAATGATAATGACTCGCTTTTAACTAGGTTTTTGAATATGGATGATGTACACAATCAAAAATTAAACTTTTTAAAGAAAAACTTTATTATTTGAACACAAAAATAGCTAGTATTTAATAATAAAATATCAAACTAAATACTTGTCTAAGTCTCACAAAATTCAGCCTCCAAGTCACCTTATGAGGGCATCGTCAGAGGCTGGCCAGCACAATTGGTAACCATAGACGCGTTTCGCTCTTATTAGAGCTCATCAGTATGGTATAACTCATTTCTTCACCTAGAGCAAAGTTCATGTGAAGAAGCTGGTGACGAAGAACTGTGCCAGCAGAGAATTAGATCTCTGAAAAACAGTAAGATGACATGAGAAGTTCTGTCGAACCAGTAATGCCATCTACCGAAAAAAGCAAAAGCTACGAAATAGCAATTTAAATAAAAAACAACAAAGACAAAATTAATTGTCTATAAATGCTCACTTGATGAAACTAAGTTTAATAATAAAATATTAAACTAAACACTTGTCTAAGTCTCACAAAATTAAAGACAATTAATATTGTCTTTGTTGTTTTTTATTTAAAGACAATTAATTTTGTCTTTGTTGTTTTTTGCTAGTATTTTGTTTATGTCATTCTAGGTTGAAAACTGGCGTTTTCTAGGAAGTTTTTGGGAAAATTTATGACTTAAAATTAAACAATTAGGGTGACAGTATGAAATATTTTTACCACAACAGTTTTATAGAACAGCCTGTATATACAAGGTAAAATAATTCAAAAAATCCTTGAATAATGCAACAGATAACGAAGAATTTTAAAGACATGTTTACATATATTACTTCACCAATATAACAAGACTCTAGTTTAAACTTATTTGAGTGGGGGGGCCCCGAAAAATTAACATACGAATGTGATACACGCCCACTGCAAGTGTAACAATGCACTAAACCAGTGACAATCAAAAGTTTCAAACATTTCTTTGCTATTACTCTAATTTAAAACAAGTTTTTGTACTCGTACATTAAAATGTGTTGTTTCGCGTCGCCTACGCAACGACCGAAACGTCATTTTCCCGCACTCGTTTGGGAAAAAACACTCTAATGTCTAAAGCACCTATTAAAAAACTATATTTATAATAAAAAAGTATAGTATCTCAAACACTCTTTTGCTTAATAATAATAAAAGAAAATGATGGAATATTGAATGAAATTTAATTTTAAAATGATTAAATTTAGTGCATTGGGTTCACAATGTTGGCAACGAAATGACAGCACTCGACAGCAGTGGAAACACATAACCTACAAACGTAAGGTAAATTGTAACAACATAGATATGAAATTAAACAAGTTTATTACATTTACTGTATACTACAAATGAAATTAGTAAATAATATAACACTCTTTATTTTCATTACATTAAAATGAAATCAATTGAAATTTGACATGACTGTGAAGTTAGTTATAAAATGGTTAGAAAGCAGTGTTATGTGTATATGATTGTTTTGTGGAATGTTTATATTTCTAGTACAACTTTGTCAATTTGAAATACTAACTCCTGGCACAACTTGGTTTGTTTGAATGGATTGTAAAGCTGGCGGCACATGAACATTTATAGCAGCAGCAGCAGTTTCTGTTGAAGTACTTGCACATGATGATCATGATTATATAGTTTTACACTTTTCCTACAAAAAATACAAACCTCTTGCGTGAACTAGCTTCCCGCACTTGATATATAAATAACTATTGTACAGTTTTTACTAATTCACCATGAAGTATAGTTACCAACCGTCATGAACCACTCCCCTAGATGTTATTAAAGAGGGAGGACATCCAATCAAATAAACAACAATCAAATCAAATCAATAGTACAAACAAATCAATCAAAAAATCTTTGTCGTCCGTCTGTTTATGATTTAGTGTTTGTGTAGTGGTATCCCTGCTTCGTAGGGTGTTGTGTGAAGTTAGTCACTTAGCTATTGGTGTCAATGCACGACGGGTGATTGTGACGTCATGTGGTTTGAATGAAATGATTCAATATTAGTGGATGAAGCTTATTGGGAGGCTGATAGATTCGTCTATTTATTTCTATGTCTGCTATGTAATGTATCTCAATCAATTTCATTTATTAAAAATACATAACTTGTTTTCTAAATTGACAAACTATTATTAAAGCTCATATCTATTTAAAAAGTCCTGAAAATCATTTAAAAAATCTGATGTGGACAGCACATGACTTCCTTGTACGCGTATTAAACTATAGATATTTTTTTAATTGCACATATTTGACATTAAATTTATATTTTTTTCTTATTTTTTTTTCTAATTCATAGCAAACTTAATTTAAAAATATATAATATATATAATTTTTAAATTTCCATATCTCAAATAAATAAATAAATATATCATCACGCCTTTTACCCATCACTGGGTGCTGCACTCTGCCTAAGCAGATCTCGGTAAGTGATATATTTTTTCGCGTGAAGTGTGGTTACCAGCCGTCAAATCACAACCTCCAAAGATATTAGTGGAGGTAGATTTTTTAAATTGGTGAAAATTGTTTGTCGGCTGTGGGGATCGAACCAGGGTTCTCAAGATCCACAGGCCGACTCGATACCACTGAGCCACCTACCCCATAAAGCTAATTTAATAATTCTTAATGTGCTAGACGCAGAATTTAATTCTCTAAAACTTTTATTTGTAGCATTTATTTATAAAATGAGAATAATTCCATTTTATTTAAAAAAAACTGTTAGCAGCTTCATGTAATGTATCACACCAAAATCTATTATGTTATTTCCATTGATATAGTAGTCTTATATACCAAATTAAAAAAGTTTTGGATTATATTTTGATATAGTTGTTCATTAAAATCTATTATATAATGACCAAAAAGGGAGGTGCACAACTAGATGTTATAACAGTCCTAAATACCTCAACTTTCTACGGCTTACCGTTTTTGAGTTATGCGAGATACATACGTACGTACAGACGTCATGACGAAATTAGTCAAAATGGATTCAAGGATGCTCAAAATACATATTTCCGCTGAAATATCAAAACCGAAAATTTTCGCGATTACAATACTTCCTTTACTTCGTACAAGCAAGTAAAAATGTAACTTTTTGGGCAAATTACAATTTTGAATGAGTGTTTTTAGGGAATTTTTGGAAAAGTAGCTGTCTTAAAATTGATTTAGGGTTTTTTTTTAAATAAATTACAACTCAAAACATTTTTTTGAAAAGATAACAATTTTAAAAATGATTTTGGGACCTTTTTTCGAAGGAGGCAATCTTGAAAATGATTGAAAGAAGTTTTTGAGAACATAACAATTTTACATACGTACGTACAGACGTCACGACGAAATTACTCAAAATGGATTCAGGGAGGACCAAAATGCGTATTTCCGCTGAAATCTGAGAACCGACAATTTTCGCGATTACAATACTTCCTTTACTTTGTACAAGCAAGTAAAAACGGTCATCTTCCCAAAAACTCCCGCGAATCAATGACCTTTCTTAAAAATTAATAATAAAACATTAAAAAAAATTGTTATAAACATTTTAATCAATTATAAAAATAAGTATGTTGTTTTATAAAGACACTAAAAAAAATATAATAATATTCCGATTAAAATAAATTGACAATAAAACAAGTATTTTACATTTTCTTTGTTTGTTCTTTCAAAAAATAAATGCTACAGTCGCACTCACTGTATATTATCATACGAATTGTTCAGTCCCGTAAGGAATAGAAATAAAATTATTATACGGTTGGCTATACTGCTGGGACAACCTTGAAAAGGTTACTAAACTTTGCCTGAAATATGTCACCAAAACTTTTCTTTGTAATTTATCGAGTAAATTTAGTTTTGACATTAGATATATGACAAATAGTTATTTTTGTATGAAGTGAGCAAAATGAGTGTTTTTTGTTGCTCGTGAGAATGTTACAATAAAAGTCATTTGAACGCGCTAAAACACAAGAATATAATAGAAATTTTTTATTCTAGATTGCGAAATGTTACTTTTGCATTCGAGAATGCAAAAGCATTTCGCAATCGAGTACCAAACAACGTTTTTTCGAAAACTATGTCCCAAAATGAGTAATAATGTAATGAGAAAATGTTGACGTTTAGGATTAATTAATGTGACATCTAATGTCTCCATGACAACAATGTATGTAATATAATTGCTATCAAATCTGGTATTCTCTGACCAGCAATTGACAGCTGGTTGGCAATAGAAACCAAACAAACGTTGTAATTTTTTTCTGCGATTGGGATTCGCATTGCATTTCTCAAGAAACTATTCCAGTACACCAGTTAGCTTCCTCAAGCGGGATAAATATGAATATGCGCTCAATTGGAACATTAAATATAAGTTAAAGAATAGAAGTATTGTTTCTAAGCAAAAAAATAAAGTTGACAAATTTTATTAAATTGTGAGCCTTTCTTCTATCAAAAAATTGCAGGATGCATGCAAAAGTCTTTTGCGTTCTGTAGACAAAAAGCACTCATTTTGCGTGTTGATAGTTGTCATGTACATTTTAACTTTATATGACAGTTTTCAAAAAACAACATTTTTTCTACAACTGTAAATAAGGAATAATACAATAATTATTGATGTATTTAAGTAAATTGAAGGAAAACAATCAACAATAATATTAATTTGATACTATTGATGTGTTGTAACTAATGAAACCTGACAACAAATAATTTGGGAGCGTGCGCGAGATACTCATTTTGCGCACTAGAATACGAATACTCATTTTGCGCACTAGGGTGCAAAATAATGCGCAAAATACGCGTTGTTATGGTAATGTAAATGATGAAACAATCACGTACTTCGCGTATTTATATTAGTGAAAAAAATTAACATTTTTTGACAGTTGTAGAAAAAAATTATTAAAAATGACTTGAACTAGGTTTTGGATCAATTACAAGTTTTGAAATTATCTTGGGAACATTTTCAAATAGAAAACTTGCTTCAAAAATATTTAAAGGACTTTTTGAAAAAATGCCAAATTAAAAATTTTTTTTGGGAGTTTTTTTCAAAAGGTTATCTATTTTTTAAAATATTTGAAGTCTTTTTGGGAAGACGACAATTTAGAAAATATATTTGGGAAGTTTTTGAGAAGACGACAGTCTTAAAAACGATTTAAGAGATTTGCTAAGAAAATAACTGTTTAATTTAAAAGTCTAGCAGAACTCTATTCTAACTTTCTTGACTCAATAACACTAAACTTAACTGGAATTAATACAGAAACTCATAAGAACAAAAAGACCCTGTACTTGACCAGTATTGCCAACTTAAGAGCTAGGAAATTACCAAGTAAATGTCAGGCGGACACTACAGATGGCACTGCGCACCAATTAGAGATAATAAATCGGTCGTAACTAACTTGGAATAAGACAAATATTGTCTTCATGTACGTAAAGAACTTTACCTAATTCCGTTATGAAAAGTCGTGTTTTACATCAATTTTAGAGGTTATGAAATGTCAATTTGTTCAGAACTGTCATTCAAGAGTTATGTAAGGAATTGTTTACATAACTAGTTACGTAATGAATGTTGACAGTTTGAACTTTCTCAAAATGCAAATAACGGAAAAAACTATTTATTAAAATGTTTAGGATTTATATACATTGAATAATGTTTCTGGTATGAAACAGTTGACGGGCAAATTAGCAGATTCTTCGATATCAGAAGGAAGGTCTGTCTCGGATTCAGAACTCATTTTCAATGATGACATAAGCTTTAAATTTAAACATTTTATTCATTTATTTTCACGGCAACGCTTTGGTAATTTTGAAATATACTGAGCTGTCATAAACCTAGAATTTTATGTATTTTAAATATTATTTTAGCGGAATTAGATAAAATACGTTATGAAAACGTGATATTGTTTGACTCACATAATTTGCAAAACTCGCTTCGCTCGTTTTGGCAAATGTTCGTCAAACAATATCAACCATTTCATAACTGGTTACGTTAATAACTATTAAAGTTAAATATTAAAACAACTTTATTTTACTTTAAGTAAATTTATCATTTATATTGAGATTAGAACGATATTTTTTAGGTATACAGACATTTTATTCAACTATTCTAGGTGGCTATGCGAAATTAAACAAATTGTAACAAGGTAAAATTAATGACAACAATACAGATATTTATTTGTTACTTATTTCACGTGTTTTGTCATTCATTTGACTTTGTTACATTTTGTTTAATTTCGCATAGCCACCTAGAATAGTTGAATAAAAATAATTTCTACCATGTCTCATTTATCTTATTTATCTCGATTTTTTCATATATATTTATGACAAGTAATACATCGTTGAAAAGAGAAAAAAATGACGGGTTTTATTTTAATAAAATAATTCTAGGTTCCCATTTGAAAAATAAAAGTTGATAGTCGTATCATGTAAATCTGACTTTATATGTGTCATAAAATAGTATATTTAATATACTAAAACTTCTTTTTTTTCTATTTCTTATAATAAACAAGGTAAGGGGTAAGGCCACTCTAGAATTTTTTAAAAATGCATATTTTTTTTTATTTGCTTAAATTATCGGGACAATTAATTTAAATGCCGCGCGGAAGTATTTCAGAGGAAAAAAGCATATATATATATATTAGTACTAGTATTTATATATATACATGACTCGAAACTTTAAACGCGTTTTTCTCGAAATCATATTTTCAAAATCGGGCGAAAGAAATCTGAAATACTAATTGATGGATCGTGCTGAATCATTTTATTTCTTATTCTAGATATAAAATACTCAAAAACTACGGGGGCTTTTTTTTAAGTGCTTCATTCGTTTTTTATGGTCGTTTTTATACAGAAATGTAGTCCCGAATAATGAACTTTTTTTCAAACGTGCGCCATTTTGTTAAAAATCAAAATTTTCAAAATCCAGCCCGTAGTTTTTTAGAGTATACATCAGAGATTAAGAAAACATATCCCTTTTTGATCCAGGTCTATTGCTGTTCCCGGAATGTTTTCGCCCGATTTGCCGTACGCGCCGAGAGGAGTCGCCATTTTTTTTAATTTCTGACGACAATTTTGAATATTTTCTTTTAAAAAAATTTTTAAATAAAGTTTAAAGAGCACTAAATAAAGATCTAAAAACAGTTCTTAAGCAGCACGTTTAGATTTCGTTAAAAAAAATCTTGAAAATTACCCTTTTTTCCTTGTCTAGAGTGGTCTTACCCCTTAAGGAGGGGGTTCGTTTTCCTAGAGCCAGCCTGTATAAAATGTAATAAAGCATTATTCACACGAAATAAAACAAGAATAAAGCATCAACCACACAGCAAAATAAGATAGTACCATTTCCAGGTTGCCAACAACAGATAACAAGTTTTTGTTTTGTTTAGTTTGGCTTCATTCCAATAGATTGCACTAGTGCATTGCTGGATGCAAAATTACAAAAGTTTTGGAGCAACTAAATTTATGTCTTTTGACATAAATTAAATAATATATAAATAAAAATAAATATATATCACGCCTTTTACCCATTACTGGATGTGGCACTCTGCCTTAGCATATCTCAGTAAGTGATATATTTCTTCGCGTGAAGTGCGGTTACCAGCCGTCAAATTACGGCCCCCAAAGTTGTTAGTAGAGGGAGAGCCACAGGGGTAGATTTAATTTAGTAAAAATTGTTTGTCGGCTGTGGGGATCGAACCATTGAGCCACCTACCCCATATTAAATAATATATAGGTCAGTTATCTCACCAAAAAGTTTTTCATTTTTCCAAAATGTCCCTAAACATATTTTTTAAATTGTTATGTTTTCAAAAACTCTTTTCAATCATTTTTAAGATTGTCTCCTTCGAAAAAAGGTCCCACAATCATTTTTAAAATTGTTATTTTTTCAAAAAAATGTTTTGAGTTGTAATTTATTTTTAAAAAAACCCTAAATCAAGTTTAAGACAGCTACTTTTCCAAAAAGTCCCTAAAAACACTCAATAAAAATTGTAATTTGCCCAAAAAATTACATTTTTACTTGCTTGTACGAAGTAAAGGAAGTATTGTAATCGCGAAAATTTTCGGTTTTGATATTTCAGCGGAAATATTGATTTTGAGTATCCCTGAATCCATTTTGACTAATTTCGTCGTGACGTCTGTACGTACGTATGTATCTCGCATAACTCAAAAACGGTAAGCCGTAGAAAGTTGAGGTATTTAGGACTGTTATAACATCTAGTTGTGCACCTCCCTTTTTGGTCATTATATAACTTCCGGAAGTGCTACTTTACTTGAATAATAGATTTTCATGAAAAACTATATTCAAATATAATTCAAAACTTTTTAAATTTGGTATATAAGACTACTATATCAATGCAAATAACATAATAGATTTTGGTTAAAATGGACTAACCGGAAGTGATACTTTACATGAACCTGCTAACAGTTAAAAAAAATGGTATTATTTAGATTTTAGAAATAATTGCTGCAAATACAAGTTTTAGAGAATTAAATTCTGCGTCTAGCACATTAACAATTATTAAATTAGTCTTTTGAATAAGCGAGATATGTAAATTTAAAAATTATATATTTCTTGTTTTTGTAATTAAGTTTGCTATGGATTAGAACAAAAAAAAATTTAATGTTAAATATGTGCAATTAAAAAATATCTATAGTTTAATACACGTACAAGGAAGTCATGTGCTGTCACACCAGATTTTTTAAATTGACGTCTTCTAAGAGTCCCTAAAATCATTTTTAAGATTATTATCTTATCAAAAAGGTCCTCTAATTATGTTTAAGAGTATCATCATACCAAAAGTCCTTCAAATCATTTTTTAAATTGTTATGTTTGTAAATCTGAGAACCCTGGTTCGATCCCCACAGCCGACAAACAATTTAATTCTACCCCTTCTCTAATATCTTTGGGGGTCGTTATTTGACGGCTGGTAACAGCACTTCACGCAAAATAATATATCACTTACCAAGATCTGCTTAGGCAGAGTGCCACACCTAGTAATGGATATAAGGTGTCATGATATATTTATTTATGTTTTCAAAAAATTGCCAAAATCATGTTTTAAGTTGTAATTTTAACATAAAAATACCCTAAATAATTTTTAATGATCTTCCCAAAAATCCCTTAACTCATTTTTAATACTCCCATTTCTTCAAATTGTCCCTAAACACATTTTTAAAATTGCCTCCTTCAAAAAAATGTCCCAACATCATTTTTAAAATTGGTACCTTTTTAAAAAATTGACAAAAACATGTTTCAAATTGTCATTTTATCCAAAAAATCTCCTAAATAATTTTTAATAAACCTCCCAAAAGTCCCTAAACTCATTTTTAATACTCTCCTTTCTTCAAAAAGTCCCTAAACACATTTCTAAAATTGTTATATTCTCAAAAAGTCTCTCAAATAATTTAAAACACACGCATTTTGCTTCCACTGAAATTCTCACACCGATAATTCTTCCTAACTTCACACCAATCATAAATCAAGGTACAGCCTCAACTCTCACTCACTTCTTACACGGACTGTACTCAACATTCATAAGATTCAATGAAACGAAGCGTAAAATTAGATTTTCAAGATGTTTAAATAAACTTCAAAGACTCGAGAACGTGCAGAATAATATTTATATCTGTGTACAATGTATATGTACTTGTGTCACTTTTGACACGTTTATTTATAATTAAAAGCACTTGATAGTCATTTGTTTGGTGTGTTTTGTAATCTAGTTTATTTAGTATTGGCAACAGTGTGATTTGAAGTGACAAGTGACATTTTTAGAACGTTTTATCATGTTTTTAATCGAATCTAACCTAAAATATTGTATTTTTTAATATAACCTTAAAAAGGTGTTATTATTTTTAAAGATATCTCAAAATATAAAAGAGATATTGAGTCATGGATTTTACCATTGAATAAAAATAATTTCAAGGTACAATATATACCGGGTGTCTACTTTTTTTTCCGAAAATAGGAAATTCAATGTTAAAATTTTGATTTAGCGATATCTCTTTACCTATTAATTTTAGAACAAAATTGTAGTGAAGAAAAATGTTCAGAATGAAAAACTGCATTCATAGAGTATAAGTTTGTTGTTCAATTGTTTCTTATGTCAGAGTTAGAAGCAAAAGAAAAATACACGCTTTAAAGCAATTATCAGAGTGCCATGAGAAATAAAACAAATTAGATAACTTAATAATAGGTATTTATTTGTCTAGATTATGTAGAAAAAAGAAAATAATAGTTGCTATAATTAATTTTATTATTAAATTAAATGCTCGAATAAATAAATAAATTCGAGTAAGCTTCCAATTCTGGTCCAATATGTCAAATAATGTGAGACACAACATACAAATTATTATTATATTTCTCATGGCACTCTGATAATTGATTTAAAGCGTGTATTTTCTTTTGCTTCTAACTCAGACATAAGAAACAATTGAACAACAAACTTATACTCTATGGATGCAGTTTTTCATTCTAAACATTTTTCTTCAGTACACTTTTGTTCTAAAATTATTAGGTAAAGAGATATCGCTAAATCAACATTTTAACATTTAATTTCCTATGTTCGGAAAAAAAGTAGACATCCGGTATATATATACAGGTTGTTACATAAAAATCTGCCAATATACAAATAAAGTGAAAATTAATTTTCTTGCTTTTATTTTTTAACGAATTTATTATACATACAATTGTTTTAAATAATAGTTTTAAATAAATTAAAATATATCATCACGTTTTTTACCCATTACTGAGTGTGACATTCAATCGTAGCAGATCTCAGTAAGTGATATATATATTAATGAAAATTAAATTATAATAATCATATTAAATTTAGCTTGTTTAATAATATAAATAACTTTAATTCAAGGCAAAACGTAGAACATTATTATTATTATTGAAACGAATTAAAAATATTATTTTTCTATGACCAGTTAGAAATCAGCTCATTGTATATTTGTTGTTGGTAGGGAAATGAGGGACATTGTAAACACACAAAAGTGACAGAACTGTGCAGGAATCAACATTCTCACACAGTTCTGTCAAAAACAATAAATTGTTTCAAATTTAAAACTGGCGCGCTTCGGCAACTCATTCCAATCTGAAGTTCGCTCGTATGCCGTATTCCAGCTGTCAATAATATATTGACAATGATTGAAGAATTTATTTTATTCTAGTGTAATATTATAAACAGAAACATTTATTGAAATTTAGTTATTTATTATTATTAGTGATATTGAATGTAATATTGTTACAATGATTAAAACTAATTTCCGGTGAACATGAACTTTGAAGGTTATGATTGAAGTTGTTTTGATTGTCCACGCTAATAGTTGTTGAAGTCGAACATCTATTTCAGGTATTATTTGTATTATTTTATTTAATATTTGTTTTGTTGTTACAGCTAGTTGCTAGGATACTAACTTTGAAATGTCATTCTGGAATAGTGAAATTGGGACATCTTTATTATTGAAACATACATTAATACGGCTATAATATCGTTGTCGTAGAAAAAGTATAGTGTACAACTCGCATGCAATGCACATTTCATACTTATTATACAATATCAGAGATGTGCATCTACGTGTAATCTTTAATTGTCTACATCTACACGTAGACAATACGTCGACAATTCTAGCGACGTAGACAATGTACACAATGTAGATAATGCATCTGACAGTTGTAAAATTCAACATAACCTAAATTTATTCTTTTGTAACTATTACATATATTCGTATTAGTGAGCTCGGGTCATTATCGGTCTTTATATAATAAAACTAATAAAGCAAGTGCTCGTACATTACTAGACGAATGTCTGTCTTGGGTCTTGGGCGAACTGTCATATTTTTTAAATCGATCAACGCGCCATCTCACCAGACGGAGTTTTCTTTGGCGCTATTTTTAACAGTAACCAGTTGACAAATTTTGAACGTTTTGCCCTGCACAACTAATTTTTTTTCATGTAATCCCTAGAATAAAAATAAAAATCTCTAACAACATTTACAATTCCCTAGTTCTAGGGATACAATTTTAATATGACTTAAGTGAACACAGGTGTTTTCATTGTCTACATAGTCTACATTGTTTACATGAAAAATGAAGACGTAGATTACATCATTGTTTACACGTAGAGAATCGCGTAGATTACTTGCAGTAGACTACACGCACATCCCTGTACAATATACTATTTTATATTGAAGTATTCTCATTTGTCAGTTTTCGCGCGGCAAATAAGCGACATAAGCGGAGAAAAATGCAACTAGATTGAACTGTCAGTGCGAGTCAAACAAAAATAAAATAGATATTTGAAAGTTTTCTTTTCCACTTTAATCTAATATCATTGTTATCTCAAACTTTAGATTTAAATAAACTTAAATCGATTTAATTCAGTGTAAACAAAACTGTTGACACAGTATTACCAACTGTAAAACAACACAAACTCAATTCAAATGTATGTTCGCTTATTCATAACCTCAATTGTCAAACGAATGATATTCTGCTATAATAAATATAAAATAGGTCAAAACCGGGATGTACTCGTACCAGTTTTCATATAATTCCTATAAGTGGGAAACGTCATGAACCAAAAATAAATTATTTTTATGAGTTTCCAGTATTGCTAACCTACAAACATTATTTTCTCAGTTTTGAAATTCGATTTGTCAATAACGAGAGCTCAATATACAGTCATAAAATTATAAATATCTTTGTAAAAATAAAATATCAATTTAGAAGTGTTTTTTTTGTACTGAATCTCAATTACAGTTGATTTTGATGAACAGGCAACACTGCAAAGCGTTCCTGGCACATTTCTCAGAAGTGTGTACCAACTTAACAACACAAAAAGCACTGTGTAAACTTAATGGCCCTGTATGTCTGTAACAAATAGTCTGTCAGATTGTTTAGTGCAGCAGTTGTTTTTTTTTATGTTGTTCAGAAGTAATTTAAGCGCGGGGATTTAGAAATAAAAGCAATACGATTGAAACAGGAGCACCAACTGTTACAAAAAGGAAGTAAATAGTGGGAATATTTATTTTTGTTAGGTTTTGAAATAGGGCGAATGTACTTAAATACATACGTTGTTAAATAAAATTGAATGATTTTTAAATTCATTCTATGATAATTTGTGGTCGACAAACAATTTTCACCAATTTAAAAAATCTACACCTGTGGCTCCTCCTCCACTAATATCTTTGGAGGCCGTGATTTGACGGCTGGTAACCGCACTTCACGCGAAAAAATATATCACTTACCGAGATCTGCTTAGGCAGAGTGCCACACCCAGTGATGGGTAAAAGGCGTGATAATATATTTATTTATTTATTTTTATATAATTTGTGGTACTTATTCATTCTTCTGTTATGATACGCTTCATCCACATTCATAATTCTTTTTATACAAACTCGTCTTGTCTTTTGTATACGCAACAAACATTCTAATAAAAGTTTCCAACATTGAGATATTGCGACAATTGAATATTACAACAATGAGTAATGTCAACAATGAAAAATAACAATGAATGAATTACAACAATGAAAACTGACAATAATGAAACAGCATAAAATTTGTATTTTATAAAGTGGTGCACCTTTAAGCCTAACATAAATATCATTTGTTATCAGGAAAATTTCCCGTTTAAGGTTTTCCAGGTTTTCATCTTTATTTCCGGGCACGTGGAATCTTTCAAAACGTTATCTCAATCCCTGGAACCCGCTTTGAATAGTAATCAACTTCCGGTATACCGGAATTTGTAAAATATACATAGTTTCATTTCAAAAGGATATACTATATGATATCCCATTAAATAGCGTAGCACGAACCCCTGAATCATTCTCTCATCATTCACAACTTGACACATCACTCGCTTGTACCACATTCATACAAGCTCATTTGTTCTTTACGTACCAGTGATTCTCAAACAATGGAGCTCACATATATTTGCAGTCTTCAAATATACAGGGTGTTTCAGGACTAGTGTAACAAACTATAACAGCTTATTCCTGAGGTCATTTTGAGCCAAAAATGTCATATGAACATAGGTCCTATTCCTTCTAGTTACCAAAATACAAGAGGTTGAAGTTCTATACATAACACGAAATTTTCAAATTTTTGTAATCAAGATACTTTCGGAAAACAATAGTTTTATTGAAAAGTCATGCCTTATTTGTCTAAATTAATTTTATTTATTAATAATAACATGCATACGAGTTCAAGGCGCTCATTTTGAACACTTGCTGTAATTTTTTTTTAAATTTGTTATCTTATTTCATATCGTGTTAACCTATTCCATGTTTGGTTATGTTGTTCTGTGTCTATTTAATTGTGTCATTTTATGTTTTGTTCTCTAAATCGTATTCGTTAATATTAATAAATAAAATTAATTAAGACAAATAAGGTATGACTTTTCACTAAAACTCTTGTTTTCCGAAAGTATCTTGATTACAAAAATTTGAAAATTTCGTGTTATTTATAGAACTTCAACCTCTTGTATTTTGGTAACTAGAAGGAATAGGACCTATGTTCATATGACATTTTTGGCTCAAAATGACCTCAGGAATAAGCTGTTAAAGTTGGTTACACTAGTCCTGAAACACCCTGTATAAATGAAGTTGAAATAATATTCGCGGTAAATTCAAATTTCAAAAAATAAATAAACTGTAAGATTATCTTAATCAAAAGTTTGATTACTACTGATCTATCTCATTCCAAATGTCTTTACCTTCACTGATTTGTCTAACCCTATTCTAAGTTTCCCACTAGGCTGTATTTCAACTATTTTTTTAAGTATAGTATTTTAATTTTAAACTGGAGGGATCGGCATAAAACGATTAAACGTCCCTGTCCCATATAACTACAATAAAATCTATTAGTGCGGCTACCACAAATCGCTTAACGATAGTCACAACAGCTACATTTTTAAGGGTCGTATTCAGCCTAAAATTATTCTTGTTTTTTCCTATGATTGACCATTTAAAAATTACTATTTACAATTAGCAGTTATGTTACTCAATAAGAAGATTAAATATCCTGTACTGAATCAGACTGAGTAATGTAGGTAAATGTTTAGATTATGTTTGTATATTTATAATATATTATACTTGTATCGTATGAATAAGGAAATATACTTATTTAAAGATTGTAATTTTGTTGTTTTTATTATACACGTACCGGCGAATGGGGCTGTACAACCCTGTGCGAACCTTGTGACACCAGTTATAACGAGGCATATTTTGAGTTCCTTTGTAAACGTAATTGCGGTGCATTTAATCGTTTTATGCCGATCCCTCCAGTTTAAAATGAAAATAGTATATCACATTCACACAAGCTCATTTATTCTTTAAGGGGTAAGGCCACTCTAAATTTTTTTAAAAATGCATTTTTTTTTATTTGCTTAAATTATAGTTTAAACCCTTAGGAATAAGGGACAATTAATTTAAATGCCGCGCGGAAGTATTTCAGAGGGAAAAAAGAATATATCTATTAGTACTAGTATTTATATATGTATATATATGACTCGAAACTTTAAACGCGTTTTTCTCGAAATCATATTTTCAAAATCGGGCGAAAAGAAATCTGAAATACTAATTGATGGATCGTGCTGAATCTTTTTATTTCTTATTCTAGATATAAAATACTCAAAAACTACGGGGACTTTTTTTTAAAGTGCTTAATTCGTTTTTTTATGGTCGTTTTTATACAAAAATTTAGTCCCGAATAATGAACTTTTTTGTTATAAATCAAAATTTTCAAAATCCAGCCCGTAGTTATTTAGAGTATACATCAGAGATTAAGAAAACATATCCCTTTTTGATCCAGGTCTATTGCTGTTCCCGGAATGTTTTCGCCCGATTTGCCCTACGCGCCGAGAGGAGTCGCCATTTTTGTTAATTTCTGACGACAATTTTGAATATTTTCTTTTAAAAAAAATTTTAAATAAAGTTTAAAGAGCACTAAATAAAGATCCAAAAACAGTTTTTAAGCAGCACGTTTAGATTTCGTTAAAAAAAATCTTGAAAATGACCCTTTTTTTCCTTGTCTAGAGTGGCCTTACCCCTTAAGTAACAAACCTTTTATCACATCTATCGACTCCATGCATTTGTTTCTTTTAATTTAATTTACATAAATTGATTATTTATTTTTAAAAATGCTAAAACTCTCAAATCACAATATACTATGGCAAATAGGCAGTGGGCAAGTGTGCCTGCTTCTCGGGAAAACAAAAACTCCCTAATGTATTAGTAAACACTTGTGTTGCGTTTTTTTTATTAGGCCCTTAAGGCTAAAATTACCCTAGAGGGAAAGTTTGCTTCTTGCCTAGGGATATATAATGCAGTAAGTTGGTACTAATGGACAGATTGACGTGTTGAAGGGCGCCAACTTCACACTGAGTTGAAGTGCGTGAAATAGGTTGGAAAAATAAAGTTAATGTTTTAGTAGGTTGGCACACGTGCATAGCAGGGTCACCAACACTTGAAAATCTAATTTTATTACTGATGTTTAATATTAAATGAGCTTTAAATTTTTGTATTATTATTATATTTATATTTTATAAATATTGTATGAAATTCTAGTTGAAAATTAAATTGTAACTGACAAACCAAATATAGGTAGAGACGAAATAATACAGGGCGTTACAATAAAAAAAATAATAGATGCTATAATATTCGCAAGGCATTTCAAAAAATTGCTGTGCTCTTTTATTATTGTCACTTTTTCATTGTTGTATTCTTTCAATAACTTTTATGGCTCCCCCTTCAAATCTTTGAGGGCCGCAATTTGACGGTTAGTAACACACATAAATATGATAATAATATATTTATTATAATTTAAAATAATACCCTACACTAAAAATTTTAGACGGCATAAATTGACATCTAATAACCGTACTTCACACGCATAAATATATCAAGATCTGCTACAGCAGGCTGCCACACCCAATAATTGGTAACAAGCGTAAATCATAACCTCAAAACTTAGGTAATAATTCCTAAACCTCCTACAGAATATGTAACATTATTACTTAATATTCCTTTCAGATCAAGAAACAAAATTAAATCATAATTTTATTAAATCAATGTGAAATAAAACCTGAAACTTATTATTTCGATGTTTGTTAAATCGCGTGAAAATGGACCAGAATGCTTTGACCCAAATCAAAAATTTCTCCCAGCTTTTAAACATCAAAGTTCATTTATTTCTGTCAGTTTAAATTTCGAGTTTATATGGCTATTGTCCTAAATTTTCTTCCTGGTTTTATTCACAACATTTCACTGGAGAAATAAAGAAATTTACGATAATTTACTGTTAACAATTGGTGAAACATTTTTCGGAATGAAGCGTCGTAAAATTTGCACAGAAATGTCGTTGGAAAACAAGAGAAGCTGTTGTAATTATGACGTCATTAGCGTGAAGTTAGCGTGGAACATCAGGGCTGACAACTGCGACAAATTAATAAATTTATTTTAAAATTTGTAGTCATAAATAAAATAAATTGTGTCCCTCAAATCATTTTTAAAATAGCTGTTTTCTTAAAACTATGTTAAAATAATTGCCATCCTGAAAAGTATTTTTTTCATATCGTTTCCAAGTTCTTTCCAAAAGTCCCTAGAAATTATTTTTAAGTTTATTATCTTTCTAAATAATTCTTCAAAGCATTTTTAAGATTGCTTTAAATCCAAACAGTCATTGAAATCATTTTAAAAGAATTTATTTTTCAAATTGCTGATTTCACAAAAATCCTTCGAATTATTTTTAAAATTGTCATCTTCCCAAAAAGTCCCTAAAATCATTTTGAAGATTGTCATCTTTCCAAAAAATCCCTAAAACCATTTTTAAAATTGTCATAATCCCAAAAAGTTACATTTTTTAATTGCTATTTTCACAAAAAGTCCCCCAAATTATTTTTTAAATTGTAATTTTTCCAAAAAGTCCCTAAAATATATAAATAAATATATTATCATGCCTTTTACCCATTACTAGTGTGGCATTCTGCCTAAGCAGGTCTCGGTAAGTGATATATTTTTTCGTGTGAAGTGCGGTTACCAGCCGTCAAATCACGGCTCTCAAAGATATTAGTGGAGGGGAAGCCACAGGGGTAGATTGAAATTGGTGAAAATTGTTTGTCGGCTGTGGGGATCGAACCAGGGTTCTTAAGATCCACCACTGAGCCACCTACCCCATCTGTGGTCATAATTGGACCAAACTGTCAAACTAGTTTTGGTAACTTTTTATTTTGCAAGATTGGTACTACTTCACAGCTGTCATTTCAAAATAATAACCTTACATTTTTAAAACATGTTTTTTATAATAATTTAAAAGTATTTCAAACGGTAGATAATTATTTTATAATGTTAAAAATTTTAAATATATTTTTCTGAATTTACAGTTCAAAATGTCAAAATATATTCTGCAGTGTTACCACATGTCACATAAATCCCTAGATTTCAATTCCATCTTTTTTGCAATTGAAATTATTGAAATAAATTATGCAAAGTTAAAAAAAACAAACGTAAACGAAAATTATTTTCATAATTAAAGCTGTTTAAATTTGAAACGCTTAATTAAAATATTCACCAACTACTTATCAGTGTTGACAACTGTCAAAAACAAAAATAACAAAACAAATAATTAATTAAAACTAGATTTAATTATTGATTGTTCCGCTCCAGTTTCTAAAAGCAATAAAGATAAAAAAACGAAAAAATAAGATTTTCCCATGACGGTTGTTTCTTGATATCGCCGCTGGTTCATTTATTGAACTGTCAAACTGTCTTTTGGTGCGTCGTTCAAGATTGACTTTCATGAGAACAAGTATGGTTAGACCAGTGACCACCAATCAGTTCCATATTTATACTAGTAATATATTGCTGATGCCGTATACCAGCAATGTTATCTAAACGAAAAAGGAAAGAGAGTGAGATATATGCTATCTTACCTTTGTCCATACTTGCTTCAAAATGCGCATGCCCGTAATACTGGACTACTATTGGCTAATAACGAAGTGAGAGAGACATTGCAAATATGGCGAGCTCTCTTCGTCACCGCTTGTGTGAATTTGAATGAGTCTGTTTGCTACATTTGTTTGTGACTATCTTCTTCGTTATTATTATGCCAGTCAGTTGTTATTCGTGTTTTTCAAAATCTCCTCAAGTTAGTTCAGATGGTTAAATGATTTAATAATCGGAATGTTAAATATTTTTATTTACATGTGAATGATTTTGTTCACAGTTTTCCTAAAAACAAGGCAATATGTGACTTATGGAAAAAATATGAATCAATAATTTAATATGTACTGCTATATTAATCGACATGACCTTTATTTGATAAAATATTTTCTATAAATTTAAAATATGGCGCTAGATTTGAACATGCTAGAAATTGACGTCAGCCAATCGTACTCCAGTATTACGGGCATGCGCATTTTGAAGCTAGTATGGACAAAGAGAAAATAGCATATATCTCACTCTCTTTCCCTTTTCGCTTTTGGACCCAGTGTCACCAATATATTACTAATAGATATATGGTCACTAGTGGAAAAAAGCTTGGTTTGCAGTTGATAAATTAGCAGATTCTGGTGTACTCGCACAAGTTGCATTTACAGATGATGGTCCTACGTGCGTGAAGACGTCTTCCGCTCGTGCTTCAAAAATGCGCTCATGCGGGAACATCGTCTTCCCGCACTTAGTTCATAAATAACTATTTTGTACTCATACATTAAAATGTGTTGTTTCGCGTCGTCTACACAACGACCGAAACGTCATTTTCCCGCACTCGTTCGGGAAACTTCGGAAAAAACACTCCAATTTGTAAAGCACTTATTAAAAAACTATATTTATAATAAAAAAGTATAGTATCTCAAACACCTTTTTGCGTAATAATAATAAAAGAAAATGATGGAATATTGAATGAAATTTAATTTTAAAATTTAGTGCATTTAGTTCATAATGTTGGCAACGACATAACAGCACTTGACAGCAGTGGAAACACATAACCTACACACGTAAGGTAAATTGTAACAACATAGATATGAAATTAAACAAGTTTATTAAATTTACTGTATACTACAAATGAAATTAGTAAATAATATAACACTCTTTATTACATTAAAATTAAATCAATTGAAATTTGACATGACTGTGAAGTTAGTTATAAAATGGTTAGAAAGCAGTGTTATGTGTATATGATTGTTTTGTGGAATGTTTATATTTCTAGTACAACTTTGTCAATTTGAAATACTAACTCCTGGCACAACTTGGTTTGTTTGAATGGATTGTAAAGCTGGCGGCACATGAACATTTATAGCAGCAGCAGCAGTTTCTGTTGAAGTACTTGCACATGATGATCATGATTATATAGTTTTACACTTTTCCTACAAAAAATACAAACCTCTTGCGTGAACTAGCTTCCTGGATTCGTTCTAACAATCATCCGGGAATCAGTCGTTCCCGCACTTGGTTTATAAATAACTATTTCATTGTTCGTACAACTAATAAATGAAAAAAAAGATTTAATCATCATAGTTGCAAAATTTATTAAATAAGGAAAATAAATACAAAATAATAGTCGTTAAATTTGAAAATAAACTTTTTATTTCTAGTCATGCAGATAATGAAATAGTTATGATTGTGTTTAAAGTTCTCTTCACGGTTGTTACTAACAACAATAAACCTATAAAAACGACTGTCACGGCATTTTATTGTTTAAAATTAATTAAAAAATACATCCAAACAAATTTTATTACAGACACAACCGTGACTAATCGAATATTTTGTCCGGTTTTATAAAAGAAAAATTAATAATTTTCTTTTAGAATCAAATTGTGTGGATTTGAAAAGAACAATTAAAAATGTGCTTTTAATTTAAACCTTCTTCAATGTAGATTAAAAAATTGAAAATATTTTTATTATTCTTGAAAATTGATTAATAAAATTTTCATTGTTTCGGAAATATTTAATTTGAAGGAAATACATTGAAATTATTTGCAACACAACAATTTTTTTTTAAATAACAGCTAGAAAACAAAAGACAAAATTGGTTTGTTGGTAAAATCGTATGATGTAGCTTTTATACTAGGTGTTTCAAAACTCAGGCTTATTTATAATTTATATTTAAAAGGGTGGAACAACAAAAATAAATTGTATTTCTTATTTTAAATTAAGTAGGTACCCTGAGCATTTGAATTGGACTATTTATTTATTTAATTATTTGTTTTAAAATTACTTGTATGGGGTAGGTGGCTCAGTGGTGGATCTTGAGAACCCTGGTTCGATCCCCACAGCCGACAAACAATTTTCACCAATTAAAATCTACCCCTGTGGCTCCACTAACATCTTTGGGGGCCGTGATTTGACGACTGGTAACCGCAATTCACGCGAAGAAATATGTCACTTACCGAGATCTGCTTAGGCAGAGTGCCACACTTAGTAATGGGTAAAAGGCGTGATGATATATTTATTTATTTAATTGTTTGTTTTAAAATCAATTTTAAGGCTATATTTCTACTAACATCTTTGGGGCTGTTATTTGACGGCTGGTTATACGTATAAATATGTCTCCTAAAGTGCTACAAGAGAGTGTCACACCCAAGAATGGGTAAAAGGCGTAATGATATATTTATTTATTTAATTATTTGTTTTAATATAACTTGTATGTCTGTTTCTCCACTAGTATCTTTGGGGGGCTGTTATTTGACGGCCGGTTATACGTATAAATATGTCTCCTAAATGTGCTACAAGATAGTGCCTCACCCAATAGTGGGTAAAAGGCGTGATGATATATTTATTTATTTAATTATTTGTTTTAATATAACTTGTATGTCTGTTTCTCCACTACTATCTTTGGGGGGCTGTTATTTGACGGCTGGTTATACGTATAAATATGTCTCCTAAATGTGCTACAAGATAGTGCCACACCCAATAATGGGTAAAAGGCGTGATGATATATTTATTTATTTAATTATATGTTTTAAAATCACTTTTATGGCTGTATTTCTACTAGTATCTTGGGGGGGGGGCTGTTATTTGACGGCTAGTTATGCGTATAAATATGTCTCCTAAATATGCTACAACAGAGTGCCATGCCCAATAATGGGTAAAAGGCGTGATGATATATTTATTTATTTAATTATTTGTTTTAAAATCACTTTTATGGCTGTATTTCTACTAGTATCTGGGGGGGGGGGGCTGTTATTTGACGGCTAGTTATGCGTATAAATATCTCTCCTAAATATGCTACAATAGATTGCCACACCCAATAATGGGTAAAAGGCGTGATAATATATTTATTTAATAAAAAAATATAAAGTAAACACTTGGCTATGTTTCACAAAATTCAGCCTCCAAGTCACCTTATGAGGGCATCGTCAGAGGCTGGCCAGCAGAGTTAGTAACCATAGACGCGTTTCGCTCTTATTAGAGCTCATCAGTATGGTATAACTCACTTCTTCACCTAGAACAAAGTTCGCGTGAAGAAGCTGGTGACGAAGAACTGTGCCAGCAGAGAATAAGATCTCTAACAAACTGGTAAGATGACATGAGAAGTTCTGTGGAACAGTTCTTCGTCACCAGCTCCTGCACATGAACTTTGTTCTAGGTGAAGATGTGAGTTATACCATACTGATGAGCTCTAATAAGAGCGAAACGCGTCTATGGTTACTAACTGTGCTGGCTAGCTTCTGACGATGACCTCATAAGGTGACTTGGAGGCTGAATTTTGTAAAACGTAGCCAAGTGTTTACTTTATATTTTTTATTAAACCTTGTTTCACCAAGTGTTGGATGATAATTAATTTTGTCTTTGTTGTTATATATTTATTTATTTAATTATTTGTTTTAAAATCACTTTTATGGCTCTATTTCTACTAGCATCTTTAGGGATCATGTTTTGACGGCTGTGAACCGCATAAATATGTCTCAGCATAGTAATAAATCTTCCTTTACCCTTTCCTAACATGTACATCTATATATTCTTGCTTAATAATCTATTGCATCCGGAGTACCACTGAACTTGAAAGTGGAGGGAACGTTAATTAACTAATTAATTGAAGGGATAGTAAACTTCGTTGTGTAATAACGGCTACAGGTACCTACATAATTCTAGGATTTCAGACAAGGCAAGGTTAATGGATTTGTAGAGCAGAGGAACTAGTAGATTTAAAATAATCTAGTTAGTATGTCAAATTAAAATATTTGTTTGTATGTTTTATGATTGTTATACAGATTATAACCGTTTCTGAATTTTGTGACAAAATTTTGAAGGGCTTTTTTGGAAAATAATAGGCTTAAAAATGATTTTAGGGACTTTTGAGAATCTTAAAAATGATGTAGGGAATTTTTTTTGAAAAAATTACATCTTTAAAAATGATTTTAATCTTAAAATGATTTGAGGGACTTTTTGAGAATATAACAATTTTAAATGTGTTTTTAGGGACTTTTTGTGAAAATGAGGGCCTTAAAAATGATTTTAGGGATTTTTGAGATTCTGAAAAATGATTTAGGGATTTTTTTTTTAAATGGCATATTTAAAATTATTTTTGGGGTCATTTTGAACAGACAATAATCTTAAAAATGATTTGAGGAACTTTTGAAAATATAACTATTTTAAATATGTTTTTAAGGACTTTGTACAAATTAGGGCCTTAAAAATGATTTTAGGGAGTTTTGAAAATCTTAAAAATGATTTTAGGGACTTTAGAGAATCTTAAAAATGGTTTTGGGAACTTTTTTTGAAAATGGCAATCTGAAAAATAATTTGAGGGACTCTTTTGAAAACATGACAATATTAAAAATAATTTGAGGGTCTTATTAGAATGATGACAGTCATACAAGTGATTTGAGGGATCTTTTTGAGAAGAGGACAATCTTAAAAATGAATTGAGGGACTTTTTTGGAAACATGGTAATATTAAAAATGATTTGAGGGACTTATTAGAATAATGACAATCTTACAAGAGATTTGAGGGACGTTTTGAGAGGAGAACAATCTTAAAAATGAATTGAGGGACTTTTTGGGAACAGGATAATCTGGAAAATAATTTGAGGGACATTTTAAGAAGAGGACAATTTTATAAATGATTTTAGGTACGTTTTGAGAATCTTAAAATTGATTTAGAATTTTTTTTTAAATGATATCTTTATGGGGTAGGTGGCTCAGTGGTATCGAGTCGGCCTGTGGATCTTGAGAACCCTGGTTCGATCCCCACAACTGACAAACAATTTTCACCAATTTAATAATCTACCCCTGTGGCTTTCCCTCCACTAATATCTTTGAGGGCCGTGATTTGACGGCTGGTAACTGCACTTCACGCGCATAAATATATCACTTACCAAGATATGCTTAGGCAGAGTGCCACACCCAGTAATGGGTAAAAGGAGTGATGATATATTTATTTTTATTTTATTTTAAAAATGTTTTTGGCAAATTATTTAAAAGACAACAACTTTAAAAATGATTTTGAGAACTTTTTTTGATAATTGCAAACTTAAAAATGATAACAGTCAAATAATTTAAGGGATTGTTTGAAAAGTATTCTTCCTTAAATTGCTTTAAAAGAATAAATGTTGTTTCACAAACGAAATAACACCTCATTTACACTACAAATTACTGCTTAAAATTTGAATGGGTGTTTGAGCTAACTCCGATCCTGCCTTAGCTTTAATTACACTTCAAGTTACTCTTAATTACAGCAGATGCCAAGCCTACTACAATATTCACTCCATTAATTTCACGTAGACTTTATTCTCTCTACTCAATTGTTTTCTTAGCGCACTAGGATTTGTTGATTGTCAATTTAAGTTCGTCTTTTGTTTAGTAAATAATTGTGCTTTGCAATTCCTTGTAATTAAATTAATTAATTAACATAATTAGAATTTATTCTTTAATTGAACCTTGAATCTATTTCAAGTTACACTAACTAAAGATTTGAAGAATTTAAGTTGGTAAGAATGAAAATAAATTTGTTAATAGTTATTTACGTAACAAGTTATGAAAAGATTGATATTGTTTGACGAACGAGCGAAGCGAGTTTTGCAAATTATGTGAGTTCAACAATATCACGTTTTCATAACGTATTTTATCTAATTCCGCTAAAATAATGTTTAAAATACATAAAATTCTAGGTTTATGACAGCTCAGTATATTTCAAAATTACCAAAGCGTTGCCGTGAAAATAAATGAATAAAATGTTTAAATTTAAAGCTTATGTCATCATTGAAAATGAGTTCTGAATCCGAGACAGACCTTCCTTCTGATATCGAAGAATCTGCTAATTTGCCCGTCAACTGTTTCATACCAGAAACATTACTCAATGTATATAAATCCTAAACATTTTAATAAATGGTTTTTCCCTTTATTTGCATTTTGAGAAAGTTCAAACTGTCAACATTCATTACGTAACTAGTTATGTAAAGAATTCCTTACATAACTCTTCAATGACAGTTGACATTTCATAACCTCAAAAATTGATGTAAAACAGAACTTTTCATAACGGAATCAGGTACAAATAATTTTAATAATTTTGAGGTAATAATATAAAAATATGAATTTTCTTTTATCAAATTAAAACTTTTAAATAATATAAAACTTGAGACGTCTTTAAAATTATATTAGGCTTTAAAAATAAAGTTTGCAGGCAGGTAACCTTTCAAAATAAAAAGTTCCTAATACACTAAATTGAGGAATTTTAAAGTACCTATATTCAAGTTGCCAAAATTTGTTTTAAAACAAAATTTATTATCAGTATGAAATCAATAAATTTAAACAGGATAAAAATGCATATTTATGTAAATTTTTGTTAAAATATTCCTAAAAAATCTGATGTGGATAGCACATGACTTCCTTGTACGCGTATTAAACTATAGATATTTTTTTAATTGCACATATTTGACATCCAGTTTTTTATTTTTTATTCTAATCCATAGCAAACTACAAAAACAAAGAAATATATAATTTTTCAATTTAGATATCTCGCTTATACAAAAGGCTAATTTAATCATTGTTAATGTTAATTTAATTCTCTAAAACTTTTATTTGCAGCACTTATTTCTAAAATCAAAATAATAACATCTTTTTCAAGAAAAATTGTTAGCAGCTTCATGTAATGTATCACTTCAGGTTAGTGCATTTTAACCAAAATCTATTATATTATTTCTATTGATATAATAGTCTTATATACTAAATATGAAAAGTTTTGTATTATATTTGAATATAGTTTTTCATGAAAATCTATTATTCAAGTAAAGTAGCACTTTCGGAAGTTATATAATGACCAAAAAAGGAGGTGCACAACTAGATGTTATAACAGTCTTAAATACCTCAACTTTCTACGGCTTACCGTTTTTGAGTTATGCGAGATACATACGTACGTACAGACGTCACGACGAAGTTACTCAAAATGGATTCAGGGATGCACAAAATGCATATTCCCGCTGAAATCTCAAAACCGAATTACAATACTTCCTTTACTTCGTACAAGCAAGTAAAAATTAGGGGTTTAGACAACATTAAAATTTGTCAATTCGGACATGAGGGATTTAATGCTGTTGACTGCATTTTCATATCTTCTCTAGTTTTTGAGATACCGCCTCCGAAAACTACAAAACATGAATAATATGATGAATTTAACTTTTCCAGAGGCTGTATCTCAAAAACTATACAAGATAAGAAGATTTACGAAACAGGTGTACAGGAGCGAATGGATGAATGATGGATTTTGGTTGTGAGAAAAGAAAGAGTTCGTATGGAGGAAGTATAAACGAGTATCGTGTGTCAGGATGAGAATGTTGACGGGTTCGTGCTACCCCATTTAATGGGATATAGCGTGATGTTATGTATGTATGTATGTAAAATAAACTCACCAGTGATGATAATTCCTAGATTTTAAACAAGCGCAGGCGATGCCGCCCTCATTTCTTTATAGATTCGTTGTTAGAGAAGTGGGCGTAAGTGAAGATTTACGAAACAGGTGTACAGGAGCGAATGGATGAACGTTTGTTGCGTGTTGATGGATTTTGGTTGTGAGAAACGAAAGAGTTCGTATGGAGGAAGTATAAACGAATATTTCACTCGAAAAATTTCAACCAATCAGGTTACAGTCTTTTTTAAATTTCGTCCAATTACAATCGAATATCAGTGAATATTTTGCACAAGTGCAATATCCGGGTATTTGCACAAGTGCAATACTCGAATATGTCAATTTGACAACACTAATGAAAAATTTACATTTGTTTAATAACGTTTCTAAGAAAATTGTTTTATTGCTTACACCACTTGATAAATATATATTTTTTTATCTAAAATTGCATTGGACGTTTATCAAGTGTTATGATCTGACAACTGACGTTTATATGACAGTTTAAATAAATATTAAATTATAATAAAAATAATTTAAAATATCGAATGAGAACTTTTTCTCGGGAAATGTTCTACCAATATACCACTCGTGCAAGTCAAATACAATCAGAATATTTTCGCTCGTGCACATTCGTGCACTCGAGAAAATATTCAGGAGCCTGATTCTGTATCTTGCGTGACTACTTGCGGCACCCATACTAACACAGATATGTCACATGCATATAGTAAACCATCTATCGGACATTTAAACAACTAATGGGTTTGACGTCACTTCTTGCGAGACACGCAAATATAGATGCGTGACCTCCGTAGGTCCTGTTTCTTATTTGCGACACTACCTGTCTCATTCTAATATTATGTTTGTCTTTTACTTTCTTGTCATTTTGCGTTATCAACGCCATATCTGCCATAAAGTTTATTAAAATTTGTTTTTGCTCCTCTGTAGCGTTCATATCACGTTTTCTATCTTCTGTCATAATAAAATCGTATAAAAAACTACAAAACGATGTTGACAAACAATGACATGTCATTGCAACTGACAGTTATAGTTTCAAAACCATTACCAACACTAAACTTGGCGCGAAAACGTAAAGCACGGAATTCCCTATGCTCAACACCAGAAAAGAATCGGTGACGCCATACATTGTACTAACGCAAATTTAATCACGCAACTGCTCACGCAAGATACAGAATCAACCTCCTGGTATTTGCCTTGCACTTGTGATATAATTATTGAGTATTGTGTGTCAGGATGAGATTGTTGACGGGTTCGTGCTACCCCATTTAATGGGATATAGCGTGATGTTATGTATGTATGTATATATAAGAAGATACGCTTCATGGCAATGAATACTTAGTGTCCGAATTGACTTATAGAAGTTTTAAAAAAATTTCAAACAATGTCTCAACGCGAATGATAAACTACATCTTTAAAAAGAACATCCCAAGAAACAAATGCCTTCATATCAATGAACTATTCCGAGCACGTCGTACGAAAATAGATACTTCGTTTTCAAACTGACAGCAGCTAAAGCACAGTTCACACAATGCAATATTGTGTAGATTGTCTAGTTATATAGGTGTATAGATGGTGCATATTAGATTGGATGCAAACATAAAAACTAGAAGAGATAATTAAATTTACTTTGCACCAGGGAACTCTACATACTTTACTTAGTAATCTTAGTAAATTTTGTTAAATTATCTTTAATAATAAAGAAGTTAAAATAAAACGAAAAAAAATAATATCTTTTAATTAAACTAGCTGTAGCTCAAAAACTAAAATAGATCATTAAGTTTACTTTACACCAGTAAACTCCACATATTTTACTTAGTAATTGTAGTAAATTTTGTTACATTATCTTTAATACTAAAGAAGTTAAAATAAAACGAAAAAAATGATATTTTTTAATTAAACTAGCTGTAGCTCAAAAACTAAAAGAGATAATAAAGTTTACTTTGTACCAGGGAACTCCACATATTTTACTTAGTAATCGTAGTAAATTTTGTTAAATTATCTTCAATAATAAAGAAGTTATAATAAAATGAAAAAAAATGATATGTTTGAATTAAACTAGCTGTAGCTCAAAAACTAAAAGAGATAATTAAACTTACTTTATACCAGTAAACTCCACATATTACACTTAGTAATTGTAGTAAATTTTGTTAAATTATCTTTAATAATAAATAAGTTATAATAAAATGAAAAATAATTATTCTATGAATAAAACTAGCTGTAACTCAAAAACTAAAAGAGATAATTGAATTTACTTTTTACCAGTATATTCCTTACACTTTAGTTCGAAGTAGTAGAGGGTTCGTGCCACCCCATTTAATAGGAAATAGCGTAAAACAACAAAAGTATGTTTGTACAAACATTAAGAAAAAAATAATATTTTACAAAAGAATCCTTCATTTCAAGTATTATTTTTTGTGTTTAAACCAAAAATGTGCTACCTTAAGAATATTTTTATTATTTATGTTGGTAATTAAAAAGTTTTCGCAATGAATTCTGGGTATTTATGTCTTCTAGTCCTTTGAATACAACTTTTATCAAATGGTAGAACTATAAGACTTTATTTTTATTGTTTTGTTAATGTCCGATTTTTTCACGAGTTTCTGTGATATGGACTGGAAGTAATTTGTATTCCTGGCGCGAAATACATTCATATACAGGGTGTCACACGAAATCATGACAAATAATTTGTTCTTTGCATTAATTGCTTCACTAACTAGAAAATTGTTTACGCCCCACCGTCCGGCATTAGCAGTATTACATAACAAAAAATCGTCCGGAAACCATGTGTTACCGGCCAAGGCCGGCAAAAATTAGTGACTTTTTATGGTTATATGCTGGCATCACTAGTATAGCGAACTCCTGAACGTACGAAATGTCAAAATATTGCATTGGCGTAAACATATTATGATAAAATATTCATAGTATTTTCAATACAAGAAAACAAAATATTTATACATATATTTTAAACAAAATTGTAAGTAATTATAATTGAATTAGCAATGTAAAATCCAAATAAAATTTGTTTAGGTTATAATACTGGAATGATAAGTCGTGAAATAGACAAAGAAATGTTTATTAAATAAAGTGTACAGTGTAATTAAACTTATTGAAGATGTAAATTGATGAACAATAAATAATTAATTAAAATTAAAAGTACAGTTCTGACAATTAGATAATACCAACATAAAAAAATTCCCTGACATTTAGAATGTGAGTAATAAATTAATAGTATATTATTCAACGAGTGAGTAATAGCTATTACTTGCGGATAGAATAGGTACTATACTTTATCTACGACTATATGTTATTATGTAATAAGATTTTACAATTATTTTTTTATGTTACATTATGAATAAGTCAGATTGCTTTAATTTTTTGTTTTTATTTTTATTTAATAAATATTAACACTACTTAACATGGAATAAGTAGCCCATAATGACGATGATTTATATTTATCAGAAAGTTCGCCAAAATATACTATAAGAATGTTTTCCGAAAAGGAATTTACATTTTTGCGTATTTGCCAATCCATAAAAGCTTTATAAACTTGTTCATACTTTTTTTTGATTTTTCGGGCAGTAAATTTAAGAAACGTACGTGTGCGGCTTCTACAATATCTGGTGGAGTACAAATTTCACTTTGTTCGCTTTCAGAATCCATAACTCACATGTATAATCACACAA
This sequence comes from Pterostichus niger, assembly GCA_947425015.1. NCBI lineage: Eukaryota > Metazoa > Arthropoda > Insecta > Coleoptera > Carabidae > Pterostichus > Pterostichus niger. The sequence continues at coordinate 7,226,357 of OX380352.1, forward strand.
ATTACAGTATTATTGTAAACAAAAACGTTTTAAACTAATTTTGACAGATAATTAACAATAGCGCGCTTCACTGTTTCATAGCATACTTAACGCGCGGCAGTTATCGTTATTTTTTTATTGGCTATTAAAGTGTTAAGTAATGAAAATTCAGACGTGTAATTGGTCGTGAAGTGTTGAGTAATGAATTATTACTTAACGCTGTCAATAATGATTAGTATTACTTATCATAAATTTCATAAGTAATGAATACATTATTTAATAAAAGCAGATAAAATAAATTCTTCCACCATTCTCAATTTATTATTGACAGCTGGAATACGGCAAACAGCCGAACTTCAGATTGGAATGAGTTGCCGAAGCGCGCCAGTTTTAAATTTGAAACAATTTATCATTTTTGACAGAACTGTGCGAGAATGTTCATTCCTGCACAGTTCTGTCACTTTTGTGTGTTTACAATGTACCTCATTTCCCTACCAACAACAAACATATAATGAGCTGATTTCTAACTGGTCGTAGAAAAATTAATTTTCTAAGAGATTTATTTGAAGCATTTTTACTTCCTTGTACGAAGTAAAGGAAGTATTGTTATCGCGAAAATTTTCGGTTCTCAGATTTCAGTGGAAATATGCATTTTGGCCCTCCCTGAGTCCATTTTGACTAATTTCGTCGTGACGTCTGTACGTACGTATGTACGTATGTACGTACGTACGTACGTACGTACGTACGTATGTATCTCGCATAACTCAAAAACGGTAAGCCGGAGAAAATTGAAATTTTATATTTAGGACTGTTATAACATCTAGTTGTGCACCTCCCTTTTTGGTCATTATATAACTTCCGGAAGTGGTACTTTACTTGAAGCCTATAATAGATTTTCATGAAAAACTATATTCAAATATAATTTAAAACTTTCCAAATTTGGTATATAAGACTACTATATCAATGGAAATAATATAATAGATTTTGGTTAAAATACACTAACCGGAAGTGACACATTACATGAAGCTGCTAACAGTTTTCCTTGAAAAAAATGGTATTATTTTAATTTTAGAAATAAATGCTTCAAATAAAGGTTTTAGAGAATTAAATTCTGCGTCTAGCACATTAAGAATTTTTAAATTAGCCTTTTGCATAAGCGAGATATCTAAATTTAAATAGTATATATTTTGTGTGTTTTTTTTTAATTAAGTTTGCTATGGATTAGAACAAAAAATAAAAAATAAAAGATTTTATGTCAAATATGTGCAATTACAAAAATATCTATAGTTTAATACGCGTACAAGGAAGTCATGTGGTGTCCACATCAGATTTTTTTACTTCCTTGTACGAAGTAAAGGAAGTATTGTAATCGCGAAAATTTTCGGTTCTCAGATTTCAACGGAAATAGGTATTTTGGCCCTCCCTGGATCCATTTTGACTAATTTCGTCGTGCCGTCTGTACGTACGTATGTATCTCGCATAACTCAAAAACGGTAAGCCGTAGAAAATTGAAACTTCATATTTAGGACTGTTATAACATCTAGTTGTGCACCTCCCTTTTTGGTCATTATACAACTACCGGAAATGGTACTTTACTTGAAGCCTATAATAGATTTTCATAAAAAACTATATTCAAATATAATTTAATTCTTTCCAAATTTGGTATATAAGACTACTATATCAATAGAAACAACATAATAGATTTTGGTTAAAATAGACTAACCGGAAGTAACACATTACATGAAGCTGCTAACAGTTTTCCTTGAAAAAAATGGTATTATTTTAATTTTAGAAATAAATGCTGCAAATAAAAGTTTTAGAGAATTCAATTCTGCGTCTAGCACATTAAGAATTTTTAAATTAGCTGTTTGCATAAACGAGATATCTAAATTTAAATATTATATATTTTTTGATTTTTTTTTTAAATTAAGTTTGCTATGGTTTAGAACAAAAAATAAAAAATTTAATGTCAAATATGTGCAATTAAAAAATATCTATAGTTTAAAGAGTAAGGCCACTCTAGAATTTTTTAAAAAAAGCATCTTTTTTTATTTGCTTAAATTATAGTTTAAACCCTTAGGAATAAGGGACAATTAATTTAAATGCCGCGCGGAAGTATTTCCGAGGAAAAAAAGCATATATCTATTAGTACTAGTATTTATATATATATATGACTCGAAACTTTAAACGCGTTTTTCTCGAAATCATATTTTCAAAATCGGGCGAAAAGAAATCTGAAATACTAATTGATGGATCGTGCTGAATCTTTTTATTTCTTATTCTAGATATAAAATACTCAAAAACTACGGGGGATATTTTTTTAAAGTGCTTCATTCGTTTTTCATGGTCGTTTTTATACAGAAATTTAGTCCCGAATAATGAACTTTTTTTTCAAACGTGCGCCATATTGTTAAAAATCAAAATTTTCAAAAACCAGCCCGTAGTTTTTTAGAGCATACATCAGAGATTAAGAAAACATATCCCTTTTTGATCCAGGTCTATTGCTGTTCCCGGAATGTTTTCGCCCGATTTGCCCTACGCGCCGAGAGGAGTCGCCATTTTTTTTAATTTCTGACGACAATTTTGAATATTTTCTTTAAAAAAAATTTTTTAATAAAGTTTCAAGAGCACTAAATAAAGATCCAAAACCGGTTCTTAAGCAGCACGTTTATATTTCGTTAAAAAAAATCTAGAAAATTACCCTTTTTTCCTTGTCTAGAGTGGCCTTACCCCTTAATATGCGTACAAGAAAGTCATGTGGTGTCCACATCAGATTTTTGTGTAATATAATCCGGGTAATAATAACAGTGGAAAATATATTTTCAAAGTGAGGTTTGGTACGTTTTTTTGTCTACTGGTTTTAAATGATGCTTTTAAATTAACAAGTATGTTGACAAATAACAAAAAAGCGCTAAACGGCTGTCAAAGTCTAAATGCGTTTTTGACAAATGTCCCTGTCAATTTATTTTGTCGTTTTGGATGTAAGCTTGTTTAGTACTGCTGTATTTACTAGCATATTCAATAGGTCTGGCATGTAAAGCACGTTTTAGACAGAGTTCGTTCAAGTCAACATAAATTTCAATATACTTTTGTTAATCATAACATAAGTAATTAGATATGAATATTTGTTAATATCTACAAAAACCGAGCATTGTTTTTTACTTCCTTGTACGAAGTAAAGGAAGTATTGTAATCGCGAAAATTTTCGCTTCTCAGATTTCAACGGAAATAGGTATTTTGGCCCTCCCTGAATCCATTTTGACTAATTTCGTCGTGCCGTCTGTACGTACGTATGTATGTACGTATGTATCTCGCATAACTCAAAAACGGTAAGCCGTAGAAAGTTGAGGTATTTAGGACTGTTATAACATCTAGTTGTGCACCTGCCTTTTTGGTCATTATATAACTTCCGGAAGTGCTACTTTACTTGAATAACAGATTTTCATGAAAAACTATATTCAAATATAATTTAAAACTTCCCAAATTTGGTATATAAGACTACTATATCAATGCAAATAACATAATAGATTTTGGTTAAAATGGACTAACCGGAAGTGACACATTACATGAAGCTGCTAACAGTTTGAAAAAAATTGTATTATTTTAATTTTAGAAATAAATGTTGCAAATAAAAGTTTTAGAGAATTAAATTCTGCGTCTAGCACAATTAAGAATTTTTAAATTAGCCTTTTGCATAAGCGAGATATCTAAATTTAAAAATTATATATTTCTTGTTTTTTGTAGTTTGCTATGAATTAGAACAAAAAATAAGGAAAAATAAGAAATTTAATGTCAATGTCAAATTACGGCAAACATGTGCAATAAAAAATGTAGGTATAGTTTAATACGCGTACAAGGAAGTCATGTGGTGTCCACATCAGATTTTTATATAAGAAATGTAAATTACAACAAAGATAAAATTAATTGTCATCCAACACTTGGTGAAACTAGGTTTAAAAATTTTTTTTAAATAAACACTTGGCAAAGTCTCACAAAATTCAGCCTTTAAATTGCTATTGCGTAGCTTTTCCTTTTTTTGGTAGATGGCATGACATGTTCCACAGAACTTCTTTTACATAAGCGAGATATCTAAATTTAAATATTATAAATTTTTTTGTTTTTTTAAATTAAGTTTGCTACGGATTAGAACAAAAAATAAAAGATTTTATGTCAAATATGTGCAATTAAAAAATATACATACATACATAACATCACGCTATATCCCATTAAATGGGGTAGCACGAACCCGTCAGCATTCTCATCCTGACACACGATACTCGATTCGACTACATTAACACTTCCTCCATACAAACTCTTTCTTTTCTTACAACCAAAATCCATCAACACACAACAAACATTCATCCATTCGCTCCTGTACACCTGTTTCGTAAATCTTCACTTACGCCCACTTCTCTAACAACGAATCTATAAGAAATGAAGGCAGCATCGCCTGCGCTTGTTTAAAAATACATTTAACACAATTGCAGTTACACACTGTATAGTAAAAACTGAAAATGATGTAAAAAAGATGAGGAAGGAAGGGAGAATCTCCTGCGCTTGTTTTTAAAACTGAATTCCACACAATTGCAATTGGACACTCTATAGTAAAAACAGAAAATGAACCAAAAGATAAGAAAGGAAGGAAGCATCTACCTGCGCTTGTTTTTGAAGGTGAACTCCACACAATTGCAGGTAACACTCGAAAAATCTAACCAATTAATCTAAAATCAAGAATCATACGCTTGTCTTCATTCATCATATTTATCCCGCAATTAATTTTCTCCAAACATTCCTATATCTATATCTATAGTTTAAAACGCGTTGAAGGAAGTCATGTGGTGTCCACATCAGATTTTTTTAATATTTGGATCCTTGAGAAAATGTGTGCTGCTAGAATTATTTTGGGTTGAAATAGTTAAAAAAATATGTAAATAAGAGGCCCACTCCTGACATGGCAAAAGTATTCATTAGTTTCTGACAAAATATACGACATAATACAATAAGCAAGATGTCCAAATATAGTTCCAACATTTTTAAATTTAGATAACTCAGAAACTTACATTGGGTATTCATTGCGAAGTACTTTCGCTGTCATTTTGGCAGAAAATGTGGGCGATATTATCTCGAAAACGTCATAACCTCAACCAATGATGCCAGAAATTCTAAATGCAACTTAATATGCCCGTGGGTAACCTTACTGCAACTTCATGAAATATACGAAGTACTCAAATTAAACACGAGTTCTGCAGCAATAAATACTAGTCATGTTTTCCATTTCTTATATAAAAATCTGATGTGGACAGCACATGACTTTCTTGTACGCGTATTAAACTATAGATATTTTTTTAATTGCACATATTTCACATTAAATCTTTTATTTTTTGTTCTAATCCATAGCAAACTTAATTACAAAAAACAAGAAATATATAATATTTAAATTTAGATATCTCGTTTATGCAAAAAGCTAATTGAATAATTGTTAATGTGCTAAACGCAGAATTTAATTCTCTAAAACTTTTATTTACAGCATTTACTTCTAAAATCAAAATAAAACCATTTTTGTCAAACTGTTAGCAGTTTCATGTAATGTATCACTTCCGGTTAGTCCATTTTAACCAAAATCTATTATGTTATTTGCATTGATATAGTAGTTTTATAAACCAAATTTGAAAAGTTTTGGATTATATTTGAATATAGTTTTTCATGAAAATTCAAGTAAAGTAGCACTTCCGGAAGTTATATAATGAGCTAAAAGGGAGGTGCACAACTAGATGTTATAACAGTCCTAAATACCTCAACTTTCTACGGCTTACCGTTTTTGAGTTATACGAGATACATACGTACGTACAGACGTCACGACGAAATTACTCAAAATGGATTCAGGGATGGCCAAAATGGATATTTCCGTTGAAATCTCGAACCGAAAATTTTCGCGAATACAATACTTCCATTACTTCGTACAAGGAAGTAAAAATGCAATTATAACCCTAAAATTAACAAAACTGTACAATGTAAGATTATTCAATAATATTATAATAAACATTTACCTTTTTAAGAATTTAACAATAAATTTCACAATAAATAAATACATATTTCACAATGTAACAGTAAAGCACACTCACATGTAAAATGTGACAGTTTGAAAGATACTTACTATTCAAACTGAAATTTGCCTGGAATTGCAAACTTGAAATAAGGCGCCACTTTTAAATTCAGAATTAATATTTTCCTTCCATTAAACGAGTTAATAAGTTCAAAAGCTTGAATTTCTTTGAAAAGTGATAGTTCTCATTATTTACCTAGGTCAATAATAATCCATTATTGACCGTTGTTAAGGACGCGGTAGAGAAAAACAATTTCACGACTCAAAACGAAGTCAATAATAACATATTGCTAACCTAGTACTAAAATAGGTATTTATGAAACTAGTAAAGAAATGAAGGTTATTACCTTGCGCATGTGAAATTTGCAGAACGAGGCGTAATCGATAATAACCTATTTCCTTACTAGTTTTATACAATATTTTTACTACTTCCGTTCTAATAAATACGAAAGAGCGTTTTTGAAATTATGAAATTTTGACATATAAATGTTATAAACTCAAAAAATAAAAGAATAATATATAAAATATATATATATATATATATATATATATATATATATATATATATATATATATTATCATCACGCCTTTTACCCTTTACTGGGTGTGGCACTCTGCCTAAGCAGATCTCGGTAAGTGATATATTTTTTCGCGTGAAGTGCGGTTACCAGCCGTCAAATCACGGCCCCCAAAGATATTAGTGGAGGGGAAGCCACAGGGGTAGATTTTTTTAAATTGGTGAAAATTGTTTGTCGACTGTGGGGATCGAACCAGGGTTCTCAAGATCCACAGGCCGACTCGATACCACTGAGCCACCTACCCCATTAAAAAGAATAACACATCAGAATTCGTCTACCAAGATATCTGTTGCTATGTTACCTCATTATTTCACTAGTTAAATAATGCAGTTCATTACCTCACTCAAATAAGTGAAATAAAACGTCTATTTCCTAACGGATGTAGAAAAACAAATTTTTAAATTTCCCGCGTTTTAAACACAACATTTCTGTTCCAGGTAAAGCTGTTCCGTTTATTGAACTGACAGTAGCACACGCGTCAGTTCTAACAATACTAGCAATCAGTTTTGAACGATACTACGCCATTTGCAAGCCATTAAAAGCTGGATATGTTTGTACCAAAGCTCGAGCCAGTCTTATTTGTCTTCTAGCATGGGTTTTCGCTGCACTTTTCACAAGGTTGGTACTACTTTTATGCGTTGTGTATCTAGCTTCATGTAGTTGAAGGCTTGTATATAATTTGGCGCGAAGTTTGAAATGTGAGTGCATGATATTTTTTAAATGTTTTTGAATATTTATTTTAGTAGGTCATTAATTAACAGTTTAATTTTATAATTAGGTGATGGAGAAAACATTGAATGAAAAGTCGTACTTTAACAGCCAATGTGTATTATATCAATTTGTATACAGGGTGGTGAATCGAATTGCGCACCATAGCGTTTTCAATGCTATTTTTTAAATGTTCAATTATTGGCTTCCCTAATTATTTTATGCAAAAAAGCTTCAAATAAAAGTTTTTGGGCATACATTTCTGCATTTAAATCAATAAACATAATTTCTAGTACATGCTTTGTAAAGACAGAAATTAAATATTAAAATGTCGAAAGTTTAGTTGAAAATACAGACAGCCATGGAATTGAACAAAAAATAAATAAAAAATATTAAATAAAACTCTAGGCAAAGTCTCACAAAATTCAGCCTCCGAGTCACCTTATGAGGGCATCGTCGGAGGTCGACCAGCACAGTTAGTAACCATGGACGCGTTTCGCTCTTGTTAGAGCTCATCAGTATGGTATAACTCACTTCTTCACCTAGAACAAAGTTCATGTGAAGAAGCTGCCTAGAGTTTTATTTAATATTTTTTATTATACCTAGTCTCACCAAGTGCATGAATGACAATTAATTTTGTCTTTGTTGTTATTAAAAAATAAATAAATGCTGGCGTTTTATCTGTCAAAACGACAACGTTGGACGTTTTATCTGTCAATCGTTGACGTTAAAACGCCTAGCATTTATTTATTTTTTGTTCAATTCCATGGCTGTCTGTATTTTCAACATTTTTCGACATTTTAATATTTAATTTCTGTCGTTACAAAGCATGTAATAAAAATTATGTTTATTGATTTAAATGCAGAAATTTATGTCCTAAAACTTTTATTTGAAGCTTTTTTGCATAAAATAATTAGGGAAGCCAATAATTGAACATTTGAAAAATAGCATTGAAAACGCTATGGTGCGCAATTCGATTCACCATCCAGTATATATGTAAATATATAATTAAAATATGAATCGAAAAGATGAATTGTACATAAAATAACAACATTGCTTTGTATATATATACATACAGGGTGTTCATTTTAAGGGATATACTTTTATTATCACTAAAAATAGAGAGGTTATAGCCGGTTAAATTATCAGAAAATAGTTATTTGTGTATTAAGAACGTAAAGAGATTCTATGTTACAGGGGCGAATCCAGACTTCAAATTAGGGTAGGGGGGGGGTATGGAGTGAATTTTGTCTGGGGGGGGGGTGTATTACCCATCTTCTAAATATAAAAAACATTTGTATTTGCTCATATTATATTTTTGCTTTAAATAATTAATATGTAGTTTTAAGCAAAATTACTTTTCTATAAACAATTATAAACGTGGTGAGGAAATGTAATTTTTTTTCACCTCGAAAATTTCCTCTAAGAACGCCAACACTTTTTACATCATAAAGTTTCAATATCTAAACGGTTCTTCGATAGAATATAAAAATGATTGAATTTGAAGTTGATTTTCTAAGTGCAAATGTCGGTAGTCACATACTTGACTAGGTCTTAAATAGAATACCTCTCCCATCTGCGGGTCGAAATAATATCCCCACAAAATATTGGTTTTTGGCTATTTATTAGAATAATAAATAAAACTATAGTTCTTAATTATCTTAGAATTTTAAGTTGTTAGATAATATTTTTTATTTAATTTGTTTAACAAATTGAGTTATCGTAAATAATGACATCATTATTATGTATTAGGGCCAATATTTTTAAAAAAGTCCATGCTTAGGGGGGGGGGGTCATGACCCCCATGACCCTCCCCCTGGATCCGCCACTGCTATGTTATTCGAGCACGGTAATTGCAGCGCGAGCCGAAGACACTTTACGCTCGTGATACACACATCATTTTTTCTACGATTGCATCTTAAAATTATTAAAAAACGTATACGTACTGAAAATAAATTCATTCTGTCAACTGTCAATATGACAAGTTTCTGTTTTGTTTGTATCTCTGTTAACTATTAAATTAAGCGTGTATTTAATAAATTTTTCTCGCGTTGCCATTGGAGACACGCAAAAAAGATATTTTTCGATTGTTCCACAGAAAACTTCAACTTTACGATGTTTTACGTAATTGTCAACTTTTCATAGCAATCGCAGGAAATATTGTTTTTTGTTGTAAATGAAAATATATTTCAATACAACTATTTAGTGAATAATTGGTGAAAGATATGATTGTTGCTTTTCACAAGTTCCTCAAGTTATTTTAAAAGTTATGTTCCTAAAAAGTTTCAGAAACTATTATTTAAATTGATAAATTTTTTGTAAGGTTTTGTACATTGCTTTCTAATCAAATTAAATTCTGTATTTCTAAAAAAAAATGTTTTAGGGTCAGGTATCAGCCCAAAAAGTTGCAGTAATTATTTATAAGATTAAAGGTTCTTTAAAAAGTCTTTTAAATACTTTTAAGATAGTTAGTTCGTTGAAAAGGTCCTCTAAATTGTTTTTAAAAATTATAATTTTTTCAAAAAGTCTTCCAAATAATTTATAAAATTGATATTTACTCCAAATAAAGATAATTGTCATTTTCCCGATAGGTGGCATATTAAAAATTGCTATTTTCCTTAAATAAGACTGCTCAGATCATTTATAAGATTGTCATCTTCCCAAAAAGTCCCTCAAATTATTCTATAAATTGTCGTTTGCCCAAAAAGTTACATTTATTTTATTGCCGTCTTTTAATAAGTCCCTCAAATCATTTTTAAATTTGTTATTTTCCTGAAAAGTTATACTTTTTAAACTGACGTATTTTAAAAAGTCTCTCAAAATCATTTTTAAAGTTGTCATCTTCCCAAAAGTCCCTAAAATCATTTTTAAAATGGTCATCTTCCCAAAAGTCCCTAAAATCATTTTCAAAATATTAATTTTCCCAAAAAGTTACATTTTAAAAATTGCTGCTTGCACAAAAGTTCCCAAAATCATTTTTAAAGTTGTCATCTTTTCAAAACGTCCCCCAAATAATTTTTTAAATTGCCATTTCTTCAAAAAGTCTCTAAAATCATTTTAAAAATCGTATTATTCCCAAAAAACCCCTTAATTCATTTTAAAATTCTCGTATTCCCAAAAAGTTACATTTTTTAAATTGTTATTTTCACAAAAAATCTCCCAAATCATTTTTAAGATTATTGTCATCTCAAAAAATTTCCAACAGCTTTTAAAAAATTGTTCTTCCAAAAAGTCAGTTTTTGAAAAAAACCTTCTAATTATTATGAAAATCTAACCAAAAAATATGAAGTGGGCAGCATATGACTTCCTTGTACGCGTATTAAACTATAGATATTTTTTTAATTGCACATATTTGACATTAAATCTTTTATCTTTGTTCTAATCCATAGCAAACTACAAAAAACAAAAAATATATAATATATAAGTGCTAGACGCAGAATTTAATTCTCTAAAACTTTTATTTGCAACATTTATTTCTAAAATCAAAATAAAACCATTTTTGTCAACTGTTAGCAGCTTCATGTAATGTATCACTTCCGGTTAGTCCATTTTAACCAAAATCTATTATGTTATTTGCATTGATATAGTAGTCTTATATACCAAATTTGAAAAGTTTTGGATTATATTTGAATATAGTTTTTCATGAAAATTCAAGTAAAGTAGCACTTCCGGAAGTTATATAATAACGAAAAAGGGAGGTGCACAACTAGATGTTATAACAGTCCTAAATACCTCAACTTTCTACGGCTTACCGTTTTTGAATTATGTGAGATACATACGTACGTACAGACGTCACGACGAAATTACTCAAAATGGATTCATGGATGCACAAAATGCGTATTTCCACTGAAATCTCAAAACCGATTACAATACTTCCTTTACTTCGTACTAGCAAGTAAAATACAGTCATTTTAAATCGCTTTAAGGATTACTATTTTATAATTCCCTACTTAACTTGTAGAAACCATCTAAATAAACGTAAATCATACATCCCTTGTTCTTATGATTAATATTCAACCCTTGTCTAAAGCATAAATATTATATTAATCCATTTAGAACGTTATGTATACTTATTTAAGGGTGAGATATTTGATAATATATGTTAGACGGTTTATCACAACTCGTAAATTATTATAAATGTTCAAGTTATTTCTGTTTCCGGTCGCGGGTGTTACTAAAACTTTGTGAAAATGATTTAGACGCCTTCAAATCGTAGAAGAAGGGTATTTGTTTCGAAAACTATGTTGCCTCATTGTTTTTAAATGTGGTTTGAAGAAAAGGTTGGAGCAGACAGTTGTTTAAAACATTATTTATCATTTAAAAAATGTATTTTGTACTTGCTTGTACGAAGTAAAGGAAGTATTGTAATCAGTTTTGAGATTTCAGCGGAAATATGCATTTTGAGCTTCCTTGAATCCATTTTGACTAATTTCGTCGTGACGTCTGTACGTACGTATGTATCTCGCATAACTCAAAAACGGTAAGCCGTAGAAAGTATTTAGGACTGTTATAACATCTAGTTGTGCACCTCCCTTTTTGGTTATTATATAACTTCCGGAAGTGCTACTTTACTTGCATAATAGATTTTCATGAAAAACTATATTCAAATATAATCCAAAACTTTTCAAATTTGGTATATAAGACTACTATATCAATGCAAATAACATAATAGATTTTGGTTAAAATGGATTAACCGGAAGTGATACATTACATGAAGCTGCTAACAGTTTGAAAAAAATGGTATTATTTTGATTAACACATTAACAATTATTCAATTAGCCTTAACAAATTAAATGTATTTTAGGGCTATTTTTCCATGTAAATATCTTCAATTGCCTTAGCCTTAGCAGATCTCGGTAAGTGATATATTTTTTCGCGTGAAGTGCGGTTAACAGCCGTCAAATCACGGCCCACAAAGTTATTAGTGGTGGGGGAGCCACACAGGTAGATTCAAATTGGTGAAAATTGTTTGTATATAGAAATAATAGTTATTTGTGTATTTGTGCCACGAAACAATCATTTTTAAGTGTTTAAAAAAGGTTTGAGGGTTGCGGTAGACTGTATTCTGGAGGTTGATTCTGTATCTTGCGTGAGCAGTTGCGTGATTAAATTTGCGTTAGTACAATGTATGACGTCACCGATTCTTTTCTGGTGTCGAGCATAGGGAATTCCATGCTTTACGTTTTCGCGCCAAGTTTAGTGTTGGTAATGGTTTTGAAACTATAACTGTCAGTTGCAATCACATGTCATTGTTTGTCAACATCGTTTTGTAGTTTTTTATACGATTTTATTATGGTAGAAGATAGAAAATGTGATATGAACGCTACAGAGGAGCAAAAACAAATTTTAATAAACTTTATGGCAGATAACGTTGATAACGCAAAATGACAAGAAAGTAAAAGACAAACATAATGTTAGAATGAGACAGGTAGTGTCGCAAGTAAGAAACAGGACCTACGGAGGTCACGCATCTATATTTGCGCGTCTCGCAAGAAGTGACGCCATACCCATTAGTTCTTGAAATGTCCGATAGATGGTTTACTATATGCATGTGACATATCTGTGTTAGTATGGGTGCCGCAAGTAGTCACGCAAGATACAGAATCAGGCTCCAGAATGTAGCAAATTATTTTGAGGATGAAATGCATACAAAGTTCATTTAAACACTGACGTCTTTTAAATAGTTCTCCAAATCATTTTTAAGATTGTCATCTTCCTAAAAAGTTACATTTTTAAAATTGCTACTTGCACAAAAGTCTGCAAAATCATTTTTAAGATTGTCATTTTCCCAAAAGTCCTCCGAAGCATTTTTTTAAATTGTCGTTTTTGCGAAAGGTCTCTAAAATATTGTTAAAATTGTAATATTATCAAAAAGTCCCCCAAATCATTTTAAAATTGTCATATTCTCAAAGAATTACATTTTTTAAATTGTTATTTTCACAAAATATCCTTAAAATTATTTTTAAAATTGTCATCTTCCCAAAAAGTTATATTTTTTAAATTGTCATCTTCTCAAAGAGTCCCTCAAATCTTTTTCAAGATTTTAATTTTCCCAAAAAGTATCTAAATTCATTTTTAAATTTGTTATTTTCCTAAAAAGTTATATTTTTTTAAAATTGACATATTCTAAAAAGTCCTCCAAATCATTGCCATCTTTCCAAAATGTCCCCAAAACCATTTTTCAAATTGCCATTATCTTGAAAAATTGTATATTTTAAATTGACGTCTTTTAATAAATCCCCCGAATCATTTTTTAGATGGTCATCTTCCCAAAAAGTCCCCAAAATCATGTTTAAGAGTGTCATCATTCCAAATGGCCTCTAAATCATTTTTAAAGTTGTAATTTTCCTGAAAAATTATATGTTTTAAATTGACGTCTTAGAAGACCCCAAAATCAGTTTTAAGATTGTCATCATCTCAAAAACTCCCTAAACTCATTTTTAAGATTGCTATCATTCCAAAAAGTCCTCTAAATCATTTCCATAAATTGTCATTTTCCCAAACTGATAAATTTTTTTAATTGACGTCTTCTAAAAAGTCCCCAAAATCATTTTTAAGATTGCTATCTTCCCAAAAAGTCCCTAAAATCATTTTTAAAATTGTCATTTTCCTGAAAAATTCTATTTTTTAAATTGACGTCTTCTAAAAAGTCTCCCAAATCATTTTCAAGATTGTCATCATCCCAAAAGGTCCCTAAAATTATATATTTCTTGTTTTTTGTAGTGTGCTATGAATTAGAACAAAAATTTAAAAAAATAATGTCAAATTACGTCAAATATGTGCAATAAATAAATGTAGATATAGTATAATACGCGTACAAGAAAGTCATGTGCTTGCATACATCAGATTTTTTAAATTATGAGCGTCCCGTGTCCCTATTTTGTAGGGTATCATAAACCTATAAATATAGTATAGGTAAGGGTCAATCAAATATTGCTATGTTGCCATTTTAGCAACATATGACTTTCATTACGTCATAAAGAGAGTAATATTATTATCTCAAGTCATTTTTAAGACTGTCATGTTTTCAAAATGTCCCCTAAATTATTTTTAATATGATAAATTTCTTAAAGAGTCACAGAAATTATTTTATAAATTATTGTGTCCCTCAAATCATTTTTAAAATAGCTGTTTTCTCAAACTTATGTTTAAAATAATTGTCATCCTCAAAAGTATTTTTTTCAAATCGTTTAAGATTGAGTTCTTTCCAAAAGTCCTTAGAAATTGTTTTTTAGTTTATCATTTTACTAAAAAATCCCTCAAATCATTTTTAAGATTGTTTTAAATCCACCAAGTCATTGAAATCATTTTATAAGAATTTATTTTTCAAATTGTTGATTTCTCAAAAAGTCCTTCGAATTATTTTTAAGATTGTTATCTTCCCAAAAAGTCCCTAAAATCATTTTTAAGATTGTCATTTTCCTGAAAAGTTATATATTTTTTTTAAATTGACGTTATCTAAAAAATCCCCCAAATCATTTTTAAGATTGTCATCTTCCCAAAAAGTCCCCAAATCAATTTTAAAATTGTCATTTTTCCAAAAAGTTACATTTTTAAAATTAAAAAAAAAAGTTTCTAAAATATATAAGATAAATAAATAAATAAATATATCATCACGCTTTTTACCCATTCCTGGGTGTGGCACTCTGCCGAAGCAGATCTTGGTAAGTGAGGGGAAGCCACGGGGGTAGATTTAATTTGGAGAAAATCATTTTATAAATTGTCATTTGCCCAAAAAGATACATTTTTTTAATTGACATCTTCTAAAAAGTCCCTTACATTTTCAAGATTGTCATCTTTCTAAAAACTCCCTAAAATCATTTTTAAAATTGTCATCTTACCAAAAACTCCCCAAAATCATTTTAAAAACTTATTATTTTCCTGAAAAATTATTTTTTTTAAATTTGCTCTCTCCTCAAAACACAATATATCGCTAGACAAGTATTGAAACATATTATCCCTCATCTAAATTACAGCTAAACGACCGTGCTTTTAGCTTGTCGAGTCCCACGGCTACAATTTCACCTTTTTAGGGATTTGAACCCTTGTAACAAACACCTAGCAACAGACAGAGTATCACATTATACCTAAATTGCATTAGTGTACAACCACGAAGTTGAATACTGTCAATTCGAAACCACTTCGATTTCAACCGGTTCAAGTGGTTGTTCGAGTGCTTCCGCTTCACCAGTGTTTCCGGAACAGTGGTGGGGGTAAACAGGACTATCGAATTGTCCAGCAGAAAATATAGTATTGCTGTGGCACTCAAAATGTTACAGCGAGAACGGAATATTTATAAAGTTGATTTCTAAATTCTTCAATTAAAATATTTATAAAATAATTATTGTTCTAAAAATTATTTGAAGGGCTTTTTCTTCACTAGTGTTTCCGGAACAGTGGTGGGGGTAAACAGGACTATCGAATTGTCCAGCAGAAAATATAGTATTGCTGTGGCACTCAAAATGTTACAGCGGGAATGGAATATTTATAAAGTTGATTTCTAAATTCTTCAATTAAAATATTTATAAAAAAATTATTGTTCTAAAAATTATTAGAAGGGCTTTTTCTTCACTAGTGTTTCCGGAACAGTGGTGGGGGTAAACAGGACTATCGAATTGTCCAGCAGAAAAGTTAGTATTGCTGTGACACTCAAAATGTTACAGCGGGAATGGAATATTTATAAAGTTGATTTCTAAATTCTTCAATTAAAATATTTATAAAAAAATTATTGTTCTAAAAATTATTTGAAGGGCTTTTTCTTCACTAGTGTTTCCGGAACAGTGGTGGGGGTAAACAGGACTATCGAATTGTCCAGCAGAAAATATAGTATTGCTGTGGCACTCAAAATGTTACAGCGGGAATGGAATATTTATAAAGTTGTTTTCCAAATTCTTCAATTAAAATATTTAAAAAAAAATATTTGAGGAGCTTTTTCGGACGATAACAAACTGAAAAATAATTCAATAATTTTGGGGATGTTTAAAAATAATTTGAGGAACTTTTAAGAACGTGCTTTAATGGCAAAAAAAGGGTTTGCACCGTTGGGGGGTAGTGATTTGACGGCTGGGAACCGAATAAACATATCACCCAGTAATGGATAACTTAATGATATATTTATTTTTACTTGCTTGTACGAAGTAAAGGAAGTATTGTAATCGCGAAAATTTTCGGTTTTGAGATTTCAGCGGAAATATTCATTTTGAGCATCCCTGAATCCATTTTGACTAATTTCGTCGTGACGTCTGTACGTACGTATGTATCTCTCGAAATAAATGCTGCGAATAAAAGTTTTAGAGAATTAAATTCTGCGTCTAGCACATTAACAATTATTAAATTAACCTTTTGTATAAGCGAGATACCTAAATTTAAAAATTATATATTTTTTGTTTCATGTAATTAAGTTTGCTATGGTTTAGAACAAAAAATAAAGACAATATAAGAAATTTAATGTCAAATTACGTCAAATATGTACAATAAAAAAATGTAGATATAGTATAATACGCGTACAAGGAAGTCATGTGCTGCGCACATCAGATTTTTTGTTTCATATTTTAGACTGGATTGATGCTTCAAAAATAGTTATTTGTGTATTAAGAGCGTAAAGTGATTCTTTGTTACTCGAACACGGTAATTGCAGCGCGAGCCGAAGGTGAGAGCTGCAATAGTGCAAGAGGAACAAAGATACTTTACGCTCGTGATACACATATATTTTTGTCTACAATTGCATCTTAAAATTATTCAAAAACATATACGTACTAAAAATAAATTCGTTCTGTCAACTGTCAATATGACAAGTTTCTGTTTTGTTTATATCCGTGGTAACTATTGAAATAAGCGCGCATTTAACATCTTTTTCGCGCGTTGCTATTGGAGACGCGGAAAAAAGATATTTTTCGATTGTTCCACAGAAAACATCAACTTTCCGATGACAAATGAGAGCGTAATTGTCAACTTTTCATAGCAATCGTAGAAAAAAGATATTAAATACGCGCTTATTTCAATAGTTACCAGGGATACAAACAAAACAAAAACTTGTCATATTGACAGTTGACAAAACGAATTTATTTTCAGTACGTATACGTTTTTTAATAATTTTAAGATGCAATCGTAGAAAAAATTATGTATGTATCACGAGCGTAAAGTGTCTTCGGCTTGCGCTGCAATTACCGTGCTCGAGTAACAAAGAATCACTTTACGCTCTTAATACACAAATAACTATTTACAATATATTTTTTATAATTTGATTTCACCCTTTTTAAGTAATATTTATTTATTTATATTTATATATGGGGTAGGTGGCTCAGCGGTATCGAGTCGGCCAGTAGATCTTGAGAACCCTGGTTCGATCCTCACAGCCGACAAACAATTTTCATTAATTTAAATCTACCCCTGTGTCTCCTCCTCCACTAATATCTTTGAGGGCCATGATTTGACGGCTGTTCACGCGCATAAATATATCACTTACCGAGATCTGCTTAGGCAGAGTGCCACACTTAGTAATGGGTAAAAGGGGTGATGATATATTTATTTATTTTAAGTAATATTTAAAACACTAATTAATTTGCAAACAAATATTTTCTAATTACTTTGCCATCCCTGTCGTAAAAACAGCAGTAATGCCTCAAAACTTTTGTATTTGATTTGCGAAATCTACGGCAAAAATTCGCGACGTAAAATATTTCATGCCTCAACTCATATCGATTGGGAACGTCAAAGAAACTTTCATTCCAACTTCTAGACATTTTACCAGATCGAATGTCACCCTAAAATGAGAAAATCTTGGTAAATATTTATTCAGGAACGGCTTAAGGGTTTGTATAGCGAAAACCGAACCGGAAACGATGTAAAGTGGACGCAAAATCCTTTGTGATTTTAGGAATTTTGCAGTTTTTGAAATGTCAAAATTTATTCAAAAAAGCTTACATTTTACAATGTTTTTACAAGTGTAATTTTAAGGGCTCTTAAGTTTTTAGTAATCACTGAGGGTGGCACTCTTCCGTAGCATATTTATGCAGCTACCAGCCGTCAAATTATAGCTCCCCAAAATTGTTAGTTAATGCAAAAGTTTTAGGAGTAATTTTTAAATAATAGTTATTTATGGTACAAGTGTGTTATATTACAAATAAGTCACGCAAGAAAAGTATTAGTCCACGAGGCCGCAGGCCGAGGGCAATAATTTTCGGAAGTGACTTATTTGTAATAACACACGAGTGGCATATGAAATTTTATCCAACAACTACAATTAAGACATTAAAATATAAATTTTGACACATTTGTCTACATTTCAAATAATATTCTAGTTAGCCATACTTTCTTGTTTTGTTGTCTAGGTTACTCAAATTTTTTAAATAAACAAAGTTGAAAAAAGGTTGCAGCTGTAGTATTTGAAATGGAAGACGAGAGTTTTATTCCCAAAATAATCATTAAAGAAGCGGAAAAAGTGGTTGTTTATATTTTACCAAAAAAGTCTAGAAGTTCCTATGAAAAAGAATTTCATATGTTTAAAGACTGGATGACAACTAGAAACGTCAAAGGTATGAATGAAAGTGTTTTTCATAGGAAGTTCTAGACTTTTTTGGTAAAATATCAACAACCGCTTTTTCCGCTTCCTTAATGATTATTTCGGGAATAAAATTCTCGTCTTCCATTTCGAATACTACAGCTGCAACCTTTTTTAAACTTTGTTATATTTAAACTCAACAGTGAGTTACAAGTCATAATTTATGCGTGACTTATGACTTATAACTCACGTGTGACTTATAAACCACTTTACTAATCTAAAATGACAACAATAATGACTTTATAAGTAGTAAGTGTTGGATAAATAAAATAAATATATCATTACGTTTCTTGCCCTTTACTGGGGTGGCACAGGCCGTAGCAGATCTTAGTAAGTTATATATTTATGCACGTTACCAGCCGTCAAATCACGCGCCCCGAAAAAAAAATAATAAATGATTTGAGGGACTTTTTGGGTAAAAGACAATTTTTAAAGTGATTTGAAAATTATTTTCTAAAGATAACAATTTTAAAAATAATTTTGCAAAATATTCGCGTGGCTATTAAAAAGAAAACAAATAAAATAACAAAATAAATGTGATATTAATTAAGGGTTTATTTTATTTAATCCATAAAAAAAGTTATTTTTTATAATAATGACAGATAACAACAATAACTTTTATCTAATTCCGTTATGAAAAGTCGTGTTTTACATGAATTTTTGAGGTTATGAAATGTCATGTCATTCAAGAGTTATGTAAGGAATTCTTTACATAACTAGTTACGTAATGAATATTGACAGTTTGAACTTTCTCAAAATACAAATAGCGGAAAAAACTATTTATTAAAATGTTTAGGATTTATATACATTGAATAATGTTTCTGGTATGAAACAGTTGACGGGCAAATTAGCAGATTCTTCGATATCAGAAGGAAGGTCTGTCTCGGATTCAGAACTCATTTTCAATGATGACATAAGCTTTAAATTTAAACATTTTATTCATTTATTTTCACGGCAACGCTTTGGTAATTTTGAAATATACTGAGCTGTCATAAACCTAGAATTTTATGTATTTTAAACATTATTTTAGCGGAATTAGATAAAATACGTTATGAAAACATGATATTGTTTGACTCACATAATTTGCTAAACTCGCTTCGCTCGTTTTGGCAAATGTTCGTCAAACAATATCAACTGGTTACGTAAATAACTATTAATTTAATTTAGGTTATATTATAGTATCTTAAGAAATTAGCAATAAACATCTTCGTCATTTTTCCAGTTCCAAGTCGAGTAAACTTATAAATATTTATATAGAAAAATGCAGAAATTTTGCTTCTTCAATAAACTATTTCACTTTTATATTGTAAATAATTAGGGCAGATAATAATTGAACATTTCAAAAACTGTAAGCGTGTATGATGCATCCGTCGATTCATCATCTTTTAGTGGTGTAAATTGTGTTGCAGAAAATGGGGTAAAAATGTAGAATATTTTGTAATATTCCAGACATGAAATATTTAAATTGCAGACAATAAATTTAATATGCAAGCATTCTCGTGATCCTGACTGGGTCGACAAAAACTAGGGACTTTCATAAAGCTAACGTTGGCATCAATTGCTTGTCAGTTTTTTAGAATTTTAAATGGTTTGGGGGACTTTTTGTTAAGTTCCGGGACTTGAAACTAGTTTGAAAAACTTTTAAAAACGATAATAAAGTGATTTGAGGGAAGTTTTAATTTTTTAAATAATTTGGGGGAGTTTTAAAGAAGATGACAGTTTTTAGTAAGGATTGGGGGTGGTTTGAAAATAAGACAATGTTAATGGGGTAGGTGGCTCAGTGGTATCGAGTCGGCCTGTGGATCTTGAGAACCCTGGTTCGATCCCCAAAGCCGACAAACAATTTTCACCAATTTAAAAAATCTACCCCTGTGGCTCCTCCACCACTAATATCTTTGGAGGCCGTGATTTGACGGCTGGTAACTGCACTTCACGCGAAAGAATATATCACTTACCGAGATCTGCTTAATCAGAGTGCCACATCCAGCGATGGGTAAACACATAAAAAATTGCAAACATGATTTTGGGGGCTTTTTAAAAAGACAACAATTTTAATAGTTATTTTTGTGTGAGTGTTTTTTTGTTGCGCGTGAGAATGTCACATTTGAACGCGCCAAAAAGCAAGAGTACAAACAACATTTTTTCTACAACTGTAAATAAAGAATAATACAATAATTATTGATGTATTTAAGTAAATTGAAGGAAAACAATCAACAATAATATGAATTTGATACTATTGATGTGTTGTAACTAATGAAACCTGACAACAAATAATTTGGGAGCGTGCGCGAGATACTCATTTTGCGCACTAGAATACGAATACTCATTTTACGCACTAGGGTGCAAAATAATGCGCGAAATACGCGTTGTCATGGTAATGTAAATGATGAAACAATCACGTACTTCGCGTATTAATATTAGTGAAAAAAAAATGAACATTTTTTGACAGTTGTACAAAATTGTTATCTGTGTATTAAGAGCGTACATAAAGTGATTCTTTGTTACTAGAGCCGAAGGCGAGAGCTGCAATAGTGTAAGAGGAACAAAGACACTTTACGCTCGTGATACACACATAATTTTTTCTACGATTGCATCTTAAATTATTAAAAGCGTATGCGTACTGAAAATAAAATCCATTCTGTTAACTGTCAATATGACAAGTTTCTGTTTTGTTTGTATCCCTGGTAATTATTGAAATTAGCGCGCATTTAATATCTTTTTAACGTCTTTTTCGCGAAATGCCATTGGAGACGTGCAAAAAAGATATTTTTCGATTGTTGCACAGAAAACGTCTATTTTACGATGACAAATGAGAGCGTAATTGTCAACTTTGTATAGCAATGGTAGAAAAACATTATTTCTGGCACATTTTTCAAAAGACAACAATCTTTAAAATGATTTGAGGAACTTTTTAGAATCACAACAAATTAGAAAAATGTGTTTGGGGGATTTCTAAGAAGTCAACAGTTTTTAAAATGGTAGAAAGTACAATAATAATTTTTTTAATTGCCATTTTCCTGAAAAGTTATATTTTTTTAATTGACGTCTTTTAAACAGTCCCACCAAATTATTTTACAGATTGTCCTCTTCCCAAAAAGTCCCTAAAATCATTTTTAAGATTGTCATCTTCCAAAAAATCCCTATAATCATTTTTTAAATTGTCATTTTCCTGAAAAGTTATATTTTTTTAAATTGACGTTCCCGAAAAAATCCCCAAAATCATTTTTAAGATTATTATCTTCCCAAAAAGTTCTTAAAATCATTTTTAAGATTGTCATCTTCCCAAAAAATCACTAAAATCATTTTTTAAATTGTCATTTTCCTGAAAACTTATATTTTTTTAAATTGACGTCCTCTAAAAATCCCCCAAATCAGTTTTAAGATTGTCATCTTCTCAAAAAATCCCCAAAATCATTTTTAAGATTATTATCTTAACAAAAAGATCTTAAAATCATTTTTAAGATTGTCATCTTTCCAAAAAATCCCTCAAATCATTTTTTAAATGTCATTTTCCTGAAAAGTTATATTTTTTTAATTGACGTCTTCTAAAAAGTCCCTAAAATCATTTTAAAGATTGTCATCTTCCCAAAAAGTCCCTAAAATCATTTTTAAAATTGCCATCTTTCCAAAAAATCCTTAAAATCATTTTTTAAATTGTCATTTTCCTCAAAATTCATATTTTTTTAAATTGACGTCTTCTAAAAAGTCCCTCCAAATCCTTTTTAAGATCCCTAATAATAATCGTAATAAATATGTTTGTATTAAAGTTATAAAACTATTTTTATTCCACAAAAAAATTACAACTCAAAATTATCAAATCAAAACAAACAATCTAAATCTAATTCTCATTATATCTCTACCCCATTTCACGCCTTAGTTATTTACTTCATAAATTCATCTTTTTATCTTTCCCTTCAACACAAATACCCCAAAAACCAACCCCAAACCGTCGTCTTCTGATTACTTTAATAAAATTTACAGCTCGTGCCTTTAGAGAATTTCTATTACAATTTCGCTTCACGAACAATTCTGTTTAAAGGGCGGTTTCCACAGTCCTGTGACATTGACACTGAATCTAGGGGGGTTGAACAAGGGAGGCAAGGGACGATAACCCTTGTCAGAAGGGTGCCAACCACCAAGAATGGAATTGTGGTCGTTGAAATGGAAAAGCAATTTTTAAATTATATATATCATCACGCCTTTTACCCATTACTGGGTGTGCCACTCTGCCTTAGCAGATCTCGGTAAGTGATATATTTGTGCGCGTAAACAGCCGTCAAAACACGGCCCTCAAAGATATAGTTACTTTATATTTTTATTGTTTTGATAAAATAAATAATAGCATGTTATGCATCAAGGGAGGGAAACAAGCGATTATTCCCGCGTGTGAAGTTGACATACCGAGACGTAAGCGAGGGCTGAAGACTCGAGCTGAAGTCGAGGTTTGCCAACTTCACACAAGGGATAATCGCGCCCTCCCGTCAAGCATATTATACTTTTAGTAACAAGTGCACAAAAATTACTGTCTTATCAGGACAAATGTCAAATATGGGTTGCGTAACTAGTTACCTAGGAAACACCGCAAACAGCTAATAATCGTATTTTATATTTTTATTGTTTTGGTTAAATAAATAAATAAATATATCATCACGCCTTTTACCCGTTACTGGGTATGACACTCTGCCTAAGCAGATCTCGGTAAGTGATATATTTATGCGCGTAAACAGTCGTCAAGTCATGGCCCCCAAAGATATAGTTATTTTATATTTTTATTGTTTTGGTAAAATATATATAAATATATAAATATATCATCACGTTTTTTACCCGTTACTGGGTGTGGCACTTTGCCTAAGCAGATCTCGGTAAGTGATATATTTATGCGCGTGAAATGACCGTCAAATCACGGCCCCCAAAGATATAGTTATTTTATATTTTTATTGTTTTGGTAAAATAAATAAATAAATAAATATATCATCACGCCTTTTACCCGTTACTGGGTATGACACTCTGCCTAAGCAGATCTCGGTAAGTGATATATTTATGCGCGTAAACAGCCGGCAAATCATGGCCCCCAAAGATATAGTTATTTTATATTTTTATTGTTTTGATAAAATAAATAAATAAATATATCATCACGCCTTTTACCAATTACTGGGTGTGGCACTTTACCTTAGCAGATCTCGGTAAGTGATATATTTTTTCGCGTGAAGTGCGGTTACCAGCCTTCAAATCACGGTCCCCAATGATATTAGTTGAGAGAGACTCACAGGGGTAGATTTAAATATTTTAGATAGTTTTGGTCAATCAATAAAATTTAAAATAATATATATTGACACTGAATATACTATAGTTTTATTTAAGGCTTTGTTAATGACACAAGTAATCCCTAAACATTTCAACTATAAAAGATACTTTTCACTTTTGTGTTTTTGTTTTGGCAACATTGTTTTGAAGCTTAATCATCTGCTGACATATATGTATGAAACTTTTTAATTTATGCGGTGAGAAATATAATTTATTACTTTGAAAATGGAATGAAATTTATGTTTCAATTTGTTTTTTTTTTAATTTATAGCTGGAAATTAAATTTAATATCCAGAAAATCGATTTAAATTGCATTGTTTTTAATTAGTAATTAAATTTAGCAATTATAATTAATAAATGTTGACAAAAATAAGTTTAAAAAAGCATATTATATATCTAAGACGAGAAATGTATGATTCTTTATGAAATTTCAAACAAAAATCTGATGTGCTCAGCACATAACTTTCTTGTACGCGTATTAAACTATAGATATTTTTTTAATTGCACATATTTGACATTTTATTATTTTTTGTTCTAATTCATAGCAAACTACAAAAAAAAAAATATATATATAATTTTTAAATTTACATATCTCGCTTATACAAAAGACTAATTTAATAATTGTTAATGTGCTAGACGCAGCATTTAATTCTCTAAAACTTTTATTTGCAACATTTATTTCTAAAATCAGAATAAAACAATTTTTTTCAACTGTTAGCAGCTTCATGTAATGTATCACTTCCGATTAGTCCCTTTTAACCAAAATCTATTATGTTATTTGCATTGATATAGTAGTCTTATATACCAAATTTGAAAAGTTTTGTTTTATATTTGAATATAGTTTTTCATAAAAATATATTATTCAAGTAAAGTAGCACTTCCGGAAGTTATATAATGACCAAAAAGTGAGGTGCACAACTAGATGTTATAACAGTCCTAAATACCTCAACTTTCTACGGCTTACCGTTTTTGAGTTACGCGAGATACATACGTACGTACAGACGTCACGACGAAATTAGTCAAAATGGATTCAGGGATGCTCAAAATGAACATTTCCGCTGAAATCTCAAAACCGAAAATTTTCGCGATTACAATACTTCCTTTACTTCGTACAAGGAAGTAAAAATCTGCTGACAGGAAACTTGAATTTTCTATGGAGGTGTTAAAAAATGACTACATTCTGAAAAACCCCCCAAACAAATTAAGGTGCTTCAATTAATACTAATTGAACGACGCTTTACTCTCTCGTTTCTTTATAAAATATCATTTCAAAATTAGTTAATCGCGTTATTAAAACCATTAAAAGATTAATATGAACTTAGCAGTAGATCCCAGGGCATTTGAAAAGGGTTTACGCAGTTTAGGAACATTAAATTTTATGAGGTTGCCAACGTTGGTGAGAATTAAAAGATTTAGTGCTATATTCACGCTTATTCGTAAACTGGATTACTCAATAAACGGTTTATAATCAAGATTATTATTTAAACTTTACAGTGAAGTTCGTTAGAGGGAATAAAATTCGTATTTTATATTTTGAAAATTTTATATTGCAAAATTATAATTAAAAAATCTGATGTGGACACCATATGACTTTCTTTCACGCATATTAAACTATAGATATTTTTTTAATTGCGCATATTTGACATTAATTTTTTTATTTGTTTCTTATTTTTTGTTCTAATCCATAGCAAACTTATTAAAAAAAAAACAAGAAATATATAACTTTTAAATTCAGATATCTCGCTTATACAAAAAGCTAATTGAATAATTGTTAATGTGCTAGACAAAGAATTTAATTCTCTAAAACTTTTATTTGCAGCATTTATTTCTAAAATCAAAATAATACCATTTTTTTCAAACTGTTAGCAGCTTCATGTAATGTATCACTTCCGGATAGTCCATTTTAACCAAAATCTATTATGTTATTTCCATTGATATAGTAGTCTTATATACCAAATTTGAAACGTTTTGGATTATATTTTGATGTAGTTTTTCATTAAAATCTATTATAGGCAATAACAATTTTCACCAATTTAAATCTACCCCTGTGGCTCCTCCTCCACTAATATCTTTGGAGGCCGTGATTTGACGGCTGGTAACAGCACTTCTCGCGAAGAAATATATCACTTACCGAGATCTGCTTAGGCAGAGTGCCACACCCAGTAATGGGTAAAAGGTGTGATGATATATTTATTTATCTATTTCTATTATAGGCTTCAAGTAAAGTAGCACTTCCGGAAGTTATATAATGACCAAAAAGGGAGGTGCACAACTAGATGTTATAACAGTCCTAAATACCTCAACTTTCTACGGCTTACCGTTTTTGAGTTATGCGAGATACATACGTACGTACAGACGTCACGATGAAATTACTCAAAATGGATTCAGGGATGCTCAAAATGCACATTTCCGCCAGAATCTCAAAACCGAAATTGTTCCCGATTACAATACTTCCTTTACTTCGTACAAGGCAATAAAAATAGTGTTTAAAGACTTTTAGGAATAAGGCAGTTTTAAAAACGATTTGAGGCACTATCTAAAAAGAAATTAATTTTTTTGAGAGATTTCAAGGAACATAACAATTTTAAAAACTTTTTTTTAAGATGACAGTCTTAAAAATGACGCAGGGTTTTTTTCTCTTATTTAGGTTTTGAGATATAACCTTAAAAAAACAAAATTTAAAAAGAAATCCAGGAGCTATATCTTAAAAATCAAATGAGATATGAAAATACATTCGAAATGAAGTCAGTTATACTCAATTACGACTAATAACTTTGAGACATCTAGCGGTGAAATTTTACAACAAAATGTCAACCGTCTATAACAATTGAATGCATCCAAACGTCAAATACACATTAAACTATCATTTATCAGGCGTTGTGAACGCGCCTTTAGTTCCTAAGAGTTCAAGTTAATTTAAAACTGAATTAAGTTTGACTATAAATCAAATGTGACGTTTTGAACTTCTGCCAGCATCTCAATAAACTGCAATAAGAATAAAACATAATTATTTTTATGCAGACATTTTGTTTTTGTCAAGTTGGCAGCTGGTTTTTGCTTGGTTTTGTTTGTTTTTGATAGGTGGCAGTAAGAAACGTTGAACTGTCATAATATTTTGGTAGTTATTTTTCAAGTTTTCATAATTAAAATGTGTGGACATCTTAAACGATATAGTCATGTGTTTGATTAATATATTGTATTATATTTTATTAACAAATAATATTTATCTAATTCCGTTATGAAAAGTCCTGTTTTACATAAATTTTTGAGGTTATGACATGTCAATTTGTTCATAACTGTCATTCAAGAGTTATGTAAGGAGTTGTTTACATAACTAGTTACGTAATGAATGTTGACAGTTTGAACTTTCTCAAAATGCAAATAACGGAAAAAACTATTTATTAAAATGTTTAGGATTTATATACATTGAATAATGTTTCTGGTATGAAACAGTTGACGGGCAAATTAGCAGATTCTTCGATATCAGAAGGAAGGTCTGTCTCGGATT
This sequence comes from Pterostichus niger, assembly GCA_947425015.1. Classification (NCBI taxonomy): domain Eukaryota; kingdom Metazoa; phylum Arthropoda; class Insecta; order Coleoptera; family Carabidae; genus Pterostichus; species Pterostichus niger. Next base: position 7,254,097 of record OX380352.1, read on the forward strand.
CAGAACTCATTTTCAATGATGACATAAGCTTTAAATTTAAACATTTTATTCATTTATTTTCACGGCAACGCTTTGGTAATTTTGAAATATACTGAGCTGTCATAAACCTAGAATTTTATGTATTTTAAACATTATTTTAGCGGAATTAGATAAAATACGTTATGAAAACGTAATATTGCTTGACTCACATAATTTGCAAAACTTGCTTCGCTCGTTTGACAAATGTTCGTCAAACCTTTTCATAACTAGTTACGTAAATAACTATTGTATATGTTTTATGTTTAATTTATGATAAATAACATGTATATATAATATTTTTTATTATTACTATTACTAAAACATAAATTATCATTCATAATGTACAAAATCATTCTATTCTTTTTAATTTAAATAACATATTTATCCACTAACATTGTAAATATATACACACAAGTGGTAAACTAAAGCGAGCCATACGCCATTTTTCAGTTACAAATAAATTAAATTTCGAGGAATATTTGGGGACAGAACTATTTTAAAAATTAATTGAGGGGACTTTTTTTAAAGCAACAATTGTAAACATGAGAAAGATAACAATTATAAATATGAATTGAGAGAATTTTTGGAAAAATTAACAATTTTTAAAATGATTGAGAAAAGTTTTAGAAAAGAAACAGTATTGAAATTGATTTGGAGAACATTTTGAAAAACAAGAATGCTTAAAATTGTTGTGAGTTGGGGTATTTTTGGGGACATAATATACTTTAAAATGATTTGGGGGACTTTTTGGAATAATAGCAATCTTAAAAATGATTTTGGGGATTTTTTGGGAAAACAAAAATCATAAAAATAAATTTGGGAGACTTTTTAGAAAAAAACCAACCCTAATAAATGATTTGGGGGACTTTTTGGGAAAACAATAACCCTAAAAATGGATTTGGGGACTGTTTGGAAAAAGAACAACCCTAATAAATGATTTGGGGGACTTTTTGGGAAGATAACAATTTTCAAAATGATTTGGGGGACTTTTTGGGAAGATGACAATCTTAAAAAGATTTAGGGGACCTTTCAGGTAAACAATAACCCTAAAAATGGATTTGGGGGACATTTTGGAAAAACAACAACCCTTTAAAATGATTTGGGGGACTTTTTGGGAAGATGACAATGTTAAACAGATTTAGGGGACTTTTTGGAAAACAATAACCCTAAAAATGGATTTGGGGGACTTTTTGGAAAGATGACAATTTTCAAAATGAGTTTGGGGACTTTTTGGGAAGATGCCAATCTTATAAATGATTTGGGGGACTTTTTGGGAAGATGACAATCTTAAAAAGATTTAGGGGACTTTTTGGGAAAACAATAAACCTAAAAATGGATTTGAGGGACTGTTTGGAAAAAGAAAAACCTTAATAAATGATTTGAGAGACTTTTTGGGAAGATGACAATCTTAAATAGATTTAGGGGACTTTTTGGGAAAACAATAACCCTAAAAATGGATTTGGGGGACTTTAAAACAACAACCCTAATAAATGATTTGGGGGACTTTTTGGGAAGATAACAATCTTAAAAAGATTTAGGGGACTTTTTGGGAAAACAATAACCCTAAAAATGGATTTGAGGGACTGTTTGGAAAAAGAAAAACCCTAATAAATGATTTGAGGGACTTTTTGGGAAGATGACAATCTTAAAAACATGTAGGGGACTTTTTGGGGAAACAATAATCCTAAAAATGGATTTGAGGGACTGTTTGGGAAAAGAAAAACCCAAATAAATTATTTGGGGGACTTTTTGGGAAAACAACAACCTTAAAAATTGATTTAGGGATTTTTTAAAAATACAAAAATTATAAATATATTTTGGGGAACATTTTAATAACCAAGAATGTTTAAAATGATTTGGAAGAATTTTTGGGAACATAACATTCTTAAAAATAATTTGGTGGACTTTTTGAGAAAACAACAACCCTAATAAATAATTTGGGGCCTTTTTTTAAACACAAAAACTTCAAATATAATTCGAGGAACAATTTTAAAAACAACAATTTAAAAAATAATTTAGGGAACTTCTTACCAAAACAACCTTAATAAATGATTTGAGCGACTTTTCAAGAAAATACTAATCATCAAAATAATTTAAAACTTTTCCACAATAACTTTAACCTAATTTACAAAACATCTTTTCTCATACTATGGCTTACTTTTCACTTATCACTCACCAACATATTCTCAACAACTTTTAACACCTTCATTTTTCATTCCAGCCCAATGCTGACAATCGCCCAATACACTACAGTGGAATACTTTGACGGAACAACCGTGCCTGTCTGTCACACACTGGCCAACAGTTTCTGGTCCGCCCTGTATTTTTTAACGACAATCTTTGTCTTTTTTATTATACCTTTAATAGTATTATTAATTATATATGCAATTATAGCCAAAAATTTAATATCAAACGCTTCAAAAATCGTTTTAAACAAACATGTTGACAGTTTCAATATTCGTGCAAGGAAACAAGTTGTTCTTATGTTGGGAACAGTGATTCTTAGTTTCTTTTTATGTCTAATTCCATTTAGAATTTTTATATTTTGGATTATAATTGTATCAGATGAAACTGTCAACAGATTAGGTGTTGAAAAATATTATAACATTCTGTATTTTTGTAGAATTATGGTTTATTTAAATTCGGCAATAAATCCGATTTTATACAATTTAATGAGTTCTAAATTTCGTGAGGGCTTCCTTGTATGCTCTAAAAACCGTAAGCTCTACTTTCGTAGATCTAGAAACGGTACAATAAGTACAACAGTAACGTCTTATCGAAGCAGTACATTCCGTAGCACAAGTAGCTTTAAAACCAGACAGCATTCTATTATACTAAAGAATATTACAGACAGCCCGGATTCGGATAGAAGTGAACATTCAAGAACAAATATATTTAACTGTCAAAGAGATTCAGTTGAAATACATAACCTCAATTTATTAGAACAGTGTGTGAACCAGTCGCAAGAAATCGCGAATGAAGTAGAGGCAGACTCGAGTGGGTTTGGTAACAGCGAATTACAAGAATTGAATTTTAGTGTTTCGCAATTAAATTTTGCGAAATGTCTTGAGAAAAATGGTTTAAATGAGGATGGATTGAAGTTTATACGACATACGGATGTATTTGAGACAGAAACTATAGTGTAGTTAGAATAGTTTGACAAGTATTTAAATGCTACATACCGTTTTTTTTATCAGTAAACATAGGGATATGTCATTACTAAAGCCCGGATATTTAGGCACTTAAAAACACCCAAATAAGCAGGCATATAGGCCGGCAATTACTCTAAAATAGGCGGGATTGTAGGCAGCCTAAATGTAAACAATTTGTTTTAAAAAAATAAACGAATCCTTTTTCTAATATTAGTACTCGTATCTACTCTTCGTTAGAAAAAAATAATCATTTTAAACAAAAATTAACGCAATCTGAAAAATAATAATGTAGGGTTCTCATTTTATTAACTATTATGCAAATTCAAATTATGTAGTATACTTTAATTCACAAAATATTACGAGCAATTGCTCTATGAAATTTTCGGAAAGGGACTGTCTTCGGTCTGTCAGAATTTGTTTGTAAGCTGAAAACTTCGTTCGACATCACAAAATGTGACAGAAGCGTTCTTATATTTAGCCATATCGTCTAAAGTTACCTCAGCTCCATTGATTAATGGCAAAGACACAATTGAATTGCCACGTAAAATTTTGACTAAAAAACGTTTTTTCTTTCGGCATTTTAAATTCACACACAAAAACTTGATTAAAGTACTTTAAATATTACAGGTTAGGTTGAAACACTTTGTCGAGTGCTGAATTAGTCAACGAAGTAGATGATAAACCTTGTCTGCTCAATAAAAGTTAGAATAGGCAACAATAATAGGCAAAATGGGCTGTATAAGGTAAAGTAGGCACAATAACCAAAATATAGAAAAAATAGGCTCTAAAGCACGAAAAAGAAACCTTCCATTATACGTAAACATATTACCTATGCATAGAAAAACGAAATTGCCTGAAGTATATTAAAATTTGAATCTAGGCAATTGCCTAAAAATCCGGGCTTTAGTCATTACCATAGTTACAGTTACAAAGTTTGACAGCAATTCATTAGAGCGTTTATTTTAAAAGTAAACATAGGGAAAATAACATATTCAGCAATGCATTGAAATGTAATAGTCTATTATAATAAAAGAAACATTTTAAGTTTAAACGAATTAAATGAATTTTAATTATTTTAAATTACATTAGTTTAAATAGAAATTTTAATATAATAATTTAATTTCAAAATTACCCCCATTAACCTGTGAACAATAGCCTAAACGATTATAAAATGAATTTATAGCATTATTTATTTGCTCTGGAGGAATCTCATGCGATGCAATTCTACGTTTTAATTGTTCTACACTCATTCTACCACTATTATAAAATTTATTTTTTAAATGACCCCAAAGAAAGAAATCGTTTGACGCAAGACCTGGTGACCTTGCAGGCCACTCCACTTCTGCACCTCGTCCTAGCCATCGTTGGGAGAATATCCGGTGCAGATAATTTCGTATATTTTGTTGGAACCACACTTCCTCAATATTACTCTCTCTTGTAACAACTCTAAATAATTTTCCCCATTTAAATTTCCATTTATATAAAAACACCCCACTATTTGATCCCCTATTAACCCGGTCTTACTTTGAAAGAGGACAGTTTTATTACTTTGACAACTATAGATGACAGCAATGTTATTTTCCTTATGTTTACTTTTAAAATAAACGCTCTAATGCATTGCTGTCAAACTTTGTAACTGTAACTATGGTAATGAGTAATGACATATCTCTATGTTTACTGATAAAAAAAACTCCCGGTAGATTAGAATGAGTTTTGTAGAATCCATTTAATGCATTAAATTGTTATGGCTGTTTCATATGTCATAATTACTCATTTAAAATGTATAAAGCGCCTTTGACAAATTACATTGTAACAAACCTAACCTAACATAAAAAAACTGCATAAAAAAATATGTAATTGCATTAAATGTATTTCATTTTACCACATTTCAATTTACAAATATTCTAAAATTGTTTCAATTTAAATTTTAAATATTTAAAGTAGTTTTTGTAAAATGACAGCTACATTAATTTGAAATAAAATCAATAGATGGCACTAGTTTCAAATTTATAAAACGCCTCTGACAAGTTATATTGTAACAAACCTAACCTAACATAATAAAAATGCATAAATAAAATATGTCATTCCCATATATATGTATTAGTAATATATTGCTGATGCCGTATACCAGCAATGTTATCTGAACGAAAAAGGAAAGAGAGTGAGATATATGCCATGTTATCTTTGTCCATACTTGTTTCAAAATGCGCATGCCCGTAATACTGGAATACTATTGGCTAATAACGAAGTGGCAGAGACATTGCAAATATGTCGAGCTCTCTTCCTCACCGCTTGTGTGAATTTGAATTAGTCTGTTTGCTACATTTGTTTGTGACTATCTTCTTCGTTATTATTATGCCAGTCAGTTGTTATTCGTGTTTTTCAAAATCTCCTCAAGTTAGTTCAGATGGTTAAATGATTTAATAATTGGAATTTTAAATATTTTTATTTACATGTGAATGATTTTGTTCCCAGTTTTCCTAAAAACAAGGCAATATGTAACTTATGGAAAAAATATGAATCAATAATTTAATATGTACTGCTATATTAATCGACATGACCTTTAATTGATAAAATATTTTCAACTAATTTAAAATATGGCGCTAGATTTGAACATGCTAGAAATTGACGTCAGCCAATCGTACTCCAGTATTACGTGCATGCGCATTTTGAAGCAAGTAATGGACAAAGATAAAATAGCATATATCTCACTCTCTTTCCCTTTACGCTTTTGGACCCAGTGTCAGCAATATATTACTAATAGATATATGGTAATTCCATTAAATGTATTTTATTTTACCATATTTCAATATACAAATATTCTAAAATTGTTTCAATTTAAATTACAAATATTTTAAAGTTGTTTTTGTAAAGTGACAGCTACATTAATTTAAAATTAAATCACTAGATGGCACTAGTTGACATATCAAACCAATTTAATTCAATTATGTTATTTGTCATTACAAAACTAGATTGAAAAGTAATATAGTCACAGTTTTTCATTCCATCACTGAAAAATTCTTCCGACTTGTCTTAAACTCATGATTTGACAACTGTCTTTACCCAATCGTCCGAGATATAATGATTAATCTTGAGGTCTTTCTTAAGTAGAGATAAAAATAAAAATAATCACTTGTTTTCTTTCTTTGATGCACAACACACTATTTTTGTTGTGTTTAAAAAAACTATTAAAATTCAATCGTCTGTTCTATTCCTTACTAGATATATTTTGGAGGTTAGGTCTGATACATGTGATAGTGCTGCCAACTATATAATACAAAAATTTACTAAAGTGTAACCAATGCTGCCAACATAATATATGCCGAGCAATGTTGTTTATTTTGACGTTAGAATTGCTGATAAAACATGTTATATATAAGATTTTATTGCTTATTGTTTTTTTTTATAATCCGTATAAATTTTTAATCTTAAACAATTTATAATCAAATTTTCCAGATCAATATTTAGCAGGAATGAAAATAAAATGTAGCCATTTACAATAAATAAAATTTTATTGCTTTTAAAATGTGTTAATTTAGAAAATAAAAATTATTATATTGCTTTTAAACCAAAGAAATATGTACAATTATTATATGATTGTATTAATAATGATGTATAATAAATAATATTTAAAATATTCCTTTATTATTTTTATTATTACATTTATGCGATATAATTCGTTCAAAGAGTAAGTATATTATTTAAGATAATATTAATTATGATAAAAGTTGAAAATGGTAATAATTTTGAAGCATGATTAACTATTACGAGTGTTTTGGTGTTAGAATATTATTTTAATAAAAAAATAATTTAGAAAAAGTTTTATAATTTCATTAATAATTAATAAAATTTAATGATATTTACTATATTTTCTAATTGAAGTGTGAGGAATACAGTGGTGTAAAGTACACTTAATTGTCTTTTTTACTTTTTGAGTTATGGTCGTTCTAATTTGACCTAGGTACACATATTGATTTTGTTGTATTTTTGCATGAGTTTAGAAAAAGTTTTATAACTTCTGTTATAATAGAGATAATTTAACAAAATTTATTATAGTTACTAACTAGAATGTGGGGAATTTAATAAAAGAAAGTTTAATTAATTATCATTTTTAGTTTTTGAGTTATGGCTATTCAAATTTGACCTAGGTACACATTTTGATTTTGTTGTATTTTTGCATGAATTTAGAAAAAGTTTAGTAACTTCTGTTATAATTGAGATAGTTTAACAAAATTTATTATAGTTACTAACTAGAATGTGGGTAATTTAATAAAAGAAAGTTTAATTAATTATCGTTTTTAGTTTTTGAGTTACGGGCATTCTAATTTGACCTAGGTACACAATTTAATTTTGTTGTATTTTTGCATGAGTTTAGAAAAAGTTTTGTAACTTCTGCTATAATGTAGATAATTTAACAAAATTTGTTATAGTTGCTAACTACAGTATGGGGAATTTACTGGTGAAAATTAAACTTAATTATCTCTTTCACTTTTTGAATTACAGGTATTCAAAATATGATTTTGTTATATTTTATAAAAAGTTTTATAACTTCTGTACTACTAAAGAAACTTTATCAAAATTAATTATAGTTACTAACTAAAGTATGATAAATTCAGTAGTCAACAGTAAACTTAATTATCTTACTTAGATTTTGAGTTACAGGGGTTCAAATTTGCAGTAATCATTTACTTGGATGTACTTTTGCACGAATTTATATAAAGTTTGATAACTTCTGTAATAATAAAGATAATTAAACCAAATTTACTATAGTTACTAACTAAAGTATAGGGAAGTCATTGGTCAAAAGTAAACTTAATTATCTCTTTTACTTTTAGAGTTACAGCAGCTCAAATTTGCATTATCTGTTTCAGTCCAATTTTGGCCGTCGCCGAATACAAGTACGAGGTATACTTTGACGGCTCGTTAGTTCCAGTCTGTTGGACCCAGGCCGACAAATTTTGGCCAGCACTGTTCTTCATCCTTACCGTCTCCATTTTCTTTTTTGTTCCTTTAGCAATCTTACTTATTTTGTACACAATAATCGCTAAAACATTGATGGAACAACCAAATATAATAGCTCCACAAAAATTGAATTTCCCGCCATCACATAATGCTTTAAAATACCGGAAACAGGTGGTGCTGATGCTTGGAACTGTCGTGCTAGCGTTTTTCATTTGTCTACTGCCATTTCGAGCTCTTACTTTATGGATTATTATAGTTAGTGACGAAACAGTAACAAAATTAGGTATGGAAGGTTATTATATTTTATTATATTTTTGTAGAATTATGTTTTATTTAAATTCAGCTGTCAACCCTATTTTATACAATGTAATGAGTTCAAAATTTCGTAACGGTTTTCTTAGGTTATGTGGCTGCAAATTAAAACGAAAAAAACGTAGAAGTAGAAGCGAATCCGGCAGAAAAACATTTAATACCACTTCAACTACAAACACAAATAGTCAAAATACTGATTCATTTTGGCGACGGTACAGTCACAGAAACAGTTCAGCGAAAAAAACTGAAAGTAAAGATGCCAATGACACTTGTAACGTTGAGTGTACTTCAAATAAAAATAATAATACAGATGGCGCCAGTAATACAGACATGTTGTCAATGAGGAAAGCGGACAGAAATAATTGGAATGAAAGATTGAATAAAATTAAATGTATTAAAGGTGAGAGTTATGTTTAGTACCAACCTGGTAAACGTAAAATTAAAGGCACCAAATTGTAGAATATAAATCCGTCGATATTAATATATTAAATATATTTTTCTAGTCAATATTAATGTTAGAAAAATCAAGACGCTTTACTAATAAAAGACTATAATTAAATGTTTAAATATTTATTTAAATTTTAAGTAAACTTGTTAGCAAATGAGATGAAAGTTGTAGTTAATTAAAAATAAAACATTTATTTATTTTAAGTTATTTGTATATAGCTAGAAAAGACATAAAAATATTTATTTATTTAAATAGTATTACATATTGTATTAAGGAACAATTTTATATATATAATACAAAATAAAATATTTCATATATTTCTGTGTGTTTATTTTCAAACCTGATTATTGATTTCTCCTGCATGAATTTATAAAAAGTTTTGTAACTTCTGTAATAATAAAGATAATTTAACAAAATTTACTGAGGTTCTAAAAGAAAGTATGGGAAATTTACTGGTGTAAAGTAAATTTAATTATCTCTCTTAGTTTTTGATTTACGGGTACTCAAATTTATAGTAAAATTTTGTTACTTTTTTGGACTGATTTAAAAAAAAGTTTTATAGCTTCTGTAATAATATAGATAATTTAATAAAATTTATTGTGGTTACTAAGAAAGATATGTGGAATTACTTGGTTGAAAGTACATTTTACTATCTTTACTAGTTTTTGAGTTATAGCTACACAAATTTGTAGTATTAATTTTGAAATAAATTTTGTTGTGTTTTGGTACAGATGTAGATAAAGTTTTGTAACTGCTGTAATAATAACGAAAATGTAACAAAATTTACTGTGGTTCTAAAAGAAAGTATGAGAAATTTACTGGTGCAAAGTAAATTTAATTATCTCTCTTTATTTTTGAGTTACAGCTACCCAAATTTAAAGTAAAATTTTGTTACTTTTTTAAACTGATTTAGAAAAAGTTTTGTAACTTCTGTAATAATAAAGATAATTTAACAAAATTTACTGTTGGTCTAAAGTAATGTATGAGATATTTATTTGTCTAAAGTAATTTAAATTATTTTTCTTAGTTTTTGAGTTATAGCTACTCAAATTTAAAGTAAAATTTTAATATACATTTTTGCACTGATTTAGAAAAAGTTTTGTAACTTCTGTAATAATAGAGATAATTTAACAAAATTTACTGTGGTTACTAAGTAAACAGTGAGGAATATATAAATGTACAGTAAACTTATTTATCTTTATTATTAGTTTAGTTATAACTGCTCAAATTTGTAGCATTATTTTTTACCTAAATTTTGTTGTGTTTCGGCACTAATTTAGAAAAAGTTTTATGCTGTCTGTAATAATACAGAAACTTGAACGAAATTAACTTAGTTTACTAACTAAAGTTTAGGAAATTTACTACTGCAAAGTAAATTTAATTATCTCTTTTAATTTTTGAGTTACAACTATTTAAAATTACACTATTAATTTTTACATAAATTTTGTTGCATTTACAAAAAGTTTTATGACTGCTGTAATAATACAGACAATTGAACTAAATTAACCTAGGTTACTAACTAAAGTATAAGCAATTTACTAATATAAAGTAAATTTAATTATCTGTTTTAGTTTTTGAGTTACAGCCATTTAAATTTACACTATTTTTTTTTACATAAATTTTGTTGCATTTACAAAAAGTTTTATGACTGCTGTAATAATAAAGATAATTTAACTAAATTTGCCTAGTTTACTAACTGAAGTATGAGACATTTACTGGTGCAAAGTAAATTTAATTATCTCTCTTAGTTTTTGAGTTACAGCTATTTAAATTTACAGTATTACTTAAATTTTATTGCATTTACTAAAAGTTTTAAAACTTCTGTAAAAACAAATACAATTTAACTAAATTTCTCTAGTTTACTAACTAAAGTATGGATAATTTACCAATAAAAAGAAAATTGAATTATCTTTTTTACTTTTTGAGTTATAGCAATTCAAATTTATTCATCTATTTCAAAACTCAAAACTTCTTTCAAAGGCAAGCCAAAATAATGTTCTTCCTTCTTCAGTCTTTCAAACAATATTTCACTGAAAATTTCATATGAAAAGTTTTCTCGTTGGAACTTTAGACCATCGAAGAAAAATATACAAAGACAAACAACGCCTGGATAATCTCTTTTTCCATAAAAATCCAACATTTCGTAAAATATTTTTTTTGATTTAATTTTTAGAAGAACTTCCTTGCAACGAATGAAACTTTCATCAAGAAATGCATTCACTTGATCTTGCTTTAATAATATATGGTTATTAAGCTCTTTCCTAGTTTTTAATAATTCATCCTTTTTTAGTTGTTTCAACCAATAATCTCGTACTTTATATAAATCATCCATTTTTTTGGTATCCAATACGAATAGAAGAAACGATTGAAGATCGTCTGTTGATAGTTTCAAATTTTCATATTTGCCTAAAAGTATACAACCTGTCATACATTTTATAATTCAAATTTTCCCGCCAAACTTTTGTTAAATTTATTTATTTATATTACTCTGTACAACAGGAATTTAATCCCAATTACAGTACAGGGTCCGCAATCACCGAGCCGCAGTGTAGTAGTTCATTTTTAGCTTGAGTGAGTTTCGAACTCGGGATCTCCGGATTCGAATTCCATATTGCTATCCACACCACCGTACTGGCGGATTTTTTAATAAATTTTTTTAATAAAATAAAATAAAAAAATATATCATCACACCTTTTACCCATTACTAGGTGTGGCACTCTGCCGTAGCAGATTTCGGTAAATGATATATTTATTTGCGTAAAGTGCGATTACCAGCCGTCAAATCACGGCCCCAAAGATATTAATGGAAGGGAAACCACAGGGGTAGATTTAAATTGGTGAAAATTGTTTGTCAGCTGTGGGGATCGAACCAGGGTTCTCAAGATCCACAGGCCGATTCGATACCTAAAACTTTTGTTTAGTTGTGTAAATTTAATTATCTAAATTGCTTTTTAAATTAGAGGTAATCAAATTTATAGTATTAATTTTTACATAAATTTTATTGTATTTCGGTAAAAATTTAGAAAAAGTGTTGTAACTTCTGTAATAATGAAGATAATTTAACAAAATTTACTGTGGTTACTAAATAATGTATGAAGAAGTAATTGGTACAAAGTAAATTCAATTACCCTAATTGGTTTTTGAGTTACAATTATTTCAATTTGCAATATTAATTTTTACATAAATTTTGTTGTATTTCTACAATGGTTTAGAAAAAGTTATGTAACTTCTGTATTAATAAAGATAATTGAACAAAATTTACTGCGGTTATTAAATAAAGTATGAGAAATTCATTGGTAATAAGTAAATTATATTATCTTTATTTATGTTTGAGTTATAAGTGCTCAAATCTATAGTATTAATTTATATATAAATTTTGTTTTGGCACTAATTTAGAAAAAAGTTTTGTGACTTCTGTAATAACAAATACAATTTAACAAATTTTGCTTAGTTTACTAACTAAAGTATGAGCAATTTACTGCTGCAAGATAAATTTAATTATCTCTTTGAGTTTTTGAGTTACAGGTATTTTAAAATTACAATATTAATTTTTACATACATTCAGAAAAAGCTTTATAACTTCTGTAATAACGAAGTCAATTCAACTAAATTTGTCCAGTTTACTAACTAAAGTATAGACAATTTACTAATGCAAAGTAAATTTAATTATCTTTCTTTGTTCTTGAGTTACAGCTATCTGAATTTGCAATATTATTTTTACATAAATTTTGTTGCAGTTAGAAAAAGTTTTATAACTTCTGTAATAACAAAGACAATTGAACTAAATTTGCCTAGTTTACTAACTAAAGTATAGGAAATTTACTAATGTAAAATAAATTTAATTATCTTTCTTAGTTTTTGAGTTAGCCCTATTTGAATTTGCAGTATTAATTTCAACATAAATTTTGTTGCATTTAGAAAAAGTTTAATAACTTCTGTAATAACAAAGACAATTGAACTAAATTGACCTAGTTTACTAACTAAAGTATAGGCATTTTACTAATGCAAAGTAAATTCAATTATCTCTTTTAGTTTTCGAGTCACAGCTATTTAAAATTACAGTATTAATGTTTACATAAATTTTGTCGCATTTCGAAAAAGTTTTATGACTTCTGTAATAATAAAGACAATTGAACTAAATTTACCGAGTTTACTAACTAAAGTATAGAAAATTTATTAATGTAAAATAAATTTAATTATCTCTCTTAGTTTCTGAGTTACAGCTATTTGAATTTGCAGTATTAATTTTTACATAAATTTTTGTTTAACTATGTCAACATAAGTAATACCCAATTATGGGTGTATTTACCCACCTAAAATGAGCACCTTTTCCATAAAGTCTTGTAAAGAACCTGACAGAGCCAAAAATTTCATTTTTTCATGAACTTCATCCATTATTTTCAAATTTGTTGTAGTGTTTATTATATATTCGTTAGTATCGTCAGGTTCTTCTTGTATTTGTTCTAAGTTGGTATCACTGTAATAAGTTTCTTGAGATTTTGGACATTCGTGCAAGCTTATTTTGTCTACTATTATACAAAGACTAAAATGTAAAATATATTTTGAATATATTCAAAAATTATAATCATTTTATAATACTTACATCATTAAATGAAAATAATTTGCACTCATTTTGATTTGCAGTTTTATAATGTAGGTTATAGTTAGTTTAACATGCACACCGGTGATACAATGATTAAAAATTTTATTGCAATTTGTTGTGAATTCATCATGAATCATTTACTGTTATGAATATTTGAATATATTATTCATTCCTGTGCTAATATTTATAAAACAATTTTTGTTACAATTTCAAATAAATGAACTCTAGTTTGGATCAATTGAATGTGTAACAATGTGTACAACATTATAAAAGTAAATATTACTAAATATAATTATTTAATTTGCACTCTTTTCTCTTTAAAATGATTTGAGAGAGTTTATATTTAATTATCACTTTTATTTTGTGAGTTACAGCTATTGAAAATTACACTATTAATTTTTACATAAACTTTGTTGCATTTACAAAAAGTTTTATTACTTCTGTAATAATACAGACAATTGAACGAAATTAACCTAGTTTACTAACTAATGTATAGGCAATTTACTAATGCAAAGTAAATTTAATTGTCTCTTTTAGTTTTTGAGTTACAGCTATTGAAAATTACACTATTAATTTTTACATAAATTTAGTTGCATTTACAAAAAGTTTTATTACTTCTGTAATAATACAGACAATTTAACTAAAATTTCCTAGTTTACTAACTAAAGTATAGGAATTTTATTAATGCAAAGATAATTTAATTATCTCTTTTAGTTTTTGAGTTACAGCTATTTAAAATTACACTATTAATTTTTACATAAATTGTGTTACACTTTGAAAAAGTTTTATGACTTCTGTAATAATATAGTCAATTGAACTAAATTTCCCTAATTTACTAACTAAAGTATAGGCAATTTACTAATGCAATGTAAATTTAATTGTCTCTTTTAGTTTGTGAGTTACAGCTATTGAAAATTACACTATTAATTTTTACATAAATTTTGTTGCATTTACAAAAAGTTTTATTACTTCTGTAATAATACAGACAATTTAACTAAAATTTCCTAGTTTACTAACTAAAGTATAGACATTTTACTAATGCAAAGTAAATTTAATTATCTCTTTTAGTATTTTAGTTACAGCTATTTAAAAGTACACTATTAATTTTATGGGGTAGATGGCTCAGTGGTATCGAGTCGGCCTGTGGATCTTGAGAACCCTGGTTCGATCCCCACAGCCGACAAACAATTTTCACCAATTTAAAAATTTACCCCTGTGGCTCCCTCTCCACTAATATCTTTGAGGGCCGTGATTTGACGGCTGGTAACCGCATTTCACGCGACAAAATATATCACTTACCGAGATCTGCTTAGGCAGAGTGCCACACCCAGTAATGGGTAAAAGGCGTGATGATATATTTATTTATTTATTTTATTTACTATTAATTTTGTTTGTCGGCTGTGGGGATCGAACCAGGGTTCTCAAGATCCACAAGCCGAGTCGATACCACTGAGCCACCTACCCAATTTTCACCAATTTAAATCTACCCCTGTGACTCCCTCTCTACTAATATCTTTGAGACCGTGATTTGACGGCTGGTAACCGCACTTCACGCGAAAAAGTATATCACTTACCGAAATCTACTTAGGCAGAGTGCCACACCTAGTAATGAGTAAAAGGCGTGATGATATATTTATTTATTTATTTACTATTAATTTTTACATACACATACATTATTATTTAATTTAATTTAAAATGATTTGAGGGAGTTTTCGGGTAAACATCATACTTGAAAAATAATTTGGCGGTTTAAAAAAACGTCATTGCACAAAGAATAACATACCTACTATATAAGATGAATAAATGCAGAAGAATTGTCTTGAGTTTGGTGGGAACTAGATTAAAGATAACATGCAGATTTGCTACACTAATTTAATACGAACTTTTACTGCTTGACGTTAGATGTTGTACATATATTTTATTTCTCTCAATAAAAATTTCAACAATAATAGAGTAGCTATTAAAAAAAATAATTGTACATTTAAAAAGAACTATAAAAATGTTTTTTTGCCATTAAATGACCTTTCACATTCGATGCATTTTTGTTATATGACGCAAATTGTAACAAAATTGAAAAGAAAATTTATGATTTCAACTAGGAATATTATAATAAGGAAAATATAAAAATAAAAAAATAAAAATATATCATCACGCCTTTTACCCATCATTGGGTGTGGCACTCTGCCTTAGCAGATCTCCGTAAGTGATATATTTTATCGCGTAAAGTGCGGTTACCAGCCGTCAAATCACGGCCTCCAAAGATATTAGTAGAGGAGGAGCCACAGGGGTAGATTTTTTAAATTGGTGAAAATTGTTTGTCGGCTGTGGGGATCGAACCAGGGTTCTCAAGATACACAGGCCGACTCGATACCACTGAGCCATCTACGCCATATAGCAAACATATGTTATGATTTTAGTTTATTTGAATTATTTTAAAGGGTTATAGTTTTAAAATTAATTCATGATTTTTTTTAGGGATATTTAATATTTGTCATTATGAAAATATTCTATAGCAAATAGAAAAATAGTTATTTTTAGTTGCTTGTACGAAGTAAAGGAAGTATTGTAATTCGGTTTTGAGATTTCAGCGGAAATATGTATTTTGAGCATGCTTGAATACATTTTGACTAATTTCATCGTGACGTCTGTACGTACGTATGTATCTCGTATAACTCAAAAATGGTAAGCCGTAGAAAGTTGAGGTATTTAGGACTGTTATAACATCTAGTTGTGGACCTCCATTTTTGGTCATTATATAACTTCCGGAAGTGCTACTTTACTTGAATCATAGATTTTCATGAAAAACTATATTCAAATATAATCCAAAATTTTTCAAATTTGATATATAAGATTACTATATCAATGGAAATAACATAATAGATTTTGGTTAAAATAGACTAACCGGAAGTAATACATTACATGAAGCTGCTAACAGTTTGAAAAACATGGTATTATTTTGATTTTAGAAATAAATGCTGAAAATAAAAGTTTTAGAGAATTAAATTCTGCGTCTAGCACATTAACAATTATTTAATTAGCCTTTTGTATAAGCGAGATATCTAAATTTAAAAATTATATATTTCTTGTTTCTTGTAGTTTGGTATGAATTATAAACAAAAAATAAAAAAATTGCGTCAAATATGTGCAATAAAAAAATGTAGGTACAGTATAACACGTGTACAAGGAAGTCATGTGCTGCCCATATCAGATTTTTGTATTAAGTGCGCAAACTGTTACTTTTCTTCTATACAAAAAATCATTTGAACGCGCCAAAAAACAAGAACTGTAAAAAAAAATTACAATAATTATTGATTTATTCAAGTAAATTTGGTAGTATTGTTGTGTTGTAACTAATGGAACCTGACAAAAAATAATATGAAACGTACGCAAAGTACTTACTTTTCGTCCTAAAATACTAAACAGTCCGTAAAATACTCATTTTGCGCTATAAGGTGCAAATTAATGCGTAAAATACGCGTTGTCATAGTAAACGATGAATAAATCACGTATTTCGCGTGTCATTATTAGTGAAAAAAAAGTAAAAAATAGTTATTTGTGTATTAAGAGCGTAAAGTGATTCTTTGTTACTCGAGCAGGGTAATTGCAGCGCGAACCGAAGGCGAGAGCTGCAATAGTGCAACTTTACGCTCGTGATACACACATAAATTTTTCTACGACTGCATCTTAAAATGATTTAAAACCATATACGTACTGAAAATAAATTCATTCTGTCAACTGCCAATAAGACAAATTTCTGTTTTGTTTGTATCCCTGGTAACTATTGAAATAAGCGCGCATTTAACATCTTTTTCGCGCGTTGCCATTGGAGACGCGCAAAATAGATATTTTTCGATTGTTTAACAGAAAACGTCAACTTTACGATGACAAATTAAAGCATAATTGTCAACTTTTCATAGCAATTATAGAAAATAGTTATTTGTGTATTAAGAGCGTAAAGTGATTCTTTGTTACTCGAGCACGGTAATAGTGTAATAAATTCATTCTGTCAACTGTCAATATGACAAGTTTCTGTTTTGTTTGTATCCCTGGTAACTATTGAAATAAGCGCGCATTTAATATAATATTGAAGACGCGCAAAAAAGATATTTTTGATTGTTCCACAGAAAACCTGAACTTTACGATGACAAATGACAGCGTAATTGTCAACTTTTCATAGCAATCATAGAAAATAGTTATTTGTATATTAAGAGCGTAAAGTCATTCTTTGTTACTCGAACACACGGTAATAGTGTAAGAGGAACAAAGACATTTTACGCTCGTAATACACACATAATTTTTTCTACGATTGCATCTTAAAATTATTCAAAAACTTAAACGTACTGAAAATAAATTCGTTCTGTCAACTGTCAATATGACAAGTTTCTGTTTTGTTTGTATCCCTGGTAACTATTGAAATAAGCGCGCATTTAATATAATATTTAGACGCGCAAAAAAGATATTTTTCAATTGTTCCACAGAAAACATCAAATTTACGATGACAAATTAAAGCGTAATTGTCAACTTTTCATAGAAATCATAGAAAATAGTTATTTGTGTATTAAGAGCGTAAAGTGATTCTTTGTTACTCGAACACGGTAATTATAGTGCACTTTACGCTCGTGATACACACATAATTTTTTCTACGATTGCATCTTAAAATTATTTAAAAACGTATGCGTACTGAAAATAAATTCATTCTGTCAACTGTCAATATGACAAGTTTCTGTTTTGTTTGTATCCCTGGTAACTATTGAAATAAGCGCGCATTTAATATAATATTGAAGACGCGCAAAAAAGATATTTTTCAATTGTTCCACAGAAAACATCAAATTTACGATGACAAATGAGAGCGTAATTGTCAACTTTTCACAGCAATCGTAGAAAAAATATATTTTTCGATTGTTCCACAGAAAACGTCAACTTAAATATATCATCACGCCTTTTACCCATTACTGGGTGTGGCACTCTGCCTAAGCAGATCTCGGTAAGTGATATATTTATGCGCGTGGACAGCCGTCAAATCACGGCCCTCAAAGATATTAGTGGAGAAGGAGCCACAGAGGTAGATTTAAATTGGTGAAAATTGTTTGTCGTCTGTGGGGATCGAACCAGGGTTCTCAAGATCCACAGGCTGACTCGATACCACTGAGCCACCTACCCCATCAACTTTACGATGACAAATGACAGCGTAATTATCAACTTTTCATAGCAATCATACAAAAAGTATATTTCAAATAATGTATACTTTTTCCATCGAATAATTTATTGCTATCGGCAATCGTCGCGGGATTTAAACGATAAAAAATAATTGTATCTTTAATAACCGTTAGCGATTAAACCCATAACGAGCATTTGAAACATTTTCAACTTCTTGCAACCACCGTGGCCAATTTGTATTTTTCATTGTTTAATTGGGAAAAGGAATTAGAGTTATTTAGTATATAAGGTGAAAACGTTTCGAGGACTTACCATCTGAAGTTTAGATCTGCTTGCAGTTTACTCGAATACAAACTAAACTTGAAATGAATTCTGTAATTTTCGTGTTCCTTCTATTTAGGTAAGTGATATATTTTTACATTTTTTATGGGATTTATTGTTAAGTTATAAGTTTTAAGGACTTTTAGGAACTTTTTTTAAAGATTGATAGTGATTTTTTCGATGGAGATTGATTTGAAAATAGTTTTTTTTATTAATAAATTAATTGTTTTGCAAGATTTGTTTAAATGTTTAAATGTGTTTAGTTTTATTGAAGAAATGAATGTGTTATAAAAACTTTAAAATACATTTTAAATAGATTTGAAATACTTTTTGAAAAATGTTTTGGAGGGTTTTTGAGAAGATGACAATCTTATAAATGATTTGAGGGACTTTCTTAGAGTATGACAAACTTATATATAATTTGGGAGGACTTTTTGGGAACATGACAATCTTATAAATGATTTGAGGGAGTTTTTGAAAAGATGACAGTCTTATAAATAATTTGAGAGACTTTTTGGGAAGAAGACAATGTTATAATTGAATTGGAGGACATTTTTAGATGTTGATAATCTTATAAATGATTTGGGGGATATTTTTAGAAAATAACAATCTTATAAATGATTTAGGGGATTTTGTTAGATTAAGACAATGTTATAAATGATTTGGGGGAGTTTCTGGGAATATTACAATCTTATAAATGATTTGGGGGACTTTTTAGAAAGATATCAGTCTTATAGATGATTTTAGATAATTTTTGGGAATATGACAGTTTTATAAATATTTTGGGGTTTTTTTTAGAGAAATGACAATCTTATAAATAATTTTAGGTACATTTTGGCAATATGACAATGAATTGGAGAAGACATTTTTAGAACATGGAAGTTTTATAAATGATTTGGGGGAAATTTTGGGAAAGATGACAGTCTTATAAATAATTTGGGAGACTTTTTAGAAGACGTCAATTTAAAACATATAGTTTTTCAATAAAATGATAATTTAAAAAAATGATTTTAGGCATTTTTTGGCAAGACTACAATCTTAAAAATTATTTTGGGGGACTTTTTGGAAAGATGGCAATCTTATAAATGATTTGGGGAACATTTTTATAAAATAACTATCTTATAAATGATTTGGAGGACTTTTTGGGATGATGACAATCTTATAAATGATTTTAGTGACTTTTTGGGAATATGACAATCTTAAAAATGATTTGGAAGACTATTTGGGAAGATGACAGTTTTATAAATATTTTGGGGGTCTTTTTAGAGAAATGACAATCTTATAAATAATTTTAGAGATATTTTGGCAATATGACAATGTTATAAATGAATTGGAGAGGACATTTTTAGAACATGGAAGTTTTATAAATGATTTGGGGGTAATTTTGGGAATGATGACAATGTTATAAATGATTTTAGGAATTTTTTGGGTTGATGACAATCTTAAAATTGATTTGGGGGACATTTTTATAAAATGACAATCTTATAAATGATTTAAAGGACATTTTTAGAAGATTACAATATTATAAATGATTTTAGGGACTTTTTAGAAAGATGACAGTCTTATAAATAATTTTAGGGACTTTTTGGGAATATGACAATCTTACAAATGATTTGAGGGAAGTTTTGGGAAGATGACAATCTTATAAATGATTTGAGGGAAGTTTTGGGAAGATGACAATCTTAAAAATAATTTGTGGGACTTTTTGGGGAATATTACAATCTTTAAAATTATTTGGGGGAGTTGTAGGGACTTTTGGGACGGTGACAAACTCATAAATGATTTGGGGGACATTTTTAGAAAAATGACACTCTTATAAATGATTTGGGGGACTTTTTGGGATGGTGACAATCTTATAAATGATTTGGAGGACTTTTTGGGGAAAATTGCAATCTTAAAAATTATTTGGGAGAGTTTTTGTGAAAATTTACAATCTTAAAAATGATTTGGGGGACTTTTAGGGAATATGACAATCTTATAAATGACATTTTTAGAAAAATGACACTCTTATAAATGGTTTGGGGGACTTTTTGAGAAGATTACAGTATTATACATGATTTTAGAGATTTTTTTGGGAAGATGACAATGTTATAAATGATTTGGGGGACATGTTTATGAAATGACAATCTTATAAATGATTTAAAGGACATTTTTAAAAGATTACAATATTATAAATGATCTTAGGGACTTTTTGGGAAGATGGCAGTGTTATAAATGATTTGGGGGATATTTTTAGAGAAATTGGGAAAACGACAATATTTAAAAAGATTTAGGGTATTTTTATTTTCATTATAACAATCAACCTTACAAGTAAGTTTCTTGAAAAAATAAAACTTTAATTTTTCCTCCCAAATTACACACAAAATACAACATTTATTCAATTTCTAAAATAAAAAACATTTTTTTTTCAGTATATGCATTTCTCTCTCAGTCCAAGAAGATGATGGTAAGAAATCTTTCAACCCACTTCCATACACATTCATAAATCGCTAAATCACGGCTTGTTAATAAAAACAAAAGAGTTAATAAACAAAAGACCTCATTTATAATGACCCCACGTAAGGTATTTATAATTTAATAGCGCGTTTAACATTTAGCTATAATACGGCTTCATCAGTGGTCACGTGGGACGAAAGTAACTAAAAAATAGAAAAGTTTTTATTTAACCTACAAGAATAATAAGCATAGAAATGAACAATACTTTTTAAATTAATGGCGGCGATTCAAAGAAGTATTATCAACAATACTTCAATCTAAATTGGCTATAAATCTATTTGGATGTAGAAATATTTATGTGAAGATAGCTACAAAATAATTTGAAAGTTCTTTTGCGAATATAGTATATTGTACAATAATAAAAATATAAAGTAAACACTTGGCTAAGTCTCACAAAATTCAGCCTCCAAGTCACTTTATGAGGGCATCGTCAGAGGCTGGCCAGCACAGTTCAGTTAGTAACCATAGACGCGTTTCGCTCTTATTAGAGCTCATCAGTATGGTATAACTCACTTCTTCACCTAGAACAAAGTTCATGTGAAGAAGCTGGTGACGAAGAACTGTGCCAGCAGAGAATAAGATCTCTAACAAACTAGTAAGATGACATGAGAAGTTTTGTGGAACTGGTCATGCCATCTACCGAAAAAAAGGAAAAGCTACGCAATAACAATTTAAATAACAACAAAGACTAAATTAATTGTCATCCAACACTTGGTGAAACAAGGTTTAATGTCATCTTACTAGTTTGTTAGAGATCTTATTCTCTGCTGGCACAGTTCTTCGTCACCAGCTTCTTCACATGAACTTTGTTCTAGGTGCAGAAGTGAGTTATACCATACTGATGAGCTCTAATAAGAGCGAAACGCGTCTATGGTTACTAACTGAACTGTGCTGGCCAGCCTCTGACGATGCCCTCATAAGGTGACTTGGAGGCTGAATTTTGTGAAACATAGCCAAGTGTTTACTTTATATTTTTATTCAACTTTGTTTCACCAAGTGTTGGATGACAATTAATTTTGTCTTTGTTGTTATTGTACAATAAGTATGAAATGTGCATTGCATGCGAGTTGTACACTATACTTTTTCTACGACCACGATATTATAGCCGTATTAATGTATATTTCAATAATAAAGATGTCCCAATTTCACTATTCCAGAATGACATTTCAAAGTTAGTATCCTAGCAACTAGCTGTAACAACAAAACAAATATTAAATAATAAAAATAATACCTGGAATAGATGTTCGACATCAACAACTATTAGCGTGGACAATCAAAACAACTTCAATCATAACCTTCAAACTTCATGTTCACCGAAAATCATTTTTAATCATTGTAACAATATTACATTCAATGTCACTAATAATCATAAATAACTAAATTTCAATAAATATTTCTGTTTATAATATTATACTAAAATAAAATAAATTCTTCAACCATTCTCAACTTAATATTGACAGCTGGAATACGGCATACGGCCGAACTTCAGATTGGAATGAGTTGCCGAAGCGCGCCAGTTTTAAATTTGAAACAATTTATGAGTTTTGACAGAACTGTGCGAGAATGTTCATTCCTGCACAGTTCTGTCACTTTTGTGTGTTTACAATGTACCTCATTTCCCTACCAACAATAAACATACAATGAGCTGATTTCTAACTGGTCATAGAAAAATAATATTTTTAATTCGTTTTAATAATAATAATAATGTTCTTTTTTGTCTTGAATTAATGTTATTTATATTATTAAACAAGCAAAATTTAATATGATTATTATAATTTAATTCTCATGAATATATATCACTTACTGAGATCTGCCACGGTTGAATGCCACACCCAGTACTGGGTAAAAGACGTGATAATATCTCTTTTATTTTTTGAGATATCTTTAAAATAATAACATCTTTTTTAGGTTATATTATAAAATACAATATTATAGGTTAGACTCGATTAAAAACATGATAAAACATTCTAAAAATATCACTTTTCATTTTGACGTTTAGTTTAATTTTCGCTGGTGTAATTTGTGCTTCACTTCAACTGTCATCTGGGAAGTGGTGCAATTTTCGTCTTTATCGACAGCCATTTAAAATTTGATGTATTTATAACCAGTTATGAAAAGGTTGATATTGTTTGACGTATATAATATTTGCCAAAACGAGCGAAGCGAATTTAGCAAATTATATGAGTCAAACAATATCACGTTTTCATAACATATTTTATCTAATTCCGCTAAAATAATGTTTAAAATACATAAAATTCTAAGTTTATGACAGCTCAGTATATTTCAAAATTACCAAAGCGTTGCCGTGAAAATAAAAAATAAAATGTTTAAATTTAAGCTTATGTCATCATTGAAAATGAGTTCTGAATCCGAGACAGACCTTCCTTCTGATATCGAAGAATCTGCTAATTTGCCCGTCAACTATTTCATACCAGAAACATTATTCAATGTATATAAATCCTAAACATTTTAATAATTAGTCAAATTAAAACTTTTAAATAATTTAAAACTTGAGACGTCTTTTAAATTATATTAGGCTTTAAAAATAAAGTTTGCAGGCAGGTAACCTTTCAAAATTAAAAGTTCCTAATACACTAAATTGAAGAATTTGCTAGTTTACCCGGCAACTGTTTCATACCAGAAACATTATTCAATATATATAAATCCTAAACATTTTAATAAATAGCTTTTTCCATTATTTGCATTTTGAGCAAGTTCAAACTGTCAACATTCATTACATAACTCTAGAATGACAGTTGACATTTCATAACCTCAAAAATTCATGTAAAACCATATATATACTAGTAATATATTGGTGACACTGGGTCCAAAAGCGAAAAGGGAACGAGAGTGAGATATATGCTATCTTACCTTTATTATTACCGTGCTTCAAAATGCGCATGCCCGTAATACTGGAGTACGATTGGCTGACGTCAATTTCTAGCATGTTCAAATCTAGCGCCATATTTTAAATTAAATATTTTATAAATTGAAGATCATGTCGATTAATATAGCAGTACATATTAAATGATTGATTCATTGACATGAACATAATCATTCACATGTAAATAAAAATATTTAACATTCCGATTATTAAATCATTTAACCATCTGAACTAACTTGAGGAGATTTTGAAAAACACAAACAATAACTGGCTGGCATAATAATAACGAAGAAGATAGTCACAAACAAATGTAGCCAACAGACTAATTCAAATTCACACAAGCGATGACAAAGAGAGCTCGCCATATTTGCAATGTCTCTCCCACTTCGTTGTTAGCCAATAGTATTCCAGTATTACGGGCATGCGCATTTTGAAGCAAGTATGGACAAAGGTAAGATAGCATATATCTCACTCTCTTTCCTTTTTCGTTTAGATAACATTGCTGGTATACGGCATCAGCAATATATTACTAGTATATATATATATGTGTAAAACAGAACTTTTTATAACGAAACTAGGTAAAACACATTTTACAGCTGCTGCAACAGTCCCCGTAGGCGACGACCCAAGCGAGCGAAGACTCCTCATGTCACCCAACACCAACACCGTTCGTAAAATCGTACACGCTCAATACCAAGGTCCCCATCCTGGTTACCCTACAATGATACCGGCTCCTAGTATGTACACTCCGCAACAGAGTTACTACCAACAAGGATACGGCTGTGGTAATAACTATTACCAACCTTATGGATATGGACAGCTATCTGGAATGAGTGGGATGTCGTCATGGAATTCAGTTCCGACGATGGCGCCCATGCATGCTGCTATGTCTCCGATGCATTCCGGGTATTCTATTAGTGGATATGGAGGGTATGGAGCATATGGAGGGTATCCAAGAAGCCCGATTAGTCCAATCAGTCCGATTAGTCCAATCAATTCGATTAGTTCGATGAGGTAAAGATTGATTTGAGCTAAGTTGTTGTGTGAAAATTGATATGTGGTTTTGTGGGTTGTTTTGGGGAGGTGGTTATGTTGGGAATGGATTTAGGGTTGTTTTTTTGGTGTGGATGGGTTGAGGGATTTTTTTGGTACAGATTATTGTTTTAAAAATGATTTGAGGGACTTTTTGAAAAGAGGACAGTCTTCAAAATGTTTTAAGAGTGAATTTTTTTAAATAACTTTTTTTTAATATGGCTGTCTTTTAAATAATGTAGAAGTTTTAGGACAATTACTATTTTTTAAATGATTTGGGGGACATTTTTGAATAGATGACAGTCTTATAAATGATTTAGGGGAACTTTTAGAAAAATTATTATCTTACAGAACTTTTTGTAAAACTCTTAAAAATAATTTGAAGGATTTCTTGGAACTTTACACAAAACAAATCTGATGTGGGCAGCACATGACTTCCTTGTACGCGTATTAAACTATAGATATTTTTTAATTGCACATATTTGATATTCAATCTTTTATTTTTTGTTCTAATTCATAGCAAACTACAAAAAACAAAAAGTATATAATTTTTTAATTTAGATATCTCGCTTATACAAAAGGCTAATTAAATAATTCTTAATGTGCTAGACGCAGAATTTAATTCTCTAAAACTTTTATTTGCAGCATTTATTTCTAAAATTAAAATAATACCATATTTTTTCAAACTGTTAGCAGCTTCATGTAATGTATCACTTCCGGTTAGTCCATTTTAACCAAAATCTATTATATTATTTGCATTGATATAGTAGTCTTATATACCAAATTTGAAAAGTTTTGCATTATATTTGAATGTAGTTTTTCATGAAAATCTATTATTCAAGTAAAGTAGCACTTCCGGAAGTTATATAATGACCAAAAAGGGAGGTGCACAACTAGATGTTACAACAGTCCTAAATACCACAACTTTCTACGGCTTACCGCTTTTGAGTTATGCGAGATACATACGTACGTACAGACGTCACGATGAAATTATTCAAAATGCATATTTCCGCTAAAATCTCAAAACCGAAATTTTTCTTTTACTTCGTACAAGGAAGTAAAAACAACTAATGATCAAAATTTACTTTTTCCTAAAAAATTGGTACACCTGTACATTTTACAACAAAATGTTTCAAACAAAAGTTGTACTCAATTAAACTACCTACAATTTTTGTTTGAAACATTTTTCTCTAAAACAACTGATAAACGTTTTACAATGACATATATATAACTCTTTTCAGCAGGTATCCAGGACCTAAAGTGCGTTATCCTGGAGTAGGTATGGTGGGACATGGATACGGTATGGAGTATGGATATGGATCAGGAATGGTCCCCAACATGTACTCCAACCTTCCTGGAAGAAGACCCTCTGAAGATGCTGCAGAAGAAGAATAATAACAACCATAAATGATTTTATTTAAATGACTTATTGATACTTATATTAAATTTGTGACAACAAAATAATAATTCATATTGATACAACTTTGTTGTTTTATTGAGATGAAGGTTGATGTTTGTGTGGTGGTAGTGAATGTTTGAGGAGAAGGGAGGAGGAAGTTTGTACTTAAATGTGATTTAGAGTATTTTTTGTAATAACATCAAAGACAAAATTAATTGTCATCCAACACTTGGTGAAACTAGGTTGGATCGTTGGATGACAATTAATTTTGTCTTCGTTGTTATTTAAATTGCTATTGCGTAGCTTTTCCTTTTTTCGGTAGATGGCATGACCTGTTCCACAGAACTTCTCATGTCATCTTACCAGTTTGTTAGAGATCTTATTCTCTGCTGGCACAGTTCTTCGTCATCAGCTTCTTCACATGAACTTTGTTCTAGGTGAAGAAGTGAGTTATACCATACTGATGAGCTCTAATAAGAGCGAAACGCGTCTATGGTTACTAACTGTGCTGGCCAGCCTCTGACGATGCCCTCATAAGGTGACTTGGAGGCTGAATTTTGTGAAACTGAGCCAAGTGTTTATTTTATATTATTTTTTTTAAGATATTTATGTAAATGATTTGAGGGAGTTTTTGGGAAGATGACAATTATTTAAGGGTGTTTTCCGATAGATAACTTGTATTATAAATTATTTTGTTCACTACTAGCTGAGGAACATGTCATTATTGACTTCGTTTTGAGTCATGAAATAGTTTTTTTGTACTCATACATTAAAATGTGTTGTTTCGCGTCGCCTTCGCAACGATCGAAACGTCATCTTCCTGCACTCGTTCAGGAAAAACACTCCAATTTCTAAAGTACTTATTAAAAAACTATATTTATAACTAAAAAGTATAGTATCTCAAACACCCTTTTGCGTAATAATAATAAAAGAAAATGGTGGAATATTGAATGAAATTTAATTTTAAAATGATAAATTTAGTGCATTTAGTTCACAATGTTGGCAACGAAATGACAGCTCTCGACAGCAGTGGAAACACATAACCTACAAACGTAAGGTAAATTGTAACAACATAGATATGAAATTAAACAAGTTTATTCAATTTACTGTATACTACAAATGAAATTAGTAAATAATATAACACTCTTTATTTTCATTACATTAAAATTAAATCAATTGAAATTTGACATGACTGTGAAGTTAGTTATAAAATGGTTAGAAAGCAGTGTTATGTGTATATGATTGTTTTGTGGAATGTTTATATTTCTAGTACAACTTTGTCAATTTGAAATACTAACTCCTGGCACAACTTGGTTTGTTTGAATGGATTGTAAAGCTGGCGGCACATGAACATTTATAGCAGCAGCAGCAGTTTCTGTTGAAGTACTTGCACATGATGATCATGATTATATAATTTTACACTTTTCGTACAAAATGTACAAACTTCTTGCGTGAACTACACTCATCCGGGAACTAGTCGTCAATAATGGATTATTATTGACTTAGGTAAATAATGAGAACTGTCACTTTTCAAAGAAATTCAAGCTTCTGAACTTAATAACTCGTTTAATGCAAGGAAAATATTAATTTGGAATTTAAAATTGGCGCCTAATATCAAGTTGGCAATTCTGGTCAAATTTCAGTTTGAATAGTATCTTTCTGTCACATTTTACTTGTTAGTGTGCTTTACTGTTACATTGTGAAATATGTATTTATTTGTTGTTATATTTATTTCATAAAATGTTATTTATAATAATATTGAATAGTCTTACATAGTACAGTTTTGTTTATTTTAGGGTTATAATTGCATTTTTATATAAGAAATGTAAAACATGACTAGTATTTATTGCAGCAGAACCCGTGTTTAATTTGAGTATTTCGTATATTTCATGAAGTTGCAGTAAGGTTACCCACGGGCATATTAAGTTGCATTTAGAATTTCTGGCATCATTGGTTGAGGTTATGACGTTTTAGAGATAATATGTCGCCCTCATTTACTGTCAAAATGACAGCGAAAGTACTTCGCAATGAATACCCAATGTAAGTTTCTGAGTTATCTAAATTTAAAAATGTTGGAACTATATTTGGACATCTTGCTTATTGTATTATGTCGTATATTTTGTCAGAAACTAATGAATACTTTTGCCATGTCAGGAGTGGGCCTCTTATTTACATATTTTTTAACTATTTTAACCCAAAAAGAATCTACCAGGACAAATTTTCTCGAGGATCCAAATATTAATAAAAACAATGCTAAAAACAACAGAATTTCATTTCTGCCTTCTCGGTTTTTGTAGATATTAACAAGTATTCATATAAAATTGCTTATGTTATGATTAATAAAAAAATTCGTTACATAGGATTTTAGAGCTAGTAGTGAAAAAAATAGTATATAAACCACGGTTGAGAAGATCATTATTGCCGTTCAATAATGATCAGCTTCTCAACCTTGGTTTATAATATACTAGTAAAAATTTAATAAGCAAACTTTTTATCAGATATCTTTCTAAGAATAAATTTAAATAAATTATAGAATACATTTTTTTGTATATAAATATTATTACTTTAATAATAAAATGTATATTTTAATGCACATTATATTAAAATATTTTAATAATAACATGTAAAAATAATTGGAGTCGTCGAAGATAAAGTTTAATTGCTTGTTTTTCGACAAAACATAAAAGCAAAATACTTTACGACTGTAAGACCTTGTTATGAATACAAAAATTCGAATAATTTTCTATTGTTTTTGAAGTAAAAGAGGCATTTTTAATAGCTTTTTTGGTAAAGATTTTATAAGCATTTTTATTTCGAACAATAAAGAAAACAAATATTGTTAATATTGTGATATCGTTGATTGTTTTCCTTCAATTTACTTAAATATACCAATAATTATTGTACTATTCTTTATTTACAGTTGTAGAAACTATGTTGTTTATGTTTCGTGGGCGAAATTGTTGTTTTTTGGTGCGTTCAAATGACTTTTTTGTTTGAAGTAGAAGTAACTCTTATTTTACGCGCTAAATACAAAATTAAATAATTTTTTAATGATATTAATATTGGGAGAGAAGTCAAACATTTAATCTTTAAACATTCTAGAGTTTCTATGGTTCGTAGAGCCCCCTAAACTGGTAGAGTCTCAAGGATCTTAAGTGAAATAATGTGCAAATTATGTTTCAAAAAGGTTTATATTATTTTGTCAAATATATACCGGGTGTCTACTTTTTTCCGAACATAGGATATGTTAAAATGTTGATTTAGCGATATCTCTTTACCTATTAATTTTAGAACAAAAGTGTACTGAAGAAAAATGTTCAGAATGAAAAACTGCATCCATAGAGTATAAGTTTGTTGTTCAATTGTTTCTTATATCCGAGATAGAAGCAAAAGAAAATACACGCTTTAAAGCAATTATCAGAATGCCATGAGAAATAAAACAAATTAGATAACTTAATAATAGGTATTTATTTGTCTAGATGAATGGTGCTATTCTGTAATTTTCTATAACGCTACAATTCTGTAAATTTGAACAAAAGCGCATAGATTTTTATTGACAAATACATTTAATGCCATTGAACAATCAAATATGATACGCTTTTGTTCAGATACAGATCTGTAGTGTTATAGAAAATTACAGAATAGCACCATATGTAGAAAAAAGAAAATAATAGTTGCTATAATTAATAATTAATTTTATTATTAAATTAAATGCTCGAATAAATAAATAAATTAGAGTAAGGTTCCAATTCTGGTCCAATATGTCAAATAATGTCAGACACAACAAACAAATTATTATTTTATTTCTCATGGCACTCTGATAACTACTATAAAGCTTGTATTTTCTTTTGCTTCTAACTCGGATATAAGAAACAATTGAACAACAAACTTATACTCTATGGATGCAGTTTTTCATTCTGAACATTTTTCTTCAGTACACTTTTGTTCTAAAATTAATAGGTAAAGAGTTATCGCAAAATGAAAATTTTAATATTGAATTTCCTATGTTCGGAAAAAAGTAGACACCCGGTATATATATATATATATATATATATATATATATATATATATATATATATATATATATATATATATATATATACTAACCAAGATATAGTAGTCTTATATACCAAATTTGAAAAGTTTTGAATTACGAGATTTGAATATAGTTTTTCATGAAAATCTATTATTCAAGTAAAGTAGCACTTCCGGAAGTTATATAATGAGCAAAAAGGGAGGTGCACAACTAGATGTTATAACAGTCCTAAATACCACAACTTTCTACGGCTTACCGTTTTTGAGTTATGTGAGATACATACATACGTACAGACGGCACGACGAAATTAGTCAAAATGGTTTCAAAGATGCTCAAAATGCGTATTTCCGCTGAAATCTCAAAACCGAAAATTTTCGCGATTACAATACTTCCTTTATTTTGTACAAGCAAGTAGAAATTTGATCAAAAGTTACAAAAAAATGTTTCAAACAAAAATTATAGCAAATTAAATTTCCTCCATTTTTTATTTACAACAGTTTTCTCTAAAACAACTGTTTTGTCCCGCGTAATGGTCGCGCGGGTTGAGGGCTTGACTCGCAACCATAAGGTCGTGGGTTCGAGTCCCGCCCGTGGCGACCATACAAAGGACATATCGGCATATGACCTTAGTAGTTGGTCCAATATATAAATTTTAAAAAAAACAACTGTTTTACGATAAAACTACATTTTTAAACCACTTCAAATTAATACAAATATAAAACGATTGCCATTAAAATAAACTACCATTTTACAAAACAAATTGCTTTGATTCTCACATAATATTTGTTTAAAATAAATTATTTATTTATATAAATAATCTAAAAAAAATCATTTCGAACTACAAAAAACAATAAGATATTATATCATGCTTCATTAAATTTAGACAATGAAAATTTTGCCACTCGTATAAACAAATTATAAATATAATTTTTAGGACATGCTTATTGAAATTTCATATTGGATTTCATACTTACATTATCAACTTACAATAACAAAATAATAAGATGTTGAAACATAATTTAATTATGTATAACACAGTATAAAAGCAAGATATATATCGGAAGTGTTCAACTATTCAGTTTACGAAATGTTTACGAAAAGCATTATTATTAAAACTTTACTCTTATTGTTGTAAGTATTTATTTATTGTTTTAAGTATCGAATTATTAGTGAAGATATATTTAGTTAATTATATAAAATAGTAATACACCATATTGCTACTTCTGACATTGTGCGATTATAGTTATGTATCGTATAGTAACTTATTTGTAATAACACACGAGTGGCATTCGAAATTTTATCCAACAACTACAATTAAAACATTAAAATATAAATAATGTTTTAACATTTGTTGAATTGTGTCAGTTATATTTACAGGGTGTTTCACAACTTAGAGCAAAAAATTAAAGGGTATATTCTGTACGACGTGCTGATCATGAAGCAAAAAGATTTTTTTTTTTAATCGCAAAACTATTTTCCATGTTTCCTAGTCCAAAATTTTTCGTTGCCACTGCCACTGGATGGATGATTATGTTAAAGTTATTAATTAAATAAAATTCTATTATAAATAACTGCTAATAATTGAATTGTGTAATTATTCTTTCGTAGTTGATACCTACTTCATTGTTTGTGTTTAATAGGAAAGCGAATCCAGTGTAGTACTACAAAAAATGTTTTAGGTTGACAACCCTTTAGTTTTCGAATTAAAAAAAAAATCTTTTTGTTTCATGATCAGCACGTCGTACAGAATATACCCTTTAATTTTTTGCTCTAAGTTGTGAAACACCCAGTATATATATATATATATATATATATATATATATATATATATATATTCAATTTATGTTTGCGTGAAATTTAAACCTGGCGCTTTTTTGGTGACATTAGTTATAAAGTTGACGATATATGGGGATTTTTATCAAAGATAATGGGATATCTTTATATACGGTATTGGTAATCCTGGTTGTTGTATCGATGCATTGTATGTCAAATTTCAATATATTATAGAATAATAGTTATTTACGTAACCAGTTATGAAAAGGTTGATATTGTTTGACGAACATTTGCCAAAACGAGCGTAGCGAGTTTTGCAAATTTATGAGTCAAACAATATCACGTTTTCATAACGCATTATATCTAATTCCGCTAAAATAATGTTTAAAATACATAAAATTCTAGGTTTATGACAGCTCAGTATATTTCAAAATTACCGAAGCGTTGCCGTGAAAATAAATGAATAAAATGTTTAAATGTAAAGCTTATGTCATCATTGAAAATGAGTTCTGTATCCGAGACAGACCTTCCTTCTGATATCGAAGAATCTGCTAATTTGCCCGTCAACTGTTTCATACCAGAAACATTATTCAATGTATATAAATCCTAAACATTTTAATAAATAGTTTTTTCCGTTATTTTCATTTTGAGAAAGTTCAAACTGTCAACATTCATTACGTAACTAGTTATGTAAAGAATTCCTTACATAACTCTAGAATGACAGTTATGAAACAATTGACATAACCTCAAAAATTCATGTAAAACAGGACTTTTCATAACGGAAATAGGTAAAATTCGTTTTTTCTACGAAAAGTTAACAATTACGCTCTCATTTGTCATCGTAAAGTTGACATTTTCTGTGGAAAAAGACGTTAAATGCGCGTGTTTCCAATGGCAATGCGTGAAAAAGATATTAAATGCGCACTTATTTCAATAGTTACCAGGGATACAAACAAAATAGAAACTTGTCATATTGACAGTTGACAGAACGAATTTATTTTCAGTACGTATACGTTTTTTAATTATGTTAAGATGCAATCGTAGAAAAAATGATGTGTGTATCACGAGCGTAAAGTGTCTTTGTTCCTCTTGCACTATTGCAGCTCTCGCCTTCGGCTCGCGCTGCAATTACCGTGCTCGAGTAACAAAGAATCACTTTACGCTCTTAATACACAAATAACTATATTTTAATTCAAGTAGTGTCTCAGTTATTTTTAAAACCCACATTTTCTGTCAAAGATTAAACAGGATTTGAAGTTGCACCTTTCTAAAACATTAATAACAATCTTAAAGAATAAATATTCTTCTTCCGCAATACTAATTATGTTAGAAACTAAATAATTGTTATTTTAGTGACTATTTATTATTTTTTAGTATATTTTGGGAAGCTCATTCCCTTCCTTTACGTGATGCGCTTAACCGATGTGGCATCAACGTCAAGGATTTGAGCCCTGAAGAGCTTAAAGAATTGGTTAAACAAGCTGAAAATGCCTTTTCAAAAGAACCTCCAAAATCTCACACGACACCAGTACCAACTTTGTCTAGTGAAACTTCAGAAAACCCTGTTAGTAGTGAAACAACTTCAACTCAAGAAAAATATGAAATAAAAGACGAAGACACTAAAAGTACTGATGAAGACAGCACACTTGGTACGACGGTGTCTACACGAAAAGCAACAGACCTTATGGAAAAATATACTTTGAGTACTAGCTCTGAATCTGAAGACAGTAACAATGAAACCGAAGAAGAAAATAAAATTCCTGAAAAAATAGACACGACGAAATCACAAGAAACCCACGAACAAAAGAGTAATGAAAATGACCAACCTAAAGAAGAAAGAAGTCATGAAGTTACAAAATCAACTGAATCTGAAGAAAATATATCAGACATAAGTTTTGAAGAGCTACCTGAATTGGAACATAAAACTGACAGTGGAAAGATTGATAAACCTGAAGAAAAACAACTTGAAAATATCTCAAAAGAAACAACAGAAAATATTCCTGTGTCAAAACAACCTGAAAACGACAGTATACCTAAAGAAGAAATAGAAACCTCAAAACCTGATGAAGATACTACAGAAGATATACTTGCACCTGAAACTATAGAAGAACAAGTACCTGACAAAATTGAAGCACAAGAACCTGAATTAACAGATAAACCTGAAGAAGAAATTGAACTTAAACATGAAGAACATGGAAGTACTGAAGAACAAGAACCTGAATCAATTGTACCAGGCAAACCTAAAGAAGAAACTATTGAAGAAGCTAAACCAACTGTGGAAGATAAACCTGAAGAAGAAATTAATTCTGAATCTACTGAAGAACAATTAAAAACTAGTGAAGAAAATCAATCTGAAAAAGAAATAGCACCTGTAAGTGAAGAACAACAAGAAACTACTGAATCTATTGAAGCAAAACAAATTGAAGAAGAAGAAATTATGCTTAGATCGACTGTACAACCTGCTGATGTAACAAAACAACATAAACCTGAATCTACTAAAAATCAACCTGAAGAAGAAATTATACCTGAAACTACAGAAAAACAAGAACCTGAATCTAATGAAGAAATTACATTTGAAACAACAGATCAGCATCAATCTGAACCAAATGAAACACAACAATCTGAAGAAGAAACTACAGAGAAGCATAAAGATGAAAGTGTTGAAGAACAGGAATATCAAATTACAAAAGAACAAGAACCGACAGAAGAAATTATACCTGAAATTAAAGATCAACAAAAACCTGAAACGACTGAAGCAACTGAAGAAGAAACACCTCAACTTACAGAAGAGAAAAAAACTAAAGAAGAAATTAAACCTGAAACTGAAGAACAACAAAAACCTGAAATTATTGAAGTAGCTGAAGAAGAAACACATGAAAGTACAAGCGAGCAAAAACCTGAAGAAGAAATTATACCTGATACTGAAGAAGAACCAAAGCCTGAAAAAACACCTCAAAATACAGACGAGCCAGAACCTAAAGAAACAATTATACCTGAAATTAAAGAGAAGCCAAAGCCTGAAACTAATGAAGCACCTAAAGAAGAAGTACCTGAAATTATAGAAGAGAAAGAACCTGAAGAAGCAATTACACCTGAAATTATAGAGCAACCAAAACCTGAAACTAATGAAGCACCTGAAGTAGAAACACCTGAAATT
Source organism: Pterostichus niger (assembly GCA_947425015.1). Classification (NCBI taxonomy): domain Eukaryota; kingdom Metazoa; phylum Arthropoda; class Insecta; order Coleoptera; family Carabidae; genus Pterostichus; species Pterostichus niger. Next base: position 7,289,847 of record OX380352.1, read on the forward strand.
ACAGGCGAGCAAAAACCTGAAGAAGAAAATATACTTGATATTGAAGAAGAACCAAAACCTGAAGAAACACCTCAAAATACAGACGATCAAGAACCTAACGAAGCAATTATACCTGAAATTAAAGAGGAGCCAAAGCTTGAAACTAATGAAGCACCTAAAGAAGAAATACTTGAAATTATAGAAGAGAAAGAACCTGAAGAAGCAATTGTACCTGAAATTAAAGAACAACCAAGGCCTGAAACTAATGAAGCACCCAAAGAAGAAATGCCTGAAGTTATAGAAAAGCAAGAACCTGAAGAAGCCATTATACCTGAAATTACAGAGCAACCAAGGCCTGAAACTAATGAAGCACCTAAAGAAGAAATACCTGATATTATAGAAGAGCCAGAACCAGAAAAAGAAATTATACTAGATATTGAAGAAGAACCAAAGCCTGAAGAAACACCTCAAAATACAGACGAACATGAACCTAAAGACGCAATTATACTTGAAATTAAAGAGCAACCAAATCCTGAAACTAATGAAGCACCTAAAGAAAAAATACCTGAAATTGTAGAAGAACAAGAACCTGAAGAAACAATTATACTTGGAATTACAGAACCTAAACCTGAAATTTCTAAAGCACCTGATGATGAAACACCTCAAATTCTAGAAGAACAAGTAGCTGAAATTAAAGAAAAGCAACCTGAACCTACTGAACCTCTTCAAACTGAAATTATTGAAGAAGAAAATTCACCAGAAATTAGTTCAGAACCTGAATCAATTCAAACAGGTAAACCTGAAGAAGAACCCAATATTGTTTCATTAAATATTGAGCCAACTATAAAATCTCTTCAAACAATAAAACCAGAAGAAAGTAATTCTGAAAGCACTGAATCAGATCAACCTGAAGAAGAAAATATAGCTGAAACCGCTGAAAACACAACTGAAGAAGAAAGCACAGAGCAATCTATACAAATGCGTACTTCACAACCTCCTCAAATTGACTCCAAATCTGCAGAAGAAGAAGAAGAAGAACCAGAACACATAACCGAACACTTTAAAAAAGGTCCAACATCGACAATTTCTGTCGACGCACAATTTCAATCTTCAGAAATACCTGAAAAATTTCCTCGAATCAAAAAAATTAAACCACATCTTAAAAAGCATCGCTATCGCACAAAACCAACTCCATTTACTGAAGTAACAACAAAAGAAATAACCATTTCGTCCGAAGAACCAAAATCATCAGAGAAGAAACTAAAAAAATACAAATATAAAAAACCGAGAACTGTAGACATAATGTTCATCGATGTACTAAACTTAATTTCCAAATACGAAAAAGTACGAGCTCAATGCAAAAAACATCTAAAAGATAACAAAGAAAAAATGAAATACTTGAAAAACTTCAAACGTGCGAAAAATGACCGGTTGAATCCAAAAAAGAGTTTTTATTTTCGAGTTGAACGAAACCGACCATCCAGGCCATCTATGTTCCATCATATTGACAAACATTTCGAGTAATATGTTACTGACTTCATGTCAAATAAGTTGACACCGTATTCAAGGTAGTTTTGTGACGTTGTCATAACAATTTAAAATGACGTAATTGTTATGCTGTTTGACGTGAAGTATAATTGCTTTATTAATCCACATCAGCTGTAAAAATATAATTGTTAATAATATGTATTTCACTTCTGTTTATAAATAAATAATTTGAGGTTATATTAGTTTAATATAATTTGTACAGCGCCACAGAAGAGAAGTTAAACTCGGAAAATATGTGAACTAAACTGCTGCCAAATATTCTTCAAAATGAGTATAAATTTTAATAAATACTTAGATAATAATGTGCTTTTTGTTGACTAAAAGTTGGTAGTACTGATAATACTGGTTTACGTTTACATGATATATTTATGACTATAATTATAATTGAACTGTCAACTGGTTTATGATTATGTTTAATTAAATATTTCTTGTAGTCTTGTAGCTATTTTGTGAATTTTTACAATTAGAAAAAGTACATTTTAAAAAAATAACGTACTATAACGATTTAAAACCGGGAAAAGATTAACTATGTAAACGTAGTGGCACCATATGTCATTTGTTTAGTTTTTACTGTCATTTAAATAGTAATCATTATTTAATTATTAATTGTACTAATGAGGTCAATTAACAACTGAGTTTTTCTGTTAATTTGGAGAAAAATTTATTTGATGTCATATCAAATATGTTAGGTTATAATCACGATAATTTGAATCTGACAGATTCGTGAACTGCGTATACTAGCAAACCTAAAAACATACGTGTCTCTTGTTCTTTGTTTAAGATATCATTATCGATGGAAATATTTATATTTTTATATTCATTTTATTGGAATGCAACTATATATAAGTGTCAAAATTATTCCGTTTAATTATGTATAACATTTTGCTACAATTTACGAGAACGTCAAGTAGCGCCTGTGACGAAATATGTCGTAACTAACATAACCTAACCTAACATAATAATATTAAATAGGAAATTCCATTAATTGTATTTCTTTTTATCACATAAACTTTAGTTTTCATATATTTTAAGATTGTTTTTGTAACTTGACATCCTGGATATTTTTATTTCATTGAAATAAAAATCTGTAGAAGGCCTACCAACATCATTAACTACGCTAGTCTCATTATGGTCGTACCATGTCAATAAAATTAATAATTTGAAATTTGTGTCATAACTAATGCCTATGGCACACTGGTCGATGAGCGTCGATGAGCATCGATGAGCTCTTCGATGAAACAACAGAACGCACTCTTCATTGACAAACAATAAAAGCTTCTAAAGTTGAGAAAGAAAAACTAAATTTCAAAAATATGCTAACGTGAAATGAGATAAAAGATACGAGTGAAATGAGATACGTTCGTTTCATCGATGAGCTCTTCGATGGAAATAGAGGAGCCTCTAATTTTCGTCGATGACGGATGCGTTCTGTTGTTAATAAAATAGCATAAATAAAAAATGTAATTCGATTAAATGTATTTTATTTTATCACATGAACTGACATCTAGTTGTTGTTTCAAAACTAATGTTTATTTATAAAAATAGTTTTCTACATTACCGACAATGTCACTTACATTTGAGGTTAGAACACATATTATTTTGTGTAATATTAAAAGAAAAGTTAAAAAATACACTAAAAACCCAATTTATTAATACAAGAATAAAGATAATACAATATAACCTTAAAACTACTCAATGGGTAGTGACACAACCCATTTCAAATGCTCATTTAGTTTTTCTCTAATTTTATGTTCGTCTATTCTTTTAGGTCTACAGACCATATTTTCAAGCCAGTCGTAGAAAATTGTCATAAGTATAGCTTTTCCATCTCGTTTTCTAAAGAAGTTTTTCCTTTCGTAATATGCTTTAGTGTTTTTTAAACGTAGTAACTCTTTTTTGAACATATTGAAATGTGTATTAACATAATCATAAACTCGATCTAGTTGAATAGCAACAAAACTTTCCCAATTAGTACCGTTTTCTGAATCTGGATCGCCTCCTAGTTCATCATACGAGTCCGGAAGATTCACCAAGTTATTGTAAAGTTCTTTAAGGTCCGCAAGGTCACAATGAATTCTTAAAGCGCTGTCGACTGCGTCCAATTCATCTGGACTAATTTCAACTTTGCTTTTCTCAATTTGTTCTTTTAATTCTGTGGCGTAATCTTTTAGACTTTCGCTGAGAATGAACAGATACATATTTTTTTCAATTTTGTTTAGAGCGATTTCGTTTCGTTTGTAAACGGCGTTCGAAGCTATTGTGTTTGGTTCATTGTGAACAATCTTACAAATACCGTTTTTGAGTTCGTTTTCTTCTTCGGCAGTAAGTTCTAATTGGGATTGGGGTTTTTGGATGCTACTTTCTGGGGAATCTGGATCTTCCATGATAAGTTGGTATTCGACTTCAGTGACTTCATTTGATTGTACTGTACTGCAAGACAATTAAAAGTTAATGAAACGAATTTTTGATAGACAAAAAAGTCCCCAGAATTATTTATAATGCCTATATACAAGGTGTTATATTTTAATAGACCCAGCAAATATCTCGCTTATTTATCAACTTAGCAATTTCTTTCATATAACATGATTTATACAGCAACATGTAAGCTAGTTGATGACGGATGTACATTCATGATATCATTTCCGGTTTATTAGTAATTAATATCAACTTTGAAATTTCAAATGGAACATACTATATTTTTTTACAAATTTGAAAAGTGCATCAAATTTGCTTTACAATCATGTAAAATAATCCATATGTTACATTATTAAAAAGTAAAATGGCGGGCACTTTAATATACACCTAATCGGAAAGAGAATAGTGAGCCATGACTGTGGCTTGAAATAAAACAATTAACTAAAACAATTGTAACTATTATTATTAAATGAAATAATATTTTAAGGAACACTTAATAACAACAAAATGATTTTATAACAAATATTCAAAATAACTCTCAGCCTCTTCAATGCATTTTCTCCCGATCTGACCACTTGATTTTTGTATGGAGCTACGTGAAAGATTTTGTTTGTAATCACATTAAACGGACTGAAGAATAAAAATGAAGCTGCAATTGAATCTTTATCTGCTAACCAAATATAAAGGGCTACTTATTCTGTTTCAAAACGTTGTGCAAAATGTATTGAAGAGACTGGGAGCCATTTTGAATATTTTTTATAAAATCATTTTGTTGTTATTAAGCGTTTCTTATTCTTATTTTCTGTATTATTATGACAAAAAAATATTATTTCGTTTAATAATAATAATTACAATTGTTTTATTTCAAGTCACAGTCATGGCTCACTATTCTCTTTCCGATTAGGTGTATATTAAAGTGCCCGCCATTTTACTTTTTAATAATGTAACATATAGATTATTTTACATGATTGTAAAGCAAATTTGATGCACTTTTCAAATTTGTAAAAAAATATAGTATGTTCCATTTGAAATTTCAAAGTTGATATTAATTACTAATAAACCGGAAATGATATCATGAATGTACATCCGTCATCAACTAGCTTTCATGTTGCTGTATAAATCATGTTATATGAAAAAAATTGCTAACTTGATAAATAAGCGAGATATTTGCTGGGTCTATTAAAATATAACACCCTGTATATACTAGTAATATATTTCTGATGCCCTATACCAGCAATGTTAACAACACGAAAAAGGAAAGAGAGTGAGATATATGCTATCTTACCTTTACTAATACCGTGCTTCAAAATGCGCATGCCCGTAATACTGGAGTACGATTGGCTAATAACGAAATGGGAGAGACATTGCAAATATGGCGAGCTCTCTACGCCACCTCTTGTGTGAATTTGAATTAGTCTGTTTGCTACATTTGTTTTGGCGCTAGATTTGAACATGCTAGAAATTGACGTCAGCCAATCGTACTCCAGTATTACGGGCATGCGCATTTTGAAGCGCGGTATTAATAAAGATAAAATAGCATATATCTCACTCTCTTTCCCTTTTCGCTTTTGGACCCAGTGTCAGCAATATATTACTAATAGATATATGATAATGCCTATGGCACACTGGTCGAAGAGCTCTTCGATGAAACAACAGAACGCACCCGTCATCGACGAAAAATAGAGGCTCCTTTATTTCCATCGAAGAGCTCATCGATGAAACGAACGTATCTCATTTCACTCGTATCTTTTGAGTTTCATTTCACGTTAGCATATTTTTGAAATTTAGTTTTTCTTTCTCAACTTTAGAAGCTTTTATTTTACGTTTTGTTGTTTCATCGAAGAGCTCATCGATGCTCATCGACCAGTGTACCAAAGGCATAAGATAATCATCTAACTATAAAGTCTCGCCCATAATTTATAACAAATTGAATAACCACAAATTCCACCAAAGCATTTATAAATAAATAATCGTTCTAAAAAATCCCTGAAATCATTTACAAATTAAATAAATTAAACAAATAATACCTGAAATAGATTTTCGACTTCAACAACTATTAGCGTGGACAATCAAAACAACTTCAATCATAACCTTCAAACTTCATCTTCACCGACAATCATTTTTAATAATTGTAACAATATTACATTCAATATCACTAATAATAATAAATAACTAAATTTCAATAAATATTTCTGTTTATAATATTATAGTAAAATAAAATAAATTCTTCAATCATTCTCAGTTTATTATTGACAGCTGGAATACGGCATACGACCTAACTTCAGATTGGAATGAATTGCTGAAGCGCGCCAGTTTTAAATTTGAAACAATTTATCACTTTTGACAGAACTGTGTGCGAATGTTCATTCTTGCACAGTTCTGTCACTTTTGTGTGTTTACAATGTATCTCATTTCCCTACCAACAACAAACAAACAATGAGCTAATTTCTAACTGGTTGTAGAAAAAAATTCTAAATGATTCGAGTTCTACTATTATAATATACTGAAATTGGGATTAAGTTCCTGTTGCCTAAACTAACAAACAAATAAATAATAATAAATAATTGAACTGTCCAACTTAAAATTATAATAAACCAACTAATAAAGTAGGCCTTAAATTTGAAAGAATAAAATATGAAGATGAATACTTACAGTATATGAACTAAAAGTAAAATAAATATGTAAACTAATCTATGTTTTTTTCTTTCTAAATTGGACGACATCTCGTCAAGACTTTTGGAACACTGTTCAACAGAAAGAGCTAATAGAATATTAATTTGATTTTAATCCTATTCAAATATGTTCGCATATTAATCTTTTTGACATTAAATTACATTCAGAGAAAAACTTAAACGTCAACGTTTGATTTGCAATATTTTTCTATTTAGTGATATATCAAAAGAGTTATTAATCTTATAAATATGTTTTTAATGTTTGACACATACCTGAAGGTAGGAACAATAATCATGATTAGACAGTTACATATATATACTAGTAATATATTGGTGATGCCGTATACCAGCAATGTTATCTAAACGAAAAAGGAAAGAGAGTGAGATATATGCTATCTTACCTTTGTCCATACTGGCTTCAAAATGAGCATGCCCGTAATACTGGAATACTATTGGCTAATAACGAAGTGGCAGAGACATTGCAAATATGTCGAGCTCTCTTCCTCACCGCTTGTGTGAATTTGAATTAGTCTGTTTGCTACATTTGTTTGTGACTATCTTCTTCGTTATTATTATGCCAGTCAGTTGTTATTTGTGTTTTTCAAAATCTCCTCAAGTTAGTTCAGATGGTTAAATGATTTAATAATCGGAATGTTAAATATTTTTATTTACATGTGAATGATTTTGTTCACAGTTTTCCTAAAAAACAAGGCAATATGTAACTTATGGAAAAATATGAATCAATAATTTAATATGTACTGCTATATTAATCGACATGACCTTTAATTGATAAAATATTTTCAACAAATTTAAAATATGGCGCTAGATTTGAACATGCTAGAAATTGACGTCAGCCAATCGTACTCCAGTATTACGGGCATGCGCATTTTGAAGCAAGTATGGACAAAGATAAAATAGCATATATCTCACTCTCTTTCCCTTTTCGCTTTTGGACCCAGTGTCAGCAATATATTACTAATAGATATATGGACAGTTAGCATGTTTTAGGGACCCTAAACTATCGAGAAATGTTACTAATTATGTGGTATATCCTTAAATGTATGTTTGAGTATTTGGGGAAGTTTATAGTTTCTATTGTTCAAAAGATACTAAACAAAATTTAATATATTTTATTTATATTTAGAATGTATAGCCCAGAGAAAATATAATATTTTGATGGTTTACCAAAAACCAAAAGTGGCAATAATATAAGTTTGTAGTTTCTGTTTCTCTTAAACATATCAATTTTAATTAATAACGTTTATGTCTATACAGAGGGCATCGTCTAAAGAAAATCTAGTAATATTTAAAAATAAAAATAAATATATCATCACGCCTTTTACCCATCACTGAGTGTGGTACTCTGCCTAAGCAGATCTCGGTAAGTGATATATTTTTTCGCGTGAAGTGCGGTTACCAGCCGTCAAATCACGGACTCTAAAGATATTAGTGGTGGAGGAGCCACAGGGGTAGATTTTTTTAAATTGGTGAAAATTGTTTGTCGGCTGTGGGGATCGAACCAGGGTTCTCAAGATCCACAGGCCGACTCGATACCACTGAGCCACCTACCCCATAAATTATAATATTTTAAAGGTTTACCAAAAACCGGAAGTGGCAATATAATGTGTATGTATGTAGAAAGTTTGTGGTTCCTGTTTATTGAAAACTTCAATGAAGGTTATCTTTAAAACGGCTTAACGAATTTCCATGAAATTTTAGGATGACTTCTATATGAGCATCACTTCTAATAACAACTATATATTTTGTTCCGCCGCCATTTTGTTTCAAGATGGCTGCGAGTTATCTCTGAAACGGCTTGACCGATTTTACTGAAATTTTAAATGCTCTTCTATATATGTATTATTGTAAATATAGACCACATATTTTGACCCGATTTTAAGGCTTGTTTTATATAGGTTATATATTTTGACCTACTGTCATTTTGGCTCAAAATGGCGGCGATCTATATATAAAATCGATTTTCTCCAAATTTAGAACATATATAGAGGGTATTATTTTTTCATATTACACTGAGAATTCACCACACGTCACTGTCAACCAATAGGATCACGAATTTGTTTGAAAATGAACCAATGAAATGTACATTTCGTCGCAAATTCATCGCTGGTGCAATTGAAACGGAAATACCACTGTTAATAGTATCCTTGGTTACGAATAAAATAAATGAGATTTTCAATATTTTCATAAACGTCAATTCTACATTTGTTCAGTGTACATTTAATATTCAAAATTTTCATCACTGTAATACCTAATTAATAATGTGCAAATAAATACTTAACTATTCTTGTTAATTAACTCTTGTTTGGTAAATTCTCAAGCCGAATACAACTCGTAGTATGAAAATTGACAGATAATATTTTCACATAAATATACATTCGTTGTAACGAAAATAGGAAACACAACTCGTGCTTCGCACTCGTTATGTTTCCATTTCCATAACAACTCATAATTTATGTGAAAATATTTTCAGCAATTTTCATACTACTTGTTATATTATATATGAAAATAGAAAATTTAAATTTATTTATTTTTTGTTTTTTATAAAACACATATTTGTCCAAAATAAATTGTGCAAATCAGATATTTCAGCCAGTGATGGGTAAAAGGCGTGATTTATTTATTTTTATTTTTTATCTTAAAACAAAAAAAAAACAAGCGTATGATTCTTGATTTTAGATTCATTGGTTAGATTTTTCGAGTGTTTACAAGCGCAGCATGATGCTCCCTTCCTTTCTTATCTTTTGATTCATTTTCTGTTTTTACTATAGAGTGTCCAACTGCAATTGTGTGGAATTCAGTTTCAAAAACAAGCGCAGGGAGATACTCCCTTCCTTCCTCATCTTTTTTTACTTCATTTTCAGTTTTTACTATACAGTGTGTAACTGCAGTTGTGTTAAATGTATTTTTAAACAAGCGCAGGAGATGCTGCCTTCATTTCCTTATAGTTTTGTTGTTAGAGAAGTGGGCGTAAGTGAAGATTTACGAAACAGGTGTACAGGAGCGAATGGATGGATGATGGATTTTGGTTGTGAGAAAAGAAAGAGTTCGTATGGAGGAAGAGTTAATGTGGTCGAAACGAGTATCGTGTGTCAGGATGAGAATGTTGACAGGTTCGTGCTACCCAATTTAATGGGATATAGCGTGATGTTATGTATGTATGTATCTTAAAACAAAATGGCGACTGACTATCACATACAAACTATTCAAACTATTTCTATCAAATTTAAAACAACAATTTTTATTTTTATTATTAATTATTTGTAACAAACATAATTTACTTTCACAAAAATCCCAGCTTCAAAACAAACTTTTAACAAAATAACCTAAAAACATAAACAATATTGCATACAAAACATTTTATTTTGACATCGATACAGCTGTTACAATAACATAAATATTACCATTACTCATTATATTTGTTTTTAACTACATTAATTGTGTGAATAAGTTGATTAAAAACGGAATTATCGATATTCAAAACATGATTTTCATATATTTTACAGCGTATATTTGACGTACCTTCCATAAACATGTTCTTCTGTCTTTTGCTCATACTTTTTGTGTAATAAACAAAATAATCATTAAATACTTTGTTCAAAGTAATTGGAATAAGTATATTATCTGTACTTGTTATTGTTCTAAGATTATTATCATTAGTACAGACCCACAATTTCCTATTTTGATTCAACGGATTTATAGATGTTGGAGAATTAATGACAGTTAAATCTGAATACGGTGTGAAACTAGATACAGATGGTACAGAAACAAAGTCTTTCTTATGCAGTTTTGATTCGTTTGAAGTTAGGCAATGTTTATTGTTGGGTTTTTTAGTATTTTTAATATTTTTAGTTATTGAAATATGTTTAAGTTTAGTTTTTTTGAAAGGTTTTTTAGATTTAAAATTAGCAACGTATGCATAGAGCCCAGGGTTTGGTTTCATGTAGTCGGAATTGGCAAATGAATAATTTAAGTTTCTTTTAACTCTAGTTTTGTCCCAGTGTCTTCGTTGATTCTTCAAATTGTTTAGAAGAAATTCTTTGATAATTTCGCTGCAAACAGTATTTTTGTTTCGTTTCATATCTTCAAATAAGTGTAACAAATAATAGGTTAGGTCTAATTCGCCTTCTTCTTCATAATCATTTTTTGTTTTGTGGTTGGCAATAACGGTTTTCAAGTAGTCCAACTTCACTGTTAAGTATTGTACAATGGCATCGTATTTTGTAATCATATGTTTGCTTAGAATATTGTGTTTGCGAATTTCTTCGTTTTGTTTAATCATTTCTAAAACTTTTGTTTTTACTTCTTGCAGTGCTGTCAAATTGCTTGCGCCATATTTAACTTGTATTATAGCTGATTTAATCATAAATGGATCGAATTGAATGATTTTATTTGATGCCAGGATGTACATTTTTTCGAAATAGTCTTCAAGAAGGCCTGTCAAAGAAAGTTTTAAGATTTTGTTGGATATTAATTCGAGTAATTGTTGGTTTTCATCTTTTGTTTGATCCGATATTTCGACGGTTAGTTTACTGGATGATTCACATTTATCCGGAACAATTCTAAAATATTATATTTTATTTAATATCACTACAATGTCATTTTTGATATTTGCTACGTCAAGTGGTGCCATCTAGTGATTGTTATTTCAGTTACATGAATATGGCTGTTACGTTACAAAAACAATCTTAAAATATTTAAATATTAAAGTAAAACAACCTTAAAATATTCCAAAATTTAAGTTTTAAAAATGAAATACATGTAATGGAATTGTGTATTTTATTTATGCAATATTAATTAGTTAGGTTAATTACTAGGTATTTTAATGACATGGTACGACCATAATAAATGTAAGGATATTCAATGATATTATTCATGGCAGTACCTAACCTAAAAATTTTAAATTATAGTAAAATATAATTATAAAAATAGTTAAAAATGGTAAAACTTTTATTTGTTATAACAATATAAATTATTTTCAATTATTTAATTCGTTTTTCTTTATTGGAGTACCATCTATTGTCACTCAATGCAACTACAACTGTCATGAAATGTGTCATTTTCAACCTTTCGGGACAATTTAGGATTTAAACAGAAATTTAGTAACGTAGAAATGAAATGAAATGAAATTTGGAAATAAAATATAATTTTATATTTAATATATGTGAAGCATACACCATACAATATATCATAATCATCAAATATGTACTCAAATTCAATTGTTTTATTTGTAACCATAAAAATATTTATTGTACCGATCAATACAATAGTTTTTATTTTTAATTATGAACACAATTTTAAAATGTTCTATTTTACGTTTATATTACAAAACATTTTGTTTTAGGCGGTTGGTAGTAACCTATCAAGATGAGGACATCATAACCTCAAAATCTAATACATAAACGTCAATAACTGTTACCAACCGCAATATTTCATATACAAATTTCCCTAAATAGGTTTGGAATATCGTATATTTTAATTTATAAAATACGTAAAATACTCTTGCTGAAAAACATGTCATTGTCAGATTGTTTTGTCATCTGTCAATGTTACCAACATTAAAAACAAATAAACAACAAAAGATAAATACAAAAACTGACATTTGTATTTAACTTCATTGGTATTTTAAACTGTCAATTATTATAAAATATGAGTATTAATATATTTCTTATAAGTAAAATATTTTTAAAATGAAACAAATGATCACTAACAAATATATGTGACGTCACTTCAATAAATTATATCTGATATAAGGAATATTAAATAGTATAAAAAATAAAATATAAACAGCCCAAAGCATATATTTGTTTGAAATATTAATTCATAATTTTGTACAAGGCTCACTTCAAGTGCATTTTACTGTATTTTGTGTAAAAACGTATAAAGCCATACTTACAATATAAAAAATATTAAAATCAATAAATTCTTTTGCCATTCTTCCATTTTATTTTAACATAAGTTTGCGTCTTAACAAATGAATAAATTGTATAAATTATTATGTTTATATAAAGTATTAATAATAAAAATATTTTTATTTTAGCGCCTAATATAATATAATTATATATGCGACGTATCCAAAGAAGTATTTAAGATTTATGGATATTTAACAATAATTTCTAATGAGTTGCCATGACGACTGATTTATGCTTATTGTTTTTATTTAACTTTCATATAATAAAGTTCTTATCTAATTTATATTTCTTTTGTTTTAACGTCAGTGTTATGATTAAAAATAAATAAAATTATTTATGTTAAGTTATATTTCAATTTTTTTTAGTATGTAACTAATTTTGATAAAATTAGTTATTGAAATGCTGTAAAATTTAAACAAATAATAATATGTATATATATAAATGCGATATTATGCATTGTAGTTGTTGATATAAGATGATACAACTTCAATTTGAATTAAAAAATTTGCCCGATATGTTTTTAATCTCAAAATTTTAGACAAATTATTAATTTATGACGGAAAAAGTAATTTTCGTCATTTTTAAAATAAAAATCTTTCTAAAATGTTCTACAAATTATTTTTAAGACTGTTATGTTCCCAAAAAGTTCCCAAAATTAATTTTAAGACAAGTGAACGTCTTAAAATGTCCCCAAATAATTCGTAAAAGTCCCCCAAATTATTTATACAAAACAATCAGTCCCATAAATCATTTTTAAAATGCTCTCAAAACACCACCTAACAAAAATAACCCCCTAAATTATTTTTAGGACTATTATCTTTCCAAAAAGTCCCCAAAATTATTTTTAAGGAAAGTGAACGTCTCAAAAAGTCCCCAAATAATTCGTAAAAGTCCCCCAAATTATTTATACAAAACAATCAGACCCTCAAATCATTTTTAAAATGCTCTCAAAATACCACCTAACAAAAATAGAACCTTCCAAATTATTTTTAGGACTGACAATAATTTGTTCAAAAAGTACCTCATATTATTTTTACAATCTTAATTTTATCTAAAAAAAAAAAAATGTTTAACTCATTTTGAACATAATTATCAACTTTTTAAAAAATGGCAGCAACTATAAGAGAATACCACAGACAATACTGAACATAGAATCTGTTTCTGTGCAGCCATCTATTGTCAAAAAATTAAACTGTATTGACATAAGCTCCACCATATAAGTATCAAATTATTTATACATAAAACCTAACCAACAAAATTAAACATAATAATACATCAACATATCAATATTAGCAACAGGATATTAAACTAAATACGATAACCAGTGAGGTTAAGAATCCCACAGACAATACTGAACATAAAATCTGTTTCTGTCTGGCCATCTGTCGCCAAAAAATAAAACTACATTGACATAAGTTCCACCATATTGTTTTATAGTTATTTACGTAACCAGTTATGAAAAGGTTGATATTGTTTGACGAACATTTGCCAAAACGAGCGTAGCGAGTTTTGCAAATTATGTGAGTCAAACAATACCACGTTTTCATAACGTATTTTATCTAATTCCGCTAAAATAATGTTTAAAATACATAAAATTCTAGGTTTATGACAGCTCAGTATATATCAAAATTACCAAAGCATTGCCGTGAAAATAAATGAATAAAATGTTTAAATTTAAAGCTTATGCTATCATTGAAAATGAGTTCTGAATCCGAGACAGACCTTCCTTCTGATATCGAAGAATCTGCTAATTTGCCCGTCAACTGTTTCATACCAGAAACATTATTCAATGTATATAAATCCTAAACATTTTAATAAATAGTTTTTTCCGTTAGTTGCATTTTGAGAAAGTTCAAACTGTCAAGCTTTACTTTACTTTACTTTACTTTAATAGCCAATCCAAAAATAATGATAATTGCCGCGCGTTAAGTATGCTATGAAACAGTGAAGCGCGCTATTGTTAATTATCTGTCAAAATTAGTTTAACACGTTTTTGTTTACAATAATACTGTAATTTGTGTGATTATACATGTGAGTTATGGATTCTGAAAGCGAACAAAGTGAAATTTGTACTCCACCAGATATTGTAGAAGCCGCACACGTACGTTTCTTAAATTTACTGCCCGAAAAATCAAATAAAAAGTATGAACAAGTTTATAAAGCTTTTATGGATTGGCGAATACGCAAAAATGTTAATTCCTTTTCGGAAAATGTTCTTATAGTATATTTAAGCGAACTTTCTGATAAATATAAATCATTGTCATTATGGGCTACTTATTCCATGTTAATTAGTGTTTTATTAAATAAAAATAAAAACAAAAAATTTAAGCAATCTGACTTATTCATAATGTAACATAAAAAAAATAATTGTAAAATCTTATTACATAATAACATATAGTCGTAGATAAAGTATAGTATTCTATTCGCAAGTAATAGCTATTACTCACTCGAATGATTTACAACACTCACCTTCGGCTCGTGTTGCAAACTTCATTCTCTTGAGTAATAGCTTATATTACTTACTCATTGAATAATATACTATTATTACATGACACCTAACCAACAAAATCAAACATAATGATACAATGACATATCAATATTAGCAACAGGGTGTTTAACAAAATACGATAGCCAATGAGGTTGTTCTAAAATTAACCTATCAAAAATTGCTCGACGTAAAGCAGCATCATTTATATCCTGTTCTGGGTAAAACACTAGAGCTTGAAACCAGAAATAAAAGATATTAATTGTTTCTAAAATTTGACCAAGTTGTGAAGAGACCTTTCTCATTTTACACTCAAAATCGAATTTATCTTCAAGTTGGTATAACTCTTCTTTAAACATTTGAAACTCGTTCTCTAAGTAAGCGAATATAGTCTTTATGTCATGGATAATATGTAGTTGTAAATGTTTTTCATCGTGCATGATTTTATTTCGATTGCACAATAAAACCATTTGATTTCTAAACACAAATAGCTCATCTAGAGTAAAATCTCCGTAGTCTATTGTATCAACCAAAGTATTTATGTCAACTTCTTTCATTGGTAAGTCCTTATATTTCCGTAAAACCAATAATTCGCTTAAAAATTCAGTCAGAATTTCATGTAACGCATAATTTAAAACACGTTTTTTAATGTAAGTTGTGTAAAAAGTTATATTTGTTTGAAATTCTTTTGTTGTAAACGAAAAATTGTTTTTTAAAATATTTTCAGGTACTGCAATTGTTATAAAACATCTGAAATTAAGTTTAAAGTCAATTGTTTATAGTATTTATTGTAGAATTGTACTTACATTGTGAAATATAAACACAAAACGATGATACAATTTTTTGATTTCATTTCTTCCGTGAATTTATTGTCAATGGGTATGCTTGATTAATAAAAAATTATTATTTGAAGCTAATAGGAAATATTATTAATAGTTTGACTCATTTGTTTCATGTGACATAGTTTAATATTTTTGTTTTTCTTCTGAGAAGACATTAATTAATCATGTTCAAAGTTTGAAAAGAATTTTGTGAGGTATGTTTTTATCAACTTTGATAAAATAGCCAGTTCTGGGGCTTCTGGGTGAAATAAATTATTGAAAATTTGTGGGTTAAAACTAGAAGAGTAGTACTTTATGTTCGTTTAATTTAGCTGAAGTATCTTTAATAGTTTCAGAGATATAAGAGTTTGAATATGGTGGCAAATTATTGTAAAAAGTAAGGTACCCAATTTTGGGAGTTCTGGGTAAAATATATTAATAAAAATTTGTAGAATACAAGTAAAATGAGAGTACTTTTTGCTCGTTAAAACAGAGCTTAATTATCCTTAATAGTATTATAGATACAGAGCTTTGAATATGACGATAAATAAAAGTGTAGTACAAAAATCTATAACCCAATTTTGGGAGTTCTGGGTAAAATATATTAATAAAAAATTGTGGATTACAAGTAAAATGAGAGTACTTTTTGCTTGTTAAAACAGAGCTTAATTATCTTTAATAATTTTAGAGATACAGAGTTTTGAATGTGATGATAAATAAAAGTGTAGTACAAAAATCTATATACTCAATTTTGGGGGTTCTCGGTAAAATATATTAATAAAAATTTGTAGATTACAAGTAAAATGAGAGTACTTTTTGCTCGTTAAAACAGAGTTTAATTATCCTTAATAGTTTTAGAGATACAGAGCTTTGAATGTGATGATAAATAAAAGTGTAGTACAAAAATCTATATACCCAATTTTGGGGGTTCTGGGTAAAATATATTAATAAAAATTTGTAGGTTACAACTAAAATGACAGTATTTTTCACTTATTAAAACCGATTTAAATTATCATTAATAGTTTCAAAGATATAAGGGGTTGACTGAAAAATTTAAATAGTATAATTGCACCCAATTTTGAAGTTTCTGGGTAAAATAAATTATTGATAATTTGTATATTACGACTAGAAGAGTAGTGCATTTTGCTCGTTAAAACCGATTTTAATTATCTTTAATTGTTTCAGAGATATAAGGCGATAACTATGACGCAAAGTAAAAATATGTAAATAGTAGAAATGTACCCAATTTTGGAGATTCTGGGTGAAATATATCAATAAAAATGTATATCAGTAAAAAAATAGTACTTTTTGCTCGTTACACCCACCTTAAATTATCTTTAATAATTTCAGAGATACAAAGCTTTGAACATATCAAATACAAATACAAATTTTCAACTGTAAAAAAGTACCAAATTTTGGGGGTTCTGGGTAAAATAAATTATTGATAGTTTGTATATTACGACTAGAAGAGTAGTGCATTTTGCTCGTTAAAACCGATTTTAATTATCTTTAATAGTTTCAGAGATACAGGGCGTTGACTATGACGCAAAATAAAATTTATGTAAAAATTTGTAAATAGTAGAAAGGCACTCAATTTTGTAGATTCTGGGTAAAATATATTGATAAAAATTTGTAGATTATCAGCAAAAAATAGTAGTTTTTACTTGTAACACCCACATAAAATTATCTTTAATAGTTTCGGAGATACAAGGCTTTGAACATATCAAATAAAATTGTTTTACAAATTTTCAACTGTAAAAATGTACCCAATTTTGGGGTTCTGGGTAAAATAAATTTTAGATAGTTTGTATATTACGACTAGAAGAGTAGTGCATATTGCTCGTTAAAACCGATTTTAATTATCTTTAATAGTTTACAGGATACAGAGCTTTAAATATTATGCCAAATAAAATTTTAAAAATAAATATTTAAATAAATAATTTTAAATTTGAAATTTTTCTAATTTTAATTGTTTTAAAATGTTGTTCCTGAAACTATACAAAATAGCAAGTAGTGTGGCTAAATTCAATTCGAACAACATTGTTGTGATATTTCATTGTTGCAATATTTAATTGTTGTCATTTTATTATTATTATAAATGTATTATAAATCTTTTCTTTACTAGCTAAAATAAAAAATGAAATTTAAACTGAATTATCTTGTTAAATTGAGATAAAAATAGTATATACAGTGCCATCTATGAAGCTTGAAAAAACTTTATTCAAAATTTCCACTTTTTAAATAGATTCCTGTAATTTTGATCCAGAACTTCAATAAATTTGTTAAAAATATTTATATAACTAACAGAAAACGCTGTACAAATTGTTTAAACACATTCGTATAAAAGTTAAATATATTTTAAAATATAAATACCTATTAAATTAAACCAAAAATCTTCAAAAAAATAATGCAAACCTCTCAGGTCTAATTTCTCCGAATGACAGCTTGCACCAGTCGCCATTTTGTATCATTATTTCGTTACAAGTTTCTTTGCATTTCTATCCATAATAAAATACGAAAATTTCAAGGAAAATGGAAGAAAATTACGTGGAAACAGTAACAAATTTAAACAAATTGTGTCGGACATGTTTAAATATAAAAGAAACAGAAGACTTAAGATCTTTATTTGAAAATACTTTAGATGATATTTTGAATGGGCTAGCGTCCATTAAGGTAAGTGAAAATTGTTTATTTACATGAATGTGTGTGTGTGTATATCTGTGATTAAGTTTTATAAAATACCTTTTAATATATCATCTTAAGAATTTGTATTTAGATATTGTGTAACCTAAAGATGAACTAGTAACAGTTTGGTGATAATGCAATAACAGGAAATGGTAGTTTACTTGAAGAGCTAAAACATTTTTCTTAAATATCTTTTTAAATAATTATTTTATGGTAATTTTAATAAGAACAAAAAATGTTGCTTATGTTATAAGCTATAAGTTTTATTTAAAACTTTTTTTTGTATCTAGCTCCATTTCAGAATTAAACACAATAAATAAAATTATTTTTTCAGGTTTCGCCAGATGACGGTTTGCCCACAATGGTTTGTTCAAATTGTGCATTTCAACTTCGACTTTCTTTTTCTTTTAAGCAACAATGTATTAGATCAGATTCTCAGCTACGTGCAGCATTGTTTACAATTGAAGAAATCGAAGATTTAGAAACATTTAATGTGAAAGCAGATGAACAAATCACAAAAATTATATTTGAAGAAGATAAAGAAGAAGAAACCGTACCTCACGTAGAGAAATTTGAAACAATAATTTCTGAAGAACTAGAGCAGGTACCCATTTTTGGGGGTTCTGGGTAAAATAAAATATTGAAAATTTTTATGTTATAAGTAGAAGGGCAGCTCTTTTACCTCGTTAAAACCGAGTTTAAATATCTTTAATAGTTCAGGAGATACAAAACTTTTAATATATTTTTTTTATAAAAATGTTCAAATTTAAATAGGTACCCATTTTTTAAGGTTCTGGGTAAAATAAAATATTGAAAATTTGTATGTTATAACTAGAAGGGCAGTTCTTTTACCTCGTTAAAACCGAATTTAATTATCTTTAATAGTTCAGAAAATATAAAAAATTTAATATAATTTTTTTGTGAAAATGTTTAAATTTAGAAAGGTATCCAGTTTTGGGGGTTCTGGGTAAAATATATTAATGAAAATTTGTATAATATGACTGGAAGAGTAGTTCGTTTTGTTCGTTGAAACAGAACTTAATTATCTTCAATAGTTCAGGAGATACAATACTTAAAATATATTTTTTTGTAAACATGTTTAAATTTAGAAAGATACCCAGTTTTGGTGGTTTTGGGTAAAATAGATTCATGAAAATTTGTTTGTTATGACTAGAAGGGTAATACTTTTTGCTCGTTGAAACTGAACTTAATTATCTTCAATAGTTCAGGAGATACAATACTTAAAATATATTTTTTTCGTAAAAATGTTCATATTTAAATAGGTACTCACTTTTGGGGGTTCTGGGTAAAATAGATTAATGAAAATATGTATGTTATGACTAGAAGGGTAATAATTTTTACTTGTTGAAACAAAACTTAATTATCTTTAATAGTTCAGGAGATACAGAACTTAAAATATAACTTTTTGTAAAAATGTTTAAATTTAAAAAGGTACCCAATTTTGGGGTTCTGGGTACAATAGATTAATAAAAATTTGTTTGTTTTGACTAGAAGGGTGGTACTTTTTGCTCGTTACAACTGAGCTTAATTATCTTTAATACTCCATAAGATACAGAATTTTGATTATTATACGAAATTTTGTAAAAAGTGGAAAGTTGTGTTGGTACCCAGTTTTGGGGGTTCTGGGTAAAATAAACTATTGAAAATTTGTATCGTATAAGTAGAAAGGTAGTACTTTTTGCTCGTTAAAACCAAATTTAAATATCTTTAATAGTTCACAAGATACGAAGCTTTGAATATTGTACCAAATGCAATTTTGGTTATTACCCACTTTTGAGAGTTCTGGGTACAATAAATTATTGAAAATTTGTTGGTTTCAAACAAAAGACTAGTACTTTACACTAGTTAAAACCGAGGTTAATTATGTTTAACAGTTCATGAGATACGTGGCATTAAATTTGATGCCACATACAATTATTGTAATTATCTCGTCACGTCAAAAAGAGTGTTGGTACCCAATTTTGGGTGTTCTGGGTACAATAAATGATTGAAAATTTGTATGATACAAATAGAATAATGGTACTTTATGTTCGTTAAAACCAAGTTTAATTATCTTTAATAGTTCACAAAATATGGAGCTCTGAATATTATCCCACATACAATTTTGATTGTTACCCACATTTGGGAGTTCTGGGTACAATAAATTATTGAAAATTTGTATGATACAAGTAGAATAGTGGTACTTTATGTTCGTTAAAACCAAGTTTAATTATCTTTAATAGTTCACGAGTTACACAACTTTGAAAATAATACCATAATTTTTTTGTCACAATCTCCAAATTACAAATTTAGGAAGTTTTAGTAAAACCAAATATTTCAAAGTCCATATATTACAAGTAAAACAATAATACTAAACCCGATTCCAATATCTCTAATACTTTCCAAGTTACATAACTTTGAATACATTCAAAACTAAATTTTTTAGGACGAACAAGAAACCGATATTATACAATTACGTCGCAGTTCAAGAAAACTAAAGAAAACAAACATCACCGAAAGCGATTCGGAAGTAGACAATCCAGACCCTCTGGAAATCCAAGAAGAAGAGCCAGAAGATGACGAACTTAAAGAAGAAGAAATCATTCTAGAAATTACTTCTCCAAGAAGAGAAGAAAATGTAGAAGAAGAAAAACAAAAATACAAATGCGAACATTGCGGAAAAAATTTCAAATATGAAAGCAGTTATAACGAACACATTTTGCGTCATAAACAAAGAAAAAAATGCGGACTTTGCAAGAAGGAATTTCATTGTATATTTTAACAAATAATTAGTTAATAAAATTTTGATTAAACTTCATTTCTTTCAGTGATGAAACAATTAAATCAGCACATGAAAAGTCACAAAGATTATAAGCCATATAAATGTAAAGAATGCGGGAAATCTTTTTCGGCGAATGCAAGTTTGTCTAAACATATGAGAATTCACGGAGGAGAGAAAAAGCATCTTTGTACAACTTGCGGAAAAAGCTTTTACGAACCGAATCATTTGTTAGTGAGTATAACTAATTTAGAGATTGAAAGATTGTAGCAAGTTTGTTGATCAATTTTTTTTAGAGGTTGTGGGTAAAATAAAGTAATGAATATTTGTGTGATATAACTAGAAGAGTAGTTCTTTATGCTCGTTAAAAGCGAGGTTAATTATTTTGAATAGTTTGTGAGATACAAGAGTTTGAATATGCTGACGAATAATTTTTTTGTAATAAGTTTATGCCCATTTTTGGGGGATCTGGGTAAAATGATGTAATGAATATTTGTGTGATATAAGTACAAGAGTAGTACTTTATGCTCGTTAAAAGCGTGGTTAATTATTTTGAATACTTTATGAGATATAAGGGTTTGAATATGGTGACAAATATTTTTTTAGGATTTAAGTTTATGAATTTTTTTTGGGGATTCTGGGTAAAATGATGTAATGAATGTTTGTGTGCAATAAGTAGAAGAGTAGTGATTTATGTTCGTTAAAAGCGAGGTTAATTATCTTGACTAGTTTATGAGATATAAGGGTTTGAATATGGTAACGAATAATTTTTTTGGATTTAAGTTTATGAATTTTTTTTGGGGATTCTGGGTAAAATGACGTAACGAATATTTGTGTGACATAAGTAGAAGAGTAGTTCTTTATGCTCGTTAAACGCGAGTTTAATTATTTTGAATAGTTTATGAGATACAAGGGTTTCAATATGATGCCAAATATTTTTTTTGGATTTAAGTTTATGAATTTTTTTTGGGTATTCTGGGTAAAATGATGTAATGAATATTTGTGTGATATATCTAGAAGAGTAGTACTTTATGCTCGTTAAAAGCGAGGTTAATTATCTTGACTAGTTTATGAGATACAAGGATTTGAATATGGTGACGAATAACTTTTTTTGTAGTTTAGTTGATGAATTTTTTTTGAAGATTCTGGGTAAAATGACGTAATGAATATTTTGGTGATATAAGTAGAAAAGTAGTACTTTATGCTCGTTAAAACCGAGGTTTAATATCTTTAATAGTTTATGAGATATAAGAGTTTGAATATGGTAACGAATAATTTTTTTGTAAAAAGTTTATGCCCATTTTTGGGGGTTCTGGGTAAAATAACTTATTACATATTTGTGTGTAGTAAGTATAAAGACAGTGCTTCAAACTCGTTAAAACCGGATTTAATTATCTTTAATAGTTCGCGAGATACGGCACTTTAACATTGTGCCAAAAGCAATTTTAGTTATTACCCAGTTTTGGGAGTTCTGGCAAAAATAAATTACTGATAATTTTTATATTATAAATAGATGACTAGTGCTTTATTCTCCTTAAAACCGAGGTTAATTATCTTTAATAGTTCATGAGATACGCGGTATTGAATACAATTTTTGTAAAATGCCATGAATAATGATACTCATTTTTGGGTAGGTTCTGGGTAGAATAAACTATTAAAAATTTATTTATTACAAATAGAAATACTGTACATCACGTACTTTTAATCCAATTTAAATTATCTTGAATAGTTTTCAAGATATTTAAACAGATATATCAAATTGAATACACAACTATTTGCTACAAATTTTCAAACCTATTTCATGTTTAATTTAACTAACAAAAACCATATTTAACTCATATTTTGTTAAAGATACATACAAGAGTCCATACAGGCGAGCGCCCAGTTATTTGTGCTGTCTGTGGGAAAAGATTTTCGGACTCTCATGGACTTTTAGCGCACAATAAAACTCACACAGGGGAAAGAAACTACGAATGTAATACATGCGGGAAGAGATTTGCACATTCGTTTGTTCTTACTGCACATTACAGGTTAGCCAACATAATTTTTACTATTTTAAAATCAGTACAAAAGGTTTTTTTTACCAGTCTATTATAAAATAAAATTATCTTTTTCTATGGGGTAGGTGGCTCAGTGGTATCGAGTCGGCCTGTGGATATTGAGAACCCTGGTTCGATCCCCACAGCCGACAATCAATTTTCACCAATTTAAAAAATCTATCCCTGTGGCTCTTCCACCACTAATATCTTTGGAGGCCGTGATTTGACGGCTGGTAACCGCACTTCACGCGAAAAAATATATCACTTACCGAGATCTGCTTAGGCAGAGTGCCACACCCAGTGATGGGTAAAAGGCGTGATGATATATTTATCTTTTTCTACTTTCGTTAGGAAATAGACGTTTTATTTCACTTATTTGAGTTAGGTAATGAACTGCATTATTTAACTAGTGAAATAATGAGGTAACATAGCAACAGATATCTTGGTAGACGAATTCTGATGTGTTATTCTTTTATTTTTTGAATTTATAACTGTCATTAATATGTCAAAATTTCATAATTTCAAAAATTTATTAGAACGGAAGTAGAAAAAATATTGTATGAAACTAGTAAGGAAATGAAGGTTATTACCTTACTTATGTGTTTACATAACTCGGCTACGCCTCGTTCTGCAAATTTCACATGCGTTAGGTAATAAGCTTCATTTCCTTACTAGTTTCATAAATAGCTATTACGCAATTAAAAGTTTTGTTTTACAATTCTATTAAAAAGTAAAATTATCTTTTTGCAATTAAAATAAAGAAGTCATACTTTTCATCTTTAAGGTCCCTAGTGTTCCTAGCATCCTCACAATTTCTAAAATCCTTAGAATCCTTAAAATCCCCAGAGAAAAAAAGTATATTTTATTATTTTAACCAACAACGGTTTTATTTGACTTTAGTGATATTCAAGTGATCAAAATTTCAAATTTATTTTATTTTCTAATAGAGTAGTGATACAAAAATTAATGTATACACGTGAGAAAAGTGTCACTTTTCCTTAAGAAGCTTTATATTTATCGAAAAAATTTAAAAATCTACCCCTGTGGCTCCCTCTCCACTAATATGTTTGAGGGCCGTGATTTGACGGCTGGTAACCGCATTTCACGCGACAAAATATATCACTTACCGAGATCTGTTACAGCAGAGTGCCACACCCAGTAATGGGTAAAAGGCGTGATGATATATTTATTTATTTATTTATTTAAAAAAAGAAAAAGACTGTCGGAAAAACATGTTTCACTTTCTTTTTTTGATATACAAATAACTATTGTTTATTTTTAGGGTACATACGGGCGAAAAGCCGTTTTCTTGCTCCGTGTGTAATGCTTCTTTCGGCACGTCTTCCTATTTAAGGATACATATGAGAACACATACACAAGAAAGGCCGTATAAATGTACAGTCTGTCCCAAGGTATGTAAACAATAACATTTTTGGGTGTTCTGGTTAAAATAAACTAATAAAAATTTGTACGTTATAACTAGAATAATAGTGCTTTCAGCTCGTTCAAAAAGATTTTGATTATCTTTAATAGTTTTGGAGATACAAGGCTTTGAATATCATGTCAAATAAAATGTTAGATAAAAAGTTCAAATGAAGAAAGGTACCCATTTCTAGGGGTTCAGAACAAAATAAATTATTATAAATTTGTAGGTTATAAATAGAAAAAAGGTGCTTTCTGCTCGATCAAAAATATTTTAATTATCTTTAATAATTTTGGAGATACAAGGCTTTGAATATCATGAAAAATTAAATTTTTGATAGAAACTTCAAATGAAGAAAGATACCCATTTTTAGGAGTTCTGAATAAAATAAATTATTATAAATTTGTAGGTTATAAGTAGAAAAAAGGTGCTTTTTGCTCATTCAGAAAGATTTTAATTATCTTTAATAGTTTTGGAGATACAAGGCTTTGAATATCATGAAAAATTAAATTTTTGATAGAAACTTCAAATGAAGAAAGATACCCATTTTTAGGGGTTCTGAACAAAATAAATTATTATAAATTTGTAGGTTATAAATAGAAAAAAGATGCTTTCTGCTCGTTCAAAAATATTTTACTTATCTTTAATAGTT
The DNA here is from genome assembly GCA_947425015.1 of Pterostichus niger. Classification (NCBI taxonomy): domain Eukaryota; kingdom Metazoa; phylum Arthropoda; class Insecta; order Coleoptera; family Carabidae; genus Pterostichus; species Pterostichus niger. The sequence goes on from OX380352.1 coordinate 7,315,275, forward strand.
TTGGAGATATGATACCAAATAAAACTTTTGGCAAAAACTTCAAATGTAAAGAGATACCCGGTTTTGGGGGTTGTGAAGCAAATAAAAAATTTATAAATTGTATGAATCTAGTAGAAAAATAGTGCTTTTTGGTCGTTAAACCCAATCTTAATTATCTTTAATATTTTTGGAGATACAACGCTTTGAATATAATGCTAAACTAAAAACTTTAAATATATAAAGGTAGCCATTTTAGGGGGTTTAGAACAAAATATATTATTACAAATTTGTAGGTTATAAGTAAAAGAATCGTGCTTTCAGCTCGTTCAATCCGATTTTAATTACCTTTAATAGTTTATGAGATACAAGACTTTGAATATGATAGCAAATTCGCTATTTCACATGCATTTTCACACAAATTTAGAAAAAAAATTCATAACTATTTTATTAATCAAAATAATTTAACAAAATTTTGCATGTTTACTAACTACAGTATGAGGAATCCACTAGTGCAAAGTAAACTCAATTATCTCTCTTACTTTTTGAGTTACAGCTGTTTAAACTTTGGTCCCCCTTTCAACTTATTAATTTTAACCAAATTTCAGGCTTTCATTAGTAAATGTGCATTAGTAGCTCACAACACAACTCATACAGGCGAAAAAAGATTCCAATGTTCAGAATGTGGTAAAAGATCTGCAAGAGCAGCTGATTTAGTTGTTCATATGAGGTCACATACGGGGGAAAAACCGTATGCTTGTGATAAATGCCCGAAAAGGTAAGGTAGTTTTACCCAATTCTGGGTAAAGACAAATATTAATTTTTTAATTATTCTTCAACTAGAATAATAGTTCTTTTTGATCGTTAAAACCAATTTCAGTTATCTTTAATAGTTTACGAGATACAACGGTTTTAATATGATGCCAAATAATTTATTTTTTTTAATTGTTCCTATATCCATTTTTTTTAGGGATTCTGGGTAAAACAAATTTTTGAAACTTTACATATTTAAAGTAGAAGAGTAGTACTGTATGTATGTTCAACCCGATTTTAATTATCTTTAATAGTTTATGAGATATATGCTTTTAAATATGATGCTAAATTTGGTTTTTTGGATGATTAATTTATACCCATTTTTGGGGGTTTTGGGCAAAAAAAATTACTGAAACTTTATATATTTCAAGTAGAAGGGTAGTACTTTATATATGTTAAAACCGATTTTAATTATCTTTAATACTTCATGTGATATATGCTTTTAAATATGATGCTAAATTTTGTTTTTTGGATGATTAATTTATACCCATTTTTGGGGGTTCTGAACAAAACAAATTACTTAAACTTTACATATTTCAAGTAGAAGGGTAGTACTATATGTGCGTTAAAACAGATTTTAATTATATTTAATAGCTTATGAGATATAAGCTTTTAAATATGATGCTAAATTTTGTTTTTTTTATTATTAATTTATACCTATTTTTGGGGGTTCTGGATAAAACAAATTACTGAAACTTTATATATATAAAGTAGAAGGGTAGTACTTTATGTGCGTTAAAACAGATTTTATTTATCTTTAATAGTTTATGAGATATAAGCTTTTAAGTATGATGCTAAATTTTGTTTTTTGGGTGATTAATTTATACCCATTTTTGGGGGTTTTGAACAAAACAAATTACTGAAACTTTATATATTTCAAGTAGAAGGGTAGTACTTTATATATGTCAAAACCGATTTTAATTATCTTTAATACTTTATGAGATATATGTTTCTAAATATGATGCTAAATTTATTTCTTTGGATGATTAATTTATACCCATTTTTAGGGGGTTCTGGATAAAACAAATTACTGAAACTTTATATATTTCAAGTAGAAGGGTAGTACTTTATGTGCGTTAAAACCGATTTTAATTATCTTTAATAGTTTAAGAGATACAAGCTTTTAAATATGGTGCCAATATTTGTATATTTGACTAAATAAATATTTTTCAAGATATCATACATCGTCAAATCTCGCAGCACACAGGAGAGTTCATTTAGGGGTTAAGAACCACGCTTGTGAAATTTGTGGCAAAACTTTCGGAGATGGAAGAACATTAAAATGTCATTTAAGAACTCATACGGGAGAGCGGCCATATTTATGTCAAATTTGTGGAAATAGGTAAGAAAATTGTGAAATTGAGATGAATTTTGAGAAGAAAATTGGTCTTAAAATTAATTTTGAGGCATTTTTCGGAAAATGGAATGTGTACAAATGATTTTATACACTTTTTGAAAAAATAGAGTATGAGAAAATTATTTTAGGGACTTTTTAGAAAAGAAAAAAGGCTGTGTGAGAATGATTTGGGATAATATTTGGGAAAATTAAATGTGTGAAAATTATTTTAGGGACTTTATGCAAAATATTGACAGCATGAAAATGATTTGGGGGAATTTTTGGGAAAAAATAAATGTGTTAAAATTAGTTTAGGGACTTTTTGCAAAAAATTAAATGTGTGAAAATTATTTCAGGACCTTTTTGAGAAAATTAAATGTGTGACAATTATTTTAGTTACTTTTTGCAAAAATAGAATGTGTTAAAATCTGTGTAGGGACTTTTTGTAAAAAATTAAATGTGTGATAATTATTTCAGGACCTTTTTTAGAAAATTAAATGTCTGAAAATTATTTTAGGAACTTTTTGCAAAAATAGAATGTGTGAAAATAATTTAGGGGAATTTTTGGGGAAAATGTATTTTTTGTGAAAAAGATTTTAGGAACTTTTTGCAAATATTTGACAGTGGGATAATAATTTGGGGGAATTTTTGGGAAAAATAAATGTGTTAAATTTTGTTTAGGGACTTTTTGCAAAAAAATAAATGTGTGAAATTTATTTCAGGGACTTTTGAGAAAATTGAATATGTGTAGGGACTTTTTGCAATAATAGAATATGTGAAAAAAATTCAGAGGAATTTTTGGGAAAATTAAATGTGTGAAAGAGATTTTAGAGACTTTTTGCAAAAATTTAACAGTGTGAAAATGATTTGAGGGAATTGATGGAAAAAATAAATGTGTTAAAATTAGTTTAGCGATTTTTTCAAAAAATTAAATGTGTAAAATTTATTTCAGGGACTTTTTGAGAAAATTAAATATGTGAAAATTATTTTATGGACTTTTGCAAAAATTGAATGTGTGAAAGAAATTTGTGAAAATTTTTGAGAAAACAATTTGACATCGTGAAAATAATTTGGGGGATTTTTTGGGAAAATAAATGTGTTAAAATTAGTTTAAAGACGTTTTGCAAAAAATTAAATGTGTGAAAATTATTTCAGGACCTTTTTCAGAAAATGAAATGTGTGAAAATTATTTGTGGGATATTTTGGAAACTAAATTTGCAAAATAGAATAATTTATAAAACTTTTTGGGAAAGTGAAATATATGAAAATGTTTTGATGGGCTTTTTGACAACACAAATTGAGTGGAAAGTATATGAAGGGCATACGAACTTATTCAGGGACCTTTTTTTTTAAATACTATTTTAAAATTAATTTAATACTTTTTTGATTATATTACAGTTTTAAAAATAATTTGTACGTGTTTTAAAAAACAACAACAGTCTTAATACAATTTTAGACACTTTTATAGTTTAAACTGCGGATCAATCATTTTAAATCAAATTAATTATGAATGTGGATGATATTAAACCATTTTCTCTTTTAAGGTACACGCAATCAGGCCAATTAGCAGCCCACAGACGAACTCATATTACCAACTCAGAAAGTTCTGTCAAAACCGAATAAATTTAAACATCATTTGAAATTGTAAAATAAAAAATTTACCTTCAATTTATTCGAAAAACAAATGTACATATAGTAAATAAAAGATTATTAATGAAGTACAATTATTTAATATTATTTAATTTTATTAAAAATAAAAATAATGCAATTCACAATATATATATTTTTCAAATATATAAATCCATACAATACGATGATAATTAATACATTAAAATTCAAATTAAATTATTAATTTGCTAGGCCTTTCTACATTTTTGCTAACACTTACATCAATATAATAATAATAAATAAAATTATATATATATATATTTACGTAATATATTTCCTAGGCAGTGTCTTTACAGAATAATAAATTATTATTTTATATTTATTTAAATTATCTAAATGTCATTCGACTTAATATAGGCCTGTTATATTATTTAGTTTCTGTTATAAATAAAATACTAACTTCTTAAAACCAGCTGCAATATATACAAGACAAAATGGCTGTCAGAAAACTTAACCTAAAATAATATCAATATTATTATTTTAAACATATCTAATTTAGCTATTTTGGAACTGCGTTTATTTTTGTATAAAGTATTCGGAAGTTTTTAATATCTACCTGGCAAATAGCGAATATTAACATTTAACAAAAATAATTTAGAAATAAAATTCAATGGAATAAACTTCACATATATCACAAAATCTACAAACAAACTGACCTGAAACTATCCCAAATAATCTTAATATCTTCGTGGTATAGTGTACCTTGAAAGACTACCTTCTATGGAGCCCAAACGTTATATTTTTGCAACAAAATGTCAACACAAGATTCAATTCACCAGACTTGGCTACTTTAGGACTCAACGTACCAGCCAAGGCTTACTTTAAGACTCAACGTACCAGGCATGGCTTACTTTAAGACTCATAGTACCAGCCAAGGCTTACTTTAAGACTCAAAGTACCAGGCATGGCTTACTTTAAGACTCATAGTACCAGCCTTCGGATCGCATCGTATAAAATTCTATTTATAACATTTGAATAACTGTCGCCTGTCAAGTGAAAATTATAATTTTCTTTAATACATTTCAAAATAATTGATGCCATTTGTGTCATGGAATATGTAATAACGATAAATATTTAAAATGTACAAATAATTGTCGATTTCAAAACTGTCGCCTGCATTCAACAAATAAAAATACTATACAGTGTGTCCCATTTTAGTCTTTCCAGAGGAATTTCTCTCAACGAGTACATCAAACAAAAAAACTTTCCGAATAAAAGTTTGATGGTTTGGAGGGGGACGTTCGATGCTATAACAAATTTCACCCCCCAATCCCCCAGGGGGTGGATAAGGGGGGTGACTTTGAAATCTTAAATGGAACTCCCTATTTTTTTATTGCAGATTCGAAAAGAGCATAAAAAACTATGTAGGTTTTATCCGGGAACTTTTTTATTTTTGCAACAGCTGGCGCTGTAAACGCTAAAACTTGTTTTTTTTTCGTGAAACGTAAGATTAAGGTTTTGATGTCAATTTACAATTAAAATATCTGATGTGGACACCACATGACTTCCTTGTACGCGTATTAAACTATAGATATTTTTTTAATTGCACATATTTGACATTAAATCTTTTATTTTTTGTTCTAATCCATAGCAAACTTAATTTTTTTTTTAAATCTAAAAATATATAATATTTAAATTTAGATATCTCGTTTATGCAAAAGCTAATTTAAAAATTCTTAATGTGTTAGACGCAGAATTTAATTCTCTAAAACTTTTATTTGCAGCATTCATTTCTAAAATTAAAATAATACCATTTTTTCAAGGAAAACTGTTAGCAGCTTCATGTAATGTGCCACTTCCGGTTAGTCTATTTTAACCAAAATCTATTATGTTATTTCCATTGATATAGTAGTCTTATATACCAAATTTCGAAAGTTTTAAATTATATTTGAATATAGTTTTTCATGAAAATCTATTATAGGCTTCAAGTAAAGTACCACTTCCGGTAGTTGTATAATGACCAAAAAGGGAGGTGCACAACTAGATGTTATAACAGTCCTTAATATAAAGTTTCAATTTTCTACGGCTTACCGTTTTTGAGTTATGCGAGATACATACGTACGTACGTACAGACGGCATGACGCAATTAGTCAAAATGGATTCAGGGAGGGCCAAAATACCTATTTCCGTTGAAATCTGACAACCGAAAATTTTCGCGATTACAATACTTCCTTTACTTCGTACAAGGAAGTAAAAACAACAAATTCTTAAAATGAAAATCGTCGCAACTTACTCTAGACAAAGAAGATTTGTTTGAATAATACTTGACGGACTTAAATTAAATTATTTAATTATCCAAAGGGTTAAAAGAGAGTTCATTTGAAGCGATCCTGACAGTTTTTAAATTGTAAATTGACATCAAAACCTTAATCTTACGTTTCACGAAAAAAAAACAAGTTTTAGCGTTTACAGCGCCAGCTGTTGCAAAAAATAAAAAAGTTCCCGAATAAAACCTACATAGTTTTTTATGCTCTTTTCGAATCTGCAATAAAAAATAGGGAGTTCCATTTAAGATTTCAAAGTCACCCCCCTTATCCACCCCCTGGGGGGTTGGGGGGTGAAATTTGTTATAGCATCGAACGTCCCCCTACAAACCATTTAACTTTTATTCGGAAAGTTTTTTTGTCTGATGTACTCGTTGAGAGAAATTCCCCTGAAAAGAATAAAATGGGACCGCGATCCGGGATCGAGCTACCCAACAATGCAAATTAAAACCAACGCAATACACAATGAACAGATAAATTCATAGTCACGAATGGCATTTAAAACTAAATTCCCTAACATTGACATATAAGTTACTAGAATATTCATTGTAACGAAGTTAGTAACAAATGTCAGAAAAGTAAATTAATTTACTAAAGAGAATGTATCGGGTCAGTTTATCTGTATCAAAATTAAACGAAAAAACATTATCACAATGTTCAACATACAAATTTCCTTAAAAAAATAATACCAAAAATTGTTATAATACTATTCAAACTTTGCTAGTGGAAATAGAGCTTAACTTTTAATACTTTTGCATCGAATTTACTAGTAAAAAACACTTTGAGACTCGTATTAGCTTAGAATAAAATTAGTTTTTATGTTTTACAACTTTTTAACTGTCAAACAACTAATATTAATATAGTTGCGTTATAACTGTCAACAGTACCAACTTACCTAGTACCACAACCAAAAATTACCTAAAAACTATATTACAACCTTTATTATAAACAACATTCGCACTTAGATTCATACCTCAGAATGTATTTTATTTTTAGCACGAATTCAGAAAAAGTTTAGGAACTTCTATATAGACAAAGATAATTTTATGAAAATTATTGTGTTTACTAATTGAAGTATGAGGAATTTACTGATGATAAACTCAATTATGTCTTTTACTTTTTTAGTTACAGTTATTCGAATATGCAGCATTTGCCATTTTACATAAATTTAGAAAAAGTTTAATTACTTTTGTATTAATTAAAATAATTTAACGAAATTTATTGTGTTTACTAACTGAAGTATGAGGAATTGACTGATGATTAACTCAATTATCTCTTTTACTTTTTGAGTAACAGTTATTCCAATTTGCAGCATTTGCCATTTTACATAAATTTAGAAAAAGTTTGATAACTTCTGTATTACTTAAAATAATTTAACAAAAATTACTAAGTTTACTAACTAAAGTATGACAAATTTACTGATGATAAACTTAATTATCTCTTTTACTTTTTGAGTTACAATTATTTGAATATTCAGTATTTGCAATTTGGCATAAATTTAGAAAAAGTTTGATAACTTCTGTATTAAATAAAATAATTTAACAAAAATTACTAAGTTTACTAACTAAAGTATGACAAATTTACTGATGATAAACTCAATTATCTCTTTTACTTTTTGAGTTACAGTTATTCCAATTTGCAGCATTTGCCATTTTACATAAATTTAGAAAAAGTTTGATAACTTCTATATTAATTAAAATAATTTAACGAAATTTACTGTGTTTACTAACTAAAGTATGAGGAATTGACGGATGATAAACTCACTTATCTCTTTTACTTTTTGAGTTACAGTTATTCGAATTTGCAGGATTTGCCATTTTACATAAATTTAGAAAAAGTTTTATATCTTCTGTATTAATTCAAATAATTTAACAAAATTTACTGTGTTTACTAACTAAAGTATGACAAATTTACTAATGATAAACTCACTTATCTCTTTTACTTTTTAAGTTACACTTATTCGAATTTGCAGCATTTGCCATTTTACATAAATTTAGAAAAAGTTTGATAACTTCTGTATTAATTAAAATAATTTAACGAAATTTACTATGTTTACTAACTAAAGTATGACAAATTTACTGATGATAAACTCAATTATCTCTTTTACTTTTTGAGTTACAGTTATTCGAATTTACAGCACTTGCCATTTTATATAAATTTAGAAAAAGTTTGATAACTTCTGTATTAATTAAAATAATTTAACAAAATTTACTATGTTTACTACCTTAAGTATGACAAATTGACTGATGGTAAACTCAATTATCTCTTTTACTTTTTGAATTTCAGTTATTCGAATTTGCAGTACTTGCAATTTTACATGAATTTAAAAAAAGTTTGATAATTTCTGTATTAATTAAAATAATTTAACGAAATTTACTGCAGTTACTGTCAACTGTATTAGGAATTAAATGATTAAAAGTAAACTCAATTATCTCTCTTACTTTTAGAGTTACAGGTATTTGAAGTAGCAATATTCATAATTTTGCACTAGTTTAGAAAAAGTTTGATAACTTTTTTATTAACAAAGATAGTTTACCGAAATTTACTGTAGTTACTGTCTAAAATATGAGAAATTCACTAGTGTAGAGTAAACTTAATTATCTCGTTTACTTTCAGAGTTACAGCCATTTGAAGTGGCAATACTCATAAATTTGCACTATTTTACAAAAAGTTTCATTTATCAACATTCATACAACATTAAACCAAACTATAATCACAAAAATAATCAAAACAAGACCACTAATTTTATTCTTAGCTAAAAACTATCCCCCCTACAATTCATCCGGGACAGGAACCCCTAACCTTTTCAAATCAGCCAACGGTTTCAAAGGCCGATTTTCCCAAACATTCACCGCTTTCAACACCGCAGATTCATTTTGTATTTTTTCTAATTCCAATACATACGGATAAATTCGTTGTTCCACCCATTCCGAAATAGTGTATTTGTCAAAAACATCTGACATCGTATCAGATGCCGATCTTGCAATTGTTGTCAAACCGTGATAAACCCTAGACAAATCTTGAGTTAATTCATCAATTCTTAGAGGCAAACTATAATTTCTTCTGGAGTTATATTCAGTTAACCAGCCTTTATGACGTCTAGTTGTTGTCAAATATTCCATAACCTCAATTTCTGACACATATAACCTATAAGTTAACCTAAAAAATGGACTGCCAGGGAACATACATCGCCCTAATTTGTCCCACAAATGTGCATCAGCTTCTAAAGCAATAAACGCTCCATTAGATGAATGTTGAGGACAACTTAAAACCGATAAAATCTGTCCGCGTAACGAATAATTAAAATAACCGTTAGTGACAGCAAGTAAATTCAAAGTTAACGACGGAAAAGCAGCTGGAAATAATTCACAAAGTACTGCAAAATGATCATACCGTTGCCAACCTGTCAAAGCAATACCTGAAATGCCTTTTTTGAATAAATAGTTTCGTTGAGACATAACCTCTAACCATCTGAGATTGTTTTCAAGATGACGTCTAGCGTCTGGAACAAACAGTTGTTCTCCGAATGCGCCTTTGAATGCTGATGCAGCCCAACAAGTTCGGAACACTGCGCCGTATTTTTCCCAAACTTGGACTTGAACGAATCGATAGATATCTTCAGCGTACACCCATACCTAGAATTTTTGACAGTTTGAGCAGGGAGTTTACAACGGAAGGTTGGTACTAAAATGTTATGTTTGTCTCATATACCGAGAGTTTTTTTTATCAGTAAACATAGAGACAGGGATGTGCGTGTAGTCTACTGCAAGTAATCTACGCCATTCTCTACGTGTAAACAATCATGTAGTCTACGTCTTCATTTTTCATGTAAACAATGTAGACTATGTAGACAATGAAAACACTTGTGTTCACTTAAGTCAGATTAGAAATTTTATCCCTAGAAGTAGGGAATTTTAAATGTTGTTAGAGATTTTTATTTTTATTCTAGGGATTACATGAAAAAAAAATTAGTTGTGCAGGAAAAAACGTTCAAAATTTGTCAACTGGTTACTATTAAAAATAGCGCCAAAGAAAACTCCGCCTGGTGAGATGGCGCGTTGATCGATTTTAAAGATATAACAGTTCGCCCAAGACCCAAGACAGACATTCGTCTAGTAATGTACGAACACTTGCTTTATTAGTTTTATTATATAAAGACCGATAATGACCCGAGCTCACGAATACGAATATATGTAATAGTTGCAAAGGAATAAATTTAGGTTATGTTGAATATTACAACTTTCAGATGCATTATCTACATTGTTTACATTGTCTACGTCGCTAGAATTGTCGACGTATTGTCTACGTGTAGATGTATACAATTAAAGATTACACGTAGATGCACATCTCTGCATAGAGATATGTCATTACTAAAGCCCGGATATTTAGGCTCTTAAAAACACCCAAATAAGCAGGCATATAGGCCGGAAATTACTCTAAAATAGGCGGGATTTTAGGCAGCCTAAATGTAAATAATTTGTTTCAAAAAAATAAACGAATCCTTTTTCTAATATTGGTACTCGTATCTACTCTTCGTTAGAAAAAATAATCATTTTAAACAAAAATTAACGCAATCTGAAAAATAATAATGTAGGGTTCTCATTTTATTAACTATTATGCAAATTCAAATTATGTAGTATACTTTAATTCACAAAATATTACGAGCACTTGCTCTATGAAATTTTCGGAAAGGGACTGTCTTCAGTCAGTCAGAACTTGCTTGTAAGCTGAAAACTTCGTTCGACATCACAAAATGTGACAGAAGCGTTCTTATATTTAGCCATATCGTCTAAAGTTACCTCAGCTCCATTGATTAATGGCAAAGACACAATTGAATTGCCACGTAAAATTTTGACTAAAAAACGTTTTTTCTTTCGACATTTTAAATTCACACACAAAAACTTGATTAAAGTAAGTACTTTAAATATTATAGGTTAGGTTGAAACACTTTGTCGAGTGCTGAATTATTCAACGAAGTAGATGATAAACCTTGTCTGCTCACTAAAAGTTAGAATAGGCAACAAAAATAGGCAAAATAGGCTGTATAAGGTAAAATAGGCACAATAACCAAAATATAGAAAAAATAGGCTCTAAGGCACGAAAAAAAAACCTTCCATTACACGTAAACATATTACCTATGTATAGAAAAACGAAATTGCCTGAAGTATATTAAAATTTGAATCTAGGCAATTGCCTAAAAATCCGGGCTTTAATCATTACCATAGTTACAGTTAAAAAGTTTGACAGCAATGCATTAGAGCGTTTATTTTAAAAGTAAACATAGGGAAAATAACATTGCTGTCATCTATAGTTGTCAAAGTAATAAAACTGTCCTCTTTCAAAATCAGACCGGGTTAATAGGGGATCAAATAGTGGGGCGTTTTTATATAAATGGAAATTTAAATGGGGAAAATTATTTAGAGTTGTTACAAGAGAGAGTAATATTGAGGAAGTGAGGTTCCAACAAAATGTACGAAATTATCTGCACCGGATATTCCCCCAGCGATGGATAGTACGAGGTGCAGAAGTGGAGTGGCCTGCAAGGTCACCCGATCTTGCGTCAAACGATTTCTTTCTTTGGGGTCATTTAAAAAATAAATTTTATAATGGTGGTAGAATGAGTGTAGAACAATTAAAACGTAGAATTAGTGTTGCATCGCATGAGATTCCTCCAGAGCAAATAAATCATGTTATAAATTCATTTTATAATCGTTTAGGCTATTGTTTACAGGTAAATGGGGGTAATTTTGAAATTAAATTATTATATTAAAATTTCTATTTAAACTAATGTAATTTAAAGTAATTAAAATTCATTTAATTTGTTTAAACTTAAAATTTTTCTTTTATTATAATAAACTATTACATTTCAATGCATTGCTGAAAATATTATTTTCCCTATGTTTACTTTTAAAATAAACGCTCTAATGTATTGCTGTCAAACTTTGTAACTGTAACTATGGTAATGATATATTCCTATGTTTACTGATTAAAAAAACTCCCGGTATATATTAGTAATATATTGCTGATGCCGTATTCCAGCAATGTTATCTGAACGAAAAAGGAAAGAGAGTGAGATATAAGCCATGTTATCTTTGTCCATACTTGTTTCAAAATGCGCATGCTCGTAATACTGGAATACTATTGGCTAATAACGAAGTGGGAGAGACATTGCAAATATGTCGAGCTCTCTTCCTCACCGCTTGTGTGAATTTGAATTAGTCTGTTTGTTACATTTGTTTGTGACTATCTTCTTCGTTATTATTATGCCAGTCAGTTGTTATTCGTGTTTTTCAAAATCTCCTCAAGTTAGTTCAGATGGTTAAATGATTTAATAATCGGAATGTTAAATATTTTTATTTACATGTGAATGATTTTGTTCACAGTTTTTCTAAAAACAAGGCAATATGTAACTTATGTAAAAAATATGAATCAATAATTTAATATGTACTGCTATATTAATCGATATGACCTTCAATTGATAAAATATTTTCAACAAATTTAAAATATGGCGCTAGATTTGAACATGCTAGAAATTGACGTCAGCCAATCGTACTCCAGTATTACGTGCATGCGCATTTTGAAGCAAGTATGAACAAAGATAAAATAGCATATATCTCACTCTCTTTCCCTTTTCGCTTTTGCACCCAGTGTCAGCAATATATTACTAATACATATATAGTTTGTCTAGATTTTTTTTGGAAAGAAGATGATAAATGATTTAAAACATTTAACAAAAAATACATACCGGGTGGAACATCATACCTGTGTACATAGGCGATTAACATGAAAAAACAGTTTATCTGTGCGCATTGCTCCCCAAATTATTTTAGGCAAAAATGCTTCAAATAAATGTTGTAAATCAATAAACAGAATTACATTTACATGCGTTATAACGACAGAAATTAAATAAAAAAATATTAAAAATTACGTTGAAAATATCAGATAGCCATGGAAGTGAAACAAAAATAGATAGATGCTTGACGTTTGACAGATCTCCTGATTTAACACCTAGCGATTTTTTTTATGGGGTCATCTTAAATGTAAAATTAATAAGCAACGCCAACCAAATATTAATTCTTTGAGAGAAGCTATCGTGGATAAGTGCGCTTTAATCACAAATAGGCAGCTCGCTAATGTACGACATTCCTTCTACAATACACTTGGTTATTGCTTGGCTGAAAATGGAGGTTTATTTGAATATTTATTGTAATAATAAATTGTAGTGATTATTTTAATGAGCGAATTATTGTTTGATATTTGAATTATAATAGATAGGTTATAATTTTTACATGACCAACGCTATAAGAAGTAAACGTTTCATTGAAATGTACAATTGTTTATTTATTATTAAATTGTAATCGTAGGTATGGAGTTTTTTGTATGAATTTTATTGAATGATTAATTTGTTGGGGGTAAAATATCAAATAAACAGAAAAACGTCAAGCATTTATCTATTTTTGTTTCACTTCCATGGCTATTTGATATTTTCAACGTAATTTTTAATATTTTTTTATTTAATTTCTGTCGTTATAACGCATGTAAATGTAATTCTGTTTATTGATTTAGATGCAGAATTTTATGCTCTACAACATTTATTTGAAGCATTTTTGGCTAAAATAATTTGGGGAGCAATGCGCACAGAAAAACTATTTTTTCATGTTAATCGCCTATGTACACAGGTATGATGTTCCACCCGGTATATCTCACTCTCATTCCCTTTAATATAAAATCTATTTTGCCACTTCTAATCTTACCATTGGTTCAACTAAATCTCCCAAGGCCGCATCTAACATACTTTGTTGATTTATATGCCGTAGCATATCGTCCCAAATAATGAGCTGCAACTTCGGATATTTATGATGAATTGTTTGAGCTACTTTTCTTACATGTCTTAAGAACAAATTTTCATGTGATTCTAAACGACAAAGTTCACATTCTCCCATTTGAAAAACTTCGTCACATCCAATGTGAAGATAGCTGATTTTTGGGTGAGCAGCCATTATCTAAAAAATAATTTTTTAAATGTATTCCACGGAGTTTTCTTAGAATTATTGTTAGAAAATTTGTTAAAACTTAGATATTAATATATATTTGTCCGTTAGTACGGTGGTGTGGATAGCGATACGGAATTCGAATCCGGAGATCCCGAGTTCGAATCGCACTCAAGCTAAAAATGAACTATTACACTGTGGCTTGGGGAGTGCGGATCCTGTACTGTAATTGGGATTAAATTCCTGTTGTACAGCGTAACATAAATAAATAAATAAATCGAAATATTTATCAAGTTTTGGTTTTAAATTTGACAGTTGACCTCATTTTGGTTTTGCTATAGTTGGCAACACTTATAGGGTGTGTCCTGTGCCTGGAGCACCAATAAGATATCGAGAAGTGTGAGAACAATTGAATGATGTGTTTATTTTTACAAAAAAAATTCATAGGTTACTAAATATAAATGAAATGTAGATAATTTCGAAATAATTTTACCACTTTTATCAACAATAGATAAAATTTGTAAACAATAAAGTCCTTTTTACACTGTAACATTAAAATATTATTTTAGACCATTTTTGAAATTACTTATTAAAATATATACCGGGTGTCAACTTTTTTTCCGAACATAGGAAATTCAATGTTAAAATTTTGATTTAGCGATAACAACAAAAAACTTTCAGTAAATTTAGTTACATTATTTTTTCTACAGTTGGTCACACTTACTTGATCCACCATTTCTTTAATAAAGTCAAGAGAATGGTTTCTACTTGGACATAGAGCTTGTGGACTGTTAGGTACTTCTCTTAATTTTACCCAATCAGAATGCTTCAAAGCAAATTCAACATGGCCGAAAGTTTGTATCAACGGAATCACTTCAAGATTGTAATCATCAGCAGAACTTAAAATCTCTTTCACTTCTTGGTCTGTGTACGCATTTTTAGCAGCAATATTTCTTAAAACTCCTTTATATGGAAACATGTCTTCGTATTCTAGAAATTGAATCAAGTTTGAGGTTAAGTTGTACCAGGAGACCATATATGTATTAGTAATATATTGGTGACACTGGGTCCACAAGCGAAAAGGGAAAGAGAGTGAGATATATGCTATTTTATCTTTGTCCATACTTGCTTCAAAATGCGCATGCCCGTAATACTGGAGTACGATTGGCTGACGTCAATTTCAAGCATGTTCAAATCTAGCGCCATATTTTAAATTTGTTGAAAATATTTTATCAATTAAAAGTCATGTCGACTAATATAGCAGTACATATTAAATTATTGATTCATATTTTTTCCATAAGTTACATATTGCCTTGTTTTTAGGAAAACTGTGAACAAAATCATTCACATGTAAATAAAAATATTTAACATTCCGATTATTCAATCATTTAACCATCTGAACTAACTTGAGGAGATTTTGAAAAACACGAATAACAACTGACTGGCAAAATAATAACGAAGAAGATAGTCACAAACAAATGTAGCAAACAGACTAATTCAAATTCACACAAACGGTGAGGAAGAGAGCTCGCCATATTTGCAATGTCTCTCCCACTTCGTTATTAGCAAATAGTATTCCAGTATTACGGGCATGCGCATTTTGAAGCAAGTATGGACAAAGGTAAGATAGCATATATCTCACTCTCTTTCCTTTTTCGTTTTGATAACATTGCTGGTATACGGCATCAGCAATATATTACTAGTATATATATTCAGGAGACTTATTCTGCACTAGTCATTATCACGATGGTGACGTAAATAATGACGTAAGCAAATTGTATGCAACCCCCCCATCGTGTTATTCTAGGGATTTTTGTTTCACATGTTTTAGTTCTTAAAAATATATGTTGGGGACTGTTTTTAGTTTTGAATTTTGTCAGTGATTTGATTGCGGTAATTTTTGTAATTATTTGTAATATTTTGTTATTACATTTCTTTAATTTATAGCACAATGGAAGACAAAAATAAAAAGATGTCTCCAGGAATTTTCAAATTCGTCTATTACCACCAACACTCCGTAAATAAACGCCATTGTTAATGAAATCAAATTTTCTGAAATGTATTAAAAGTTATGAACAATACATTTCCGCTAAATAAACACAGATTTAATAGGTTAGAAAACATATATTTCAAAAAATTTATTTACTTCTAAACCTAATTAAATTTGTAAAAATGTTTAAATTTTTTCACGAAAATAATTATACTAATTGAAACAATACCCGCGATTCAACAATTTTGTCACCGTGACTTCTTCAAGTCACGACCAAAGGAGGTAGTGACTTCTAAGTCACCTAATATGACGTCACACATTACTAGTTCGCATTGTTTGTCGCCAGACTGCGCCTCGAAATGTCACCATCGTGACTGCTACTCACTAGTAACTTGTAAACAGAATTGGTCTCCTGGAGGTTGATTCTGTATCTTGCGTGAGCAGTTGCGTGATTAAATTTGTGTTAGTACAATGTATGACGTCACAGATTCTTTTCTGGTGTCGAGCATAGGGAATTCCGTGCTTTACGTTTTTGCGCCAAGTTTAGTGTTGGTAATGGTTTTGAAACTATAACTGTCAGTTGCAATCACATGTCATTGTTTGTCAACATCGTTTTGTAGTTTTTTATACGATTTTATTATGGCAGAAGATAGAAAACGTGACATGAACGCTGCAGAGGAGCAAAAACAAATGTTAATAAACTTTATGGCAGATATGGCGTTGATAACGCAAAATGACAAGAAAGTAAAAGACAAACATAATGTTAGAATGAGACAGGTAGTGTCGCAAGTAAGAAACAGGAGCTACGGAGGTCACGCATCTATATTTGCGTGTCTCGCAAGAAGTGACGTCATACCCATTAGTTCTTTAAATGTCCGATAGATGGTTTACTATATGCATGTGACATATCTGTGTTAGTATGGGTGCCGCAAGTAGTCACGCAAGATACAGAATCAGGCTCCAGGTACAACAAGTTGTTAAAACGAAATATACCTATTAGGATTCCAGTTGCACCCATTGTTCTCAACAGCGGGAAAATTCGTTTAAAATAACTGATTTTTAAAGGCGCACCTTTAAGATCAAAGTGTACCAACCTATTTCTAGGTATATATGGTTTTTTAGGGTCTAAATTAACGAATGGTATCCCTAGTTGTTGTTCGATTTCTCTATCAATTTGTGAATTGTCAATATTATATTCTTGTACAGATTTTCGGACAAAAATTTCGTCTCGACTTGGTTGTTCTAGTTTTTGAAGGTTTTCGAGGTTTAGTTCTGTTGTTTGGCCGTTAGGGAATTTTGTATATTTATGTTTGGCATTACTTTCGACGAACTTCACTCCTTCTGAATTTTGTTGAATTATTTCAGCTATAATAGCCATTGGAGGTTTATCATCTTTTATATTATTATTATTATTTTCAGGGACATTTTTGTTATATTGTAACCCTACTGTTATTATTACTAGTAAAGCCACTGCTACCAACAAAGTAGTTTTTCGTCGCCAGGCTGTAATGCTAAATCGGTATATGTAATGAAAGACCATTTTGGTGTGAATTTGGTAGGCCTGTAGTTGGTTTATACCATGGTTGGTATGGCACTGAAAAAAGTAAATAAATATAGTTATTTGTGTATTAAGAGCGTAAAGTGATTCCTTGTTACTCGAGCACGGTAATTATAGTGTAAGAGGAACAAAGACACTTTACGCTCGTGATACACACATCATTTTTTCTACGATTGCATCTTAAAATTATGGGGTAGGTGGCTCAGTGGTATCGAGTCGGCCTGTGGATCTTGAGAACCCTGGTTAGATCCCCACAGCCGACAAACAATTTTCACCAATTTAAATCTACCCCTGAGGCTTTTCCTCCATTAACATCTTTGGGGGCCGTGACTTGACGGTCAGTTCACGCGCATTAATATATCACTTACCGAGATCTACTTAGGCAGAGTGCTACACCCAATAATGGGTAAAAGGCGTGATGATATATTTATTTATTATATTTATCTTAAAATTATTCAAAAATGTATACGTACTGAAAATAAATTCATTCTGTCAACTGTCAAAATGACAAGTTTCTGTTTTGTTTGTATCCCTGGTAACTATTGAAATAAGCGCGCATTTAACGTCTTTTTCGCGCGTTGCCATTGGAGACGCGCAAAAAAGATATTTTTCGATTGTTCCACAGAAAACGTCAACTTTACGATGACAAATGAGTAATTGTCAACTTTTCATATCAATCGTAGAAAAAATAAATATATCATCACGCCTTTTACCCATTACTGGGTGTGGCACTCTGCCTAAGCAGATTTCGGTAATGATATATTTCTTTACATGAAATGCGGTTACCAGCCGTCAAATCACGGCCCCCAAAGATATTAGTGAAGGGGAAGCCACAGAAATTTAAATTGGTGAAAATTGTTTGTCGGCTGTGGGAATCGAACCAGGGTTCTCAAGATCCACCCCAAAAAAAGCTACTTTCATTATGTAATACTACAGGTGGCAACACTGATTTATACGTTTTATATAACAGGATGTTGTTAGCAAATTAATAAATACTAATTGGAATTAAAATCGACTTTTTCCTAAAGTAAACTTAATTTAAAAAGCTACTTTCATTATGTAATACTACAGGTGGCAACACTGATTTATACGTTTTATATAACAGGATGTTGTTAGCAAATTAATAAATACTAATTGGAATTAAAATCGACTTTTTCCTTAAGTAAACTTAATTTATAATTAATTTTGGACTAAATATATAAAATACTTACAGATTATTATTTATTGTAAAATTTTATGCAAAATTTTTGCACATAACCTCAATAATTACACCTAAAATTGTAATAATGCTCACTTGTTTTTTATCAATATTTTAGCAGTTCTTTTGTTTATTATTAATCATATTTTTACAGTTTATTATTTAGTTGGACAGTACAAAGGTATAAAAATAGTAATAACTATAAAATATTTTGCATTTGTTTCAAATTTGTTTAAATTGTAAACACACAAAGACAAATTTGTTTCTACTGTCTATATTTGCAAAGGACACGTAATATATTAATTCAATTAAACGAATAATTATTTTTTATGTCTCCATTTGACAGAAGGTCTCAACGGACATATTTATATCAAAGGCAAAGTATGTAAGTTGAACATTATATAACTTTATTTATTTAAAAATAAATTACAATTTATTTGCCGCTAAAACATACATTGTAATGTTGATTGTTGATAATATATTATCTAAAATTAAGATTAAGATAAATAAATGCTACCCATAGACGTAGAATGCGTGTGGAAAATGCGGGCAATTTAAAAATAAATTTTGTTTAAAAGCGCCGCAAAATGAGTAGTGGAAAATGTGTGAACTAAATTGAAATTTTGTTGCAATTCTTAAACTCTCTAAGGACCCTAGGGAAATAATGTGCATATTACTCCACCAAAAAGTTTATTTAATTTTGACAGTTCTATTGTAATATAAATGTAAAATAAAAATTTTAAACTTCAATATACAGTGGCGCTAATATTTTTGAAATCTTCCGTTAAACGCTGCAATGACAGGTGCTGCCAGCGTTTTATGCGCAACAGAGAAAACTGTTTTACATGAATTTTTGAGGTTATGAAATGTCAATTTGTGCATAACTGTCATTTAAGAGTTATGTAAGGAATTCTGTACATAACTAGTTACGTAATGAATGTTGACAGTTTGAACTTTCTCAAAATGCAAATAACGGAAAAAACTATTTATTAAAATGTTTAGGATTTATATACATTGAATAATGTTTCTGGTATGAAACAGTTGACGGGCAAATTAGCAGATTCTTCGATATCAGAAGGAAGGTCTGTCTCGGATTCAGAACTCATTTTCAATGATGACATAAGCTTTAAATTTAAACATTTTATTCATTTATTTTCACGGCAACGCTTTGGTAATTTTGAAATATACTGAGCTGTCATAAACCTAGAATTTTATGTATTTTAAACATTATTTTAGCGGAATTAGATAAAATACGTTATGAAAACGTGATATTGTTTGACTCACATAATTTGCAAAACTTGCTTCGCTCGTTTTGGCAAATATTATGTTCGTCAAACGATATCAACTTTGTCATAACTGGTTACGTAAATAACTATTAACATCCATGTTTATATTTGTGAATTATTGTAGTTATGTAATATTAAAGTTATTAAAGTAAAATAATATAAGTTGCTTTTCGTTTTTTAATTAATTTTTTTAGTTTCTAAGTTGTCTTTATTGAATGACAGTTTCATTCGATTTGACACATAAATAAATAATTATTTCAGGGAATCTTCCGGAACTACCAACTATTTTTAAATTAAACGTGGGAAAATGCCAAAATTGCTAACTTCATTCAACTGCGCTAATGATTATTTATAGCAGTTTTCTGTTACTCAAATATTTACAATTAGCGCGCCTCCGGCGTGATACATAGTAACTAATCTAACCTAACCTAATATTATTGCATAAATAAAATATGTAATAACATAATAAATGTATTTCATTTTAAAAACTACAATTTTCAAATATTTAAAGGTTGTTTTTGTAATTTGAAAGCGTGGTCATTTAATTGAAATAATAATTATTACTTAAGGTACTAAATTTGTAAAAAACAATTTTTATAAGTCAAAATGATGGAATAAAATGGCTATAATAAGAGTTATTTATGTAACTAGTTATGAAAAGGTTGATATTGTTTGACGTATATTTGCCAAAACGAACGAAGCGAGTTTTGCAAATTATGTGAGTCAAACAATATCACGTTTTCATAACGTATTTTATCTAATTCCGCTAAAATAATGTTTAAAACACATAAAATTCTAGGTTTATGACAGCTCAGTATATTTCAAAATTACCAAAGCGTTGCCGTGAAAATAAATGAATAAAATGTTTAAATTTAAAGCTTATGTCATCATTGAAAATGAGTTCTGAATCCGAGACAGACCTTCCTTCTGATATCGAAGAATCTGCTAATTTGCCCGTCAACTGTTTCATACCAGAAACATTATTCAATGTATATAAATCCTAAACATTTTAATAAATAGTTTTTTCCGTTATTTGTATTTTGAGAAAGTTCAAACTGTCAACATTCATTACGTAACTAGTTTAGAATTCCTTACATAACTCTTCAATGACAGTTGACATTTCATAACCTCAAAAATTCATGTAAAACACGACTTTTCATAACGGAATTAAGTAAATGCAGTTAAATGCTACGCCACTGCAAAACTACGAATCGATAATACCAGTCTCCACATAACCTACAACCAAGTACACAATTTCCCCGCTAGATGTATCTTCTATAGTTATCTCGAGCACCTGTCGTTGCCTTTCACAGCGCCCATTTTTATTTAGTTGAAAATGATTCATTCCGCAGTGTACTACGCTGTCAAAATTATGTTAAAATCTGTTTAAAAGTGTTGTACGTGTATTTATAACTAACTTCTTAGTGCAGTTTTAGTGCCAAAGTGCTGTATTTTTGTTTCAATGCCTCCTCAAGCACAAATAAACAACTCATACACGAAACAGCCTTTGTTAAATACTGACACAAATATGGCCATTACATTTAAGTCTAAGAAAAGTTCTAAAACGAAAAATGATAAAAGACCAACGATAAAATGTGTTATTGTTGGCGATGGAGCAGTTGGAAAGACGTCATTAGCTGTTTCTTATTCAAATGATACTTTTCCAATTGAATATATACCAACTGCATTCGACAATTATAATGGTAAGTCGTTCACTGTTTATTTCATTTTTACTCTGTATATACAAGGTGATTCTGTGAAGACGAACCCGTCCTTAACTTTTTTATTATAAGAAATAGAAAAATTTTCTTTATATGAAAGTTTTAGTATATTAAATATACTATTTTTTGACACATATAGAAATTTTTTATAAAGTCAGGCTTACATGATACGACTATCAACTTTTATTTTTCAAATGGGAACCTAGAATTATTTTATTAAAATAAAAACCGACATTTTTTTCTCTTTTCAACGATGTATTACTTGTCATAAATGTATATGAAAAACTTCGAGATAAATAAGATAATTGAGATATGTTAGAATTAATTTTTATTCATCTATTCTAGGTGGCTATGCGAAATTAAACAAAATGTAACAATGTAAAATTAATAACAACAATGCAGATATTTATTTGTTACTTGTTTCACGTGTTTTGTCATTCATTTTACATTGTTACATTTTGTTTCATTTCGCGTAGCCTCCTAGAATAGTCGAATAAAAATAATTGTAAATGTCTCAATTATCTTATTTATCTCGATTTTTTTCATATATATTTATGACAAGTAATACATCGTTGAAAAGATAAAAAAATGTCGGTTTTTATTTTAATAAAATAATTCTAGGTTCCCATTTGAAAAATAAAAGTTGATAGTCGTATCATGTAAACCTGACTTTATAAAAAAATTATATATGTGTCATAAAATAGTATATTTAATATACTAAAACTTTAATATGAAGAAAATTTGTCTATTTCTTATAATAAAAAAGTTAAGGGGGGGGGGGGTTCGTCTTCGCAGAATCAGCTTGTATATTATTTTAAAATTAATTTAAGCTGTAAAATGAATAAATTGTTATTGTTCTAGTACATCTAGTAACGTTATATAATTTTATATATTTTGTAGTTTAATAATTAATTGTGTATTGTAATTTGAGCTTTCTCTATTTCTTGTATAATGTGAACCTACCTTTTTCTTCAGGATTTACTCTTTCTCCAGAATTTTGTGTCAAATTTAAATTGTTTTAAGAAAATATGATTAAAACTTGGAAATAATTGAAATAAGATATGTAATAAACAAACACAAATAAATGACACCAAGTGACAGATAGTTTTGTTACTCAACTGTTTGTTTTCTTGATTATTTAATCGTCATTTGTTTGTTTTACGCATCGCCTACTTCGATATTGTAACAATATTTGTTATTTTAAATATAATTTTTGTTGATATATTGTTGAATACAAACTAAATATATATATAGGGTACCATTTAAAAAACTATAATTTTGTTTGACTGTTTGAGAAGCTATAATAAAACGCTACTTATAAACTTACGTGTATTATTTGTCGTAATGCAGGCTTTTGTAAATCAGGCTTTAACTAAGTTACGCGGGAAATTCAAACTAACAAGGTAAAAATACAAATTTTTTGTTGTTATTTTGCTAATAACACCAATAAAAGACCGTCGAATTCTAAAGTTCTATTCAAGTCATTCAATTTCTGAAAAACCTGGCAACAATATAACCTTAAAGCAGGTAGAAATGAAACATGATTCATTTTAAAATGAGTCAGGTTAGTTTGTAACGGTTGTTTCTACACCACTGGTTCAAGTACAAAGTAAAGGTGCGTCTACATCTGTCCAATTTGTAATTATAATTAGGAGTTTAATTTTGTTTGGACTGATGATAGTCTTATAAATGTTTTGGGGGACATTTTACGAAGATGTCTGTCTCGAAATGAAGTATTTACCAAATTGTTAATTATAATTGCTAATTGGATAAATGTAAATACAGCTTTACACCCAAAAATACAGCAATTTAAACTAATATACTCGTTAAATCATTTATATATAAATAAATAAATACAGGGTGTTTCACAAATTAGAGCAAAAAATTAAAGGGTATATTCTGCACGACGTGCTGATCATCAAACAAAAAGAATTTTTTTTTAAATCGCAATACTATTTTCTATGTTTCCCAGTCCAAAATTTTTTGTTGCCACTGCCACTGGGTGGATGATTATGTTAAAGTTATTAATTAAATAAAATTCTATTATAAATAACTGCTAATAATTGAAATGTGTAATTATTCTTTCGTAGTTGATACCTACTTCATTGTTTGTGTTTAATAGGAAAGCGAATCCAGTGCAGTACTACAAAAAATGTTTTAGGTAAACAACCATTAATTTTTCGAATTTAAAAAACATTATCTTTGTTTCATGATCAGCACGTCGTACAGAATATACTAATTAATTTTTTGCTCTAAGTTGTGAAACACTGTATATCATCACGCCTTTTACCCATTACTGGGTGCGGCACTTTGCCGAAGCAGATCTCGGTAAGTGATATATTTTTTTCGCATGAAGTGCGGTTACCAGCTGTTATAACACGACCCCCAAAGATATTAGTGCAGGAGGAGCCACAGAGGTAGATTTAAATTGGTGAAAATTGTTTGTCGGCTGTGGGGATTGAACCAGAGTACTCAAGATCCACAGGCCGACTCGATACCATTAAGCCACCTACCACATATATTATGTAGGCCGTAAATTAGTATAGAAAGTTTATATCACTTGTTTTTTTGTTTGTATATTTCAATTGTTCAAAAATCTTCTAAATAAAAACAAAAGCTTTATTGTAATTGTCTTGATTGTTGGTAAAACAAACAAGAAAATAAATAAAAGAAAATCTCAATTGTGCGTAAATCAATTTAGCCTTAAGTGTTGACATTCACAAATTGATAAAAACAAAAAAAAATCAAGGTTATTTTTATCAAAGATAAAAAAAATTGGTAATGAATAAATATAAAACATACATTTTTAAAAATAAATAAATATATCATCACGCATTTTACCCATTACTGGGTGTGGCACTCTGCTGTTGCAGATCTTGGTAAGTGATATATTTATGCGAGTGAACACACCGTCAAATTACGGCCCCCAAAGATGTTAGTGGAGGAGGAATATGGTATTTTAAATATGTATAGTTATAAAAATAATTTAAAAAAATATGTCATGACTTTTACCTTAAACTAGGTGTGGCATTCCGCCGTAACAGATCTCAGTACGTGGTATATTTATGCCAGATAACGGTCGTAGAATTATGGTTGAGAAAATATTAGTAAAATTAAAGCTTATTGAAGTATGCTGGTTGAATTATTTTACATTTTAGGTGCCACTGGTGTACTTGTGTGGAACACCATATATCAGAGGTAGCCTAATATTTACTACAAACAATTTTTACTTCCTTGTACGAAGTAAAGGAAGTATTGTAATCGCGAAAATTTTCGGTTCTCAGATTTCAACGGAAATAGGTATTTTGGCCTTCCTTGAATCCATTTTGACTAATTTCGTCATGCCGTCTGTACGTACGTACATACGTACGTACGTACGTATGTATCTCGCATAACTCAAAAACGGTAAGCCGTAGAAAATTGAAACTTTATATTTAGGACTGTTATAACATCTAGTTGTGCACCTCCCTTTTTGGTCATTATATAACTTCCGGAAGTGCTACTTTACTTGAATAATAGATTTTCATGAAAAGCTATATTCAAATATAATCCAAAAATTTTCAAATTTGGTATATAAGACTACTATATCAATGCATATAACATAATAGGTTTTGGTTAAAATGAACTAACCGGAAGTGATACATTACATGAAGCTGCTAACAGTTGACAAAAATGGTATATTTTGATTTTAGAAATAAAAAAAAATAAATAAATATATCATCACGCCATTTACTCATTACTGGGTGTGGCACTCTGCCTAAGAAGATTTCGGTAAGTGATATATTTTTTCACGTGCGGTTACCAGCCGTAAAATCACGGCCCTCAAAGATATTAGTGGAGAAGTAGCCACAGGGGTAGATTTTTAAATTGGTGAAAATTGTCGACTGTGGGGATCGAACCAGGGTTCTCAAGAAATAAATGCTGCAAATAAAAGTTTTAGAGAATTAAATTCTGCGTCTAGCACATTAATAATTATTAAATTAGCCTTTTGTATAAGCGAGATATCTAAATTTGAAAATTATATATTTCTTGTTTTTTTGTAGTTTGCTATGGATTAGAACAAAAAATACAAAATTTAATGTCAAATATGTGCAATTAAAAAAATATCTATAGTTTAATACGCGTAAAAGGAAGTCATGTACTATCCACATCAGAATGACTATATTTTCGCACGAGAACAAAAGCCTATCTACGTTTAATACCTGTCGCTGTAGACAGCTGGGTTTTCAGGGGTACCAACCTTGCTCGTAACCGACAATTCCTTTATAGTTGTCTTTGTCTAACAACTGTTGTTGCACTCTAAACGTTCAGGTGTTCAACAGAGAAAGAGAAAATCGAACAGAAAAGAAAGAAAGAACATGACAAGGCTCTACACTCACTGGATGCAGTTAGATCGTTGGCTAGGCGGTTCAAATAAGCAGGTAGACTAACCGGCAGCTTGTGGGAATGGCGACTAGTCTGGCCCGGATTCAGGAAGATTAGACTGTTTTTAATGATACACAAATTTGACTTCATTGTACGCGTATTAAACTATAGATATTTTTTTATTTGCACATATTTGACATTAAATTTATTGTATTTTTTGTTCTAATCCATAGCAAACTACAAATAACAAGAAATATATAATTTTAAAATTTAGATATCTCGCTTATACAAAAGGCTAATTTAATAATTGTTAATGTGCTAGACGCAGAATTTAATTCATTTGTAGCATTTATTTCTAAAATTAAAATAAAACCATTTTTTTAAAACTGTTAGCAGCTTTATGTAATGTATCACTTCCGGTTAGTCCATTTTAACCAAAATCTATTATGTTATTTCCATTGATATAGTAGTCTTATATACCAAATTTAAAAAGTTTTGGATTATATTTGAATATAGTTTTTCATGAAAATCTATTATTCAAGTAAAGTAGCACTTCCGGAAGTTATATAATGACCAAAAAGGGAGGTGCACAACTAGATGTTATAACAGTCCTAAATATAAAGTTTCAATTTTCTACGGCTTACCGTTTTTGAGTTATGCGAGATACATACATACGTACGTACAGACGGCACGACGAAATTAGTCAAAATGGACTCAGGGAGGGCCAAAATACCTATATCCGTTGAAATCTGAGAACCGAATATTTTCGCGACTACAATACTTTCTTTACTTCGGATAAGGAAGTAAAAACGAAAAATATAGAATTTTTAAATTTAGATATTTCGCTTATACAAAAGGCTAATTTAATCATTCTTAATGTGCTAGACGCAGAATTTAATTCTCTTTTATTTGCAGCAATTTATTTCTAAAATCTAAATAATACCATTTTTTTTTCAAACTGTTAGCAGCTTCATGTAATGTATCACTTCCGGTTAGTCCATTTTAACCAAAATCTATTATGTTATTTGCATTGATATAGTAGTCTTATATACCAAATTAGAAAAGTTTTGGATTATATTTGAATATAGTTTTTCATGAAAATCTATGATTCAAGTAAAGTAGCACTTCCGGAAGTTATATAATGACCAAAAAGGGAGGTGCACAACTAGATGTTATAACAGTCCTAAATACCTCAACTTTCTACGGCTTACCGTTTTTGAGTTATGCGAGATACATACGTACGTACAGACGTCACGACGAAATTAGTCAAAATGGATTCAGGGATGCTCAAAATGCGTATATCCGCTGATATCTCAAAACCGAATTACAATACTTTCTTTACTTCGTACAAGCAAGTAAAAATTGAAACAAAAGTCATTTTATTTGTAAGATCTCTAGGTTCTTTAGGCCCTCTTTAAGCTTATAATTTCTCTAGGGAATTTATTTTGACAGCTGGTAAATAACAAACTTAAAAACAACTGCAGAAGCTAATTGATGAAAACAATTAATTCATAAATATTATTGAAATAACACTTACTTTTGCCAAAAGATATCAGGATCTGCAACAAAAAATAAATTATTTTAATATCAAATTAACAAATTAATTAATTTAATTTAATATTGTATCATGTTTCACTGTTTACAGACATGATTTTAGGCTGAAAAATTAATCTTTACAGTGCTGGTACTGTAAAAAATATAACTGGTATCTGCTACAGCAGAATTGTCACAACCAGTAATGGGTAAAAGGCGTGATGATATATTTATTTATTTTTAAAAAACTAGCTTTGTTTTTTCCCTCAATTATCATTTTTGGGGGACGTGTTTTGACAGCTGAAGACGTGCATAAATTTATCATTTAACCAAATCTTCTACAGTAGAATTATTACACCCACACCCAGTAATGGGTAATAGGCGTGATGATATACTTATTTATTTTAAAAAAACTAGCTTTGTTTTTTTAACTTAACTAATATCTTTGGGGGGGCGTGTTTTGACAGCTGGAGACGTGCATAAATATATCATTTACCGAGATCTGCTGCAGCAGAATTGTCACATCCAGTAATGGGTAAATGGCGTGATGATATATTTATTTATTTTAAAAAACGCCATATTTTCACCCTTAACTAACATCTTTGGGGAGCGTGTTTTGACAGCTGGAGACGTGCATAAATATATCATTTACTGGTATCTGCTACAGCAGAATTGTCACATCCAGTTATGGGTAAAAGGCGTGATGATATATTTATTTATTTTAAAGAAACTAGCTTTGTTTTTCCCCTTAACTAATATCTTTGGGGGGCGTATTTTGACAGCTGGAGACTTGAATAAATATATCATTCACAGAGATCTGCTACAGCAGAATTGTCACATCCAGTAATGGGTAAAAGGCGTGATGATATATTGATTTATTTTTTAAAAACGCCTTATTTTTTCCCTTAACTATCATCTTTGGGGAACGTATTTTGACAGCTGGAGACGTGCATAAATATATCACTTACTGAGATCTGCTACAGCAGAATTGCCACACCTAGTAATGGGTACAAGGCTTGATGATATATTTATTTATTTATTTTTATTTAATTTAGTAATATTCCTAACTCCATCTCTGTACCAAGATAATAAGTTGTTATATTTTTCTTTCAGTGGTCGTACAAGTGGATGGAGAACCAATCAGAATGCAGCTCTGTGATACAGCTGGTCAGGTATAGTCTCATTCAAAAACATCATAAAATATTCTTAATATAAATACAAATTTTGTTACTATGTTATTCGCAAGTTAATCGAAAAAATAATTGTAATTTTTTTATGCCTCTTATGATAATTACAGAAGTAATATCACTGAATCGTTAAATAATAATGATATTATACAGGGTGTTTTTTAAAACGTTGGCGTAAAATATATGTTAGCAATTTTATAAGAAAAGAAAAATATGTTAATCAGGAAAATATAATAAGTCAAAAGGGCTCAAAGATTGAACGTTATCAATTTTTTTGGCATTTCCGGTTTGACCGGAAATAAGTCCAATTTTAATATATATACCGGGTGTCTACTTTTTGTTCCGAACATAGGAAATTCAATGTTAAATTTTGATTTAGCGATATCTCTTTACCTATTAATTTTAGAATAAAATTGTACGGAAGAAAAATGTTCAGAATGAAAAACTGCATCCATAGAGTATAAGTTTGTTGTTCAATTGTTTTTTATGTCCGAGTTAGAAGCAAAAGAAAATACACGCTTTAAAGCAATTATCAGAGTGCCATGAGAAATAAAACAATAATTTGTTTGTTGTGTCTGACATTATTTGACATATTGGACCAGAATTGGAAGCTTATTCTAATATATTTATTTATTTATTTATTCGAGCATTTAATTTAATAATATAATTAATTATAGCAACTATTATTTTCTTTTTTCTACATAATCTAGACAAATAAATACCTATTATTAAGTTATCTAATTTGTTTTATTTCTCATGGCACTCTGATAATTGCTTTAAAGCGTGTATTTTCTTTTGCTTCTAACTCGGACATAACAAACAATTGAACAACAAACTTATACTCTATGGATGCAGTTTTTCATTCTGAACATTTTTCTTCAGTACACGTTTGTTCTAAAATTAATAGGTAAAGAGATATCGCTAAATCAAAATTTTAACATTGAATTTCCTATGTTCGGAAAAAAAATTAGATACCCGGTATATAATATATATTTTGTTTTAGTACATACTTTTCAAAAAATTGTTTATAGGCCGCAAAATGTCCTTTTACCGGACTAGGCCGCTAAAGTAGTCATGGCAACAGTTTATCGCCGCATTTTTATTTACTAATTACTAAACGATTGCAATTATTTATTAAATGTATGTTTTAAACATTTGTAAAACTTAAATTTGATATGTAAATGATATTTTTGATAAATGCTTCTTTTATACTCGTTTGTTTTTTGACATTTCCTTCGTTTTAAAGTCCTGACAGAAAGAAATTAGTTATTTTTGTATTAAGTGCGCAAAATTGTTGCGCGTGAGAATGTTACTTTTAGTTGAGAACGCAGGTCGAGACAATAAAAGTCATTCGAACGCGCGAAACAACAATAATTTTGGCCACGAAATACAAACAACATTTTTTCTTCAACTGTAAATAAAGAATAATACAATAATTATTGATTTATTTAAAGTAAATTGAAGGAAAACAATCAACAATAATATGAATTTGATACTATTGATGTGTTGTAACTAATGAAACCTGACAACAAATAATTTGGGAGCGTGCGCGAGATACTCATTTTGCGCACTAGAATACGAATACTCATTTTGCGAACTAGGGTGCAAAATAATGCGCAAAATACGTGTTGTCATGGTAATGTAAATGATGAAACAATCACTTACTTTGCGTATAGATATTAGTGAGAAAAATTAACATTTTTAACAGTTGTAGAAAAAACATTTTTTTTAATTTCTTATGTACGGAAAATAAATATTTTCAAAATGTATAATCCTTGAGAATATCAAACTATCATTTTAAAATTTAGTAATTAGTAATTTAGTTTCAAAATATACATTTTTAGTGGTTTTATTTTATTTATGTTGGTAAAACTGAACACTATGAGGTCAAAAAACTTATAAACTAAGAGAAATTTATCATTTATTAATTTAAATTTCTTTTTAAGTATTTTAATTAAGAACATTATTTTCTAAAGACTTTCACTTGGCTACATTTGTTATTAGTTGAATATTTAAAAAGTTCAATAAAGTAAAGTAAATAATTTTCACATTTCCTGCTTTTATAAAGACATTTAATTAAATGCAATTTTATTTTATTTAAATAAATATACAAATATATTAATAAATAAATATATCATCACGCCTTTTAGCCATTACTGGGTGTGGCATTTCTGCGGTAGCAGATCTTGGTAAATGATATATTTATGCACGTCTTCAGCTGTCAAAACACGCCCCCCAAAAGAGGTTAATTGAGGGAAAAAATAAGGCTAGTTTTTAAAAATAAATAAATATATCATTACGCCTTTTACCCATTACTGTGTGTGGCAATTCTGCTGTAGCAGATCTTGATAAATGATATATTTATGCACGTCTCCAGCTGTCAAAACACGCCCCCCAAAGAGGTTAATTGAGGGAAAAAATAAGGCTAGTTTTTAAAAATAAATAAATATATCATCACGCCTTTTACCCATTACTGGGTGTAGCAATTCTGCTGTAGCAGATCTTGGTAAATGATATATTTATGCACGTCTGTAGCTGTCAAAACACGCCCCCCAAAAGAGGTTAATTGAGGGAAAAAATAAGGCTAGTTTTTAAAAATAAATAAATATATCATCGCGCCTTTTACCCATTACTGGGTGTGGCAATTCTGCTGTAGCAGATCTTGGTAAATGATATATTTATGCACGTCTGTAGCTGTCAAAACACGCCCCCCAAAAGAGGTTAATTGAGCGATAAAATAAGGCTAGTTTTTAAAAATAAATAAATATATCATTACGCCTTTTACCCATTACTGGGTGTGGCAATTCTGCTGTAGCAGATCTTGGTAAATGATATATTTATGCACGTCTTCAGCTGTCAAAACACGCCCCCCAAAAGAGGTTAATTGAGGGAAAAAATAAGGCTAGTTTTTAAAAATAAATAAAAATATCTTCACGCCTTTTACCCATTACTGGGGTAGCAATTCTGCTGTAGCAGATCTTGGTTAATGATATATTTATGCACGTCTGTAGCTGTCAAAACACGCCCCCCAAAGAGGTTAATTGAGGGAAAAAATAAGGCTAGTTTTTAAAAATAAATAAATATATCATTACGCCTTTTACCCATTACTGGGTGTGGTAATTCATCTGTAGCAGATCTTGGTAATTGATATATTTATGCATGTCTCCAGCTGTCAAATCACGCCCCCCAAAAGAGGGTAATTGAGGGAAAAATAAGGCTGGTTTTTAAAAATAAATAAATATATCATCACGCCTTTTACCCATTACTGGGTGTGGCAATTCTGCTGTAGCAGATCTTGATAAATGATATATTTATGCACGTCTCCAGCCGTCAAATCACAGTCTCCAAAGATGTGAACTGGAATCTGCAGAATAAGTTTTTGTATTGGGTGTAAAATGTTTGTCGGCTGTGCACATAAATATACCACTTATCTAGATCTGCTACAACAGAGTGCTACATCCATTAATAGGTAAATACTTGGAAATATATTAACATTTTTTACTTGCTTGTACGAAGTAAAGGAAGTATTGTAATCGCGAAAATTTTCGGTTTTGAGATTTCAGCGGAAATATGTATTTTGAGCATCCCTGAATCCATTTTGAGTAATTTCGTCGTGACGTCTGTACGTACGTATGTATCTCGCATAACTCAAAAACGGTAAGCCGTAGAAAGTTGAGGTATTTAGGTCTGTTATAACATCTAGTTGTGCACCTCCCTTTTTGGTCATTATATAACTTCCGGAAGTGCTACTTTACTTGAATAATAGATTTTCATGAAAAACTATATTCAAATATCATCCAAAACTTTTTAAATTTGGTATATAAGACTACTATATCAATGGAAATAACATAATAGATTTTGGTTAAAATGGACTAACCGGAAGTGATACATTACATGAAGCTGCTCACAGTTGAAAAAAATGGTATTATTTTGATTTTAGAAATAAATGCTTCGACTAAAAGAGAATTAAATTCTGCGTCTAGCACATTAACAATTATTCAATTAGCTTTCTGTATAAGCGAGATATCTAAATTTAAAAATTATATATTTCTTGTTTTTTGTAGTTTGCTATGAATTAGAACAAAAAATACAAAATGTAATGTCAAATATGTGCAATAAAAAAATATCTATAGTTTAATACGCGTACAAGGAAGTCATATGCTGTCCACATCAGATTATTTTAGTTTAAAACATGACACAATTTTAGACAATTTTTAACATAAATTAATTATTAATATATTTACTGAAAAACCACAAAAATTTTATCAAAATTCTTTTATATTATTTAACTAATTATAAGTAATTAATATTGTTGTGGTTACTCTACAAAATTATGAGTTCATTTCCGGTCAACAGTCACTTGTTCCAAACAGAAACAAATGAGGCAATGTTTATATTTGATAAGAAAATAGAAGAATCTTGTGACCTTGTTATCACTTGCAATTTTTCTTGGAAATTTTTAAAGTTGTATTAATTGAGTCATAATTTACTTTAGATAATGTAGTATAACATCATAGCTTATCCCATAATTATGGGTAACAGAAATCCTTTAAATATTCGTCGAATTAATTGTATATAATAATTAAATTAATTTTTAAATAATTTTGTACAATTTAACGCTTTTACAATGTTTGGAAATGCAAATTAAACTCACCCATAACTTGAGGGTGTTTTAAATACCCTAAATATTGAAGTTCGAGTATTGAAGTATTTTTTTATACAGGGTGTCCCATTTAATTTGACAACTTGAAATAACTCAAAAAATACGCGATGTACGAAAAATTGAGCCGAGACCAAATCTTAACAGTTTTGAAGGGAGAATCATTCTATGCTAAAATCAGGACCCCCTGCCCCCCAGTGGGTGAGGCGGTGAGCAACATTGAAATCTTAAATAGGAACCCCCATTTTTTATTTGAAGCATATTCTGCGCCGGGGTGTGGGGTGGTCAGCCTGCGCCTCGGCTCTTGTCAACCAAGAAAACGCAGTGTAATTTTTAATGTTTCATTTATTTATTTCTCAAAATTCTTAAATTATATACATGAAACAATAAATTATACAAATTAAAAATTAACACATTTTTTTTCAATTTAAAAGCCCGGAAAAAATACATTAGTAATGTTTCATTTTATATTATTATTTAATAGGTACCAATTTATTCTGATTATTATTATTATTATTCTGATCCATTAGCAACTTAAATCTCTAATTTAATTTCGAGATAGCCGTGTCAAGTAAATGAAATAAAATTTTATTTTAAATTTTTTCATTGGGTCTAAAATGGGCTCATCTGTAGCCTCGTAATTAAAATGTCTTTCTCGGGGACGTGGACGAGCAGTTTCGGTAATTGTTATGGGTGTAGTAAATAAGAGCTATTTTAACTTGTATATTGTGAGCGGTATAACAAGTGCCGAAAGCGGTATGAGGTGTTTTAAGGGGTAAGGCCACTCTAGACAAGGAAAAAAAAGGGTCATTTTCAAGATTCTTTTTAACGAAATCTAAACGTGCTGCTTAAAAACTGTTTTTGGATCTTTATTTAGTGGTCTTTAAACTTGATTTAAAAAATTTTTTGAATGAAAATATCGTCAGAAATTTAAAAAATGGCGACTTTTCTTGGCGCGTAGGGCAAATCGGGCGAAAACATTCCGGGAACAGCAATAGATCTGGATCAAAAAGGGATATGTTTTCTTAATCTCTAAAGTCTACTCTAAAAAACTACGGGCTGGATTTTGAAAATTTGGATTTTTAACAAAATGGCGCACGTTTGAAAAAAAAGTGCATTATTCGGGACTAAATTTCTGTATAAAAACGACCATAAAAAACGAATGAAGCACTTTTTAAAAAAAGCCCCCGTAGTTTTTGAGTATTTTATATCTAGAATAAGAAATAAAAAGATTCAGCACGATCCATCAATTAGTATTTCAGATTTCTTTTCGCCCGATTTTGAAAATATGATTTCGAGAAAAACGCGTTTAAAGTTTCGAGTCATATATATATATGTATATGAATACTAGTACTAATAGATATATGCTTTTTTCCTCTGAAATACTTCCGCGCGGCATTTAAATTAATTGTCCCTTATTCCTAAGGGTTTAAACTATAATTTAAGCAAATAAAAAAAATATGCATTTTTAAAAAATTCTAGAGTGGCCTTACCCCTTAATAAAATAATTTAATACTGGTGCCTACATTTTTATTTTGTGCATGTATTTGACCTAAAAAAGTGTACGAAACGGTGCAATGACGTTGTTATTGAATGACTTAGGGTTTAATGAAATATCGAAATTTCTAGCGCCCCCTACGACTCTGCGCCCGGGTGCACTCGCACCCCTTGAACCCCCGGGTAAAGACGGCCCTGTTTATGTCGTAAAAATATAATATACTATTTTTTTGAAGCTTTGTATTTATTATTTCTGAATCCAATTCACTAACAATTTATTCTTTTCAGGACGAATTGGACCCTCTTCGAAGCCTCTGCTACCCTGATACCGACGTATTTATGTTATGTTTCTCCGTAGTTCAACCATCCTCATTTCACAGTGCTACCACCCGTTGGGCTGATGAACTAAAATCCCTAGGCGCTTCAATAATCTTAGTAGGGACTCAAGCCGACTTATACCACGACCCAAACACAATGCAAACCCTTCGGAGAAAGGGTTTAAGCCCTATTGCCCCCGGACAAGCGAAAGAACTTGCAAAAAAACTGAACGCACCTTATGTAGAGACGTCAGCGTTGACATGCAGCCAACTAAAGGAAGCGTTTGATCAAGCTATTATCGCAGCTTTGAAAAGAAAGCGATATCAAAGACGAAAACGACCGTTTTGGAAAAAGTTTTGCTGTTTACACTGATAGAAAACTCAAATTTATGAAACTTGTGATTAATAAGTGATATAAGAAAAGATAAAATATAAATTTATTGACTTGCAGTTGGTAGAACTGGTTAGGAGTATTGCATGACTTACTTCGTTCAATTGCGCGTGATTATTATGGTCGTACCATATCATTAAAGTTCCTAGTTTCAAATTTACATCATCACTAACCTAACCTAATATTCTATAAATAAAATATTTCATTTTGAAAATATTTTTAGTTTGTTTTATTTTAATCTACAAATATTTTAAGAGCGTAAAGTGATTCTTTGTTACTCGAGCACGGTAATTGTGGCACGAGCCGAAGACACTTTACGCTCGTGATACACACATAATTTTTTCTACGATTGCATCTTAAAATTATTTAAAAACGTATACGTACTGAAAATAAATTCGTTCTGTCAACTGTCAATATGACAAGTTTCTGTTTTGTTTGTATCCCTGGTAACTATTTAAATAAGCGCGCATTTAAAATCTTTTTCGCGCGTTACCATTGGAAACGCGCAAAATAGTTATTTGTGTATTAAAAGCGTAAAATGATTCTTTGTTACTCGAGCACGGTAATTGCAGCGCGAGCCGAAGGCGACAGCTGCAATAGTGTAAGAGGAACAAAGTCACTTTACGCTCGTGATACACACATAATTTTTTCTACGATTGCATCTTAAAATTATTCAAAAACGTATACGTACTGAAAATAAAATCGTTCTGTCAACCGTCAATATGACAAGTTTCTGTTTTGTTTGTTACTATTGAAATAAGCGCGCATTTAATATCTTTTTCTCGCGTTGCCATTGGAGACTCGCAAAAAAGATATTTTTCGATTGTTCCACTGAAAACGTCAACTTTACGATGACAAATAAGAGCGTAATTGTCAACTTTTCATAGCAATCGTAGAAAAAAGATATTTTTCGATTGTTCCACAGAAAACGTTAACTTTACGAAGACAAATAAGAGCGTAATTGTCAACTCTTCATAGCAATCGTAGAAAAAATTGTTTTTGTAACGTGACAGCCACATTCATTGAAATAAAAGTCACTAGATGGCACTACTTGTATCAAATTTGCAAATTATAACAAATATATAGCAAAATTATGAAATAAAACGTCCGTAATAAACGTAGCGTAATTTAATGTAGTTTGTCATGACTGTTTGTAAGAAGTGGAGACATCTATTAAGCATGATCAAAAGTAGATCTCTAAACTGGATTTAAAACTAAATTAATTTAGGTTAAAATCCAAAGTAATTGTTATAAACAGGGTACAGCAGTAACGAACATATATTTATAGAAATATTGCACAGTTACAGAATATACACTTTTTTTTCAAATATAACCTCACTTACATATCTTTACAAAGTCACTGTTTTTGTTGAATGAAATTAAAATATTTGCAATTAATTTAAATGAATTTTTATTTGGTATAGTGGCTATGTTGAGTGGTGTGAATCAGGCTTAAGCTATATAAAATATTCAGTATTAAAATTGTGATAAATTTACTCAAAAATGTTAAATAATTATTTTGTTAAAACAAATGCTGTACCCTTGGAAATTTTTCTTAAAACTTTAACATTCCCAATTTCTTTATATTGGTTGTGAATTTTTCATGACATATATACATTAATTTATTATTATTAAGAAAAATAATGAATATTCCATATCGTTATTATTGATATTCCATCTTTAAAATAGGTTTAAAATAAATTTTTGATAATTGGTTATCAAATTTTGTGTGCTGCTATTGGCAACATTGTTTATAGTTGTGTATTTCAATGAAATCTTGTTCATTCTGAAGTACCTTTTTAAAAATGTGTAGTAAGTTTTGGTTGTAACTATTGGTAACATTGATTATGGTTGTATGTTTCAATCAAATCTTGGTCAATTTGATAGAAATTGTTTATAAAAATGAATTATTTACAATGTAAAGACCGAAATAGTATTTTTTTAAATAATGCGACTGAATTTTAGTTACTACAAACTTGTTAAATGTTTTGACTCTATTTTGCTTGTGATTTAAAAGTTATTATAATATGTATATTAGATTTTAAATTGTGTTTTAGTGTATATTATTTTTAAGATATTTTTTTATTATTCTGTATATAATATTAAATAAAAATATTACAAAATATATTTGTATTTTATTTTATAATAAAATAAGTGCGTTTTTGACTAATAATAAAAATGAATTGTTACAACAATGAAAAATAATAAAAATGCATTGTTTACACCAACGAAATATTACAACAATGAAAGATTACAACAATGAAAAATAATAAAATAAAATGTTACAAAAATGAAATATTGCAAGAATGAATAATTAGGAAACTGAAATGTTACAACAATGAAAGATTATTAAAATTTAATGTTACAACAATGAAAAATAATAAAAATGAATTGTTAAAACAATGAAATATTACAACAATGAAAGATAACAATGCAAATAACAAAAATGAAATGTTACAACAATGAAAGATTTTAAAAATTCAATGTTACAACAATGAAAAATAATTAAAATGAATTATAAAAACAATGAAATATTACAACAATTTAAAATAATAAAAATGAAGTGCTACAATAAAATATAGCAGGAATGAAAAATGATGAAACTAAAATGATCCAACAATTTAAGATTATAAAAATTTAATGTTACAACAATGAACGACTACAACAATTGAAAATAATAAAAAGTAAATGTTGCAAAAATAAAATATTGCAAGAATGAAAAATTATGAAACTGGAATGTTACAACAATGAAAGATTTGAAAAATTCAATGTTACAACAATGAAAAATAATAATAATTATTAAAGCAATGAAATATTACAATACTGAAAGATTACAACAATGAAAAATAATAAAATTAAAATGTTACAACAATGAAATAGTGTAGGAATGAAAAATTATGAAACTGAAATGTTACAACAATGAAAAATTATAAAAATTTAATGTTACAACAATGAAAAATAATAAAAATTAATTGTTAAAACAATGAAATATTACAACAATGGAAAATAATAAAAATTTAATGTTGCATCAATGAAAGATTATAAAAATTTAATTATACAACAATAAAAATTTTAAAAATGTTACAACAATAAATGATTATAAGAATGAACAAAACTCTCAAACGTAAATCATTTTCTGTGTTTGTCTTCTTTTATCTTTTATGGTTTAATTTGCCTTAGTGATTAATTATTTTCTCGTAACAAAAACTATACAAATATTTAAATTTAATCTGCCAGTTGAATAAAAATTACTTCGCAAATGTTTTGTATTTCCCGCGCAAAACAAATGACCAATAAGAATGCTTCAATACTCGTGATGTCACTGTATTTATATTTGCTGATATTTTACGAGAAATACGAATAATATTCTACTATTTTTTTCGCAATAGTCATAATTTAATATATATTTTATGTATGATTTATTAATTTTTATTATTCTATTTATGATATTTTTTAATATTTGATCAATTTTTTATTTCATTAATCTTGGAAAACTGTATCTAGTTTCAACTGCAAATATGACATAATTTTAAAACAAAGAAACTTAAGACAAATATTGATTTTAAAATGATATAATTATATTTGAACAAATCTATAACCAATTTTCCAATAATTACCATTTAAATATGTATTTAACTTGAAAGATAATTTTATTTTGTTTATTTAAAATAAAATATTTAATGTTAAAATTTGTTTTAATAGCTGCTGGAAGTTTGATTTTAATTTAAACTTGTTTTAGATTTTCTGAAACATGTTTAAAGTAATTTTAAGTGTAGTAATTTTAGTAAAATATCAGTTTGTATATTCTCAAACTAATAATGAATTCGAGATGATTAAAAGTGTAATAAATACGTATGATAAAAAACCGTTTTTTATACTTTTAGGTTATGGTAAAGCAGGTAAAATTATGAAATGAAAATTGCACAAATTTAGAAAATGTTTTAGAACTACTGTTTTAAGATAAAATAAATTATTGAAAATGTATGTGTTATAAGAAGAAAAATGGTGCTTTTTTTTCGTTTAAACCGATTTTAATTATCTTTAATAGTTTCAGAGATAGAGGTCGTCAAATATGATGCACAATAATTTTTTTGTCAATATTTATAGTAAAATTTAAATTTTGTTGATACCCGTTTTTGGGGCTTCTGGGTAAAATAAATTATTAAAATTTTACATAGTAGGAGTACAAAGGCAATGCTTTCGTCTCATTAAAACCGATTTTAATTATCTTTAATACTTTCAAAGATATAAATAAATAATAGATCTGTAAAATGAGAACATTAGTTAATACCCATTTTTGGGTGAAATGGGCGCAACAAATTATTGAAAATTTGTATATTATAAGTAGAAGAATGATTCTATCTTCTCGTTTAAACCGATTTTAATTCACTTCAATAGTTTCAGAGATAGAGGTCGTTAAATATGACATAACATAATTTTATTGTCAATATTTAGTAAAATTATAAAATTTGTTGATACCCGTTTTTGGAGGTTCTGGGTCAAATAAATTATTAAAATTTTGTATATTAAAAGTAGAGAATAAGTGCTTTCTTCTCGTTAAACCCGATTATAATTATCTTTAATAGTTTCGGACATATAAATAAATATATATCTGTAAAATAGGAATATTAGTAAATACCCATTTTTGGGTGAAATGGGTACAACAAATTATTGAAAATTTGTAAATTATAAGTAGAAAACTAGTGCATTGTTCTCGTTTAAACCGATTTTAATTATCTTTAATAGTTTCGAACATATAAATAAATATACATTTGTAAAATGAGAATATTAGTAAATACCCAGTTTTGGCTGAAATGGGTGCAACAAATTATGGAAAATTTGTATATTATAAGTAGAAGACAAGTGCATTCTTCTCGTTTAAGCCGATTTTAATTATCATAAATAGTTTCGGAGATATAAGGAGTTAAATATGTCAATTTTTTTTCTAATACTTTGTAAAATTTCAAAATATAGTTGATACTCATTTTTGGGTGCTGTGGGTAAAAAAAACTATTAAAAATTTGTATACTACAAGTAATCAAGTAGTGCCTTTCGGTATTTAAACCCAATTTTAGTTATCTTTAATAGTTTTAGAAATAAACGTTGTCAAATATTTTTTTTAAATCAAAATTTCTCCATTCATTTATAATATTCACCTATATTTTTTCAGAAACTGTTGACCTAATTTCAAATCTGTCTTACTGTGGTTATCAGTCAGGATCTTATCAAATATTTCTAGATGCGTTTCCATCTTTAAATCCGTTACAAAATGGTGTCTTTTTGTTAAAACTGAATGACCAGACATCTATGGAATTATTAGAAGAAGTATGTATGTAACACTTGTAAAAACATTTAAAATAGCATAATTTAAATATATTTTAGGCTAACAGAAATAATTTATTTGATTCACCATTAAAATGGATAATAATTAACAACAAAACCAACTTAAATATGACTGAAATTGTTGGTCAATTAGCAAAATTAAATTTTCTTGTTGACAGTGATATTACTATAACCAAAAAAATAAATGATAATTATTTGTTGATTAAAATATATAAAAGAAATAAAAATGATGAAAATATAATAATAGAGCAGTTCGGAATTTGGTCTAAGGATACAGGACTAAAATTAACTGAATTAATAAAAATAACAGCAGTTCGTCGACAAAATTTAATGGGCACCATTTTGCGAACAGCAATTGTTATAACACATAATGATACGTTAAATCATTTGACAGATTATCGGTAAGTAATTAAAAAAATTAATGTTGCAAAAATTTACCGCTAGATGTCAATAGTTATGCCTGCTACGCTTATTATGGTTGTACCGTTTCATTAAAATTCCTATTTTTAAATGTATAAGGACAACTAGCGTGCCTCTGGCGAGATATGTTGTAACTAACGTAATCTAATCTAACCTAATAATATTGTATAAATAAAGTATGCAATACCATTAAATGTATTTTATTTTATAAACACTTCAATTTTCAAATATATTTAGGTTGTTTTTGTAACGTGAAAGCCACATTCATGTAATTGAAATAAAAGTCACTAGATGGCACTACAACACGTACCTGCAGCGCCTCTGACAAGATATGTCGCAACTAACCTAACCTAACCTATTGCATCCATGGAATTGAACAAAAAATGAATAAATGCTTGGCGTTTTACGTCAACGATTGACAGATAAAACGTCC
Source organism: Pterostichus niger (assembly GCA_947425015.1). NCBI lineage: Eukaryota > Metazoa > Arthropoda > Insecta > Coleoptera > Carabidae > Pterostichus > Pterostichus niger. The sequence goes on from OX380352.1 coordinate 7,357,222, forward strand.
AACGTTGTCGTTTTGACAGATAAAACGTCAAGCATTTATTTATTTTTTGTTCAATTCCATGGCTGTCTGTATTTTCAACACAACTTTCGTCATTTTAATATTTAATTTCTGTCGATACAAAGCATGTAATAGAAATTATGTTTATTGATTTAGATGCAGAAATTTATGCCCTAAAACTTTTATTTGCAGCTTTTTTGCATAAAATAATTAGGGAAGCCAATAATTGAACATTTGAAAAATAGCATTGAAAATGCTATGGTGCGCAATTCGATTCACCACCCTGTATACAGTGCTGCCATCTATAAAACCCATACGTTAAAAAGAGATTGATATTTTTGCCTTAAAATAATGACATATCCAAATACTAAATACAACAATAAAATACGTTAAAAATTTGTATTGATTTTACAGAGACAAACATATAGACAGTATAACTAAAGTCAACTTCATTTTAGTCAGCCACCTAGCTGATATTGTTAATGCTAGTCTGACGTACACAATTAAAAACACGTGGGGATATCAAATAAATAATTCAAAATGGACGGGCATGCTTGGAGAACTTACAGAAGACCGAGCAGATATAGGAGGTAAAATATCTTTATTAATAACCAACAAAAGACTACATAAATACGGTAGAGCATAATGGACATGGTTAATAAAGTCGAAAATCGCGTAAAAATATTTGAAAACAAAATAAATATAATTTTTGGTTAAAAATAGTTCAAATTTTAAACGTGTGTCGATAAAGACGAAAACTGCAACACTCCAAGAATGACAGTTGACGTGAAGTACGAATTACAACAGTAACGTACATGGATATAAGGTTGACAATCGGGTGAAAATACTTGAAAACGATATAAGTACATAAGGACGAAAATGGCAGTAAAACTTATCAATTTCAATCAATAATTGTCGTTACAAGTATTAATATATTTTAAAACATATTTAATTGCCTAATTTCGTTATGAAAAGTCCTGTTTTACATGAATTTTTGAGGTTATGAAATGTTAATTTTTCATAACTGTCATTGAAGAGTTATGTAAGGAATTCTTTACATAACTAGTTATGTAATGATTGTTGACAGTTTTAACTTTCTCAAAATGCAAATAACGGAAAAAACTATTTATTAAAATGTTTAGGATTTATATACATTGAATAATGTTTCTAGTATGAAACAGTTGACGGGCAAATTAGCAGATTCTTCGATATCAGAAGGAAGGTCTGTCTCGGATTCAGAACTCATTTTCAATGATGACATAAGCTTTAAATTTAAACATTTTATTCATTTATTTTCACGGCAACGCTTTGGTAATTTTGAAATATACTGAGCTGTCATAAACCTAGAATTTTATGTATTTTAAACATTATTTTAGCGAAATTAGATAAAATACGTTATGAAAACGTGATATTGTTTGACTCACATAATTTGCAAAACTCGCTTCGCTCGTTTTGGCAAATATTAACCTTTCCATAACTGGTTATGTAAATAACTATTATATATTTCATTACAAATATACTTTCAAAATATATATTTATTTAAAAAAATGTTAAATGTTATACGTGTGTCGATAAAGACGAAAATTGCACCACTCCAAGATGACAGTTACGTGAAGTACGAATTACAACATTAACGTACATGGATATAAGGTTGAAAATCGTCTGAAAATACTTGAAAAAATATAAGTACATAAGGACGAAAATGACAGTAAAACTAATCAATTTTAATTAATAACTGTCTTTAAACCAGATTTAAAACTATTACAAGTATTAAATATATTATAAAACACATTTATTTATGTTATTTTTACTACAAATATACTTTTAAATTAAATGTTTATTTAAAAATACATACATTTTAAACATATGTCGGTAAAGACGAAAATTGCACCACATCCAAGATGACAGCTGAAGTACGAATCACACCAAGGAAAATTAAAACGTCAAAATGAAAACAAGATACATTATGCACTTTATCTTTACAATATTAACTATTCTACAATAGTATTGTTCTAATTTTGTTAAACCTAACTTCACTTAAAAATAACTATTTAAAAACCAATAAATAAATTAAAGTAAAAAGTATTATTTTAGTGCTGCTTAAATCTAACTACACTTTGAGGTTATGTCAATATTTCTGATTTATTGTTCTAGGCACGCCATTATTTGTAACGACAGACAGAGTGGACATAATTGATTACATAGCAATGACAACGCCAACAAGATCAAATTTTGTGTTTCGTCAACCAAAATTATCATACGTAACTAATGTATTCACCTTGCCCTTCCATTGGACAGTTTGGTTATCAAGTACAGCTTTAGTAGTCGTTATAACCATAGGTCTGTTTATAACGTTGAAGTGGGAACAATATACTAAAAAATCTGTAAGTTTTTCGCTTTTTTAATAATTAATTTAGTAGATTCTATTCAAAATGATTACAAAAATTTTACAAAATATTTATTCGTTATTTTCTAGTATAAACCATATACAGGATGTTTCACAACTTAGAGCAAAAAATTAAAGGGTATATTCTGTACGACGTGCTGATCGTGAAACAAAAAGATTTTTTTTTAATTCGAATAATTAAAGGTTGTTAACCTAAAACATTTTTTGTAGTGCTGCACTGGATTCGCTTTCCTATTAAACACAAACAATGAAGTAGGTATCAACTACGAAAGAATAATTACACAATTCAATTATTAGCAGTTATTTATAATAGAATTTTATTTAATTAATAACAATAATATAATCATCTACCCAGTGGCAGTGGCAACGAAAAATTTTGGACTGGGAAACATGGAAAATAGTTTTGCGATTAAAAAAAAAATCTTTCTGTTTCATGATCAGCACGTCGTACAGAATATACTCTTTAATTTTTTGCTCTAAGTTGTTAAACACCCTATATATACTAGTAATATATTGCTGATGCCGTATACCAGCAATGTTATCTGAACGAAAAAGGAAAGAGAGTGAGATATATGCTATCTTACCTTTATCTATACTTGCTTCAAAATGCGCATGCCCGTAATACTGGAATACTATTGGCTAATAACGAAGTGGGAGAGACATTGCAAATATGTCGAGCTCTCTTCCTCACCGCTTGTGTGAATTTGAATTAGTCTGTTTGCTACATTTGTTTGTGACTATCTTCTTCGTTATTATTATGCCAGTCAGTTGTTATTAGTGTTTTTCAAAATCTCCTCAAGTTAGTTCAGATGGTTAAATGATTTAATAATCGGAATGTTAAATATTTTTATTTACATGTGAATGATTTTGTTCACAGTTTTCCTAAAAACAAGGTAATATGTAACTTATGGAGAAAATATGAATCAATAATTTAATATGTACTGCTATATTAGTCGATATGACCTTCAATTGATAAAATATTTTCAACAAATTTAAAATATGGCGCTAGATTGAACATGCTAGAAATTGACGTCAGCCAATCGTACTCCAGTAATACGGGCATGCGCATTTTGAAGCAAGTATGGACAAAAGATAAAATAGCATATATCTCACTCTCTTTCCCTTTTCGCTTTTGGACCCAATGTCAGCAATATATTACTAATACATATATGGTATAAACTAAAAAAATTGTACATAAAATAAGTTTTAAATTATTTTCAGGAGCCATCTTGGGATTTAGAGGCCAGAGATTCTGTTATAATGTCTATTGGGGCTGTTTGTCAACAGGGCGCATCTTCTGTACCAGATCTGTCTTCAGGAAGAATTATTACCTTATTTATTTTTGTGTCTCTTATGTTTTTGTATACTTCTTATTCTGCAAACATTGTAGCTCTTTTGCAATCATCTTCTAATAGTATTCAAAATCTTGAAGACTTGTTAAAGTCAAGGTTAGCCGTTGGAGTTGATGATACAGTTTTTAATCGTTTTTATTTTCCAGTAAGTGGAGTTGAACATAAATTATACTCGTTAAAATATTAAAAATTGTGTCTTTAATATATTTTTAAATGTTTTTTACAAATAGATAGTTAAAACTTTAAAATAAAAATTGTTGTAACTTATTTTTGTCAAGTTATTTGACCGTAGCTTCTTTGTCAAATAAAATGGGTAAAACTGTTCATGTTTGGGTGAAAAATCTTCCCGAATTTGGTGGTAAAAAAAATAGTTGAGGGACATTTCAGGAAGATGACAATCTTGTAAATGATTTGAGGGACTTTGTAAGGAGATGACAATCCTTAAGGGGTAAGGCCACTTTAAAAATGTTTAAAAATGCATTTTTTTTATGTGCTTAAATTATAGTTTAAACCCTTAGGAATAAGGGACAATTAATTTAAATGCCGCGCGGAAGTATTTCAGAGGAAAAAAAGCATATATCTATTAGTACTAGTATTTATATATTATATGTGACTCGAAACTTTAAACGCGTTTTTCTCGAAATCATATTTTCAAAATCGGGCGAAAAGAAATCTGAAATACTAATTGACGGAGCGTGCTGAATCTTTTTATTTCTTATTCTAGATATAAAATACTCAAAAACTACGGGGGCTTTTTTAAAAAGTGCTTCATTCGTTTTTTATGGTCGTTTTTATACAGAAATTTAGTCCCGAATAATGATCTTTTTATCAAACGTGCGCCATTTTGTTAAAAATCAAAATTTTCAAAATCCAGCCCGTAGTTTTTTAGAGTATACATCAGAGATTAAGAAAACATATCCCTTTTTGATCCAGGTCTATTGCTGTTCCCAGAATGTTTTCGCCCGATTTGCCCTACGCGCCGAGAGGAGTCGCCATTTTTTTTTAATTTCTGACGACAATTTCGAATATTTTCTTGAAAAAAAATTTTTAAATAAAATTTAAAGAGCACTAAATAAAGATCCAAAAACAGTTCTTAAGCAGCACATTTAGATTACGTTAAAAAAAAACTTTAAAATGACCCTTTTTTCCTTGTCTAAAGTGGCCTTACCCCTTAAAAGTAACTTTAGGGACTTTTTAGGAAGCGGACAATTTTAATTGTAGGATTTTTGGGACAACGACAGTCTTAAATATAATTTAGGGGACATTTCAGGAACATGACAATCTTATAACTGATTTGCGGGACTTTTTGGGATGATGACAATCTTAAAAGTAACTTTAGGAAGTTTGGTAACAAACAATCTAAATTGAGATTTTTTTGGGAAGACGACAGGAATGACAATCTTAAAAATGATTAAAAATGTAGATTTTTGGGTGAAAAATCTTCCCGAATTCGGTGGTAACATCCCCATATTTTTTCTAATTATTTAATGATTCATTGTAGAATGCAACTGAACCAGTTCGAAAAGCCTTGTATGAACAAAAAGTCGCTCCAAAAAATGAGGTCCCAAGGTTCTTACCAATAGAAGAGGGTGTCAGAAGACTTCGCCAAGGGTTGTTCGCGTTTCATATGGAAGGAGGCAGTGGATATAAATTAGTAGGTATGTTAAAACGACACAGAAGTTTCTGTTTCAAACCGAAATTAAATTTTGGATTGAATCAGATCGAGTTGGATTGATTTGAATCTTTTGGTGATTAATTTTGAGGATGTTTGAGGAGTAAATGAGTGGATATGCTTGATGGGGAGGAAAAGGAATGATTGGTTGACTTATTTAGAAATGATTTTGAGGGATTTTTTGGGGCTTTGACAGTTTTAAAAATAACTTCAGGGACTGTTCAGGAAGATGACAATCTAAATTGGGGATTTTTTTTTAGAAGACGACAGTTTTAAATATAATTTGGGGGGAATTTCAGGAAGATGACAACCTTATAAATGACTTGAGGCACTTCTTAGGAAGATGACAATCTTAAAAGTAATTTTGGAGATATTTTAGGAAACAGACAATCTAAATTCGGGATTTTTTTGGGAAGACGACAATCTTATAAATGATTTGGAGGACATTTCAGGAAGATGACAATCTTGTAAATGATTTTAGGGCCTTTTTGGGAAGATGACAATCTCAAAAGTAACTATAGAGACGTTTTAGGAAGCAGACAATCTAAATTGGGGATTTTTTGGGAAGATGACAAATTTATAAATGATTTGAGGGACTTTTTAGGAATATGACAATCTTAAAAGTAATTTTATGGACTTTTTAGGAAGCAGACTATCTTAATTGGGGATTTTTTTGGGAAGACGACAACCTTAAAAATTATTTGGGGGACATTTCACGAAGATGGCAATTTTGTAAATGACTTGAGAGACTTTATAGGAAGATGAAAATTTTAAAAATAACTTTAGAAACTTTTTAGGAGAAATTAGAAGATTATTGGGAAGATTAGTGTCTTAAAAATGATATGAGAAAGATTTCGGGAACATGGCAATCTTTTTAGGATACAGACAATCTAAATTGGGTTAGTTTTTGGGAAGATGACAATCTTAAAAGTAATTTTAGAGACTTTTAGGAAGTAGACTATCTTAATTGGGTATTTTTTGAGAAGACGACAGTCTTAAAAATAATTAGGGGGACATTTCAGGAAGATGGCAATCTTATAAATGATTTTAGGGCCTTTTTGTGATGATGACAATCTTAAAAGTAACTATAAAGACGTTTTAGGAAGCAGACAATCTAAATTGGGGATTTTTTTGGGAAGACAACAGTCTTAAAAATGATTTGGGAGACATTTCAGGAAGATGACAATCTTATAAGTATCTTTAGGGACTTTTTAGGAAGCAGACTATCTTAATTGGGGAATTTTTTGGGAAGACGACAATCTTAAAATTGATTTAGGGGACTTGTTAGGAAGATGACAATTTTATAAATGATTTGAGGGACTTTTTAGGAAGAAGACAATCTTATAAGTAACTTTAGGGACTTTTTAGGACACAAACAATCTTAATTCGGGGATTTCTTGGGAAAATGAGTCTTAAAAATTATTTGGGGACATTTCAGGAAGATAACAATCTTAAAAATGATTTCAGGGCCTTTTTGGGAAGATAACAATCTTGTTAATAACTTCAGGAACTTTTTAGGAAAATAACAATCTTAAAAGCAACTTTAGGAACTTTTTAGAAAGCGGACTATCTAAATTGGGGGATATTTTCGGAAGATAACAGTCTTAAAAATGATTTGGGGGACATCTGAGGAAGACGACAATCTTTAAATTAATTTGGCGAACTTTTCAGAAAGATGACAATCTTAAAAGTTTTTTGGGCGACTTTTCAGAAAGACAATTGATTTAAAAATAATGTCAAACTGATTTTAAAAGACATATCAAGGCAATTACTATTTGAAAAATAATGTAAACAACTTTTTATGAACATAAACTTCTTCAACACGTTTCAAACTTTTCCAGGTGAAACATTCTACGAAGATGAAAAATGCGACTTACAAGAAATCTCATTCCTTCAAGTACCGGACCCTTGGCTATCAATTCAGAAGAACTCCCCATACAAAGAATTGCTAAAAATTGGGTACTTATCTTATTTCTTCCTCAAACACCTCACACAATTTGCTACTTTGACATATAACCTCAAAATAGATTTAGTTTTCAAAGTTGGTATTTACGCGCGAAATTCAAAATTCTCTACCAGGCTGTCAGCTACTATCCAATCAAGAAATAGGTTACAAAATGATGCCAATAGACAAACAAAATCTTATTTATGATAACCTTTAATTCTAAAATAAATTTGTAATAAGTTTTAATAAAAATAATGCAGTATGCAGCTCAAAAACTAGTCTGCATCTGCCAAAGACCTTCATCATTTTGCGGCGTAGGTACAAAAAGAAAACTATTTTTTTAAATAAAAAATATGAAATAAACACTTGGCTATGTTTCACAAAATTCAGCCTCCAAGTCACCTTATGAGGGCATCGTTAGAAACTGGCCAGCACAGTTAGTAACCATAGACGCGTTTCGCTCTTATTAAAGCTCATCAGTATGGTATAACTCACTTCTTTACCTAGAACAAAGTTCACGTGAAGAAGCTGGTGACGAAGAACTGTGCCAGCAGAGAATAAGATCTCTAACAAACGGGTAAGATGACATGAGAAGTTCTGTGGAACAGGTCATGCCATCTACCGAAAAAAGGAAAAGCTACGCAATAGCAATTTAAATAACAACAAAGACAAAATTAATTGTCATCCAAAACCTGTTTGTTAGAGATCTTATTCTCTGCTGGCACAGTTCTTCGTCACCAGCTTCTTCACGTGAACTTTGTTCTAGGTGAAGAAGTGAGTTATACCATACTGATGAGCTCTAATAAGAGCTACTAACTGTGCTGGCCAGCCTCTGACGATGCTCTCATAAGGTGACTTGGAGGCAGAATTTTGTGAAACATAGCCAAGTATTTACTTTATATTTTTTATTAAACCTTGTTTCACCAAGTGTTGGATGACAATTAATTTTGTCTTTGTTGTTATTTTTTTTTAGGTTACGCAAAATTCAAGAAAGTGGGCTTCAGGCTCGCGAAGTGTCTAGAATCTATACTAAAAAGCCGCAGTGCCATGGGACTTCAAGTAGTTTTGTTTCTGTAGGACTTATAGATATATATTCCGCTATTGTCGTCTTTATTTCCGGTTTTTGTACTGCTGTCCTCGTGTTCTTGGTCGAGTTGATTGTACATAAGAAATTTCCAAAACACCGATAAAAATTTGTACAAATAAATGTTATTAGAAATACTCCTGGGACTCCCCCTCTACTAATATCTTTGAGGGACATGATTTGACAGCTGATAACTGCATAAATGTATCATTTACTAAGATCTGCTATGATGGAATATCACACCCAGTAAAGGGTAAAAGGCTTGATGATATATTTATTTTTATTTATTCTTTTACAAAGTTCCCTAAATACAGAGTAGAATATGATTTGTAAGTACACTTTGCACACCCATAAATGGGTAAAACATCTATGTAATCTGTAGAAAGTAAAGATAAAATAATTGTATGTATTATATTTTTTTTCTTCTATTAACAAAGTTATGAATGAGGTCTTTTTTGATTTTTTTTAATTTATTTTTTTTATGAACCTTCATTTAAATTAAAAAAAATACAAGTTTAGAAAGTCATAATTGTTATTCATTAAGCCCTAATAATATTTTTTTTTAATTTTATGGCCTCAGACCATAACAAACTTTATTATATTGCGCTAGGGTTAATATGGTCGTACCATATCATTAAAATTCCTAGTTTCAAATTCACGAAACCTAACGTAATAATAATTCATAAATAAAATATAAATAAAATAAATATAAATATATCATCACGCCTTTTACCCATCACTGGGTGTGGCACTCTGCCTAAGCAGATCTCGGTAAGTGATATATTTTTTCGCGTGAAGTGCGGTTACCAGCCGTCAAATCACGGCCTCCAAAGATATTAGTGGAGGAGGAGCAATTCCATTAAATGTATTTTATTAAATATACTTAAATTTTCCAATATTTTAAAGTAGTTTTAATTTTCAAATATATTTACATTGTTTTTGTAACGTGACAGCCACATTCATGTAGTTTGAAATAAACGTCAATAGCACAAGGCGTATCAAACATGGCTATCATTCAATTGTGCTACTTATTATGGTCGTACCATGTCACTAAAATTCCTAGTTTCAAATTTGTTGAGCATCTCAGACGAGCTACATCGTAACTAATCTAACCTAACGTAATAATATTGCATAAATAAAATATACAATACCATAAATATATTCCATTTTGTTGTGCTATTAAATATATTTCAATTTGCAAATAATTCAAGGTTGTTTTAATTTAATTTTCAATTATTTCAAGGTTGTTTTTGTAACTTGACAACTCGGTCACTTTGAAACAAAATTCACTAGATGGCAATGCTTGACGATTTAAATTGTTTTAAAAATCACAACAAATTTATATATATAGAATACGATATACTATGTTCAAAGAAACTCCGTTATGGCCCTCTCAGCGGGTCTATTGTTAGGGATTTAAGCTTGATTTATAGGGGTGCAAGGACAGGTATGTATTCAGTATTTCCCAATTTAATTTTATTTTTATATTATAATAATGAAACAGAGAATTTTGTACAAATATTATTATTGATAATGAAGCAAAAAAAAAATGTTACATGAAAGTATCATTGTATAACAATTCGTTATTTATTAAATAATGCAAATAAACAATAGCGTCATACATAGCAATAAATACAAAATATTACACTGCTATACATATGTAATTATTCGACAATATCATTGTCACTATCACAATCCATTTCACTATCGTCACTTGAGTCTTGAATATTTATAATAAAGTCTTTAGTAATGTTATTAATATCAATATATTGATTTTAATTTGATATTGATATTAATTTTGCGAATTCATTATTATTTCAAGTAAATCTGAAATACGTAATCCGCACAGAGATTAGAGATTTCCGAATTTAAATATTTTGCAATCCTACTCTGAGCGCCAATAGGTAGAATCTCTTACTGTGTGCGGTTCAACACAGGCTTAGTAAGTTAAGCCATAACGGAATATCTTTGAACATACTATATACAGGATATATATAAACAGTGCTGCCAACTACACTCCATGAATTAAAAAGAGACAGCTATATTTTTGTGCAAAATTGGGATATGTCTAGGGACTTTTTATTGTCATCATACAACTGACAGTTATAACTTAACCTAAGAACAAAATGGCTACTTTAAATACACAATTTAATAAAATTAATATAAAAAAAAACACAGTGTCTGACATTTCCAAAATAATTGTATTATTCTAAATTGCGTTGTAATACAACATAACCTTAAAATTAATTTACAGACAACCGCAAACCATGGGGCTATCTTCTTCCGGTGGTTTTTGATAATCAGGATCTGATTTGAGACAACCATTTCTTCGATAGAAGTTATTTTTGATGACCTGTTCGCGTCCGAAGTGAGGTTCATCTAAATTTCGAACATGTTCACTTAATTTCCAGCCATATCTGAACCCAGTACACTCCGCAAAGAAGTATCTGTCTTCTGGTTTTATTTTGTATCGTTGTTTTAGGTATATTTTTCTGCCATCTTTGCCCATGGCTGTACAAAGAGTATTATGTATTTTGGTAAATTATTTATGAAAATTATTATAGAAATAAAAAATAATTAATAAAATATAATCTAAACACTTGGCTAAGTCTCACAATTTATTTTGCTGCATAGCTTTTCCTTTTTTCGGTAGATGGCATTACCTGTTCGATAGAACTTCTCTTGTCATCTTACCTGTTTGTTATGCCTATGGCACACTGGTCGATGAGCGTCGATGAGCATTGAAGAGCTCTTCGATGAAACAACAGAACGCACTCTTCATTGACAAACAATAAAAGCTTCTAAAGTTGAGAAAGAAAAACTAAATTTCAAAAATATGCTAACGTGAAGGAGACACAAAAGATACGAGTGAAATGAGATACGTTCGTTTCATCGATGAGCTGTTCGATGGAAATAGAGGAGCCTCTAATTTTCGTCTATGACGGGTGCGTTCTGTTGTTTCATCGAAGAGCTCATCGATGCTCATCGACGCTCATCGACCAGTGTGCCATAGGCATTAGATATCTTATTCTCTGCTGGCACAGTTCTTCGTCACCAGCTCCTTCATGTGAACTTTGTTCTAGGTGAAGAAGTGAGTTATACCATACTGATGAGCTCTAATAAGAGCGAAACGCGTCTATGGTTACTAACTGTGCTGGCCAGCCTCTGACGATGCCCTCATAAAGTGACTTGGAGGCTGAATTTTGTGAGACTTAGCCAAGTGTTTAGTTTATATTTTATTAAACCTAGTTTCACCAAGTGTTGGATGATAATTAATTTTGTCTTTGTTGTTAATAAATAATTACTTTTGTATAGAATGTCTTTTGTTACAGGATCGACTGCCTTCATAACATTATTAATACAATGTGGATCTATATCAGGAAACGGTCTGTCCACTGGTTTGCGATTTGGTTGTCTTTCCATATTTTGATATCTTTCTTGTCTCATTCTTTCAACCTCCGCTAAAATTTCTGGACTTAGTCCTTTCCTAGGACATCGAATTAGTCATTATGATTAGTAGTTATAATTAGTAAGTGTCATGAAACTTTTAATTACAAATAATAACATCATAAGTGAATGAGCAAAAAATGACATTTATAAATAAGTGAAATGAGATATAAATTATCTATAAAATAATACAATTTAATTAGTAACAGCGCAATATATTCTAAATAGTTGTTTTATAAAAGTCTAGTTGAATTTTAAATTGTTACTATTAAAAAACGTGGATCTTTTTATTTTGACGTTTAGTTTAATTTTCGTTGGTGTAATTTGTGCTTCACTTCTACTGTCATCTGGGAAGTGGTGCAATTTTCGTCTTTATCGACACACATTTAAAATTTGATGTTTTTATAACCAGTTATGAAAAGGTTGGTATTGTTTGACGAACATTTGCCAAATCGAACGAAGCGAGTTTTGTAAATTATGTGAGTCAAACAATATCACGTTTTCATAACGTATTTTATCTAATTCCGCTAAAATAATGTTTAAAATACATAAAATTCTAGGTTTATGACAGCTCAGTATATTTCTAAATTTACCAAAGCGTTGCCGTGGAAATAAACGAATAAAATGTTTAAATTTAAAGCTTGTCATCATTGAAAATGAGTTCTGAATCCGAGACAGACCTTCCTTCTGATATCGAAGAATCTGCTAATTTGCCCGTCAACTGTTTCATACCAGAAACATTATTCAATGTATATAAATCCTAAACATTTTAATAAATAGTTTTTTCCGTTATTTGCATTTTGAGAAAGTTCAAACTGTCAACATTCATTACGTAACTAGTTATGTAAACAATTCCTTACATAACTCTTCAATGACAGATATGAACAAATTGACATTTCATAACCTCAAAAATTCATGTAAAACAGGACTTTTCATAATTGAACTAAGTAAATATATTTTTTACGGTGAATTGAATTATATTTAATAATTTTAATACTTTTAAATATATTTTAACGCCAGTTATTACTTGAAATTGAATAGTTTTACTACCACTTTAGACCTTATGTCCTCTATACAGTAGTTTTTACACGATTTTCCATCTTATGTATTTCTCATTCAGTGTAAAATTGTTTTCATGTTAAAAACTTTTCATTTTGACGTTTAGTTTAATTTTCGCTGGTGTAATTCATACTTCACTTCTACTGTCATCTTGAAAGTGGTGCAATTTTCGTCTTTATCGACACACGTTTAAAATTTGAACTATTTTTAACCAAAAGTATATATTTGTTATTAAAAACATACATAAATATTTATTTTAACGTTAACTATATTATATTAAATAATTATAATATTTTTAAATCTGTTTTCCGACAGATATTTAACAGTGTTACTGCCATTTTCGACCTTATGTACTATATACGTTAGATTTCAAGTATTTTCAAGCAAGTTTCAACCTTATAACTATGTACTTTAGTCGCAAACTTATGCATTTCTCATTCTGTGTGTTTTCATTTGACGTTTCGCTTAAATTTCGCTGGTGTAACACTTGGAAATGGTGCAGTTTTCGACTTTATCGACACACGTTTGACATTTGATGATTTTTTAATAGATATTTAACACTATTTTTAATTTTGATTTCATGAAACTTTATTTAAATTGGTAACACTGTATAAATCTAAAAAGTCTCGATTGATACTCATTAGGCCATAATGTCTGTGGAACCCAGCATTATTTGATAATTAACTGACCATTAATTATAATTGCTAATTGAATAATAATAAACTACATACCTGATAGCTTGTCTTTCAGCGTCTGCAATAAGTTTCTGTTGGTTTTTATGAAACCATTTCAGTTTCATCAAGTCTTCTTTTTTGAACATAACCTTCCATACTGCCTCTTTCTGAGGGGGCATGCCCCTTTCGACTATTGGCATTTTGACAGGCAATTTTTGTCACAACAAATTTATAAATCAATCAATATTAAAAAGTAAGAATTAAAACATGCTTAATTTGACGTTCATTTTACAATTTAATTTAAACACAAATTTTAAACTGTCAATTTTGGCTGTTTAATTCATTTGTTAATTGCAACTATACCTACTTTATATAATTAATAATATAGTATGTAACAAGTTTTATAAACGTCACTTTAGTTATGAAATTTGTTTTTTCTACGACCAGTTAGAAATCAGCTCATTGTATGCTTGTTGTTGGTAGAGAAATGAGGTGCATTGTAAACACACAAAAGTGACAGAACTGTGCAGGAATGAACATTCTCTCACAGTTCTGTTAAATATGATAAATTGTGTTGAATTAGTTTGTTAATCTTTATTTTAAAAGTCAGAGGCACCTTTGTAATTGTATTGTTGATTATGTTCATGTGTTTTTGTTTACTTTGACAGTTAGTTGTTATTTTTCTTTCAGAACGTGTGTGTCGTATAATCGTTGTTCTGTATTGTACACGTTATAGTTTATTTTTGTACGCAGCCGTTAATAAAGTGTTTTTGCTGAAAGACCTGAGTTTGATTTACATGTCCAATTAAACTACGATTTGCTACAACAGGTTATGGGCCCAGATCCGACGCGATCTGCTACAGCAAACGGTGTGCGTAACGGGCATTTTTCTCGAAAAGAAAAAAAAAAACGTGTAACGTGTTTTTCCGCGATTCGGTCGCGAGTATTGTGGCAGCAAAGTTAAGTCGTTATTTCTGCCTCGTGCGTGCTTTACAAAATGGCAGACGAACTGACTACCCGGAACATCACGAAGCTGGAAGGCACGAATTACCAACTCTGGAAATTCCAAATGCGCACGATTCTCATTGCGAACGGAATCATCGATGTTGTCGACGGAACTCGTGTCAAGCCGGAGAATCTCAACGACGCAACAGGCAAGTCATGGACAAAGGACAACGCAAAGGCCATGTTCCTAATTTCGGCCTCCATTGACGCCATGCAACTCGAATGCCTCATCACCTGCGAGACGGCCAGAGAAATGTGGGTAAAACTCAGTGCAATCCACGAACAAACATCTGCCTCGAACAAGTTGTTACTGACGCAAAAATTTTACGATTACCGCATGGTCGCGGGCGACTCGGTGGTCCACCATTTGACCAAAGTGCAGAATATGGCAAATCAGCTGAAGGACGTTGGCGAGCAAGTATCTGATGTGGCCATCATGGCCAAGATACTAGGGAGCCTTCCCGCAAAATACAGTCCCCTGATAACGGCCTGGGACAGCGTCGTCGCAGAACAGCAGACGATCCCGAACCTCCAGGAGCGACTCATCAAAGAAGAGAAACGACTGACGCACCAGGACGACGAAGTGACCAGCGCCCTAGCTGCTATGTCACTGCAACATCGATCGAAGACAAAGGAGCACGGAGGAAAGGACCACGGAGGGAAGGACCATCGAAGAAAGACGATGGAGTGCTTCTATTGCAAGAAGCTGGGGCACATCAGTCGCAACTGCCGCAAGAGAAAACGTGTTGAAGAGAAGAAAAGCAACAAACCACAGCAAAGCCAGGATCAACCTGCTCTCGTGACAGTAACCGTCAGAGAGGACAAACAGACCGTCAGCCAAGCTGCAAACAGGGCGGTCTCCGAAGAGATCCTGGGACTGGACTACCGGGACTGCTGGTTGACCGACAGCGGCGCATCTCGGCACATCACGTCCAGGCTCGATTGGTTCTCTGAGCTGAGAAGTTCGAATGTCGAGATATCTCTCGGGAACAACACCGTGTGTCGTGCACGAGGAGTTGGGACGATTCCTTTGAGGAAATACATTCAAGGTGAGTGGATAACCGGCAAAATGGAGAACGTCCTCTACGTCCCGGAAATCAAGAAAAATCTCCTGTCAGTCGGTGTGTGCACCGCGAAAAATTTTACAGTAAATTTTGAAGATAAGCACGTTTACATTCTCGCCAAAAACAAGCTGGTTGCAGAAGGCGTGAAGACCGGGAACGACGTCTATCGAATGCTCTTCAAACCAGTAGAACGTTGTGAAGGTAATACAGCAATCGATAAAAGTCTGAAGTCGTGGCACGAGCGCTTGGGCCACGTGAATCCGAAGTTCCTGATGCAGATGATCAACAACAACCTCGTGCAGGGAGTCGAGTTGTCAGACACCAGCGAGTTCTTCTGCGAGGCGTGCGAATATGGGAAGTCGCACAAACAACCACACCAGAGACAAGCTGTGAAGCAACAGTGGAAGCCAGGAGAATTCGTGCACAGCGACGTGTGCGGCCCCATGCCAGTGGACTCAGTCGGTGGCGCCAGATTCTTCGTAACGTTCATCGACGAAGCATCGAATTTCAGGCACGTCTATTTCCTGAAACACAAGAGTGATGTCCTGGAAAACTTCAAGACTTTCGAGAAGCTGGTTTCGAACAAGTTCAACAACACGATGAAGATTCTCAGAACGGATAGAGGCACCGAATACTGTAACCAGGCGATGCGAGAGTACCTGCGAGAGCGCGGTATTGAACTGCAGACGACTGCACCGTATTGTCCACAACAAAACGGCAAATCGGAGCGGGAAAACAGAACCATCTGTGAGGCCGCCAGGTCGATGTTGGAAGCGAGGAACCTGCCACAGTTCCTCTGGGCCGAAGCAGTAAATACCGCCGTCTATACTCTTAACCGCACTCCGTCGAGTCTACGTTCTGATACTACACCGTACGAGATGTGGACGAAGAAGAAGCCAAGTCTGTCACACATGCGTACCTTTGGTGCCGACGCATTTGTGCACGTTCCTTCGCAGCTGCAGAAGAAATTCGAACCGAAGTCAAAGAAGTTGATCCTTGTTGGATATCAGGGGGACTCCACCAACTACCGCTTGTTCAATCCTCAAACCAAGCGGATCACCGAAGCAAGAGACGTCGTCTTCAATGAGGAGAAAACAAGCTACGGCCAGTCTGAAGCTACAAACAGTGTGAAGATTCCGTCTGCTGAGATCGACGCTCCAGAGCCTCTGGCAGACCATGATGACTTCGTTGGAGCAGAAGAAGATGGCGTACCAGCCGCCGATCCAGATGGCGTGCTAGCAGTCGATTCAGTCGACGTCCCAGTCGCGTCCCGATTTGTTCTTCGCGACAGAAACAAATTGAGAACACCAGCCAGATACGAAGCCGACGTCGCTGAACTTCACGTACCAACTTCGTTCCAGGAAGCTGTCACCGGTGAAGATGCAGAAAGCTGGTTATCGGCCATACACGAGGAGCTGTCTGCACATAGAGAGAACGCAACCTGGCAGCTGATCCCCAGGGAACCAACTCAGAAGGTAATCGACTCAAAGTGGGTTTTCAAGGTCCAACGGGATTCTTCGGGAGCAATTTGCCGGCACAAAGCCAGACTCTGTGCCAGAGGATTCCAGCAGAAAAGCGGCCTCGACTACACCGAGACCTTCGCACCAGTCGTGAGATACGACTCTGTACGTGTATTTTTGGCTCTGACAGCCAACGAAGACCTAGAACTTCAACAGTTTGATGTGAAGACCGCCTTCCTCTACGGTGAGCTTGAAGAGAACATCTTTATGGTGCCACCAGAGGGAGTCGAGGTAAAAGGGGACCGCAATAAGGTAACCTGTAAACTCAGAAAGTCCTTGTATGGTCTCAAGCAAGCACCCAGGTGCTGGAACAAGACTTTTAAAACGTTTTTGTCACGTCATAATTTCAAAGAGTCCAACGCGGACAAGTGTATTTTCGTAGGTGAAATCGACAAAACGACTGTATATCTTGCTCTGTATGTAGACGACGGGTTAGTAGCCGCCAAGACTCAGAGAGCTCTCAATATGGTTCTTCAGGCACTGTGCAGCGAATTCGAGGTGAAGCTCATCACTACCAACATTTTCTGCGGGATGCAAATCGTGAGAGACCGAGCAAGCAAAAGCATTTTTATACACCAAGCTTCCTATGTCCGGCGAATCCTTGAGCGATTTAAGATGGAAGACGCGAAAACTGTTAGTGTACCTGCCGAACCCGGCATGCGTCTTCAAGCACAAGCTGACGGCGACTCAGCAGGCCGAGAGGTACCGTATCGAGAGGCTGTAGGTTCATTGATGTTCCTAGCAACAGTCACTAGACCCGACATAGCATTTTCCGTCAACGAAGTCAGTCGATTCTGTAACAATTACAACCTCGAGCATTGGTCAGCTGTAAAACGAATTTTACGCTATCTGAAAGGTACCCCTTCGATGGGGATCATGTATAGAAGTAGCGAGAGCAAACTAAAATTAACCGGCTACTGCGATTCTGACTATGCGAGCGACCTAGACACGAGAAAATCCGTAACCGGATATGTATTCACGTTGGCAAATGGACCAGTAACCTGGTCTTCGCAAAGACAGAAGAGTGTAGCACTGAGCACAACAGACGCCGAGTATATGGCAGCTTGCGCTGCGACGAAAGAAGCTGTCTGGCTTCGCCGATTACTTGCTGATATCAAACATCTGTGTGCTCAAGCAACCATCCTGAACATTGATAATCAAGCCGCCATCAGGCTCGTAAAGAACCCCGAGTTTCATAGACGAACAAAGCACATAGATGTTCGGTATCATTTTATTCGCGAACACTATGAGAAACAAGATATTGCAGTTGAATATGTAGCCAGCGAGCTACAACTAGCTGACTTACTTACTAAGCCTCTCCCTCGTGACAGGCTTCGCACACTTTGCTGCTACTTGGGATTACAAAGCTGATATGCGCAATTGTTATTCGTGCGGCGCGTTTTTATTTAAATCAAGATATTCCAAAAGCGAGAGTGTTGAATTAGTTTGTTAATCTTTATTTTAAAAGTCAGAGGCACCTTTGTAATTGTATTGTTGATTATGTTCATGTGTTTTTGTTTACTTTGACAGTTAGTTGTTATTTTTCTTTCAGAACGTGTGTGTCGTATAATCGTTGTTCTGTATTGTACACGTTATAGTTTATTTTTGTACGCAGCCGTTAATAAAGTGTTTTTGCTGAAAGACCTGAGTTTGATTTACATGTCCAATTAAACTACGATTTGCTACAACAAATTGTTTCAAATTTAAAACTGGCGCGCTTCGGCAAATCATTAAAATCTGAAGTTCGGCCGTATGCCGTATTCCAGCTGTCAATAATAAATTGAGAATGGTTGAAGAATTTATTTTTATTTTAGTATAATATAATAAACAGAAGTATTTATTGAAATTTAGTTATTTATTATTATTAGTGATATGGAATGTAATATTGTTACAATGATTAAAAATGATTTTCGGTGAACATGAAGTTTGAAGGTTATGATTGAAGTTGTTTTGATTGTCCACGCTAATAGTTGTTGATGTCGAACATCTATTTCAGGTATTATTTTTATTATTTAATATTTGTTTTGTTGTTACAGCTAGTTGCTAGGATACTAACTTTGAAATGTCATTCTGGAATAGTGAAATTGGGACATCTTTATTATTGAAACATACATTAATACGGCTATAACATTGTGGTCGCAGAAAAAGTATAGTGTACAACTCGCATGGAATGCCCATTTCATACTTATTCTACAATATTCTATAATGGGATTGCATATTTTATTTGTGCAATATTATTAGTTTAGGTTATGTTAGTTACAACCATCTTCACAGAGGCGCTAGCTGACGGCACGTAAATTTGAATCTAGGAATTTTGATGACAAGCATAGCGCTTTTGAATGAAGTTGGTCATGGAAGAAATTATACACAGGTGACATCTATCGGCTATTTTTACTTCCTTGTACGAAGTAAAGGAAGTATTGTAATCGCGAAAATTTTCGGTTCTCAGATTTCAACGGAAATAGGTATTTTGGCCCTCCCTGAATACATTTTGACTAATTTCGTCATGCCGTCTGTACGTACGTACGTACGTATCTCGCATAACTCAAAAACGGTCGTAGAAAATTGAAACTTTATATTTTGGACTGTTATAACATCTAGTTGTGCACCTCCCTCTTTGGTCATTATACAACTACCGGAAGTGGTACTTTACTTGAAGCCTATAATAGATTTTCATGAAAAACTATATTCAAATATACTTTAAAACTTTCCAAATTTGGTATATAAGACTACTATATCAATGGAAATAACATAATAGATTTTGGTTAAAATAGACTAACCGGAAGTGACACATTACATGAAGCTGCTAACAGTTTTCCATGAAAAAATGGTATTATTTTAATTTTAGAAATAAATGCTGCAAATAAAAGTTTTAGAGAATTAAATTCTGCGTCTAGTATATTAAGAATTTTTAAATTAGCCTTTTGCAAAAGCGAGATATCTAAATTTAAATATTACATATTTTTTGTTTTTTTTTAATTAAGTTTGCTATGGATTAAAACAAAAAATAAAAGATTTTATGTCAAATATGTGCAATTAAAAAAATATCTATAGTTTAATACGTGTACAAGGAAGTCATGTGGTGTCCACATCAGATTTTTTATTTATATAAATCACCGATAAACTAACTAATTTTATTATTACAAGGTTACATTTAAAAATCTGATGCTACACATTTTGTTTCTCTTTTAATTATTATTTGTCAACAATTACCTATGTACTGACGTTAATTAACCAATTATACCTAATTACCATTTTAATAATTTATATACAGAAGGTATATATTAGTGACATTGCTTCACGTAATATCAGAACTAAAATGTCTTTCTTACTAATCTTAATACAATATTTGATTCACTTTCAAGATGTTCATTCGACGAAGCAGATTGAAATACAATTTATTAATGATTATATTCAAAAGCAGGATTCGTCCGTGTTTGTATCAACATTTTTATGTTGGAAAACAGGTAAAATATCCCACTAAATGAGGTTAGAATTAACAAATCAATCACCTATGCCTCAAAAATATCTAAATATTTTTTAAAAATAATTTACTTATTCCGTGATGAAAAGTCCAGTTTTACATCAATTTTTGAGGTTATGAAATGTAAAATACGCAATTTTCAACCTTATATCCATGTATGTACGTTAGTGGTTCGTATTTGACTTCAACTGTCATCTTGGAGTTGTGCAATTTTCGTCTTTATCGACACACGTTTAACATTTAACATATTTTGACATAAATATTTATTTTTAAAGTATATTTGTAATGAAAAATATAAATTAATATGTTTTACAATATATTTAATACTTGTAATATTGTTCAGTCTATTTTAACAACAGTTATTAATTTAAATTGATCAGTTTTACTGCCATTTTCAACCTTATGTACTTATATCTTTTTCAAGTATTTTCACGCGATTTTCAACCTTGTATCCATGTACGTTACGGTTGTAATTCGTACTTCACGTCAACTGTCATCTTGGAGTGGTGCAATTTTCGTCTTTATCGACACACGTTTAACATATTTGTACCTAATTTCGTTATGAAAAATCCTGTTTTACATGAATTTTTGAGGTTATGAAATGTCAACTGTCATTCAAGAGTTATGTAAGGAATTCTGTACATAACTAGTTACGTAATGAATGTTGACAGTTTGAACTTTCTCAAAATGCAAATAACAGAAAAAACTATTTATTAAAATGTTTAGGATTTATATACATTGAATAATGTTTCTGGTATGAAACAGTTGCCGGACAAATTAGCAGATTCTTCGATATCAGAAGGAAGGTCTGTCTCGGATTCAGAACTCATTTTCAATGATGACATAAGCTTTAAATTTAAACATTTTATTCATTTATTTTCACGGCAACGCTTTGGTAATTTTGAAATACACTGAGCTGTCATAAACCTAGAATTTTATGTATTTTAAACATTATTTTAACGGAATTAAATAAAATACCTTATGAAAACGTGATATTGTTTGACTCACATAATTTACAAAACTCGCTTCGCACGCTTTATCAAATATTATATTCGTCAAACAATATCAACCTTTTCATAACTGGTTACGTAAATAACTATAAAACAATATGGTGGAACTCATGTCAATGTAGTTTTATTTTTTGGCGATAGATGGCCGGACAGAAACAGATTCTATGTTCAGTATTGTCTGTGGGATTCTTAACCTCACTGGTTATTGTATTTAGTTTAATATCCTGTTGCTAATATTGATATGTTGATGTATTATTATGTTTAATTTTGTTGGTTACGTAAATAACTATTTTCTGAAATCGTCAAGGAAATCCCTACTTTCCTGACGCATTTTAGTATGGAAAGTAAGTGTTTACCAAAACATTTGCAAAACAGTCAGGTAAAGTACTTTCCTGACTCAAATAAATAAACTAAATAACTAAAAAATTTAATAAGATTTTTATTTATTTTTATCAATAATATTAATACTAAATATACAATTGCTTAAATTACTAAAATTTATGTATGACACTGGCGAATTTGAAG
Source organism: Pterostichus niger (assembly GCA_947425015.1). Lineage (NCBI taxonomy): Eukaryota > Metazoa > Arthropoda > Insecta > Coleoptera > Carabidae > Pterostichus > Pterostichus niger. The sequence continues at coordinate 7,379,467 of OX380352.1, forward strand.
CTAAATTTATTGGAGATTCAGTAAATAAAATAATCAAGTAGCACATTTGCTGACAAATTATTTTGCTTTTTCCAATCCATGAAAATTTCATACTCTTTATCATATCGGTCTTTGGAGTTGCTCGGTAATAAATTTTCAACAGCCGCAGTTGCTTGATTTAAGATTTCAGGAGGAGCACTTGAAAATACCACCTCATACTCATTTTCATCTATATTTTCCATCATTATAAAGAAATCTTCTCTGTCAACAATATTACTTTTGACACAAATATGTTCAATAGATTTTTCACATAAGATATTGTTTTCAACAACTTTTGTTATCACCTTGGATATGTAGTTTGCTGCCAATATGATTCTTACCAAAAAATTAAACATTTTGAAATATTTATTATTAATTATATTGATAAAATATAAATATGAACGATTTCAGAAAAAATAGTATACATAATACGACACAAAGGTGTTTTACTTGACTCAGCGAATTAAAATACTCGGCCTGACGGCCTCGTACTTCAAACAACCGCTTCGTCAAGTAAAGCATCACTTTCCTGACTTATTATGTAATATACTATTATAAGTCACAAAGTATTGCACAATATTAATAAAGAATTCATTTTTCTACAAACTCTCTCAAATTATTTATATTTATTATAACTCACAGATGATCTTTACACCCTTGCCAATATTTTAAACACCAACAATATTATGGCAAACGTACAAAACATACCAAAACAGAAAATAATATTTCCTAAAATAGACAACACAATTTATATCGTAGATATATCTTGCTTCGGCAGCACTGAAATACTAAAACAGGTTTGTTTATCTGTCAAATATTTGAACGAAAACTTATACTAATTGCTGCTAATTTCAGGCGAATATTGACTACAATTTCAGGCTTCCCAACCAATGGTTAATCCTTCAAAACAACTCTTACCAACTGTCAGAAACTACAACTATTTTCAACGAATTAAATATATTTATTGATACAAAAATAGTTTTGGCGCAAAAATTTAACAATAATTTTGTTCTGCAATATATACATAAATTGGATACAAAATCTGCAATAATTTTTGATGAATTTGCAACTTGGACTTTGGGAAAAGGTTTCTTAAAATTTGAAACTGATATGTTATCCTTTAGACGACGTAATTTAAGGTTACATACAATTAAAGTTAGTTTGGTGGTTACTGATAATGCATCTTATGAACATATGATAGATTACAGGTAAATACTATTTCCTTTTTACCCATTTTTGGGTAAATATCTATGCAATATACAGGGTGTTTCAGGACTAGTGTAACAAACTTTAACAGCTTATTCCTGAGGTTATTTTAAGCAAAAAATGTCATATAAACATAAGTCCTATTCCTTCTAGTTACCAAAATACAAGAGGTTGAAGTTCTATAAATAACACGACATTTTCAAATTTTTGTAATCAAGATACTTTCGGAAAACAAGAGTTTTATTGAAAAGTCATACCTTATTTGTCTTAATTAAAAATTGTTGTACTTTTGATTGTATTATTGTTTCATAATCGATGGTTATAGTACTGCTGAATATTCAGATATGATTTGTATTTATGGATTATGTAATGGTAATGCCCGTTATGCGTCCAGAGAATACCAAGACAGATATCCAAATAGAAGCCAACTTTCCCATCCCCTATTTGCGCGCATTTTTGTTTTCCGAAAGTATCTTGATTAAAAAAATTTGAAAATGTCGTGTTATTTATAGAACTTCAACCTCTTGTATTTTGGTAACTAGAAGGAATAGGACCTATGTTCATATGACATTTTTTGCTCAAAATGACCTCAGGAATAAGCTGTTAAAGTTTGTTACACTAGTCCTGAAACACCCTGTATACCATAAAATAGTATCCTTAAATAATAAACAAAATAACAATATTAATATATGATTATTAGCGAAAAAAATAGTTAAAAATAATAAATATAAGCGATTGGAAATGAACTAACTTCACAGCTATTGAAACGTTCTTATTGGTCAATTTTTTGCGCGGGAAATAAGAAACATGTGTGGAGAAAAATGTAACTAACTTCACTGAACTGTCAATGACAGCTGTCATATTTATATTTATTAATAAATAAAACCCATATACCGGGTGTCTACTTTTTTCCGAACATAGGAAATTCAATGTTAAAATTTTGATTTAGCGATATCTCTTTACCTATTAATTTTAGAACAAAATTGTACTGAAGAAAAATGTTCAGAATGAAAAACTGCATCCATAGAGTATAAGTTTGTTGTTCAATTGTTTCTTATGTCAGAGCTAGAAGTAAAAGAAAATACAGGGTTTAAAGCAATTATCAGAGTGCCATGAGAAATAAAATAATAATTTGTTTGTTGTGTCTGACATTATTTGACATATTGGACCAGAATTGGAAGCTTACTCGAATTTATTTATTTATTTATTCGAGCATTTAATTTAATAATAAAATTAATTATAGCAACTATTATTTTATTTTTATTTTTCTACATAATCTAAACAAATAAATACCTATTATTAAGTTATCTAATTTGTTTTATTTGGCACTCTGATAATTGCTTTAAAGCGTGTATTTTCTTTTGCTTCTAACTCGGACATAAGAAACAATTGAACAACAAACTTATACTCTATGGATGCATTTTTTCATTCTGAACATTTTTCTTCAGTACACTTTTGTTCTAAAATTAATACGTACTGATATATCGCTAAATCAAAATTTTAACATTGAATTTCCTATGTTCGGAAAAAAAGTAGACACCCGGTATTATAAATATAGTATGTTCAAAGATATTCCGTTATGGCTTTAACTTACTAAGCCTGTGTTGAACCGCACACAGTAAGAGATTCTACCTGTTGGCGCTCAGGGTAGGATTGCAAAATATTTATATTCGGAAATCTCTAATCTCTGTGCGGATTACGTATTTCAGATTTAATTGAAATAATAATTAATTCGCACTTTCATTTAACATTTTTTTTTACTTCATTATCAATAATAATATTTGTACAAAATTCTCTGTTTCATTATTATAATATATATATAAAAATAAAATTAAATTGGGAAATACTGAATACATACCTGTCCTTGCACCCCTATAAATCAAGCTTAAATCCCTAACAATAGACCCGCTGAGAGGGCCATAACGAAGTATCTTTGAACATAGTATAACAAAAGACAAATATGAAATGTAAATATTTGATAATTTCATTCCATATTTGTGTCTAACGTCATTGTTATTTCAAACTATTTTAAATGAAGGACAACATCAATAATATATATTTTGTTTTTGGTAGGCAGAATGAAGTCGATTCGCATACCAAACTAAATTTCGTCCTGACAAATTCATTATTAGATTATATGAACGCCACAAGAAAATTTATTTATTTTACGACTTGGTACAAACAGCGTTCCAGGGATCAAAATGGGACATTAATTGGTTCGATTTTAAATAAAGAGGTTGATATTACAGGTTGGTAAACATAATAAAAATGTTGGATGCCGGTTATGGTTGGTATTAAGTCGTTAAATGATTAAAATTGGAGATAAAATAGCGCAGAGCTTAATTTTGAATTTGGCGCTCAAATTTCGTAATAAAATCGTGGCCAATTCCGGTAGTTTACTGGTACTAAACAGGGTTTCTCAAACTTGTATAACCTAAAAAATGATTTGAGGGACTTTGCAGAAGAATGACAGTATTAAAAATGATTTAGTGATCATTTAGAGAAGACTTTATTTTAAAAATGATTTAAGAAAACAATAGTCTTAAAAATGATTTGAGGAATTTCGGGAAGACAATTTTAGAAATGAATTAGGGAACTTTGTGAAAAGATGGTAATCTTAAAAATAATTAAGAAGAAGAAGAAGGGAAGACTACAATCTTTAAAAAGTTTTGGGGGATGTTTTGGTAAGATGATAATCTTATAAATGGTTTGGGGAACTATATTGGCTGATAACAATCTTAAAATTGATTTAGAAGACTTTTGGGGCGACTACAATCTTTAAAAAGTTTTGGGGGGCGTTCTGTGAAGATGACAATCTTATAAAAGATTTGAGAAACTTTGTGAAAATATGACAATCTTAAAATTGATGTAGAAGACATTCTGGGAAGACTACAATCTTAAAATAGTTTTGGGGGATGTTTTGGGAAGATAACAATCTTAAAAATGATTTAGAAATCATTTTGAGAAGACTACAATCTTTAAAAAGTTTTGGGGACTTTTTTTGGAAAGATGACAATCTGAAAAATAGTTTGGGGAACTTTGTGAAAAGATGACAATCTTAAAAATGATGTAGAAGACATTCTGGAAAATCTACAATCTTTAAAAAGTTTTGGGGGACGCTCTGGGAAGATGACATTCTTATAAATGATTTGAAGAAGTTTGTTGATAGAAAACAATCTTAAAAATGATTTGGGGGACTTTTGGGAAGATGACAATCTTAAAAATGGTTTAGGGAACTTTGTGAAAGAATGACAATATTAAAAATGATGTAGAAGACATTCTGGAAAATCTACAATCTTTAAAAAGTTTTGGGGGACGTTCTGGGAAGATGACAATCTTATAAATCATTTGTGGAACTTTATGAAAAGATGACAATCTTAAAAATGATGTAGAAGACATTCTGGAAAGTCTACAATCTTAAAATAGTTTTGGGGGACGTTCTGGGAAGATGACATTCTTATAATGATATGAAGAAGTTTGTTGATAGTTAACAATCTTAAAAATGATTTGGGGACATTTTGGAAAGATGACAATCTTAAAAATTAATTTGAAAACAATTTTAAAAATTATTTGGGGTCATTTCTAGTACGGTAGTACTTTTTAATTATATTTGAGGTACATTTTATAAATTCAACTATCCAAATATATATTTCAAACGATGAATCTCAAACTACTAAACAATATTCTTTCAATAGCAACATAAAAATCAATCTTCTGTTTCAGCGACACCATTTTTCTGCAAACACGAACGTATTGTGTTTATGGATTGCATTGCTATGACAACCCCAGACGAAGGCTTTTTCATATTTCGCCAGCCTCCTTTAAGCTACGTTAAAAACATTTACATTCTTCCGTTTGGTTCAGAACTTTGGTTGACAGACGTTTCTTTTTTATTTCTTTCCGCTGTTCTTCTTTATCTAGTTGTTATTTGGGAGTGGAGGGTTCTTGAAGACAATGAGGGCACACCAGAATTTGACATGATACACGCAACGTTTTCTGATTCACTTCTGTTTACCATGGGAGCAGTAAGTTACTCATTCTTGAACTATAGTTCATTTTTTTTAAGAACGGAGTGTGTGCAAGATAGGAGCAGTTTGACCTTGCTTTTTGATTGGATAATACCGTAGGCAAGTTTACACTGTGGAAAAATGGATCTCTGTCCCAACTTTTATCTGCTTCTGTCTCTGTTATACGAACCAGATTTATATACAGAGGCGTAGAAACTCATTTTATAGTGAATATATAACTACCTATAATTTCTTAATAGTATAATGAAAATATTTGTTTCAATAATGCTAGAATATAAAAACCAGTGATTGAAATATAATTTAAATTAATACATACATACATACATAACATCACGCTATATCCCATTAAATGGGGTAGCACGAACCCGTCAACATTCAATAATATTGAACAAATATACTGAGGATAACATTTTAAATGAAGTAATGTGGAAATAAAGTTATGTTCGTACGCCTATGAATCTTAGGAAGAATTTGTATCGCGTTGACGCGTTGTGCGCCATTTTAACAATTTTTCTTGCTAATGATTCCGAATAAAATGTACATTATTTTTTCATATTTATTTATGGGTATAGTTTTGTGTGAATAATAAAATCTGTTACTATTTTAGTAATTATATTGATTAAATTTCTTGTATTTTGATTATTATAAGAATTAATTAGTTGACAACCCGTCTATCGTTGGTTAATAATTTAAATTTTTTTTTGAAAAATCATGAGCATTCGCCGGCATTTGAACCCAGAACCTTTCGCTCGCTAGGTGACTGCTCTACCACTTGAGCTACAAATACTCGGCGAATTTTATACTCATAATTTTTCATGAAAATTTTTAGTTGTTAGAAATTGTAAAGTGACATGGATTGCGTCAATTCGTTACAATCAACAACAGTAGTATGCATTGGCTGATTACCTGGTGAAATAGTATAAGAAATTCGCCGAGTATTTGAAACTCAAGTGGTAGAGCAGTCACCTAGAGAGTAAAAGGTTCTGGGTTCAAATCCCGGCGAATGCTCATGATTTAAAAAAAATATTTTGATTATTGTTATTGTAATGTTTTGATGTTGCTATAACATATAATACTAAATTTAAATTGATTTGAAAATACAATTGTTGTTATTATTAAACTTTTTTGAAGGGTAATACATTCATTTAAATGACTGTTCATTTTATTATACGTATTTTATTTCCTAATTAACAATAATAGCAACTTCATGCATTTAAATGATTATTATTTTTTGGATGACAATTAATTTATCTTTGTTGTTATTATTTTTTTAAATAATTCATTTTGAGATTTAAATTTAGCGCACAATTTTATTTATTGTGTTGTGTAAACCGCTCCGCGTCCGGAGCGTCATCTACTCTGTTCTTAAAAAAATGGACTATAGATTTGTTAGGTTAACGCTCCGGTTGAAATGCGAGCTAATTCTATTCAACCAATAGCGTTGCAGTATTTGAATTGTACAGTCGGAGTAGAAGTGAATAAGCGCTTCTGCACTTGACGTCTAGATGGCAGTTATATTTTGGAATTGTCATCTACTCTTTGATGAAGTTAGCTGCAGAACACTTGATCTGACTTGATCTCTTTCAAATAATATATCTTTGTTTTTATGAATGAAACTTACGATAAATTATACATAATTTTAAAGCCAATACTTCAAGGTATAGTAATAATATACATATTATTAAATTTATGTACACATAATTGATAGAAAACGGTTAAAAAATAGACTTGAATTTCTAAAAAATGCCGAGTACGATTTTCTTTAATTTTTTTGTATATTCAAGACTATGGTCCTTTATAACATATACAATTTTTATCCAATATGAATTTGTAACTTTTGAGAAAAAAAAAATAAATATGCGAAAAAACGCTCAAAAGCAGGCTTTTTCGGATATTTTTGTTTTTTTTTTCAAAAGTTACAAATTGAAATTGGATAAACAAATTATGTGTTATAGAAAACTATGTTCTTAAATATACAGAATTTTTTAAACAAAATCGTCCTCGGCATTTTTGAGAAATTCAGACTCGAAATTTTGATATCGTGACCTGTTGTATATCAATTCAAATTTGTTTGCTTTATAGAAATTTCACATTCTTTATATTGTACATATCAAAAAGTAGAATGTTTTGAGATTATTCTGCACTACTTGTTCCTTCATTTAGATGAGAATAAGTATATAAAATATTTTTTTGAAATTTGAATTTGTTGCAGCAACTTTGCGAAATACTCATTTTACACACTTGATGTGTGCTTTGTCGTACACTCAGCGCAAAAATGAACATCTAAATTGACAGCTGTCATTCATAATGATATATTACACGATGTAGATATATACATGTTATGAATGAGTATTTAGAATTATTTTCTGTTATTTTAAATAATTTTCTTGAAAATCTTCACGTTTGTATAATTTTAAACTACGTGCAAATACCCCTTCCACTATTTGGCATAAATTCATACTTGGTTTTTTATGCTTGGTTAGGTCAACATTTTTGTCAAGACCATAAGAAACCCTACTTACACGATAACAAATTGTTGGTTAACGAACTTCAGGCCGTATGCTTCACCTTAATAAATTGAAACCATATATGTATTAGTAATATATTGCTGACACTGGGTCCAAAAGCGAAAAGGGAAAGAGAGTGAGATATATGCTATTTTCTATTTTCTATACTTGCTTCAAAATGCGCATGTCCGTAATACTGGAGTACGATTGGCTGACGTCAATTTCTAGCATGTTCAAATCTAGCGCCATATTTTAAATTTATTGAAAATATTTTATCAATTAAAAGGTCATGTCGATTAACACAGCAGTACATATTAAATTATTGATTCATATTTTTTCCATAAGTTACATATTTCCTTGTTTTTAGGAAAAGTGTGAACAAAATCATTCACATGTAAATAAAAATATTTAACATTCCGATTATTAAATCATTTAACCATCTGAACTAACTTGAGGAGATTTTGAAAAACACAAATAACAACTGACTGGCATAATAATAACGAAGAAGATAGTCACAAACAAATGTAGCAAACAGACTAATTCAAATTCACACAAGCGGTGACGAAGAGAGCTCGCCATATTTGCAATGTCTCTCCCACTTCGTTATTAGCCAATAGTATTCCAGTATTACGGGCATGCGCATTTTGAAGCAAGTATGAACAAAGATAACATGGCATATATCTCCCTCTCTTTCCTTTTTCGTTTAGATAACATTGCTGGTATACGGCATCAGCAATATATTACTAGTATATACCGGGTGGAACATCATACCTGTGTACATAGACGATTAACATGAAAAAACAGTTTTCCGTGCGCATTGCTCCCCAAATTATTTAGCCAAAAATGCTTCAAATAAATGTTGTAGAGCATAAAATTCTGCATCTAAATCAATAAACAGAATTACATTTACATGCGTTATAACGACAGAAATTAAATAAAAAATAAACATAAAAATTACGTTCAAAATATCAAATAGCCGTGGAAGTGAAACAAAAATAGATAGATGCTTGACGTTTGACAGATCTCCTGATTTAACACCTAGCGATTTTTTATGGGGTCATCTTAAATGTAAAATTTATAAGCAACGCCACCCAAATATTAATTCTTTGAGAGAAGCTATCGTGGAAAAGTGCGCCTTAATCACAAATAGGCAGCTCGCTAATGTACGACATTCCTTCTACAATAGACTTGGTTATTGCTTGGCTGAAAATGGAGGTTTATTTGAATATTTATTGTAATAATAAATTGTAGTGATTATTTTATTGAGAGAATTATTGTTTGATATTTGAATTATAATAGATAGGTTATAATTTTTACATGACCAACCCTATAAGAAATAAACGTTTCATTGAAATGTACAATTGTTTATTTATTATTAAATTGTAATCATAGGTATGGAGTTTTTTGTATGAATTTTATTGAATGATTAATTTGTCGGGGGTAAAATATCAAATAGACAGAAAAACGTCAAGCATTTATCTATTTTTGTTTCACTTCCATGGCTATTTGATATTTTGAACGTAATTTTTAATATTATTTTATTTAATTGCTGTTGTTACAACGCATGTAAATGTAATTCTGTTTACTGATTTAGATGCAGAATTTTATGCTCTACAACATTTATTTGAAGCATTTTTGGCTAAAATAATTTGGGGAGCAATGCGCACGGACAAACTGTTTTTTCACGTTAATCGCCTATGTACACAGGTATGATGTTCCACCCGGTATATGATTGAAACTACCTTTTTTTTTTTTTTTTTTTTTTTTTTTTTTTTTTTTTTTTTTTTTTTTCCTTGGTGGGGGAAATGCTGTTACGCACGTTTGTGTGGGACTCGCCTGTCGTTTGACCATACCCACTAAAACCTAACCACCAATATACATGGGGTGTATGCAGCCCGTAGAACTACCTCTCGGCATTACTTTCCAGGCTGCCCCCTCTTCTACTCAGCTTGGGTGTTCCGCTGAGGTCGTCGTCAAATCCGGTTATGTCGCTGTTCTTGTTCTCGGTCCTTTTCGGCTTGCTCTTTCTTCCGCATTACTGCGTTAGCAAGCCGTTTTATGGCGGACCAGTTTTCCTCCCCCTGCAACATCAGATGTACTATGTTGTCAGGGTTTATGCTAGTATTGAGTTCCTCCTCCGCTACTGTCCTTTCAGTTGTCCATTCAGGGCAGTAGAAGAAGGTGTGCTCGGCAGAATCCTCCCCTAGATGGCAGTAGGGGCAGGTTGCCGAGTCCCTTCTTCCTATCTTTTTGAGATAGGCTTCAAAGGAACCGTGACCACTAAGTAGCTGTGTGAGGTGGAAGTCTAGCTCACCATGCTTCCTATCCTTCCACCCTTTTATTTCCGGGATGAGTCTCCTCGTCCACTCTCCCGTGGCTCCTGAATTCCACCTGGTTTGCCAGGCACTCATCGTGGCTTCCTTGATGGTTTTAGTCTCTTCTTTTGTCTTGCGGTACGTTGCCTCCCTCTCTTGGACCAACAGGTCTATAGGGATCTGTCCCGACAGGACTTGAGCTGCCGCTGTCGATACAGTCCTATATGCACTGCAAATCCTTAATGCCATTTGCCGCTGTACTCGCTCGTATATGGTTCTATATTTCGCGAGTAGCATGGTCTTACTCCAAATCGGGGCTGCGTACAGTAGTATGGAGTTAACTACTGCACCCAGTATCCGTCTCTTTGTTGCGGCTGGTCCTCCTATATTCGGCATGAGCCGAGAGAGGTTTCGTACCGCTTCTCCTGCTTTTTTGACAGTGCGGATTACGTGTTCCCGCATTTTTTGGTCTTTATCCCAATGAACACCGAGATATTTAATACTGGATGACGTCTGGATCACTTGGTCCTGGACTGTGATGTCCATTTCCAGAAGTGTCCTTCTGCCAGCCAGTATTACTGCCTCCGTCTTCTCTGGTGCCACTTGCAAACCCTTATTTTCGAGCCATGTAATGATGGTCTCTACCGCTACTCTGATCTTTAGTTCCAGTTCGGCTTCGGTCCATGCTGTGACCACGATGCCGATGTCGTCCGCGAAACCTATTGCGGTTGCTCCGTCGGGCAGTTCTATCTCGAATATCCCATCATACATGATGTTCCATAAGAGAGGCCCGAGCTTGGAGCCTTGTGGTACGCCGCACTTCATCGGTAGGGTTTTATCCCCGATCGAGATCTTTCTGTTCTCAAGGTAACTTCTCGTGACCTTGACTAGATAGGGGCTGATGTTTTTGCCTATCATTGCCTCTATAATGTATATCCAGCTTGCGCTGTTGAAGGCATTTCTAATGTCGAGTGTCACGAGAACACAGAAACCTCTTGTGTTTCGAGATCTAGTTCCCTTTTGGAGGCAGGTTATCACCTCTTTCATTGCATCCGTGGTGCACAGTCCTTTTCTAAAGCCGAACTGCTGCTTTGACAGACCCCCCTTGGCTTCGAGCTCTTGGTTGATTCTGTCACAAATCAACTGCTCACCAATTTTGCCTAGCGTGTTAAGTAGGCAAATGGGCCGGTATGAGGGCAGGGCTGTCGTATCCTTTTTTGGCTTTTCTATCAGAACTAGTCTGGTCTGTTTCCAGTCAGACGGAAACTCTCCTGTCGAGATTATGTTGTCCATAATCTCCAGGAAGGTCTCCTTGTGTTCTGATACGGCAACTTTAGCGATCTCAGGTGGAATTTGATCAGGGCCAGCCGCTTTCCCGTTCTTGAGCCTAGAGACTGCATGCAAGAGTTCTGCTTCCTCAAATGGGGGTGGGGGGGATGGAAGGTGTTCTACCATTGGTCCCCAGTCCACCGGCGCTACTTGAGGAAACAGTCCCCTTGCTATCTCTAGTTGTTGGTCAACATCAAGTTTGCCTTGTGTTTTGATTTTCCCAACCACGATCCTATATCCTAGACCGAAGACATCCTGGTCAAGGTCCTGTAGGACCTTATTCCAGGAGTTTCGTTTTGCGTCTAGGATAGCCTTTCTTAAAGTTCTTCTTGTTGTCTTATACTCTTCCCACTTTCTCTGCTTTTCCTCGTCTGTGGAGGAGGCTCTCTTGTTGGTATTTGTGGAACTCCTACGGGCCTTGAGGCATTCCTTGCGGAGGTTGCCAACTTCCGTAGTCCACCAGTAGGCCTGAGTTCTATTGCCTTTTGGAGCTCTCCTCCGTGGGAAGCTTCTTTCGCACGCCTTTACTACGTTGTTCGTAAAGGCGGCTGCACTTGGTGTTCTTTGGTCAGTCTCCTGGATTTCTGCCAGTTCGTGTTTGAAGCTTGGCATAAGATCTTCGGAGACTTTCCAACCGGTAGGCTTAAAGTTTGATCCCTGGTTGGGGTTTATCGCTACTTGCAAGTCAAACTTGATCATCTTGTGAAAGCTCAGGGTCTCCTCTTCCAGGGTTTCCCATCGCTGTATCACATTTATGTCCTTGGTCATAGTAAGGTCCAGTACTGACTCCTGGGTCCTTCTAACAAAGGTAGGTGTTGTACCTATGTTGACCACTACCAACTGGTGTTGTGACATCCAGTCAGCCAAGGTTTCTCCTCTTCCATCTTGTTTATCACCCCAGATGTAGGATTTCGCGTTGAAATCCCCTCCGAGTATGACTTTTCTTCGTACCTGTCTGATACTACTGCCCAGCTCTTCTAGGAAGGATTCGAAGGTGTTAACGTCCACATTAGGTGAGATGTAGCAACTGTATATCCTGTATACATCTACCTCAACCCATGTGAAGCCCTTCCCACTTCCTTGATCTTTAATGGGGATGCCTTTGTTGAGCATAATTACAGCGGTGTCCATGTCCTTGTCTGTGAGCCAGAGGTGTTGTTTGGCTAGGGACTTATTTGGTTCGCTTATAATTAATACGTCAACTCCCCTTTCCATCGCAGATGACATGACGATATCCTGTGAATCCCGCATCCTGCCCGTGTTTATTTGCAGGCATTTGATTGCGGGATTTGACCTCGTGGTGTTACTGGTCATCAGAGTATGACACACTCCGGGTCGCAGCTTGCTGGGCTACCAAGGTAGCTTCGCTCGGCTGCTTCCTTTCGCTGCCTTTCCGTCGTCTGGATATACGTCAGTCTCTTTTCTTTGATGTAACCTTCGAGGACTTGGAGGTCTTCCTCCGCCTCCTCTCCGGTTACTCCTTGTGAGCAGCAGTACCTCAGGTACACTTCCCTGACCTTCTCCACATCCTCAGGGAAGCCCATTGCTCTCAGCTTTACCTTGACTGACACGAATGTCTGTCCTTGATAGTGGCCGCTTCTGTTCTTGCACAGGTATGCCAGATAGAGCCTGGTCATATCGAAGACCGAAGCATTCGCCAGATGTCCTTCTAGTTGCATCTGGTTGATGCGAGTATAATCCCAAGGGATCTCGCATCCCCTCGCCTTAGGTGCTTGTGCTATAACTGAGCCGTTGTTGTCGCTCCCTGTTATGTTTGTACCGGCGGAAGCCCGGAGGCCCAGGGTCCCTGGTTCTCCGTGCAGGGTTCCGCCGTGCACGAACCTGATTTGCCTCAACGGTTCTTGAGAGGCTTTGCTGTTGTTACGTTCTTTTGCTTCGGCCTTTGCCAGTGCTCTATCTAGCACCTGCATACCGGACGTCTTAGGTCGTCTTGACATTGCTGGTTTTGGGTTCTTCCCCTTTCCCCGTAGCCTCAGGGGTTTTAGCCTTTTTGGCCGGGAGTGCCAGGGCTTTCCTGAACGCCGGGCATCTGGTGGTGTTGGCCGGGTGCCCCTTGGTGTTACAGATGGCACAAGCGCTTTCCATCTTACAATCCTTGCGGATGTGCCCTTCCTGGCCGCAGTTCCTACAGCACTTCGACCTGTCTGGTCCCGTGCATTTAGGAGCTGTGTGCCCCACATTCCAGCACCTGAAGCATGTTGTTAGCTTCTTGTCAGGAATGACCCTACATGCAGGCAAGCCAATTCTTATGGTCTTAAGTTTGACCAGCCTCTCCATGTCCTCTTTAGGTAAGTGGACAGTTGCGTTTTGGGTTCCTGCAAACCCTTTACGCAGAGAGGCAACGTGGATCCTGCCGGTCCCCTCCTGACCCAGCACTCCCTCAACCGCCTTTCTTACGTCCTCCATGGAGGTCAAGACCTCCATGTCCTTAATATGCACGGTTGCCTCCGGCTTTTGTCTGGGGGCCTTAACCTTATCCTTGCCTAGCTTGTGCTGCAAGGCTTTATGGATAGGGTCCGCCTCCCCTCCGTTTCCTTTGGTCATGGTAAGGACTAGGTCTCCGGATTTGGATTCGCGTACACCGCGAATCGTGCTTCCGAGGCCCTTTGTTGCCAATTCCTCCTTCACTGCCTTGAGGGTGCTAGCGTACGTAGCACCCTCGGCCTTTCTGACGACGATGGCGTCCGTGCCCGCCTTCTTCGTCTCCACCTTCCTCTTTTCTTTGCCTCCGGGCTTTACATGGATGGATACCTCGACCATGTGTTTGGCCGCTGTCTCCTCCAGTATTACCCGAAGGTCCGCTAGCTTCCCGGACAGTTGTTCGTCCCAGGGTAGGGCTAGCTTCTTTCTGTTGTTCTCAGCTACATTGCTGAGAACCTCTTCCGCTCTTTTGCGGAGCTCTTTTGCATCACCGTCGTCGATCCGGTAGATGGATCTCTTGATCGGCTCTTTCCCAGAGACCCATGTGGCCGTCTGCACGTTGGCCACGTCTCCTTCGGGGTCGGCAATCCCTTCAAACCTGTTCTTGAAGAGATGCTGGATCCCTCTCTCCATTTTGGGGTCGGCCTTTGATCTAATGACCGCAAGGTCCCAGTCCGAACTTAGGACGAGGGGACTCCCTTCGACGATTTTTGTGTGGGTAAACTTCGGTTTCACAGGTTTAACCGGTTTTCCCCACACCATGCCTGGCTCCGGCCATTGCGTGCTTGCCTCGCATGTGGCCGGTTTACCTGCTGTTTTTTGGGGCGACCTTTTGAAGTTTTTGGCCGCCCTTTCCTCCAGTAGCTCTTCTAACATGGCCTCGAAGCCTCCGTTTTGGAGTTTCGTGGCCACGATGGCTACCTTGTGGATTCCGTTTTTAACATCATTTCTGATGTTAGTCGCGGAACCCAGTGTTAGCGTCAGGTCGCTGATCTCTTGCAGCAGGTTCTGCACGCAGCCGACCATTTTATCTAAGGAAGCCTCTTCGTTAGAGGCTCCCGTCTCCTTTCTTTTCCGTTTGTAGTCTCCGGCGGGTCTCTCGCGACCCGTCGATAGACTACCTACCGATCCTGACCTATCTCTAAGTGTCGGTAGCTTTTCTAAGGGGATGACAGCCCTTTTAATCTCGGGAGGTGTCCTGCTCATCACAGAACTCCTCCTGAATGGTCCAGTTTGTTCAATCGCGGCCTGGGAACTACCGCCTCCAGAGGTTTGTTGACCCCTCCCACATCCCATGGGGTCGGCGTCGGTCACCGGGGCTTCCACCCGATCGGAACCAACGGCGGGATTGGTACCCGCGTGGGAATGTTTGTTTTTCAAACCTTCCATTACGATTTTTTCGTCTTTTCTGACGTTTTGCATTTTATACCTTCTGCCAGGTTTCCTCCTACAGCCGTCCCAACTAGGGAAACAGACGCTGTTGCCATGCCGCACCACTGGTGACAGTCGCATGGCGCCTTCCTTGGTGCGCTTTTAGTCAGGTTCTCGTCTAGGACGAGAACCGCTCAAGCCCCCCCACTACGTCAAAGTAGCGCACCCCGGGGGGGGATTGAAACTACCTAATATTTATTATTGTTTGCAGGTTTGCCAACAAGGTTATGCTACAGAACCAAAAGGAACTCCAGGAAAAATATTAATTTTGACAGTTTTTATTACTTTAATATTTTTATTTACTGCGTATACTGCTTACACTGTTGTACTATTTCAAGCTACTTCTGATGACATTAAATCTTTAAAAGATTTATACCATTCTGATATAGAATTGGGCATCGAAAATACTTCTTATTATAGGGATATGTTTCCTGTACGTATATAAACTTACATATCATTTTGCTGTTACAAAATAAATCATTTACAGGCTAAACTGTACTTGACGGACAAACCTGAAGTTGGCTGCAGGCAGAGGCGGATCCAGACTTCGAATTAGGGGGGTGGGGGTCATGGATTGAATTTTGTCTCGGGGTAGGGGGGTATTACCCATCTTCTAAATATAAAAATCATTTGTATTTGCTCATATTATATTCCTGCTTTAAATAATTTCTACAATCACATTAAATTGTCTTTGGAATCGCTTTAAATCACAATAAATCATTTTTTCACCTCAAAAAATTTCTCTAAGAACGCCAGCACTTTTTAAATCATAAAGTTTCAATATGAGGTAGATGGCTCAGTGGTATCGAGTCGGCCTGTGGATCTTGAGAACCCTAGTTCGATCCCCACAGCCGACAAACAATTTTCACCAATTTTAAAAAAATCTACACCTGTGGCTCCCTCTCCACTAATATCTTTGAGGGCCGTGATTTGACGGCTGGTAACCGCACTTCACGCGACAAAATATATCACTTACCGAGATCTGCTTAGGCAGAGTGCCACACCCAGTAATGGGTAAAAGGCGTGATGATATATTTATTTATTTATTTAAGTTTCAATATCTAAACGGTTCTTCGATAGAATACAAAAATTATTGAATTAGAAGTTGATTTTCTAAGTGCAAATGTCGGTAGTCACATATTTGACTAGGTCTTAAATAGAATACCTCTCCCGTCTGCGGGTCGAAATAATATCCCCACAAAATATTGGTTTTTGGCTATTTATTAGAATAATGAATCAAACAATAGTTCTTAATTATCTTAGAATTTTAAGTTCTTAGATAATATTTTCTATTTAATTTGTTTCACAAATTGAGTTATCGTAAATAATGACATCATTATTATGTATTAGGGCTAACATTTAAAAAAAAAAGTCCATGCTTAGGGGGGGTCATGACCCCCATGACCTTCCCTCTGGATCCGCCACTGGCTGCAGGTCGCTAGTAATCTATCGGACATTTCAAGAACTAATGGGTATGACGTCACTTCTTGCGAGACACGCAAATATAGATGCGTGACCTCCGTAGGTCCTGGAGGTTGATTCTGTATCTTGCGTGAGCAGTTGCGTGATTAAATTTGCGTTAGTACAATGTATGACGTCACCGATTCTTTTCTGGTGTTGATCATAGGGAATTCCGTGCTTTACGTTTTCGCGCCAAGTTTAGTGTTGGTAATGGTTTTGAAACTAGAACTGTCAGTTGCAATCACATGTCATTGTTTGTCAACATCGTTTTGTAGTTTTTTTTATACGATTTTATTATGGCAGAAGATAGAAAACGTGATATGAACGCTACAGAGGAGCAAAAACAAATTTTAATAAACTTTATGGCGGATATGACGTTGATAACGCAAAATGACAAGAAAGTAAAACACAAACATAATGTTAGAATGAGACAGGTAGTGTCACAAGTAAGAAACAGGAGCTACGGAGGTCACGCATCTATATTCGCGTGTCTCGCAAGAAGTGACGTCATACCCATTAGTTGTTTAAATGTCCGATAGATGGTTTACTATATGCATGTGACATATCTGTGTGCCGCAAGTAGTCACGCAAGACACATAATCAGGCTCCTGTCTTATTCGAACATTATGTTTGTCTTTTACTTTCTTGTCATTTTGCGTTATCAACGCCATATCTGCCATAAAGTTGATTAAAATTTGTTTTTGCTCCTCTGTAGCGTTCATATCACGTTTTCTATCTTCTGCCATAATAAAATCGTATAAAAAAAACCACAAAACGATGTTGACAAACAATGACATGTGATTGCAACTGACAGTTATAGTTTCAAAACCATTACCAACACTAAGCTTGGCGCGAAAACGTAAAGCACGGAATTCCCTATGCTCGACACCAGAAAAGAATCGGTGACGTCATACATTGTACTAACACAAATTTAATCACGCAAGTGCTCACGCTAAATACAGAATCAACCTCCTGGGGAAAACGGCAGTTCGAACGTTACAAGTTCGTCA
Organism: Pterostichus niger; assembly: GCA_947425015.1. Classification (NCBI taxonomy): domain Eukaryota; kingdom Metazoa; phylum Arthropoda; class Insecta; order Coleoptera; family Carabidae; genus Pterostichus; species Pterostichus niger. Next base: position 7,397,214 of record OX380352.1, read on the forward strand.
TAAGAAACAAGCGGTTTGTTACTTTTTACCATAAAAATACGTTCTATACTAGGTCAGGCATGGTTAGTGGTGTTTATTATTTTTAAAAAACATCCGACTTTGCTAACAAAACGTTTTTATAAAAAGTAAAAAATAAACACTTGGCTATGTTTCACAAAATTTTATACTTTTTATTAAACCTTGTTTCACCAAGTGTTGGATGACAATTAATTTTGTTTTTGTTGTTATTTAAATTGCTATTGCGTAGCTTTCTCTTTTTTTCGGTAGATGGCATGACCAGTTCCACAGAACTTCTCATGCAGGGATGTGCGCGTAGTCTACTGCAAGTAATCTACGCCATTCTCTACGTGTAAACAATCATGTAGTCTACGTCTTCATTTTTCATGTATACAATGTAGACTATGTAGACAATGAAAACACCTGTGTTCACTTAAGTCAGATTAGAAATTTTATCCCTAGAACTAGGGAATTTTAAAAGTTGGTAGAGATTTTTATTATTATTCTAGGGATTACATGAAAACAAATTAGTTGTGCTGGGCGAAACGTTCAAAATTTGTCAACTGGTTACTGTTAAAAATAGCGCCAAAGAAAACTCCGTCTGGTGAGATGGCGCGTTGATCGATTTTTAAAATATGACAGTTCGCCCAAGACCCAAGACAGACATTCGTCTAGTAATGTACGAGCACTTGCTTTATTAGTTTTATTATATAAAGACCGATAATGACCCGAGCTCACGAATACGAATACATGTAATGTTACAAAGGAATAAATTTAGGTTATGTTGAATTTTACAACTGTCAGATGCATTATCTACATTGTTTACATTGTCTACGTCGCTAGAACTGTCGACGTATTGTCTACGTGTAAATGTAGACAATTAAAGATTACACGTAGATGCACATCTCTGGTCATAAGAAACAAGCGGTTTGTTACTTTTTACCATAAAAATACGTTCTATACTAGGTCAGGCATGGTTAGTGGTGTTTATTATTTTTAAAAAACATCCGACTTTGCTAACAAAACGTTTTTATAAAAAGTAAAAAATAAACACTTGGCTATGTTTCACAAAATTTTATACTTTTTATTAAACCTTGTTTCACCAAGTGTTGGATGACAATTAATTTTGTTTTTGTTGTTATTTAAATTGCTATTGCGTAGCTTTCTCTTTTTTTCGGTAGATGGCATGATCAGTTCCACAGAACTTCTCATGCAGGGATGTGCGTGTAGTCTACTGCAAGTAATCTACGCCATTCTCTACGTGTAAACAATCATGTAGTCTACGTCTTCATTTTTCATGTATACAATGTAGACTATGTAGACAATGAAAACACCTGTGTTCACTTAAGTCAGATTAGAAATTTTATCCCTAGAACTAGGGAATTTTAAAAGTTGGTAGAGATTTTTATTATTATTCTAGGGATTACATGAAAACAAATTAGTTGTGCTGGGCGAAACGTTCAAAATTTGTCAACTGGTTACTGTTAAAAATAGCGCCAAAGAAAACTCTGTCTGGTGAGATGGCGCGTTGATCGATTTAAAAAATATGACAGTTCGCCCAAGACCCAAGACAGACAATCGTCTAGTAATGTAGGAACACTTGCTTTTTCAGTTTTATTATATAAAGACCGATAATGACCCGAGCTCACGAATACGAATACATGTAATAGTTATAAAGGAATAAATTTAGGTTATGTTGAATTTTACAACTGTTAGATGCATTATCTACATTGTTTACATTTTCTACGTCGCTAGAATTGTCGACGTATTGTCTACGTGTAGATGTAGACAATTAAAGATTACACGTAGATGCACATCTCTGTTCTCATGTCATCTTACCGTTTGTTAGAGATCTTATTCTCTGCTGGCACAGTTCTTCGTCACCAGCTTCTTCACGTGAACTTTGTTCTAGGTGAAGAAGTGAGTTATACCATACTGATGAGCTCTAATAAGAGCGAAACGTGTCTATGGTTACTAACTGTGCTGGCCAGCCTCTGACGATGCCCTCATAAGGTGACTTGGAGGCTGAATTTTGTGAAACTTAGCCAAGTGTTTATTTTATACTTTTTATTAAACCTTGTTTCACCAAGTGTTGGATGACAATTAATTTTGTCTTTGTTGTTATTTAAAACGTTTTTAAATTATCTTGACATTCAAATTTGCCGGGTTTTTCTATGTTCGACTTGTGCCGATTTCACCAAAAGTCACTAGCGACTCGCAGCCAACTTCAGGTTTGGCCGTCAACTGCGGTTTTACCCATTTACAAGACAATCATTAATCTGCAAACTCCTTCAAATCATTTATAAAACAATTATTGTAGCGATACACAGAACCACTACGTAAAAAGATTTACGAAAACAAAATTGCACCAAAAGGACAAACACCTCGTTTCTTTCCCTTGAAAGAAGGCATTGCTAAAATGAGAAAAGAATATTTTGCATTTCATATCGATGAAATATCTGGATACAAAGTTATTCATGATACTTTCCTGGAAAGCGAAAAGTGTGGACTGAGGGAAATTGGATTTCTGTACGAAAGTAATCCTTGGATTGTATCTCCAAAGAATGTTCCATTCAAAGAAATATTTACTATCGGGTAAATAATCAAATATAAACTGTATTTACCTAATTCCGTTATGAAAAGTCTTGTTTTACATGAATTTTTGAGGTTATGAAATGTCAACTGTCATTCAAGAGTTATGTAAGGAATTGTTTACATAACTAGTTACGTAATGAATGTTGACATTTTGAACTTTCTCAAAATACAAATAACGGAAAAAACTATGTATGAAAATGTTTAGGATTATATACATTGAATAATGTTTCTGGTATGAAACAGTTGACGGGCAAATTAGCAGATTCTTCGATATCAGAAGGAAGGTCTGTCTCGGATTCAGAACTCATTTTCAATGATGACATAAGCTTTAAATTTAAACATTTTATTCATTTATTTTCACGGCAACACTTTGGTAATTTTGAAATATACTGAGCTGTCATACACCTAGAATTTTATGTATTTTAAACATTATTTTAGCGGAATTAGATAAAATACGTTATGAAAACGTGATAGTTTGACTCACATAATTTGCAAAACTTGCTTCGCTCGGTTTGGCAAATATTATATTCATCAACCTTTTCATAACTGCTTACGTAAATAACTATTACATCCATCTAAGTAGTAATTACAATTCGCACACTATAATTAACAATTTGAAGCATTCTAAAATCCAAATTTAATAAATAAGAGAATGAATGAGCAATGACATTTGTAGAAAAACCAAAAAAATTATTATTATATCTATATTTTTTATATATTGTAGTTTTATAAACTTTTATAATGGGTATAAGGCGTGGTGATATATTTATTTATTTTACAAACTTTTAGTTTATGTCAAAACATCAAAAATTTTTAATTTTGAGGTTACATTTAATTTTCGCTGGTGTAATTTGTACTTCACTTCAACTGTCATCTCGGAAGTGGTGCAATTTTCGTCTTTATCGACACACATTTAAAATTTGATATATTTATTACAAACAATTATTTTTATAATATATTTGTTATTAAAAACTTGCCTAAATATTTTTTTACGGTGAATTCGATTATATTTAATAATTTTAATACTTTTAAATATATTTTAACGCCAGTTATTATTAAAATTGAACAATTTTACTTTAACTTTAGACCTTATGTCCTCTATACATTAGTTTTCAAGTATTTTTTACGCGATTTTCGATCTTATGTCTATGGCACACTGGTCGATGAGCGTCGATGAGCATCGATGAGCTTTTCAATGAAACAACAGAACGCACCCTTCATTGACAAACAATAATAGCTTCTAAAGTTGAGAAAGAAAAACTAAATTTCAAAAATATGCTAACGTGAAATGAGACACAAAAGATACGAGTGAAATGAGATACGTTCGTTTCATCGATGAGCTCTTCGATGGAAATAGAGGAGCCTCTAATTTTCGTCGATGACGGGTGCGTTCTGTTGTTTCATCGAAGAGCTCTTCGACCACTGTGCCATAGACATTATGTATTTCTTATTCAGCCTAAAATTGTTTTCATTTTAAAGTTAGTTTAATTTTCGCTGGTGTAATTTGTGCTTTACATCAAGTGTCATCTTGGAAGTGGTGCATTTTTCGTCTTTATTGACACACGTTTAAAATATGAACTATTTTTAACCAAAAAAGGAACTAGGTAAATATATTTTTTACGGTGAATTGAATTATATTTAATAATTTTAATACTTTTCAATATATTTTAACGCCAGTTATTACTTGAAATTGATTAATAGTTTTACTACCACTTTAGACGTTATGTCCTCTATACATTAGTTTTGAAGTATTTTTACACGATTTTCCATCTTATGTATTTCTCATTCAGTGTAAAATTGTTTTCATGTTAAAAACTTGTCATTTTGACGTTTAGTTTAATTTTCGCTGGTGTAATTTGTGCTTCACTTCAACTGTCATCTTGGAAGTGGTACAATTTTCGTCTTTATTGACACACGTTTAACATTTGAACTTTTTTAACCAAATAAATATATTTGTTATTAAAAACATAAAGAAATATTTATTTTAAAGTTAACTATATTATATTTAATAATTATAACACTTTTGAATCTGTTTTACCGACAGATATTGAACAGTGTTACTGCCATTTTCGACTTTATGTACTATATATGTTAGATTTCAAGTATTTTCATGCAAGTTTCAACCTTATAACCATGTACATTAGTCGCAAAGTTATGCATTTCTCATTCTGTGTATTTTCATTTTGACGTTTCGCTTAAATTTCGCTGGTGTAATACTTGGAAATGATGCAGTTTTCGACTTTATCGACACACGTTTGACATATGATGGAGTGTTATTTTCAACTATATATATACTAGTAATATATTGCTGATGCCGTATACCAGCAATGTTATTTAACCGAAAAAGGAAAGAGAGTGAGATATATGTTATCTTACCTTTATCCATACTTGCTTCAAAATGCGCATGCCCGTAATACTGGAATACTATTGACTAATAACGAAGTGGGAGAGACATTGCAAATATGTCGAGCTCTCTTCCTCACCGCTTGTGTGAATTTGAATTAGTCTGTTTGCTACATTTGTTTGTGACTATCTTCTTCGTTATTATTATGCCAGTCAGTTGTTATTTGTGTTTTTCAAAATCTCCTCAAGTTAGTTCAGATGGTTAAATGATTTAATAATCGGAATGTTAAATATTTTTATTTACATGCGAATGATTTTGTTCACAGTTTTCCTAAAAACAAGGCAATATGTAACTTATGGAAAAATATGAATCAATAATTTAATATGTACTGCTATATTAGTCGATATGACCTTTAATTGATAAAATATTTTCAACAAATTTAAAATATGGCGCTAGATTTGAACATGCTAGAAATTGACGTCAACCAATCGTACTCCAGTATTACGGGCATGCGCATTTTGAAGCAAGTATGGACAAAGATAAAATAGCATATATCTCACTCTCTTTCCCTTTTCGCTTTTGGACCCAGTGTCAGCAATATGTTACTAATACATATATGTTTTCAACAAACTTTCTAGTTTAATTTCTTTCAGGTATCGTAAACTGACAGATAGCGGTTTATTTAGAAGAGAAACAAAGAAGCGAATATCCCAAAAACCTGAGTGTACTAGTCAAGGAAACAATTTTAGAAGTGCTGGAATACTTGATCTCTACTCTGTTTATATGTTACTTGTAATCGGTGTAGTCTCCTCTATCCTAATTATGATTTTAGAACTTTGTTTTTATAAATTTTTAGGAAGATATAAAAGTAATAATTAAATGTTAATTAATGTTAGATTTTGCATTCATTCTTCACTCGGGAAATAGTTGTAACACAATAGTAGCGCCACAGATTCACAAGATAGTTCAAGTAGTTCTCAAATAGCAAGTTTATGGTCAGTATTATGAACTAGATCACTAAATAAAATGATCCGGGTCGTTGGTATAAGACAGAAGTATACCTGCTCGCTGCGCCGTTACGATTTCTAGATGCACCTCGGTCAATTTCCGATAATATACGAATAAACCCGATTTGATGACCAACTTCCTAATTGGCGCTATTTAAAATTGTAAACAGTCAGAAATATATTTACTTAATTCCGTTATGAAAAGTCGTGTTTTACATGAATTGTTGAGGTTATGAAATGTCAATTGTCATTGAAGAGTTATGTAAGGAATTGTTTACATAACTAGTTACGTAATGAATGTTGACAGTTTGAACTTTCTCAAAATGCAAATAACGGAAAAAACTATTTATTAAAATGTTTAGGATTTATATACATTGAATAATGTTTCTGGTATGAAACAGTTGACGGGCAAATTAGCAGATTCTTCGATATCAGAAGGAAGGTCTGTCTCGGATTCAGAACTCATTTTCAATGATGACATAAGCTTTAAATTTAAACATTTTATTCATTTATTTTCACGGCAACGCTTTGGTAATTTTAAAATATACTGAGCTGTCATAAACCTAGAATTTTATGTATTTTAAACATTATTTTAGCGGTATTAGATAAAATACGTTATGAAAACGTGATATTGTTTGACTCACATAATTTACTAAACTCGCTTCGCTCGTTTTGGCAAATGTTCGTCAAACAATATCAACCTTTTCATAACTGATTACGTAAATAACTATTATTTTAAAATGTCTATTAAGTGTTTTGTTACCTATTTATGCGGGAACTTATTATAAATAACTTTAGTTGCAACAACAAGTAATTAATTAACTAATGTAATACACAACTTTAAACAGACCGGTCGTTTGAATAATTCCTTCGTTTTGCGCTTCGTGAATGTTCGTAAACCCGAGTATTTCCGAGTTGGGAGGGCAAATGCCGAACAGCTCACGTGTTCCACTAAACGACGAATCAGAATCATGATGTGTTGGGTGGAGGGGGGGTGGGGGTGGTTGTGCTTGTTAAGGGAACCAAGGTCAACAACTCTCAGTTACTATAATATATAAATTTGTAAGAAAATCTGTATGTACTTTAATTAAATAATCAATTAATCTGAAACCACTCAATTTTCTTTATAATTATCTAATTACCTTAATTATAAGTTACAGTTGCACAATGTTTCTACTAACTATGTTTGCTCATAATTAGTTAAAGCTCTAATTAGACTAATTAAAGGTCGTCATAATATAAAAGAAACACATTTTTTATTTTAATCTTTTAAAAATGTTTGTTTCTTTATTACTTATACATTAGTTAACAGTTTTTCAAGAAATATATGCTGAAAAAAAATTATTGTAGTTTTTAGTGATGGAATCATTAATTGTTGTAATTTTTAATTGATATAAGTTTTATTGTTATGATTTTTCAGTGCTGAAATCCTTCATTGTTGTATTTTTAATTGTTGTATTTTTTCATTCTTGTAGGTTTTTAATTGTTGTAATCTTTCATTATTAGAATCTTTTAAATTGTAATTTTTCATTGTTAGAATTTGTCATTATTGCAATTTTTAATTGTTGTTGTACATGCCAAAAATAATTTATTTATTTATTTATGTTACGTTGTACAACAGGAACTTAATCCCAATTACAGTACAGAGTCCGCACTCACCGAGCCGCAGTGTAGTAGTTCATATAATTTTTAGCTTGAGTGAGATTCGAACTTGGGATCTCCGAATTAGAATTCCGTGTCGCTATCCACACCACCGTCAAGAAGAAAGTCATTCTTCTTTTGATATACAATAACTATTTTTAAAATTGCTTTATCCCGTATTTATTTTATCATTTCAAATCGCGCCAAAATTTGAAGTAAAATAATTGCTGTGTGTGAAACGGGCTGCGCCCGCAATGCCATCTATTATTTTTATGGTGAAATATAGGAATATAACCTCAAAATCATGTGTCAAAATTTGACAGCTGTCTAATTGCTACATAAACATTTTTAAATATAACTTCAATCCACTAAATTTAATTTAAATTGTAATAATATTTTTTAGAAATATACCGAACCTTTGCGCAAACAAATGTATGAAAACAAAATTGCTCCAAAAAAACAACAAGCTCATTACTTTCCGCTGAAAGTAGGCATTGCTAGAATGAGAAAAGAATATTTTGCCTTTCATATCGATGAAATTTCTGGATATAAAGTTATTTATGATACAGTCCTGGAAAGCGAGAAGTATGGACTGAAGGAAATAAATAATATTTTTGAAAATAATCCCTTCATTGTTTCGCCGAAAAATATTCCGTTTAAAGAAATATTTATTGTTGGGTTGGTATTGATATTTTAAAAGTTCCTAAATTATAAAAAGTCCCGCAGATTTATGACGTTCTTAATGACATATCTTTCAGATATTGTAAACTGTTAGAGAGTGGATTGTTTCGGAGGGAATTAAAGAAAAGAATATCGCATAGACCGGTGTGTACAAGTCAAGGAAACAATTTTAGAAGCGCTGGATTTATTGATCTTTATTCCGTTTATATGCTTCTAGTAGTCGGTGTTATCTGTTCAATATTTGTTTTGAGTTTTGAAATAGTAACTTATAAATTTATGGGGTAGGTGGCTCGAGTCGGCCTGTGGATCTTGAGAACCCTGGTTCGATCCCCACAGCCGACAAACAATTTTCACCAATTTAAAAAATCTACCCCTGTGGCTCCTCCTCCACTAATATCTTTGGAGGCCGTGATTTGACGGCTGGTAACCGCACTTCACGCGAAAAAAATATATCACTTACCGAGATCTGCTTAGGCAGAGTGCCACACTCAGTAATGGGTAAATGGCGTGATGATATATTTATTTACTTATTTTAAATTTATTGGAATATGTAAACGTAACAATTAAATATGATAAATTTTCCAATGCTTTTGGGAAATTAAAATTTTTTATTGTTGTTAATTTTCATAATTACAAATATTTTAATGTTTTCATTGTAGTAATTTTACATTGTTGTAATTTTTCATAATCATTATTTTTTCATTGTTGACATAATTAATTCTTGTAGGTTTTTTAACTGTTGAATTCTATCATTGTTGTAATCTTTTATTGCTAGAATCTTTCATTGTTGTAATTTTTCATTGTTGTGCTCTTTCATTGTGGAAATCATAAATTTTTGTAATTTTTTTATTGTTGCAATCATTCATTATTGTAATTTTTCATTGTTGAAATTTCTCTTTATTATAATTCTTCATTGTTGTGCTCTTTCATTGTTGAAATCATAAATTTTTGTAATTTTTTTATTGTTGCAATCATTCATTATTGTAATTTTTCATTGTTGTAATATTTTATAGTTAGAATCTTCCATTGTTATTTGTTTTCATTATTGGGATCTTTCATTGTTAAAATAAATAATTCTTGTAATGTTTTTATTGTTGTAAATTTTATTCTTGTAATTTTTCATGGTTGAAATTTCTCTTTATTATAATTCTTCATTGTTGTGCTCTTTCATTGTTGAAATCATAAATGTTTGTAACTTTTTATTGTTGGAATCATTCATTATTGTAATTTTTCATTGCTGTAATATTTTATTCCTAGAATCTTCCATTGTTATTTGTTTTCATTATTGAAATAATTAAATTTTGTAGAATTTTTAATTGTTGGATTATTTAATTATTGTAATTTTTATATTGTTGTAATCTTTTATAGCTAGAATCTTTCATTGTTGTGATTTTTAATAGTTGGGATCTTTCATTGTTAAAATAAATAATTTTTGTAATTTTTTATTGTTGTAATTTTTATTTTTGTTATTTTTCATTTTGAAATTTGTCTTTATTATAATTTTTCATTGTAATGTTTTTATTGTTGGAATCATTCATTATTGTAATTTTTCATTGTTGAAATCTTTTATTGCTAGAATCTTTCATTGTTGAGATATATCATTGTTAGAATTTTTCATTGTTGAAATAAGTAATTCTTGTAATTTTTTTATTGTTGGAATCATACTTTATTGTAATCTTTTATTATTAGAATCTTTCATTGTTGAGATATATCATTGTTGGGATTTTTTATTGTTGAAATAATTCATTCTTGTAATGTTTTTATTGTTGGAATCATTCATTATTGTAATTTTTTATTGCTAGAATCTTTCATTGTTGAGATATATCATTGTTGGGATTTTTCATTGTTGAAATAAATCATTCTTATAATTTTTTTATTGTTGTAAATTTTATTCTTGTAATTTTTTATTGTTTAAATTTGTCTCTATTATAATCTTCCATTGTTGAAATCATTAATTTTTGTAATTTTTTTATTGTTGAAATCATTCATTGTTAGAATTGTTGAATTTTTTCATTGTTGTTATCTTTCATTATTGGAATTTTTAATATTGCAATTATTCATTGTTACAATTTTTCACAATTTTAATATGTCATTGTTGTAATATTTCAATGTTGAAATCATTAATTGTTATATTTTTCATTGTTAAAATCTTTCATTATTTTCATTTTGCATTGTTGTAATCTTTCATTATTGGAATTTCTCATTGCAGTATTTTTCCATTATTATAATTTTTCATTATTATATAATTGTTTAATATTTTTACACAAATTTATAAAAAGATTTCTAACTTTTTTTAATAACACATATAAAATAATATAATTTATTATATTTACTAACTAAAATATGTAAAATTCATTAGTGCAAAATATACTTAAATATCTCTCTTAATTTTTGAGTTACAGTTATTCGAATTTACAGTATTTTTAATATAATTTCTTGAGTTTCATTCTTCCGCTTTATTTTTAATTTAAAGTACAACTACTATCTAAAGCACAAGTACAATTTTTCTTGTCCAACTGTCAAAAATATTCAAATTATCTTATATTATTTACTGAACAATAATCACAAAAATTATACGTTGGTATTGAGAAGTCACAAACAAATTTTTAATCAATTCTACAAAATACAATTTAGACCAATTGTATCTATCTCTACTATATGTATTAATAATTCATTTAAATTAATATATTATTGTATTATTGATTGTATATTAAATGCGTCTTTCTAATCAAATAAACGCCTAAATACATAAATACATGTTGCAATTTTATTATTACAGGTTTGCCAACAGTACAGATCAATTTTGCAACTGTTTTTTGCATAATTACATATAAAAAAATAATAAAATAAATGGTACAAACAAAAAAACTAAAATCATAAAATATATAATTATTTTTTTGTGTATCCGTGCTCACGAATTCATTAAATATTTATTTCACACTTGTTCCTGAGCCAAGGGCGTACCATTTTTTTTTTTGGTTGAGTTTTATTTGCTAGTAAACAATAAATAAATAAAAATGACAAATTTTACTGACAACAATGAAAGATTACAACAATTATAAATTACAATAATGAATGATTTTAACAATGAAATCTTTGAGTAATAAAAGATCACAACAATAAAAAATTAAAACTATGAAATATTTTAACAATGGAAGATTACAATAATGAAAATTTACAACAATGAAAGATTCCAAAAATGAAAAATTGCAATAATGATAAATTTCAACAAATAAAAATTACAATAATGTATGATTCCAACAATGAGAGTTTTGAAGAATGAAATATTCTAACAATAAAAGATCACAATAAAAAAAATTACAACAATAAATATAAATAAAAAATAAATATATCATCACGCTTTTTACCCATTACTGAGTGTGGCACTCTGCCTAAGCAAATCTCGGTAAGTGATATATTTTTTCGCGTGAAGTGCAGTTACCAGCCATCAAATCACGGCCCCCAAAGATATTAGTGGAGAGGAAGCCACAAGGGCTGATTTAAAATAACAACAATAAAAGAAAATTGCAATAATGACAGATTACAATAATTAAAAATAATGAATTATTCCAACAATGAAAGATTCCAAAAATGAAATATTTCAACAATTGAAAATTGCACTAATGAAAGATTTAAACATTTAAAAGTTATTATCTTTTTGATTCATTTTCTGTTTTTACTATAGAGTGTCCAACTGCAATTGTGTGGAATTCAGTTTCAAAAACAAGTGCAGGTAGATACTCCCTTCCTTCCTCATCTTTTTTCTTCATTTTCAGATTTTACTATACAGTGTGTAACTGCAATTGTGTTAAATGTATTTTTAAACAAGCGCAGGCGATGCTGCCTTCATTTCTTATAGATTCGTTGTTAGAGAAGTGGGTGTAAGTGAAGATTTACGAAACAGGTGTACAGGAGCGAATGGATGAATGTTTTGATTTTGGTTGTGAGGAAAGAAAGAGTTCGTATGGAGGAAGTGTTAATGTGGTTGAAACGAGTATCGTGTATCAGGATGAGAATGTTGACGGGTTCGTGCTACCCCATTTAATGGAATATAGCGTGATGTTATGTATGTATGTATGTATGTATGTATAATGAAAGATTCTAATAATTAAAGTTTTGAACAATGAAAGATCACAACAATGAAAATGTACAACAATGAAAGAATTAAATAATGAAAGAATTAAATAATGAAAAATTACAACAATAAATGATTCTAACAATGAAAGAATCCAATAATGTAGATAAACAACAAATAAAAAATTTAATTATGAAAAATTTCAACAATGAATGATTCTAACAATGAAAGATCACAACAATAAAAATTACAACAATAAAAGAATTGAAGAATGACAAATTACAACAATGAATAATTCTAACAATTAAAGAAACCAATAATGTAGATTTACAACTAATAAAGAACTCAATTATGAAAATTACAATAATTAATGATTCTAACAATGAAAGAATCCAATAATGTATATTTACAACAAATAAAGAATTTAATTATGAAAAATTTCTACAATAAATAATTATAACAATAAAAGATCACATACAATGAAACATTACAATAATGAAAATATTTCAATCATATAAAATTACAACAATGAATGAATCCAACAATAAAAAATTACTATTTAATTATCATTTGTTGCCCGTATAGACATTCTACGGCACTGCCTTATAACACAAAACTAAATCTGTATTTCTGTCCGACTTATTCAAATTATCTACTAATATTTTATAAGACATAGAGCTTATATAAGCAGCTGATATATCGTCAGAAGAACTGACTTTCTAAAATGTTCGTATTTTCTGCAATCATAGCAGTCGCTATATTCCACAATTTCCATGAAATATTCGTACAGGGCAGTATTGAGGCAGAGATTAATATTGTTGGAGATTTTCTGGACATGGAACCATCGAAAAATTTAGTAGTTAGCGTGTATAGTTGTTGGGAAAAAAGTAATTTGAATAAAACTATTTTTTTTAATTTTAAAATAATTATTTTTTTCAGAATATAAACTGCAATTGTTAAACAAATTGTTGAAACAAAATTATATGTCTTCTGTTTTGGATTTGTATGAGCAGAATGTCAAAAATTATTATACAAACTTTAAACAAATGTTTATTTTGGATTTGGAATGTCAAAATTACTCCAGTATTTTATCAAAGGTAAAATATATATATATATATATATATATATATATATATATATATATATATATATATATATATATATATATATATATATATACAGGGCGGTGACTCGCTCAGCCGGTCATAGGACTTTAACATGGAAAATCAGTTTTTTGCAATTTCCTGCTTCCCTAATTATTTTAAGCAAAAACGCGTCAAATAAAAGTTTTAGGGCATCAAATTCTGCATCTAAATCAATAAACTTTTACGTGCTTTGTAACGACAGAAATTAAATATGAAAATGTTGGAAATTACGTTAAAAATATTGATAGCCATATTGAACAAAAAAATAAATAAATGCTTGACGTTTTATCTGTCAAAACATCAACGTTTGACGTTGTGACAGATAAAATGGCCAGCTCGATCACCGGATTTGTCACTTAATGACTTCTTTCTGTGGGGGTATTAAAAAAATGAAAATTACTAAAGTAGGCACCCAAATGTGGATTCTCTAAAACAAAGAATTTCAGAGGAATGCAGGAATATTACAGTCCGGCAGCTATCAAACATGCGCCCTAATTTTTTATTTTAGTTTAATTGTTATTGTGAAATTAAAATTAAATAAATAAACTGTTACTACTTAATTCTGAATGTTTTATAAAATATAACTATTTTCTCCTGCAGGTCCAACGTCAAACGTTGACATTTTATCTGTCACAACGTCAAACGTTGATGTTTTGGCACATAAAACGTCAAGCATTTATTTATTTCTTTTTGTTCAATCAATATTTTTAAAGTAATTTTCGACATTTTCATATTTAATTTCTGTCGTTACAAAGCACGTAAAAGTAATTCTGTTTAATGATTTAGATGCAGAATTTGATACCCTAAAACGTTTATTTGACGCGTTTTTGCTTAAAATAATTAGGGAAGCAAGGAATTGCAAAAAACTGATTTCCCATGTTTATCTTATGACCGGCTGGGCGAGTCACCACCCTGTATATATATTTCATAATGTTTCCATTAATTCGTAAAATATGAATTGAAGCACGAGAAATTAAATCTCGTTGATTGCATTTTCATATCTCGATTAGATTTTGATAGTTATTTACGTAACCAGTTATGATATTGTTTGACGAACATAATATTTGCCAAAACGAGCGAAGCGAGTTTTGCAAATTATGTGAGTCAAACAATATTATGTTTTCATAACGTATTTTATCTAATTCCGCTAAAATAATGTTTATAATACATAAAATTCTATGTTTATGACAGCTCAGTATATTTCAAAATTACCAAAGTATTGCCGTGAAAATAAATGAATAAAATGTTTAAATTTAAAGCTTATGTCATCATTGAAAATGAGTTCTGAATCCGAGACAGACCTTCCTTCTGATATCGAAGAATCTGCTAATTTTCCCGTCAACTGTTTCATACCAGAAACATTATTCAATGTATATAAATCCTAAACATTTTAATAAATAGTTTTTTCCGTTATTTGCATTTTGAGAAAGTTCAAACTGTCAACATTCATTACGTAACTAGTTATGTAAACAATTCCTTACATAACTCTTCAATGACAGTTGACATTTCATAACCTCAAAAATTCATGTAAAACACGACTTTTCATAACGGCATTAGATAAAAAATTTGAATTGAATTTCTCAAATTATTAGACAAATTTTCAATACTTTCGACTTATCTTCACTTCAAACTATAATTTATTATTTTTTTTCTTCTAGGCTAACGGAGAAAACCTGTTTGCTTCATCACACACGTGGTTATTATTTTCTAAAACACCAACAATCTTAAAACACATCACTCAAAATCTAATTCACTTTAATATATTTCTAAACAGCAACATAATCCTAATTCAAAAACTAAACGAAAATAAATATTTGTTGAGAGAAATATACAAAAGAAATAAAAACAGTACAGAGTTTATTATGAATGTTATATCACTATGGCAACCGAAAGACAAATTCGGAAAAATCAAACAACGAATTTTAGCCAATGACAGACAAGATTTAAATAAAACTGTTTTAGGCGCAAGCATTGTTATTTTAGATAATGATACATTGAAACACTTGGACGATTATAGGTTTGTATTTATGTCGAGTTTTACCCAGTTTTGGGTGTTATAATTCTACTCTTCTTTAGCTTAGAATACAACTAAATAAATGTGTAATTAACATTGAAATTCATTCAAATAACAATAACCTAAAAATTTAAAAAAATGTTTTAAATCTGAAATTATCTGAAACTTCTAGAGGTTATAACTACCGCAGTGTTGCCAATTGCATGTCAGTATAACGCTCAATAACCGCGAAATTCAAAATGTTTTACATACTTTCAAAATATATAAATTATTTGAGGGACTTTTTTGGGAAGATGACAAACTTAAAAATGATTTGAGGGACTTTTTGGGAAACTGACAGTTTTAAATTTATTTCATGATTTTAAAATGACTGCAAATATTTTTAATAAGTTGTTTAAAGCACGAGAAATGCAATAGTGTTACCTGCATTCTAATATCTCGTTTAGTTTTTACTTCCTTGTACGAAGTAAAGGAAGTATTGTAATCAGTTTTGAGATTTCAGCGGAAATAAGCATTTTGAGCATCCCTGAATCCATTTTGACTAATTTCATCGTGACGTCTGTACGTACGTATGTATCTCGCATAACTCAAAAACGGTTAGCCGTAGAAAGTTGAGGTATTTAGGACTGTTATAACATCTAGTTGTGCACCTCCCTTTTTGGTCATTATATAACTTCCGGAAGTGCTACTTTACTTGAATAATAGATTTTAATGAAAAACTATATTCAAATATAATCCAAAACTTTTCAAATTTGGTATATAAGACTTCTATATAAATGGAAATAACATAATAGATTTTAGTTAAAATAGTCTAACCGGAAGTGATACATTACATGAAGCTGCTAACAGTTGAAAAAAATGGTATTATTTTGATTTTAGAAATAAATGCTGCAAATAAAAGTTTTAGAGAATTAAATGCTGCGTCTAGCACATTAACAATTATTAAATTAGCCTTTTGTATAAGCGAGATATCTACATTTAAAAATTATATATTTCTTGTTTCATGTAATTAAGTTTGCTATGGATTATAACAAAAAATAAGAAATTTAATGTCAATGTCAAATTACATCAAATATGTACAATAAAAAAATGTAGGTATAGTATAATACGCGTACAAGGAAGCCATGTGCTGTCCACATCAGATTTTTGTGATATAGCCTGAGGAATCTACAAATTTTGAAGATATATCTTAAAAACCAAACAAGATATAGAGACGCAGTTAACGATATTGAATTCCTCGTGTCCGAATTGACTTATAAGCAGTTTGGAACAATTTAATTTGTGGGACGATAACAATAAACAATTATTATTATATAGGGTGATTCTGCGAAAACGAACCCTCCCTTAACTTGTTTATTATAAGAAATAGAAAAATTTTCTTCATATGGAAGTTTTAGTATATTAAATATACTATTTTGTGACACATATAGAAATTCAGTCAGGTTTACATGATACGACTATCAACTTTTATTTTTTAAATGGGAACCTAGAATTATTTTATTAAAATAAAAACAGACATTTTTTTCTCTTTTCAACAATGTATTACTTGTCATAAATGTATGTGAAAAAAATCGAGATAAATAAGATAATTGAGAAATATCAGAAATTATTTTTATTCAACTATTCTAGGTGGCTATGCGAAATTAAACACAATGTAACAAGGTAAAATGAATGACATAACACGTGAAACAAGTAACAAATAAATAACAACAAAGACAAAATTAATTGTCATCCATACACGTGGTGAAACTAGGTTTAATAAAAAATATAAACTAAACACTTGGCTAAGTCTGACAAAATTCAGCCTCCAAGTCACCTTATGAGGGCATCGTCAGAGGCTGGCCAGCACAGTTAGTAACCATTGACGCGTTTATTTAATATTTTTTATTAAACCTAGTTTCACCAAGTGTATGGATGACAATTAATTTTGTCTTTGTTGTTATTTAAATTGCTATTTCGTAGCTTTTCCTTTTTTTCGGTAGATGCCATTACTGGTTCCACAGAACTTCTCATGTCATCTTACCGTTTGTTAGAGATCTTATTCTCTGCTGGCACAGTTCTTCGTCACCAGCTTCTTCACGTGAACTTTGTTCTAGGTGAAGAAGTAGGTTATACCATACTGATGAGCTCTAATAAGAGCGAAACGCATCTATGGTTACTAACTGTGCTGGCCAGCCTCTGACGATGCCCTCATAAGGTGACTTGGAGGCTGAATTTTGTGAGACTTTGCCAAGTGTTTATTTAACATTTTTTATTAACAAATAAATATCTGCATTGTTGTCATTAATTTTACCTTGTTACATTGTATTTCATGAGAGAAATTCTTGTTTTCTGGCGCAGTCGGTAATATTATCATACGCAACAAAAAAACAATCATTTTGCGCACTTAATACAAAAATAATTATTTTCTGTGTTTTAAACATGAATAAAATGATTTTTCTTTTAGAGACAAACATGTTGATTCCATAACAAAAGTTAATTATATATTAATTAAACATTTAATAGAATATGCAAATGGCATTTTAAATATAATTCCTGTTGATAGCTGGGGATATATTAACAGAACTACAAAGACGTTTTCCGGAATGATTGGAAGTATGGAAAAAGACGAATCAGAAATTGGAGGTAAATATTTTTTTGTACTCATACACACTTACCGGGTGTAACACGAAAAGTGAAACATAGGCGTTTAACATGGCAAATCAGTTTTTCCGTGCGCATTGCTTCCCTAATTATTTTAGGAAAAAATGTTTCAAATAAATGTTGTAAAGCATAAAATTCTACATTCGAATCAATAAACAAAATTCATTTTGACTACTTCATAACTGCAGAAATTAAATTTGAAAATTCACGTAATTTCAATTTAATAGTAATAGCCATGGAATTAAAAACAAGAGATGAACAAATGCGTAACGTTTTATACGTCAATGTCAGAATAAATCAAAATCATTTTTACGTACTAAATATTTATTTTCTAAATAAAAATTTAATATTCATAAGGCAAAATATTTTATTGATTTATTATTTAAGAATAATAAAATAATAAACTCGATAAAATATTTAATTAGTCGTAAACTATGGCCAGAAAAAAGCCATTTAATTATTTGCAACTTTTCTTCATCTGAATAATTATTCATTTTTGATAATAATACACCCTAATATTGATTTAATATCAGTTTGTCAAAATAAATACTAATAATTTGATGTATAAAACGTTACGCATTTGTTCATCTCTTGTTTTTAATTCCATGGCTATTACTATTAAATTGAAATTACGTGAATTTTCAAATTTAATTTCTGTAGTTATGAAGTAGGTAAAATGAATTTTGTTTATTGATTCGGACGTAGAATTTTATGCTTTACAATATTTATTTGAAACATTTTTTCTTAAAATAATTAGGGAAGCAATGCGCACGGAAAAACTGATTTGCCATGTTAAACGCCTATGTTTCACTTTTCGTGTTACACCCGGTATATATATATATACTAGTAATATATTGCTGATGCCGTGTATACCAGCAATGTTATCTAAACGAAAAAGGAAAGAGAGTGAGATATATGCTATCTTACCTTTGTCCATACTTGTTTCAAAATGCGCAGTAATACTGGAATACTATTGGCTAATAACGAAGTGGGAGAGACATTGCAAATATGTCGAGCTCTCTTCCTCACCGCTTGTGTGAATTTGAATTAGTCTGTTTGCTACATTTGTTTGTGACTATCTTCTTCGTTATTATTATGCCAGTCAGTTGTAATTTTTGTTTTTCAAAATCTCCTCAAGTTAGTTTAGATGGTTAAATGATTTCATAATCGGAATGTTAAATATTTTTATTTACATGTGAATTATTTTGTTCACAGTTTTCCTAAAAACAAGGCAATATGTAACTTATGGAAAAATATGAATCAATAATTTAATATGTAATGCTATATTAGTCGATATGACCTTCAATTGATAAAATATATAAGTTTCAACAAATGTAAAATATGGCGCTAGATTTGAACATGCTAGAAATTGACGTCAGCCAATCGTAGTCCAGTATTACGGGCATGCGCATTTTGAAGCAAGTATGGACAAAAGATAAAATAGCATATATCTCACTCTCTTTCTTTTTTCGCTTTTGGACCCAGTGTCACCAATATATTACTAATACATATATGCTCATACATTAAAATGTGTTGTTTCGCGTCGCCTACGCAACGACCGGAACGTCATTTTCCCGCATTCGTTCAGGAAATTTTGGAAAAAACAGTCCAATTTCTAAAGAACTTATAAAAAAACTATATTTATAATAAAAAAGTATAGTATCTCAATCGCCTTTTTTTGTAATAATAATAAAAGAAAATGATGGAATATTGAATGAAATTTGATTTTAAATTGATAAATTTAGTGCATTTAGTTCACAATGTTGGCAACGAAATAACAGCACTTGACAGCAGTGGAAACACATAACCTACAAACGTAAGGTAAATTGTAACAACATAGATATGAAATTAAACAAGTTTATTCAATTTACTGTATACTTCAAATGTAATTAGTAAATAATATAACACTCTTTATTACATTAAAATTAAATCAATTGAAATTTGACATGAGTGTGAAGTTAGTTATAAAATGGTTACAAAGCAGTGTTATGTGTATATGATTGTTTTGTGGAATGTTTATATTTCTAGTACAACTTTGTCAATTTGAAATACTAACTCCTGGCACAACTTGGTTTGTTTGAATGGATTGTAAAGCTGGCGGCACATGAACATTTATAGCAGCAGCAGCAGTTTCTGTTGAAGTACTTGCACATGATGATCATGATTATATAGTTTTACACTTTTCATACAAAAAATACAAACCTCTTGCGTGAACTAGCTTCCCGGATTCGTTCTCACTCATCCGGGAACCAGTCGTTCCCGCACTTGGTATGTAAATAACTATTTTCTACAACTGTCAAAAACTGTGCATACGTGATTTTTTCATCATTTACAACAATGACAACGTGTATGTGACACGAGCTGATTAACACAGAGATGGTGAACCGGACTGAATGAATGATGAAAGAATGACTAAGTGAAATAAAAGTGTAATAAATTTAAAACATTATTTGTGTACTCGTAACCTTGAAAATGACAGTTCCCGCACGCAACACTCAATCTGGAACAAGTGCTTCCCGATCGACTCGACTGGAAAAATTGCAAAAAACACTGGCCCTTTGGAACATTCTAAAATAAATCTGTCTTGATAATAATCAAATTTATAAAATACAACTTCCCTGAATTTTTCTTTATTCAAGGGAAATAATAATTAGTCGGTATTAGTGCCATCTATTTGACAAGCTCTGAACTAAAGATGTCATTGATACAACTTCTTGCGGATTGTAATCAAACAAAAATCGCGACTAATACTATATAAATAATAAGAAAAAACACATATTGTGGAATATAACAACTTAGTTTAATGGAAAAGTAAGATTATAACAACATAAAATGCGCTTAAATTAATTCATCTATTTTAGGTTAGGTTTGATATTTGAACTAAAAAAACAATATTTTTAGATTGGGAAGAGCCACAATTGTTACAAGTGTTATTATAAACATTTATAGTAATATTTGGACAATTAGGAATGGAAGTTGCTGGAGCAGCTTGGTTTGCAATTAATAAATTAGCAGATTCTGGTGTACTCGCACAAGTTGCATTTACAGATGATGGTCCTACGTGCGTGAAGACGTCTTCCGCTCATTCACGCTCTTAAATACATTCGCCCGTGCTTCAAAAATGCGCTCATGCGGGAAAACGCCCTGTTTTGCACCCTAGTGCGCAAAATGAGTATCTCGCGCACGCTCCCAAATTATTTGTTGTCAGGTTTCATTAGTTACAACACATCAATAGTATCAAATTCATATTATTGTTGATTGTTTTTCTTCAATTTACTTAAATAAATTAATAATTATTGTATTATTCTTTATTTACAGTTGTAGAAAAAATGTTGTTTGTATTTCGAGAGCGAAATTTTTATTTTCTGGCGCAGTCAGTTGAATTTTTTAAGTAGCAACAAAAAAACACTATTTTTTTGTAACATATTAATCGATTTGACAAACCCTATTCATAATACTAAATTAGATAATATAATTAGTAATTACAATCAATCAATGAGTCTAAATTTAATCTTTTACGTACATTTGAATCGTAATGAACTGTTTACTTAACTCTGTCTCTAGGGGTTACGAGACTTATAACGTGCTAGCCCGTGTAAAATTTATAACGAGCTGTTGACATTGGTTATCATGACAACATATCTAATTTTAAACGTTTGACACTTAAATATTTTTGATTAAACAAAATCTGTCAGATTTTCAAAGTCTACCTTGATTGAACATTTTAGTTATTGCGTTATACTATTGCAATTAATTTTATTAAATATACATATATTGCGATTCAAATGCACATAAAACATTGTACAATGCTCGACCGTTAACTGAAATTTACAGGCTCACACAGATAACAGGCTCGCTAGCGCTCGCCCGTTACCTTTCTATGCTCGCCTGTAAATTTCTGTATAACGGTCTTGCAATGTAAATAACTATTAAACACGCTATTTAAATTGGTATCTTTACTAGGTGTTTAGTTATGTACTTTTGTTTGTTAAATATGTTTGAGGGACTTTTTGGGAAGATGACAGTCTTATAAATGATTTGAGGGACTTTTTGTAAAAACGACAGCTTTCAAAATGATTTAAGGGTTATTTTAAAAGATAACAATTTTAAAAATCATTTTTCAAAGGCGCTAGCTTAAAAATTATTTGGAAGGCTATAAATGATATAACGAAACAAATATACAATTAATTTAGTGTTCATTGTACTTAATCCAAAAAAAAATTACTCATTTTAATAATGACAAATAAAATCCATAACATTTAATTACTAAATTGCTTTTTACATTTTAAACAAATTACGTATAGATATTCCTGTCATTTTTACTTGCTTGTACGAAGTAAAGGAAGTATTGTAATCACGAAAATTTTCGGTTTTGAGATTTCATTGGAAATACGCATTTTCAGCATCCCTGAATCCATTTTGACTAATTTCGTCGTGACGTCTGTATGTACGTATGTATCTCGCATAACTCAAAAATGGTAAGCCGTAGAAAGTTGAAGTATTTAGGACTGTTATAACATCTAGTTGTGCACCTTCCTTTTTGGTCATTATATAACTTCCGGAAGTGCTACTTTACTTGAATAATAGATTTTCATGAAAAACTATATTCAAATATAATCCAAAACTTTTTAAATTTGGTATATAAGACTACTATATCAATGCAAATAACATAATAGATTTTGATTAAAATGGACTAACCGGAAGTGATACATTACATGAAGCTGTTAACAGTTGAAAAAAAATGGTTTTATTTTGATTTTAGAAATAAATGCTGCAAATAAAAGTTTTAGAGAATTAAATTCTGCGTCTAGCACATTAAGAATTATGAAATTAGCCTTTTGTATAAGCGAGATATCTAAATTTAAAAATCATATATTGTTTGGTTTTTACTTCCTTGTACGAAATAAAGGAAATATTGTAATCGCGAAAATTTTCGGTTCTCAGATTTCAACGGAAATAGGTATTTTGGCCCTCCCTGAATCCATTTTGACTAATTTCGTCGTGCCGTCTGTACGTATCTTGCATAACTCAAAAACGGTAAGTCGTAGAAAATTGAAATTTTATATTTAGGACTGTTATAACATCTAGTTGTACACCTCCCTTTTTGGTTATTATACAACTACCGGAAGTGGTACTTTACTTGAAGCCTATAATAGATTTTCATGAAAAACTATTTTCAAATATAATTTTAAACTTTCCAAATTTGGTATATAAGACTACTATATCAATGCAAATAACATAATAGATTTTGGTTCAAATGGACTAACCGGAAATGATACATTACATGAAGCTGCTAACAGTTGAAAAAAAAATGGTTTTATTTTGATTTTAGAATTAAATGCTACAAACAAAACAGAATTAAATTCTGCGTCTAGCACATTAAGAATTATTAAATTAGCCTTTTGTATAAGCGAGATAACTAAATTTAAAAATTATATATTGTTTGTTTTTTGTAGTTTGCTATGGATTAGAACAAAAAATAAAAAATGTAATGTCAAATATGTGCAATTAAATAAATATCTATAGTTTAATACGCGTACAAGGAAATCATGTGCTGTTCACATCAGATATTTCCGGTTCCAAATAGAGGAAAATTATAAATATCAATATCAAAAGATGCAGAAAATTTTGCCCTTCAATAAACTATTTAACTCTTTTGATGTAAAATAATTAAACGCGCTGATAATTGAACATATTATGTATCTTTCAATTCATCAGCCTAATTTTATACTTCCAGCATTGCGGCTGAGTGCAGCGGAGCTGTATACACACAGTGGTTCAAGTGGCCGGGCAGTGACGTCACGGCGCCGTCCAAGCTTGTTTCTTAGCACGTCGCGGTGCTCGATTACAACTACATACTATCTATTGCAAATATATTAGTTTCATGGCACAACTAGAATTCAAATAAATATTATTTTATCCATCCAAAATATTACTAACTATTGCAAAAATATTTAATGTAAACTTTAAAAATTAATTGTGCTTGTAATAATTGTTGTAATTGAATGAAACAAACTTTAAACGGTTTAGTATGTATTTCTACATGTGTGCAACATGCAATTGCAGATCATTAATTACTTTAAACACTGCAAAACTTTGAAAATATTTAACATGATAAAACCGCGAATTTATTAGTTTTAATTAGAGATGGGCGAATATCATCCGCGAATAGTCGAATGCCGCGAATGTTGACATTATTCGATATTCGAGATTTTCGAATATTAACGTGAGTATAGCGAACATTCGAATACCTCGAATATCGCGCCATATGTTGACCTCAATTTTTGACTATGTTTTTCTTTATCATTTGTACATAAACTTAAAGCTATTACAATACTTTGAAGTTATTAATAACAAAGATATTTTGTTTTAAAACCATGAAGACGTACCATATTTCAAATTTGTTTTTCGCCAACATCAGCCCGTACGTTTCACCTTAAATTTGAAGTTTTCGTCTTTTTCTTTTTTGTTTGTACTTTTTATTTTTATTTTATTTTATCTTAACAATTTCATTCAAATAATGAAAAGGACATAATTAAATAATTATTAATAATAAATAAATTAACTTTTAGGAGTATTCGAATATTTGAGTACCTCAAATATTCGAGATCTTATTAATATTCGTATTCGATATCCGAATTCGAGAAATTTGATATTGGCCCATCTCTAGTGTTAATTATGAAAATTAATTTGTATTAGTATGTATTTATACATGTGCGCAACATGCAAATGCAGATCTTTAATCTGCTAAAATCCATCATTCATAAGTTGCACATTTGATTGTTAATTAACAAAAAATAAATAAAATAAATATATCATCACGCCTATTATCCATCACTGAGTGTGGCACTCTGCTGTAACAGATCTCGGTAGGTGATATATGTTTTCGCGTGAAGTGCGGTTACCAGCCGTCAAATCACGTCCCCCCAACTATGTTAGTGGAGGGGACGCCACAGGAGCATATTTTAAATTGTTAATTAATAATATTAAATTAATTAATTAATTAAATCTAGTCCTGTGGCTTTAACATCTTTGGGGGTCTAGATTAGACGGCTGACAACGCGCATAAATATATCATTTACCGGGATCTGCTACAGCAGAGTGCCACACCTAGTAATGGGTTAAAAGCGTGATGATATGTTTATATTTATATATTTATTTTATAAATTATAAAAAATTAAATTCTGTACAATATTTAGAGAAGAAATTCAGAAGAAAAAACCGTTTGACCTCTGACCCGCTTTTCTCAGTACATCCTGTATATAACAAGACTCAGTGGTATCGAGTCGGCTTGTGGCTCTTAAGAACCCTGGTTCGATCTCCACAGCTGGCAAACAATTTTCATCAATTTAAATCTACTCCTGTGGCTCCCCCTCCACTAATATCTTTGGAGGCCGTGATTTGACGGCTAGTAACCGCACTTCACGCGAAGAAATATATCACTTACCGAGATCTGTTTAGGCAGAGTGCCACACCCAGTAATGGGTAAAAGGCGTGATGATATATTTATTTTATTTATTTATATTTATTAATTAACTAATATTGCATATTTCAATCTATATATATATACAGGGTGTTTCACAACTTAGAGCAAAAAATTAAAGGGTATATTCTGTACGACGTGCTGATCATGAAACTAAGATAATGTTTTTTAAATTCGAAAAATTAAGGGTTGTTAACCTAAAACATTTTTTGTAGTACTGCACTGGATTCGCTTTCCTACTAAACACAAACAATGAAGTAGGTATCAACTACGAAAGAATAATTACACAATTCAATTATTAGCAGTTATTTATAATAGAATTTTATTTAATTAATAACTTTAACATAATCATCCACCCAGTGGCAGTGGCAACGAAACATTTTGGACTGGGAAAAATGGAAAATAGTTTTGCGATTAAAAAAAAATATTTTTGTTTCATGATCAGCACGTCGTACAGAATATACCCGTTAATTTTTTGCTCTAAGTTGTAATAGATATATTTTCAGAATTTTTACTTCCTTATACGAAGTAAAGGAAGTATTGTAATCGCAAAAATTTTCGGTTCTCAGATTTCAACGGAAATACGCATTTTGGCCCTCCCTGAATCCATTTTGACTAATTTCGTCATGCCGTCTGTACGTACGTATGTACGTACGTATGTATCTCGCATAACTCAAAAACGGTAAGCCGTAGAAAATTGAAGCTTTATATTTAGGACTGTCATAACATCTAGTTGTGTACCTCCCTTTTTGGTCATTATACACCTACCCAAAGTGGTACTTTACTTGAAGCCTATAATAGATTTTCATGAAAAACTATATTCAAATAT
Source organism: Pterostichus niger (assembly GCA_947425015.1). NCBI lineage: Eukaryota > Metazoa > Arthropoda > Insecta > Coleoptera > Carabidae > Pterostichus > Pterostichus niger. Next base: position 7,423,668 of record OX380352.1, read on the forward strand.
AATTTTAAACTTTCCAAATTTGGTATATAAGACTACTATATCAATGGAAATAACGTAATATATTTTGGTTAAAATAGACTAACCGGAAGTGGCACATTACATGAAGCTGCTAACAGTTTTCTTTGAAAAAAATTATATTATTTTAATTTTAGAAATAAATGCTGCAAATAAAAGTTTTAGAGAATTAAATTCTGCGTCTAGCACATTAAGAATTTTTAAATTAGCTTTTTGCATAAACGAGATATCTAAATTTAAATTTTATATATTTTTTTATTTAAAAAAAAATTAAGTTTGCTATGGATTAGAACAAAAAATAAAAGATTTAATGTCAAATATGTGCAATGTAAAAAATATCTATAGTTTAATACGCGTACAAGGAAGTCATGTGGTGTCCACATCAGATTTTTTTTAATTTCTGTCACAATAGGTGATTTGCATATTGATTTGGTGTTGAATTATTTATAATTCTTAAAGTTTTGACATTTAAGAATCATATTCTACACCAACATTTATTTAAAATTATTCAGACTGAATACGAAAACATAACAAAATAATTTGTAAAAACGGATAAAAATCGTTGAGATATAGGTACATCACAAATGAAAAGTCAATTTATATACCATTCACTCATTATTAAAGCCCGGATATTTAGGCTCTTAAAAACACCCAAATAAGCAGGCATATAGGCCGGTAATTACTCTAAAATAGGCGGGATTTTAGGCAGCCTAAATGTAAATAATTTGTTTTAAAAAAAATAAACGAATCCTTTTTCTAATATTGGTACTCGTATCTACTCTTCGTTACAAAAATAATAATCATTTTAAACAAAAAATAACGCAATCTGAAAAATAATGTAGGGTTCTCATTTTATTAATTATTATGCAAATTCAAATTATGTAGTATACTTTAATTCATAAAATATTACGAGCAATTGCTCTATGAAATTTTCGGAAAGGGACTGTCTTCTGTCTGTCAGAACTTGCTTGTAAGTTGAAAAACTTCGTTCGACATCACAAAATGTGACAGGGGCGTTCTTATATTTAGCCATATCGTCTAAAGTTACCTCAGCTGCATTGATTAATGGCAAAGACACAATTGAATTTTGACTAAAAAACGTTTTTTCTTTCGGTATTTTAAATTCACACACAAAAACTTGATTAAAGTAAGTACTTTAAATATTATAAGTTAGGTTGAAACACTTTGTCGAGTGCTGAATTAGTCAACGAAGTAGATGATAAACCTTGTCTGCTCAATAAAAGTTAGAATAGGCAACAAAAATAGGCAAAATAGACTGCATAAGTTAAAATAGGCACAATAACCAAAATATAGAAAAAATAGACTCTAAGGCACGAAAAAAAAACCTTCCATTACACGTAAACATATTACCTATGTACAGAAAAACGAAATTGCCTGAAGTATATTAAAATTTGAATCTAGGCAATTGCCTAAATATCCGGGCTTTACTCAATATATTCATTCATTCACTCCTATATACCTATTTCATTAATATTTTAATCGTCCTACCCTTCATAGTCTTAAACTACCACCATTTATTCATCATCATTCCTCTATTAACAAATCTAATAGTTATTTACGTAACCAGTTATGAAAAGGTTGATATTGTTTGACGAATATTTGCCAAAACAAGTGAAGCGAGTTTTGCAAATTATGTGAGTCAAACAATATTACGTTTTCATAACGTATTTTATCTAATTCCGCTAAAATAATGTTTAAAATACATAAACTTCTAGGTTTATGACAGCTCAGTATATTTCAAAATTACCAAAGCGTTGCCGTGAAAATAAATGAATAAAATGTTTAAATTTAAAGCTTATGTCATCATTGAAAATGAGTTCTGAATCCGAGACAGACCTTCCTTCTGATATCGAAGAATCTGCTAATTTGCCCGTCAACTGTTTCATACCAGAAACATTATTCAATGTATATAAATCCTAAACATTTTAATAAATAGTTTTTTTCCGTTATTTGCATTTTGAGAAAAAACTGTCAACATTAATTACGTAACTAGTTATGTAAACAATTCCTTACATAACTCTTGAATGACTTGACTTTTCATAACCTCAAAAATTCATGTAAAACAGAACTTTTCATAACGGAATTAGGTAAAATAATTAGTAAAGTAAAGTCATTCACATTTCCAAACCGTTTTCAAATTTATTTTAAAACAATTATTACCTAAAACTTTGTTAAAAATATGTCCCTAATAAATAAAGATAATCTTGAAATTCGATCTTATTTTCTCATATCAATTATTGTAGCGACCGCATAATAAACAACTTGTAACCTTGACAACGACTTATGCTTGTCATTCAATAGTTTTTGTATTCAGACCGCAAATTAGTAATTTCAGGAACAGATATAGAATTATGAGTGTTATGCAAAGATCGGAGTTAATTTTATTTAAATATTGTTATGTAGAGACACAAGAATGATTAGAAAAGTATTATTGTTATTATTGTCTTGTAAATGAGTTTAGGTGACTTTTTGGGAAGATGACAATCTTATAAATGTTTATGGGAGATTGAAAGTCTTAAAAATGATTTTGGGGATCTTTCTGAGAAGATGACAGTCTTGTAAATGAGTTTAGGTGACTTTTTGGGAAGATTACAATCTTAAAAATGATTTTTGGACTTTTTGGGACGATGACAATTTAATAAATGATTTGAGGGACTTTTTGGGAAGATGACATTCTTGTAAATAATTTGGGGACATTCAGGAAAGGTTTGGGGTATTTCTTGGCTAGATGAGAATTTTAAAACCAATTTGGGGGACTTTTGGGGAAGATGACAGTTTTAAAAATGATTTTGGCGGACTTTTTAAAAAAGATTACAGTCTTATAAATGATTTTGGGAGATTTTTAAGGAAGATGACAATCTTTGGGAAGATGACAATCTTAAAAATAATTTGAGGAAATTTTAGAAAGATATCAATTTTATAAATGATTTGGGGGACTTTTTGGGAAGATGACAATCTTGTAAATAATTTGGGGGACTTTTAGGAAAGTTTTAGGGTATTTCTTGGCTAGATGACAATTTTAAAACTAATTTGGGTGACTTTTGGGGAAAATGACAGTCCTATATGTGATTTTGGGGAACCTTTAGGAAAGATAACAGTCTTACAAATAATTTTAGGAGATTTTGTAGGAAGATGACAGGTTTATAAATGATTGTGGGGATTTTTTGAGAAGATGAAGACGTCTTATAAATGATTTGAGGGACTTTTTGGGGAAAATTACAATCTTAAATATGATTTGGGGAACTTTTTGGCAAGTTAACAATCTTAAATATAATTTGGGAGAGTTTTTTTTGGAGGTTGATATGATTTGGGGGACTTTTTGGGAAGATGACATTTTTGTAAATAATTTGGGGGCATTCAGGAAAGGTTTGGGGTATTTCTTGGCTAGATGACAATTTTCATACTAATTTGGGGAACTTTTGGGCAAGATGACAGTTTTAAAAATGATTTTGGGGGACTTTTTAAAAAAAATTACAGTTTTATAAATGATTTTGGGAGATTTTTTGAAAGATGATAATCTTAAAAATGTTTTGGGGGATTCTTTGGGAAGTTGACAATCTTAAAAATAAATTGGAGGACTTTTCAGAAAGACGACAATCTTAAAAATAATTTGAGGAACTTTTTGGAAAGATAACAATTTTGTAAATGATTTGGAGGACTTTTTGGGAAGATGAAATAATTTGGGGACATTCAGGAAAGGTTTGGGGTATTTCTTGGCTAGATGACAATTTTAAAACCAATTTCGGGGACTTTTGGGGAAGATGACAGTTTTAAAAATGATTTTGGGGGACTTTTTTAAAAAGATTACAGTCTTATAAATGATTTTGGGATGTTTTTAAGGAAGATGACAATTTTAAAAATAATTTGGAGAACTTTTCGGGAACACGACAATCTTAAAAATAATATGAGGAAATTTTTGGAAAGATAACAATTTTGTAAATTATTTGGGGGTCTTTTTGGGAAGATGACACTCCTGTAAATAATTTGAGGGACTTTTAGGAAAGGTTTGAAGTATTTCTTGGCTAGATAACAATTTTTAAAATGATTTGGAGGGCTTTTGGAGAAAATGACAGTTTTATAAATGATTTTGGGAGATTTTTTTGGAAGATAACAATTCTAAAAATGATTTTGTTGGACTTTTTGAAAAGATGACAATCTTATAAATGATTTTGAGGGAATTTTTGGGAAGATGACAATCTTAAAAATAATTTGAGGAACTTTTTGGAAAGATAAAAATTTTATAAATTATTTGAGGGACTTTTTGGGAAGATGATATTCTTATAAATAACTTGGAGGACTTTTAGGAAAGGTTTGGGGTTTTTTTTTGCTAGATGACAATTTTAAAAACAATTTGGGGGACTTTTGGGGGAGACGACAATCTTAAGAAAGATTTGAGTGACTTCTACGGAAGACAACAGCCTTAAGAAAAGTTTCCGGGATTTTTCGAGAAGATGACAGTCTTAAAAATAAATTAGAGAATCTTTTTGGCAAAATAACAATTTTTATAAATGATTTGAGGGATTTATTTTAGAAAATAACAACCTTAAAAATAATGTTCAAAATAGTTTTCAACATGATTCGGGGGTCATATTGAGACCAAGACAATTTAAAAAATCATTTTGCAAAAATGACAATCTTAAAAATTATTCGGGAAAAAAATAAATGTGATATTAATTAAGAATTAATTTTATTTAAAAAAAAAATAATTAAATATATCATCACGTCTTTTACCCATTACTGGATGTGACACTCTGCCGTAAGCAGATCTCGGTAAGTGATATATTTGTTCGCGTGTAATGCGGTTAACAGCTGTCAAATCACGGCCCCCGTAGATGATAGTGGATGGGTATATTTAATTTGGTGAAAATTGTTTGTCGGCTGTGGGGATCGAACCAGGGTTCTCAAGATCCATCACTGAGCCACCTACCCCATTTAATTCTTTAAAAAATAATTTATAATAATAATGACACATTAAAATAATAACATTTAATTGCTACATTTCTTTTGTTATTTCACGACATTTTAAGAAATATGCCAATAAATATCTCCGTCATTTATCCTGTTTTGGGTTTTGGGGAACGAGAATTAGACGGCTGGTAACCGCACTTCACGCGCATAAATACATCACTTATCGAGATATGCTTACGGCAGAGTGCCACACCCAGTAATAGGTAAAAGGCATGATGATATATTTAATTTTAACAATAAATAATTGTTTTTGTTTAAAGGTCGTACAATGAGTGTTATGGTTGCGCGTGAGAATATTACCGACTGCGCCAGAAAACAAGAATTTCGCTCTCGAAATACAAACAACATTTTTTTCTACAACTATCAAACAAGAATAATACAAAATTAATTGATTTATTCAAGTAATTAATATGAATTTGATACTATTAATAAGTCATAACCAATAAAACGAGAAAAAAAATTTGTAGCGTGCGAAAAAACTTCATTTTACGTACTAGGGTGCAAATCACGCGTTAACACGTTGACTGCCAACTACGAGATAACTCGTAGATTGCGTTCTTTGCTAGGACGCCGACTACGAGTTATCTCGTACTGTGTTTACTTACCATTTTCGCGCAGCTACGATTAAACTCGTAACATATCAGTGCTAATATGGATAGATGGCTTCTGGGAAGAGAACAAAAAATCAATGCTGGCTACATGAACAGAAATGAAGAGATTTCTGTTACCTAAGCCAACTACGAGATAATTCGTAAGACCTTTTTTTTTAAAAAAAATACATTTTCTATGCTTTTTGATGATTACTATGCGGACCCTGTACTGTAATTGGAATTAAATTTCTGTTGTACAGCGTAACATAAATAAATAAATAAATAATTAGAGTTTTTAATAATATAAAATGATTAAATGAAATTGGCTTTTTAGACCGGAATTCTGAAAATTGCCGTGGCAGTCAACGTGTTAATAATGAAAAAATTACGTACTTCAACATTTTAATATTACAAACAAAAAGTTCAAACTGGTGCAGGGGTGTAAAAAGTATGAAAATTAACCATTTTAAAGAGTGTATTTGTGTTATAGGCACAGCAATGTTCATGACCTTGGATAGAGTCCCAAAAGTTGATTATTTAGCTATGACCACGCCCACAAAAGTACGATTTGTGTTTCGTCAACCGCCATTAAGTTACGAACAAAATATATTTACTTTGCCATTCACAAAAGAATTATGGATTAGTTCTTTTTGTTTGGTAATATTGGCAATACTGTTGATGTATTTCACAGGTAAGTAACTTTTTATTTATTTTTTCTACGATTGCTATGAAAAGTTGACAATTACGCTCTCATTTGTCATTGTAAAGTTGAAGTTCTCTGTGGAACAATCGAAAAATATCTTTTTTGCGCGTCTCCAATGGCAACGCGCGAAAAAGATATTAAATGCGCGCTTATTTCAATAGTTACCAGGGATACAAACAAAACAGAAACTTGTCATATTGACAGTTGACAGAATGAATTTATTTTCAGTACGTATATGTTTTTGAATAATTTTAAGATGCAATCGTAGAAAAAATTATGTGTGCATCACGAGCGTAAAGTGTCTTTGTTCCTCTTACACTATTGCAGCTCTCAGCAATTACCGTGTTCGAGTAACAAAGAATCACTTTACGCTTTTAATACACAAATAACTATTTTCTACAACTGTCAAAAAAATGTTAATTTTTTTCACTGATACCAATACGCGAAATACGTGATTTTTTCATCATTTACATTACCATGACAACGCGTATTTCGCGTATTATTATGCACCCTAGTGCGCAAAATGAGTATTCGTATTCTAGTGCGCAAAATGAGTATCTCGCGCACGCTCCCAAATTATTTGTTGTCAGGTTTCATTAGTTACAACACATCAATAGTATAAAATTCATATTATTGTTAATTGTTTTCCTTCAATTTGCTTAAATACATCAATAATTATTGTATTATTCTTTATTTACAGTTGTAGAAAAAATGTTGTTTGTATTCTTGTTTTTTGGCGCAGTCGATAACATTCTCACGCGCAACAAAAAAACACTGATACAAAAATAACTATTTACTTGAATATTTTGCAGTTTATTGGGACGAAAATAAACTATTACTAAACGAAAAGTCTGATGACGAAAATAACTCATTACTTGAAGTAGTAATGTTGACATTCGCGGCTGTGGCACAACAAGGATCAACATTTGAACCTAGAAATGGATCTGGAAAAATAATTATGATATTTACATTTATAGCACTTATGTTTTTATATGTTTCGTATTCCGCGAATATAGTAGCGCTTCTGCAGTCATCTGCAACTAATATCAGAACGTTGCAAGATCTCCTAGAGTCCAGATTGAAGTTAGCAGCAGATGATACAGTATATAATCGATATTATATGAGTGTAAGTTATTAAATATATTTCAAATTAAATCAAATTGGTGGTATTTTATTTTTTACTTGCTTGTACGAAGTAAAGGAAGTATTGTAATCGGTTTTGAGATTTCAGCGGAAATATGCATTTTGAGCAACCATGAATCCATTTTGAGTAATTTCGTCGTGACGTCTGTACGTACGTATGTATCTCGCATAACTCAAAAACGGTAAGCCGTAGAATGTTGAGGTATTTAGGACTGTTATAACATCTAGTTGTGCACCTCCCTTTTTGGTCATTGTATAACTTGCGGAAGTGCTACTTTCCTTGAATTATATATTTTAATGAAAAACTATATTCAAATATAATTTAAAACTTTTCAAATTTGGTATATAAGACTACTATATCAATGCAAATAACATAATAGCAGATCTTGATAAGTGATGTATTTATGTGTATTATTTGGTGTTTGATTCAAGGCTGTAAGATTCGAATGTTATTTAGAATAAAAAAATCTGATGTGGACAGCACATGACTTCCTTGCACGCGTATTAAACTATAGATATTTTTTTAATTGCACATATTTGACATTACATTTTTTAATTTTTCTTATTTTTTGTTCTAATCCATAGCAAACTTAATTAAAAAACAAAAAAATATAATTTTTAAATTTAGATATCTCGCTTATACAAAAAGCTAATTAAAAAATTCTTAATGTGCTAGCCACAGAATTTAATTCTCTAAAACTTTTATTTGCAGCATTTATTTATAAAATCAAAATAATATCATTTATTTCAAACTGTTAGCAGCTTCATGTAATGTATCACTTCCGGTTAGTCCATTTTAACTAAAATCTATTATGTTATTTGCATTGATATAGTAGTCTTATATACCAAATTTGAAAAGTTTTGGATTATATTTGAATATAGTTTTTCATGAAAATCTATTATTCAAGTAAAGTAGTACTTCCGGAAGTTATATAATGACCAAAAAGGGAGGTGCACAACTAGATGTTATAACAGTTCTAAATACCTCAACTTTCTACGGCTTACCGTTTTTGAGTTATGCGAGATACATACGTACGTATAGACGTCACGACGAAATTACTCAAAATGGATTCAGGGATGACCGAAATGCGATTACAATACTTCCATTACTTCGTACAAGGAAGTAAAAATACTAAAAAGAATGTTTCTACGATTAATATGAAAAGTTGACAATTACGCTCTCAATTGTCATCGTAAAGTTGACGTTTTCTGTGGAACAATCGAAAAGTATCTATTTTGCGCGTTTCCAATGGCAACGCGCGAAATAGTTATTTGTGTATTAAGAGCGTAAATTGATTCTTTGTTACTCGAGCACGGTAATTGCAGCGCGAGCCGAAGGCGAGAGCTGCAATAGTGTAAGAGGAACAAAGACACTTTATGCTCGTGATACACACATCATTTTTTCTACGATTGCATCTTAAATTATTTAAAAATGTATACGTACTGAAAATAAATTCGTTCTGTCAACCGTCAATATGACAAGTTTCTGTTTTGTTTGTATCCCTGGTAACTATTGAAATAATCGCACATTTATAATTTTTTTCGCGCGTTGCCATTGGACACGCGCAAAAAAGATATTTTTCGAATGTTCCACATAAAACGTCAACTTTACGATGACAAATAAGAGCGTAATTGTCAACTTTTCATAGCAATCGTACAAAAATATATATTTCACGATAGTTATCTTTCCAAAAAAAGTTCCCTAAAATAATTATTAAAACAAATCTCCCTAAAAAGTCCCCTAAATTATTTATAAGATTGTCATCTACCCAAAAAATAACCTCAAATAATTTTAAATCCCTTAATAATACCAATTTTCACCAATTTAAATCTACCCCTGTGGCTCCAAAAAAAGTTCCCTAAAATCATTATTAAAACAAATCTCCCTAAAAAGTCCCCTAAATTATTTATAAGATTGTCATTTACCCAAAAAATAACCTCAAATAATTTTAAATCCCTTAATAATATCAATTTTCACCAATTTAAATCTACCCCTGTGGCTCCCACTCCACTAACATCTTTGGGAGCCGTGATTTGACGGCTGGCAACGTGCATAAATATATCACTTACCGAGAACTGCTACGGCAGAATGCCACACCCAGTAATGGGTACAAGGCGTGATGATATATTTATTTTAATAATATTAATTAAAAACTAATCCATAATTAATTTCAGACTGCAACAGAACCAGTCCGAAAATCGATATACGAAAAAAAAATAGCACCCTTGGGCCACCAACCCCAATTCATAACCCTTGAAGAAGGGGTCAAACATGTACGAGAAGGGTTCTATGCATTTCATATGGAATTAGGACGTGGGTATAAATTAGTTGCTGATACATTTTATGAAAATGAAAAATGCGGAATTCAAGAAATTAATTATCTGGATGTTGTCGATGCATATCTAGCAGTTAAGAAGAATAGTACATACAAAGAAATATTTACTTTAGGGTAAGTAAACTTGAAGAAAATGGCGTCCAAGTCGGTTAGTTTTAGTCACAAATTTGTTAGTTTGTTTCGTGAAGAAACAACATCGTGTGGAAATTTATAAAAAGTTTTGAAACTTCTGTGTTAGTAAAAATAATTTAATGAAACTTGCTGGGGTTGTTAAGTAAAGTATGGAGAATTAAACGGTGGAAAGTAAATTTAGTTATCTCTTTTAGTTTTGGAGTTATAGGCGTTTTAATTTGTCGTACATTTTTTGTGCTGCATTTTGCAGGAGTTTAGAAAAAGTTTTGAAACTTCTGTATTAAGTAAAATAATTTAATGAAACTTGCTGGGGTAGTTAATTAAAGTATGGGGAATTAAATAGTGGAAAGTAAATTTAGTTATCTCTTCTAGTTTTTGTGTTACAGGCGTTATAATTTGTAGTATATTTTTTGTGCTGCACTTTGCAGGAGTTTAGAAAAAGTTTTGAAACTTCTGTATTAAGTGAAATAATTTAATGAAACTTGCTGGGGTTGTTAAATAAAGTATGGGGAATTAAATGGTGGAAAGTAAATTTAGTTATCTCTTCTAGTTTTTGAGTTATTGGCGTTATAATTTGTCATAAATTTTTTGTGCTGCATTTTGCAGGAGTTTAGAAAAAGTTTTGGAACTTCTGTAATTAGTAAAATAATTTAATGAAACTTTCTGGAGTTGTTAAGCAAAGTATGGGGAAGTAAATGGTGGAAAGTAAATTTAGTTATCTCTTCTAGTTTTGCAGTTACAGACGTTATAATTTATTGTACATTTTTTGTGCTGCACTTTGCAGGAGTTTAGAAAAAGTTTTGGAACGTCTGTATTAAGAAAGGAAAATTAATTAAATTCACTGAGTTTACTTACTAAAGTATAGGAAATTTAGTGGTGAAAAAATCTTAATTATCTCAATTTGTTTTTGAGTTATTTCGCTTTGAATTCGCTGTACCTCTTTTAAAGTTGCATTTTGCATGAATTTACAAAAAGTTTAATAATTTCTGTATTAAATAAAATAATTTAATTAAATTTACCTTAATTACTAACTAAAGTATGAGGAATTTAGTGGTGCAAACTAAAATTAATTATTTCTTTTAGTTATTGAGTTACAAATACTCTAATTTGCAGAACTAATTTTTAAGTGTAATTGCATTGTAATTTGCCAGTATTTAGAAAAAGTTTCAGTACTTCTGTATTAACAAAGATATTTAAACAAAATTTATTTTTATTACTAATGAGGGTTCCAATTAATTTCCTATCAATTTTTTTTTACCTTACTTAATTTATATATTGCCCCTCTCAACTTTTGTTAATCACATCAAATTATTTTAAATTCTAATAAAAACATTAAAAAAATATATATCTGACCTTTCGTTGACTATATTACAGCCATCCTTGTTGCCAGTTGCAGATCCAAAATGGCGGCAAGTCCTCCTGTAACAAATAAACAAAAAATAAACACATAACTAAACTAGATTTCTTTAATTTTTTTGCATTACTTTAAGAAGTTTTCGGCGAATATAAGTAGTTCTAAATGTCCTTGGGTCACCAATGACCCGCACTGACTCTACACTAACACTCGCGGAAACACTAGACACTAAATATTACTTTTGTAAACACTTTAATTTGATCAAGAATAAATATTAAATAATATTGTTTGGAGTTTTAAATAACTTAATGAATGATTTTAAAGTAATTTTGTACGAAAATTTGCCAAAAATTATTTAAATTTGTTATTTATAAGTTAAATAAGTAATTATATTTATTATAAGGGTGAAATTTACCTCAAAATTAAGGAAAAATCACACAGACACATTAAAAACACAAAATCTACTGAGATACTGACAAAATTATCCGTAAATTCAACGTTTCTAGTTGCAAATATAATGTTTTGACTTGTTTCGAACGCGTAGGAATACACTTTAATACAAAATTTAACATTTATATTAATGAAAGTAGTGCACTTTAATGCAGTGTAAGTTTCAAGATGTTTTTGTGTGTAAGAAATATTGGATTTATGTCAAGGGTACTCAACCTTTTTTAGTTGGGGCCGTCAAAATTTTGATAAATGTTTTTAATTTTGTAATAATTACTATATAATTATAAATTAAGTTAATTATTTGGTTGATAGTTAACCTAAATAATTATGTTTTATGTATATTTTTTTTATGTTAACGATTGAAAGTATTTTAAAATAATAAATGTGTTTGTTAATTGCAATGAAAAATTTTCTAAATTTGGTTTGTGTTTTATAAATGATTTGAGGAAGTTTTTGGGAAGATGATAAATTTATAAATGATTTGAGGGATTTTTTGGGAAGATGACAAGTTTAAAAATGACTTGAGGGACATTTTGTGACAATAACAATCTCAAAATTGAATTGAGGGACTTATTAGAAACCTGACCGATTTATAAATGATTTGAAAGAGTTTTTTTGAGAAAATGACAGTCTTATTAATAATTTGAGGGACTTTTTGGTAAGATGACAATCTTATAATTGATTTGTGGGACTTTTTGGGACAATAACAATCTCAAAAATGATTTGAGGCACTTTTTGTGACAATAACAATCTCAAAATTGATGTAAGGGATTTTTTGGAAAGATGGCAGATTTATAAATGATTTGAGGGAGTTTTTTTGATAAAATGACAGTCTTATAAATAATTTGAGGGACTTTTTGGTAAGATGACAATCTTATAAATGATGTGAGTAAGTTTTTAGGAAGATGACAATCTCAAAAATGATTTGAGGGACTTTTTGGGACAATAACAATCTCAAAAATGGTTTGAGGGACTTTTTGTAACAATGACAATCTCAAAATTGAATTGAGGGACTTTTTGGAAATATGGCAGATTTATAAATGATTTGTGGGAGTTTTTTTGAGAAAATGACAGTCATATAAATAATTTGAGGGACTTTTTGGTAAGGTGACAATCTTATAAATGATATGAGGGAGTTTTTAGGAAGATGACAAATTTAAAAATTATTTGAAGGACTTTTGGGACAATAACAATCTCAAATATGATTTGAGAAACTTTGTGGGACAATAACAATCTCAAAAATGAATTGAGGGACTTTTTGGTAAGATGACAATCTTATAAATGATTTGAGGAAGTTTTGAGGAAGATGACAAACTTAAAAATGATTTGAGGGACTTTTTGGGACAATAACAATCTCAGAAATTATTTGAGGAAGTTTTTGGAAAGATGACAGTCTTATAAATAATTTGAGGTACTTTTTCGGGAGGATAACAGTCTTAATTATAATTTGAGGGACTATTTAAAAAAATGATTGTCTTATGATTGATTTGATGAATTTTTTAGAAAGATGATAGTCTTATAAATAAAAAAAAATGTCTTTTCACTAATATCTATAAGCGAAGTACGTGATTGTTTCATCATGTACATTACCATAACAACGCGTATTTCACGCATTATTTTGCACCCTAGTGCGCAAAATAAGTATTCGTATTCTAGTGCGCAAAATGAGTATCTCGCGCACGCTCCCAAATTATTTGTTGTCAGATTTCATTAGTTACAACACATCTATAGTATTAAATTCATATTATTGTTGGTTGCTTTCCTTCAATTTACTTAAATACATCAATAATTATTGTATTATTCTTTATTTACAGTTGTAGAAAAAAATGTTGTTTGTATTCTTATTTTTTGGCGCGTTCGAATGACTTTATTGTAACACTCATTTTGCGCACTTCATACAAATATCACTATTTTTTCCAGATTGCGAAAACTCCGGGAAAGTGGAATACAAAATCGGGAACTTTCCAAAATCTATACCAACAAACCGGAGTGCCATTCAGCCGGGGGAAACTTCGTATCCGTTGGGTTAATTGATTCGTATCCTGCTTTTCTGTTTTTAGGAAGTGGTATTAGTGTATCATTGCTGCTTTTTCTTTTGGAAAATATTTTTAGTAAGACAGAGAAAATGAACAAACTATGTTTGAAAATATATAAATAAATTTTGAGTTGTGTTAGTGGAGCATATTTTTGGCTAGGGTCGCTACGATCGCGACTTCTGGAGATGAACCTTAAGTCCTTGTAGAATGCACCTTCTAGTTTTGCTTTTAAACTAGTTTTAATTATGGTTAAGGATTTTTTTTTTGGAAGATAATTGTCTTGAAAATTGTTTGTAGGACTTTTTTTTAGTAAAATAACAGTTTATTAAATGATTTAAGGAAGTTTTATTGGAAAGATAACAATCTTAAATTGATTTGAGGGACTTTTTTGGGAGTATGACAAATTTAAAAATGATTTGAGGGACTTATTAGAATGATGACTGTATATCAATGATTTGAGGGACTTTTTAGGAAGATGACAAACTTATAAATGATTTAAGGAAATCTTTTTGGGAAAATGACAAATTTAAAAATGATTTGAGGGACTTTTTAGGATGATGACAGTTTTATAAATAATTTGAGGGACTCTTTAGGGAAGATTACAATCTTAAAAATAATTTGAGGGACTTTTTAGGATGATGACAGTCTTATAAATGATTTGAGGGACTTTTTGGGAAGATTACAATCTTTAAAATGATTTGGTGGACTTTTTAGAATGATGACAGTCTTATAAATGATTTGAGGGACTCTTTTGGGAAGATGACAGTCTTATAAATGTTTTGAGGGACTGTTTTATCAAGATTACAATCTTTAAAATGATTTGAGGGACTCTTTTGGGAAGATTACAATCTTTAAAATAATTTGAGGGACCTTTTAGAATTATGACAGTATATAAATGATTTGAGGGACTTTTTAGGAAGATGACAAACTAATAAATGATTTAAGGGAATCTTTTTGGGAAGATGACAAATTTAAAAATGATTTGAATTACTTTTTAGGATGATGACAGTTTTATAAATAATTTGAGGGACTTTTTAGGAAGATGACAGTCTTATAAATGATTTGATGGACTTTTTTGGCAAGATTACAATCTTTAAAATGGTTTGAGGGACTCTTTTGGGAAGATTAAAATCTTTAAAATAATTTGAGGGATTTTTAGAATGATGACAGCCTTATAAATGATTTGAGGGATTTTTAGAATGATGACAGCTTTATAAATGATTTGAGGGACTTTTTTTGGAAAGATCACAATATTGAAAATGATTTGAGGGACTATTTAGAATGATGACAGTCTAATAAATGATTTGAGGGACTTTTTGGAAAGATTACAATCTTTAAAATGATTTGAGGAACTTTTTAGAATGATGACAGTCTTATAAATGATTTGAGAAACTTTTTTGGGAGTATGACAAATTTAAAAATGATTTGAGGGACTTTTGGGAAGATGACAAACTTATACATGATTTGAGGGAGTTTTTAGAATGATGATTTTTGGAAAGATTACTGTTTTATAAATGATTTGAGGGACTTTATTGGGAGTATGACAAATTTAAAAATGATTTGATGGACTTTTTTGGGAAGATATCAATCTAAATAACAATTTGAGGTACTTTTTGGATGGATAATTGTAATTAAACTGATTTGAGGGACTGTTTAGGGAAGATGACAAACTTAAAAATGTTTTGAGGGACTCTTTTGGGAATATGACAAATTTAATAATGATTTGAGGGATTTTTTAGAATAGTGACAGTCTTATAAATAATTTGAGAGACATTTTTTGGAAAGATGACAATCTTTAAAATGATTTGAGGGATTTTTTGGGAAGATGACAAACTTATAAATGATTTGAGGGACTCTTTTGGGAAGATGACAGTCTTATAAATGTTTTGAGGGACTGTTTTGGGAAGATTACAATCTTTCAAATGATTTGAGGGACTCTTTTGGGAAGATTACAATCTTTAAAACAATTTGAGGGACTTTTTAGAATTATGACAGTATATAAATGATTTGAGGGACTTTTTAGGAAGATGACAAACTTATAAATGATTTAAGGGAATCTTTTTGGGAAGATGACAAATTTAAAAATGATTTGAAGGACTTTTTAGGATGATGACAGTTTTATAAATAATTTGAGGGATTTTTTTGGGAAAATATCAATCTTAAAAATAATTTGAGGGACTTTTTAGGAAGATGACAAACTTATAAATGATTTAAGGGAATCTTTTTGGGAAGATGACAAATTTAAAAAAGATTTGAGGAACTTTTTAGGATGATGACAGTTTTATAAATAATTTGAGGGACTTTTTTGGGAAAATATCAATCTTAAAAATAATTTGAGGGACTTTTTAGGAAGATGACAGTCTTATAAATGATTTGATGGACTTTTTTGGCAAGATTACAATCTTTAAAATGATTTGAGGGACTCTTTTGGAAAGATTAAAATCTTTAAAATAATTTGAGGGACTTTTTAGAATGATGACAGCCTTATAAATGATTTGAGGGACTTTTAGAATGATGACAGCTTTATAAATGATTTGAGGGACTTTTTTTGGAAAGATCACAATATTGAAAATGATTTGAGGGACTATTTAGAATGATGACTGTCTAATAAATGATTTTCGGGACTTTTTGGGAAGATTACAATCTTTAAACTGATTTGAGGAACTTTTTAGAATGACGACAGTCTTATAAATGATTTGAGGGACTTTTAGGGAAGATGACAAACTTTAAAATAATTTGAGGAACTTTTTAGAATGATGACAGTCTTATAAATAATTTGAGGAACTGTTTTGGGAAGATGACAAACTTAAAAATGATTTGAGGGACTGTTTTAGGAAGATGACAAATTTAAAAATGATTTGAAGGACTTTTTTGGGAAGATTACTGTCTTTAAAATAATTTGAGGGACTTTTTAGAGATATGACAGTCTTATAAATGATTTCAGGGACTTTTTAAGAAGATGACAGTCTTACAAGTAATTTGAAAAACATTTTTTAACTCAACTATTTTAAAATACTATATCTCATATATCAAAATGTATAAAATTAAGACAAATAAACATCTATTATTATCAATACTATTTATATATAATTTGACAACCTTTCTAAGAAACCCATAACCTCAAAATTAAATCCCGGATATTTTAAGGAAAACCACTCTGTAAAATAACTTTTAAGGAAATGTTTCAGAAAATATTTGAACTAACTAACAGGAAAACACAATTTTAATTAATTGTTTCAAGCTCACATATCATCTTAGTTCAACAAACTTCTGTGTCGGACTGTACTTTTCATCTTATAAGTGAATGTACTAACTAGTAATGTCCCATTTAACCTTGTTTGACGTTACTTTCACTCTACTAAACTGCGTTCTTGAATACGGCTGCAGGTTAACGTTTTTCTTTAGATGAACTGTAATTTAAAATTGATCTTGAGAGTTTATAAGAAATATTTATTGTTTTTATTGCAAATTTTAATAGAAGACCTTCGACAAAATACAGGAAATCAATTAAAAATTTAAAAGTTTCGTTTAATTATTTTATAATTATTGATAAATATAGTTTTACTAGTATTCTATTATTTTAAATAAATATATATATTATTGGTAAAATTTAAAATAAGAGTTTATGTCAACAATTTAAGAATTACATAAATTATATATGCATAATTAACATTTTTATTCTAAAACAAGGAAAATCATGAAGCTGGTAACAGTTGAAAAAAATGGTTTTATTTTTATTTTAGAAATAAATGCTGCAAATAAAAGTTTTAGAGAATTAAATTCTGCGTCTAGCACATTCAGAATTATTCAATTAGCCTTTTGTATAAGCGAGATATCTAAATTTAAAAATTATATATTTCTTGTTTCTTGTAATTAAGTTTGCAATATCTATAGTTTAATACGCGTACAAGAAAGTTATGTGCTACCCACATCAGATTAAACATTTTGATTGTATTTTAAATTGAATACTGAATGATTTGAAATGAAGTGCTCAAATAAATCTGCAACTGTGGCATGGATGCAACACTGACCCATATTTTCTTTGTATTTTGAATTGTGTGTATTGAAGGAATTGGCCTGTGAGGGTTCGAACCCGCAAATAAATCTCTCTCTACCACTATAATACAACTTAACACATTCATTTCTTTCACTAATTCACTAATTATCCAACATCTTATAATTCACTTAAATTCAAGACTAATAAATAACTACTGGCAATAAACGAATATTTTTCTGCTGACAGATCAAACCTGAATCATTTGTTTCATTTTGTTTCATTTCCAAGCAAGTCTATCCCTAATTTGCAGCTAATTTTCACCATTTTCAGTTTATTTAGAAAATGAGAATTTAAGAATTACATAAATTATATGTGCATAATTAGCATTTTTATTCTTAAAACAAGGTATAATGTGCAGAAAATCTAAGAAAAATAAATTAGTATCTACAGGGTGTATCGCACGAAGCAAGTCACAGGAGTTACACAAAAAAAAAACTAGTTTTTTGTGTCATTGCTATGTAAATGATTTTAGAGAAAAACATTTTTATTTTTATAATTTCCTGCTTCCCTTATTATTTTGGAGAAAATAGCTTCAAATAAATGTTGTAGAGCATAAAATTCTACATCGAAATCAGTAAACAGAATTAATGTTGCATGCTTTATAACGACAGAAATTAAATTAAAAATGGTGACAATTAGCTTAAAATAGAAATAGCTTTGCTTGAAAATGAAACAAAATTAAATAAATATATCATTATTATTTTGCCCATTACTGGGTGTGGCACTCTGCCATATCAGATCTCAGTAAGTGATATACAGATACTGTAATATATAAAATAATATTTTTATAATTTTCTGCTTTCTTTATTATTTAAAAAAGCTTCAAATAAATATTGTATAAACGTTTAATTTTTAAGTATTTCGCTCTTTCGAAGTCTATATCTCAAAAACTAAACGAGATATTTTTTTTAACATATGACTTCGACCTCGACTTCGACTGAACGTACAGTAATGAAGATAATTTTAAAGTTAAATTTGTATGACAGAAAAATTCGGTTGACGCCTGGATTCGAACCAGGGACCCTCCGCTTGCCGGGCAGAGATGCTAACCGCTACACCACGTCACCTGTGTCCGACGTATGGCATCCAGGCGTCATCCGAATTTTTCTGTCATAAAAATTTAACTTTAAAAGAGATATATAAATGCGACTGAATTCCCCGTGTCCGAATTGACTTATAAGCAGAGATGTGCATCTACGTGTAATCTTTAATTGTCTACATCTACACGTAGACAATACGGCGACAATTCTAGCGACGTAGACAATGTAAAGAATGTAGATAATGCATCTGACAGTTGTAAAATTCAACATAATCTAAATTTATTCCCTTGGAACTATTACATGTATTCGTATTCGTGAGCTCGGCTCATTATCGGTCTTTATATAATAAAACTGAAAAAGCAAGTGCTCGTACATTACTAGACGAATGTCTGTCTTGGGTCTTGGGCGAACTGTCATATTTTTAAAATCGATCAACGCGCCATCTCACCAGACTGAGTTTTCTTTGGCGCTATTTTTAACAATTTTGAACGTTTCGCCCAGCACAACTAATTTTTCTTCTTGTAATCCCTAGAATAATAATAAAAATCTCTACCAAATTTTAAAATTCCCTAGTTCTAGGGATAAAATTTTAATATGACTTAAGTGGACACAGGTGTTTTCATTGTCTACATAGTCTACATTGTTTACATGAAAAATGAAGACGTAGACTACATGATTGTTTACACGTAGAGAATGGCGTAGATTACTTGCAGTAGACTACGCGCACATCCCTGCTTATAAGCAAATATAAAAGATCTGCAATTTCGGGAAACCAGCCCTGAAGCGAGTAGAGAGGGAAACAAACCGGCATTGAGGCTGAATGCTGCGGCACAGAGATTCATAAGGCCGGGAAGGTATGGAAATTTATTGATGTCTAGTCGCCGTCCGCGCTTGTTTCTTAGCACGTCGCGGTGCGCAACTACAACTACATACTATCTGTTGCAAATATATTAGTTTCATGGCACAACTAGAATGCAAATAAATATTATTTTATCCATCCAAAATATTACTAACTATTGCAAAAATATTTTATGTTAATTTTAAAAATTAATTGCGCCTTAAATTATTGTTATAATTAAATGAAATAAATTTTAAAATGCTTAGGATGTATTTCTACACGTATACAACATACAATTGCAGATTTTTAGACGGTTATAACATGTCATTCTTTTATTTATTTATTTATTTATTTATGTTACTCTGTAAAACAGGAAATTAATCCCAATTACAGTACAGGATCCGCACTCACCGAGCCGCAGTGTGTTAGTTTATATAATTTTTAGCTTGAGTGAGATTCGAACTCGGGATCTCCGGACTCGAATTCCATATTGCTATCCACACCACCGTACTGACGGACAATTTAATTGTAGTTTTGTTAATTTCTGTCGTTATAAAACATAAAAAATCTGATGTGGACATCAAATGACTTCCTTGTACGCGTATTAAACTATAGATATTTGTTTAATTGCACATATTTGACATTACATTTTTTAAACTACGAAAAACAAGAAATATATAATTTTTAAATTTACATATCTCGCTTATACAAAAGGCTAATTTAATAATTCTTAATGTGCTAGACGCAGAATTTAATTCTCTAAAACTTTTATAAATAAAATAAAAATAAATATATCATCACGCCTTTTACCTATTACTGGACGTGGCACTCTGCCTAAGCAGATCTTGGTAAGTGATATATTTTTTTCGCGTGAAGTGCGGTTACCAGCCGTCAAATCACGGCCCCCAAATATATTAATGGTGGGGGAGCCACAGGGGTAGATTTAAATTGGTGAAAATAAAAACTTTTATTTGCAGAATTTATTTCTAAAATCAAAATAATACCATTTTTTTCAAACTGTTAGCAACTTCATGTAATGTATCACTTTCGTTTAGTCCATTTTAACCAAAACTTATTATGTTATTTCCATTGATATAGTAGTCTTATATACCAAATTTGAAAAGTTTTGTATTATATTTGAATATAGTTTTTCATGAAAATCTATGATTCAAGTAAAGTAGCACTTCCGGAAGTTATATAATGACCAAAAAGGGAGGTGCGCAACTAGATGTTATAACAGTCCTAAATACCTCAACTTTCTACGGCTTACCGTTTTTGAGTTATGCGAGATACATACGTACGTACAGACGTCACGACGAAATTAGTCAAAATGGATTCAGGGATGCTAAAAATGCGTACTTCCGCTGTAATCTCAAAACCGAAAATTTTCGCGGTTACAATACTTCCTTTACTTCGTACAAGCAAGTAAAGAATGGGAGAAATTCTAATTTTCTTTTTCACTTTTTGATACAGTAGTCTTATATACCAAATTTGAAAAGTTTTAGATTATATTTGAATATAGTTTTTCATGAAACTCTATTAATCAAGTAAAGTAGCACTTCCGGAAGTTATATAATGACCAAAAATGGAGGTGCACAACTAGATGTTATAACAGTCCTAAATACCTCAACTTTCTACGGCTTACCGTTTTTGAGTTATGCGAGATACATACGTACGTATAGACGTCACGACGAAATTAGTCAAAATGGATTCAGGGATGCTCAAAATGCATATTTCCGCTGAAATCTGAAAACCGAAAATTTTCGCGATTACAATACTTCCTTTACTTCGTACAAGCAAGTAAAAATTAAATTAGTTATTTGATTTCAATCTAGAATAATTTAAAAATATAAAGTAAACACTTGGCTATGTTTCACAAAATTCAGCCTCCAAGTCACCTTATGAGGGCATCGTCAGAGGCTGGCCAGCACAGTTAGTAACTCTTGTTAGAGCTCATCAGTATGGTATAACTCACTTCTTCACCTAGAACAAAGTTCACGTGAAGAAGCTGGTGACGAAGAACTGTGCCAGCAGAGAATAAGATCTCTAACAAATTGGTAAGATGACATGAGAAGTTCTGTTGAACTGGTCATGCCATCTACCGTAGATGAGTTATACCATACTGATGAGCTCTAACAAGAGTTACTAACTGTGCTGGCCAGCCTCTGACGATGCCTTCATAAGGTGACTTGGAGGCTGAATTTTGTGAGACTTTGCCAAGTGTTTACTTTTTTTTATTAAACCTTGTTTCACCAAGTGTTGGATGACAATTAATTTTGTCTTTGTTGTTACTAGAAGAATTTAACAAGACATGCAAACAGGAAAAACTATTTTCTCAAATTGAATATTTGCCACTCGTGTTTTCTGTTCCACCTGGTATATTATTAACTGAGTGTATTGTTTCATTTCCATCTAGTTTACCTTGAACGTTTGAATGCATCATAAGGAAAACAATGAAAAATATGTTGAGAAAGTTGAAATGAATACCATTTAAAGATATTTAGGATAAGGTAGGCATGATAATTAAACATATGCATATTATTTTATGCAATATTGTTGCGAGAAACAATATAAAATAAATAAATATATCATCACGCCTTTTACCGATTACTGGGTGTGGCACTCTGCCTAAGCAGATCTCGGTAAGTAATATATTTTTTCGCGTGAAGTGCGGTTACCAGCCGTCAAATCACGGCTCTCAAAGATATTAGTGGAGAGGGAGCCACAGGGGTAAATTTAAATTGGTGAAAATTGTTTGTCGGCTGTGGGGATCGAACCAGGGTTCTCAACATTAAATCTACCTCTGTGGCTCCCCCTCCACTAATATCTTTGGGGGCCGTGATTTGACGGCTGGTAACCGCACTTTATACGAAAAAATGTATCACTTACCAAAATCTGTTTCGCCAGAGTGCCACACTTAGTAATGGGTAACAGGCGTGATAATATATTTATTTTTTTTATATATTTATTTATTTATTTAATAAACAAAATTTTTTTAATTTATTTATTTCTATCTAAACTCTAAAGTAACATAAATTGAATCCCAATTACAGCAGTTAGTTGTGAAATTGGAGCATCTAGAAATAGGTACAAGGTATAAATTGAAGGTTTTTTAACAATACTCTATAGTTTGCAATTTAATTTTCATCATTTCGAATTAAATGCATCATTTCAAATTCATTTATAAAATTGGGTCAATTTATTCGATGTTAATCATGAATAGACCTCGATTTTGTAAATAGTAATAAGGTCTAAAATCGCGTAAAACAATTAAAGTAAATTCCAATAATTTGTTTAATGAGATTTAAGAATAAATTGTAAATATCAGTGAAAACAGAAGTTTAAAATTCTTTACACATATTCCATGACGTCATTATTTCACATTTACAAGGCGAGAATGTCAACTGGCGCGCCTCTGGCGCCATACATCGTAACTAACCTAACCTAACTTAAAAATATTACATAAATTAAATACATAAATCAATTTACCTAATTCCGTTATGAAAAGTCGTGTTTACATGAATTTTTGAGGTTATGAAATGTCAATTGTTTCATAACTGTCATTCAAGAGTTATGTAAGGAATTGTTTACATAACTAGTTATGTAATGAATGTTGACAGTTTGAACTTTCTCAAAATGCAAATAACGGAAAAAACTATTTGTTAAAATGTTTAGGATTTATATACATTGAATAATGTTTCTGGTATGAAACAGTTGACAGGTAAATTAGCAGATTCTTCGATATCAGAAGGAAGGTCTGTCTCGGATTCAGAACTCATTTT
The DNA here is from genome assembly GCA_947425015.1 of Pterostichus niger. Lineage (NCBI taxonomy): Eukaryota > Metazoa > Arthropoda > Insecta > Coleoptera > Carabidae > Pterostichus > Pterostichus niger. The sequence goes on from OX380352.1 coordinate 7,447,133, forward strand.
CAATGATGACATAAGCTATAAGCTTAAACATTTTATTCATTTATTTTCACGGCAACGCTTTGGTAATTTTGAAATATACTGAGCTGTCATAAACCTAGACTGTTATGTATTTTAACCATTATTTTAGCGGAATTAGATAAAATACGTTATGAAATCGTGATATTGTTTGACTCACTTAATTTACAAAACTCGCTTCGCTCGTTTTGGCAAATATATTCGTCAAACTATATCAACCTTTTCATAACTAGTTACGTAAATAACTATTAAATGTTATAAACTTCAATTTTCAAATATTTTTAAGGTAGTTTCACTACAATTTTCAAATAATTTAAGGTTATTTTGATAGTTAGACAGCATGCCAACATTGAATAAAAATCACTAGATGGCATTAGTTGACATATGAAATTTATAAAAAAAAAACTCTCAGCAAATTTGGCAAAACAAAGTTATAATAAAGCACTATCGCATTTCAATGAATTTAGCCACAGGCAGACAGTGTCATCTAGCGGTCAAATAAATAATTATAACATAACCTGGTTGCGTAGCAACCATGGACGGAACATAAATAACGTTCCAAATGACGTTTAAATCTTCATTGTCTTTTTAAATTTATTTCTGTCTTATTTGAAACATAAAAGAACATTGTTTTAGCTTGATTATCATTTGTTTTGCATTGAAAACAATGAACATTTGAATTATTATGCAAATTAGGCATTATTATAATAATGTATGTATTGTTTAATTGTAACGGTAGAACCATGTTTCTTTTACTTAATTCTGAAACGTGTATTGCGTATAATTTCTCACAGGCAATTGTTAAATTTTGTTTTTGTTGTTGTTTACTGTATATAATGTGTGTGTAATTAGTGATTGATATGTTTCAATTAATAATGAAATAAAATTGTTATTATTTTGGATTTATACTGTATATTTTTTTTAATGGATTTAGAACAATTTTGGTGATTATATATTCAATCGAATTATAAGTTTACTTAAAGTTTTGAATATTTTGTCACCTAATTATACTTGTTAATTAGTGTAAATGCCTTAAAATTCAAATTATAATTAATAGCATTGTATATGAATTGTTAAGAAATTATATTTGTAAAGAACTTTAAAAATTAACATAAATAAAAGTTTAAGTTATGTAAATTTGTTTGTTTATTATGTAAAAGGTATTTTTTGAAAGATGACGGTTTAATAAATGATTTGAGGGACTTTTTGGGAAGATCACATTCTTAAAAATTATTTTGGTAACTGTTTGGACGATGTCAATTACAAAAATCTGATGTGGACAGCACATGACTTTCTTGTACGCGTATTAAACTATAGATATTTTTTTAATTACACATATTTGACATTAAATTTTTTATTTTTTGTTCTAATCCATAGCAAACTACAAAAAACAAGAAATATATAATATTTAAATTTAGATATCTCGCTTATACAAAAGGCTAATTGAATAATTGTTAATGTGCTAGACGCAGAATTTAATTCACTAAAACTTTTATTTGCAGCATTTATTTCTAAAATCAAAATAAAACCATTATTTCAACTGTTAGCAGCTTCATGTAATGTATCACTTCCGGTTAGTCCATTTTAACCAAAATCTATTATGTTATTTCCATTGATATAGTAGTCTTATATACCAATTTTTTGATAGAAGAAAGGCTCACAATTTAATAAAATTTGTCACTTTATTTTTTTGCTTAGAAACAATACTTCTATTCTTTAACTTATATTTAATGTACCAATTGAGCGCATATTGATATTTATCCCGCTTGAGGAAGCTAACTGGTGTACTGGAATAGTTTCTTGAGAAATGCAATGCGAATCCCAATAAATCGCAGAAACAAATTTGAACGTTTGTTTGGTTTCTATTGCCAACCAGCTGTCAATTGCTGGTCAGAGAATACCAGATTTGATAGCAATTATATTACATACATTGTTGTCATGGAGACATTAGATGTCACATTAATTAATCCTAAACATCAACATTTTCTCATTACATTATTACTAATTTTGGGACATAGTTTTCGAAAAAACGTTGTTTGATACTCGATTGTGAAATGCTTTTGCAGAATGCAAAACTAACATTTCGCAATCTAGAATCAAAAATAACTATTTTAGGTAGCTTCCCAAATTTTATATCATTTGTACAGTCAAATACTTTCGGTCGTAAAAAAAATGTTTTTACTTTATTAGAACACAAAATTATCTTTCTCTGTTAACCGAAAAAGCAATACTTCTTATCTATAGGGTTCATAGGGTACTTAGAGGCCCTATAGTCCACTAAGGAAGAAAAATAAAGCCATACCTATGGCAAAAGGACATCGAGAATATAATTGAACTTTAGTGACATCCAGTTGACCTCGTACACGAGGTAAATTAAAATGTATATTTTATTTTATGTTTTTAAAGGTTAGTATACTATTTTTATTTTAAACTGGAGGGATCGGCATAAAACGATTAAACGTCCCTGTCCCATATAACTACAATGAAATATATTAGTGCGGCTACCCCAAATCGCTTAACGATGGTCACAACAGCTACATTTTTAAGGGTCGTATTCAGCCTAAAATTATTCTTGTTTTTTCCTATGATTGACCATTTAAAAATTACTATTTACAATTAGCAGTTCTGTTACTCAATAAGAAGATTAAATATCCTGTACTGAATCAGACTGAGTAATGTAGGTAAATGTTTAGATTATGTTTGTATATTTATAATATATTATACTTGTATCGTATGAATAAGGAAATATACTTATTTAAACATTGTAATGTTTTTGTTTTTATTATACACGTACAGGCGAATGGGGCTGTACAACCCTGTGCGAACCTTGTGACACCAGTTATAACGGGTCATATTTTGAGTTCCTTTGTAAATTGCGGTGAATTTAATCGTTTTATGCTGATCCCTCCAGTTTAAAATAAAAATAGTATATACTATGTTCAAAGATACTCCATTATGGTCCTCTCAGCGGGTCTATTGTTAGGGATTTAAGCTTGAATTATAGGCGTGCAAGGACAGGTATGTATTCAGTATTTCCCAATTTAATTTTATTTTTATATATATTATAATAATGAAACAGAGAATTTTGTACAAATATTATTATTGATAATGAAGCAAAAAAAAAAATGTTACATGAAAGTATCATTGTATAACAATTCGTCATTTAGTTAAATAATGCAATAAAACAATAGCGTCATACATAACAATAAATACAAAATATTACACTGCTATACATATGTAATTATTCGACAATATCATTGTCACTATCACAATCCATTTCACTATCGTCACTTGAGTCTTGAATATTTATAATAAAGTCTTTAGTAATGTTATTAATATCAATATATTGATTTTCTAAATCAATCACATGACGCACACTGTTAGCCCAATTTTCTGGTGTTATATTGTTCATTCTCTTATTATTAATTCGATAACATCGTCACTTACAGTCGGTGATGTATTGTTCCGTCTTATATTGCATTTTAATTGCCCCCAAATTAATTCAATTGGATTATTTTGAAGCTATTTCTTTCGCTTCTTGCGGCAAAAATGTCCGTTTAATTTTATCACAATTTTCAACTGGTAAAACATCAGTATTGTCTTCTTCAAATGGTCGCCACATATTAAATACGTATATTGTTGCCCTCAGTACGAAAGTTAGTATTACTACTGATTTTAAATTTTTGAAAACTCATTTATATACCTACTCAGTAAGTATGCCTTTGTTATCTTATTTTCCCTAATATGTAATAATACTGGTTTAATTTTGCGAATTCATTATTACTTCAAGTATATCTGAAATACGTAATCCGCACAGAGATTAGAGATTTCCGAATTTAAATATTTTGCAATCCTACCCTGAGCGCCAACAGGTAGAATCTCTTACTGTGTGCGGTTCAACACAGGCTTAGTAAGTTAAGCCATAACGGAATATCTTTGAACATTCTATAACGGGTCATATTTTAAGTTCCTTTGTAACCGTAATTTGCGGTGCATTTAATCGTTTTATGCCGATCCCTCCAGTTTAAAATTAAATAGTATAACAAAACTTGTGTGCATATCTCAGTGCCTCAGACGTTTAGTATTGTCCGGGAATTGAACCTGTACCTTTACAAAGATAAATCTAACTTTCGTCTCAAAGATTTATTGACATTTTAGTTCGCAAGACTGGAAAACCCACTTCGTCATTTACTAAAAGTGGTTTAAAATTATTTACAACTGTTTTTAAACAGTTTCTAATAATTTGGGAATTTTTGACATTTCATTTTCGTCATTTTGACGTAAATGCACATTATTATATCATTATATTACATGGTAGAAAAAATATACAACATAAAATTTCGATTTAAAATGTTAATTTAATGCTGTAAATCAAAACCAAATTAATCTGTCAACTTTTGACATTTTGTAAAACAAGTTTAAACATCTATTGTATAATCCGGAAATGAATTGAAGTTCATTTCCGAGTTTTAAACAATTTTAAATTAAAATCAGCCTTGACGATCGAAAAAAATAAAATGCCAATGTTATTAAACACAATTTTAGTCTCGATTTTAGTCAAATTATTGACTCATTGAACAAATGAAACCTGTTTGATATTGGTGAAAACTTTGTTTTAGTAACAGTACTTTTCAGTAGCGCAGCTTGATTAAATTTTAGGAAGAGGCAAAAGTAAATACATACATAAATATATCATCACGTGTTTTATTTATTTCTGGATGTGGTACTTTGCCAAAGCAAATCTTGGTAAATGATATATTTATGCATGTAACCAGCTGTCAAATAACAGCCCTCAAAGATGTTTGTGGTGGAAGGAATAAGGGTGATTTTAAAATACATAAAATAAATATATCATCAGGTGTTTGATTTATTGCTGGATGTGTCACTCTGCCGTAGTAGATCTTGGTAAATGATATATTTATGCATGTAACCAGCTGTCAAATCACTGCTTGTAAAGATGTTTGTAGAGGGGGAACCACAGGAGTCATTTTAAATTGAATAAAATAATAATAATATATTGTTTTTGATTAAAATTAACACATTAATATAAGAATAATTATATTTAAACTACATTTGAATATAGTTTTTCATAATTTAACAATTAAAAGCAATTTTTTTGAAAATTTGTTTGTTTTTTCATATAATGTACTATTTAAATAAGTTATTGAATGTATTAAATAAAAATATATAATATAATTATAAGGAAAATAAAAATGATGTTTGTAATTATCTGTACCTGCCTTACAAGTTTCTATACTTATTTCCATAATTTTCTTTAATTTTCACACACAAAAACACACACTTTGACAGTTCATAGACACTTGTTGACTATTAGTTTGTTTAAACAACTGACAATCGCGAGAAAATCACGGCACAGTACGATTCCAAATACGACAAAAATTAAATCTGTTTTTTTGAGTTATAAATGTTTGAATTTTCCACAATTTTCTTTAATTTTCACACACAAAAACACACATTTTGACAGTTCATAAACACTTGTTAGCTATAAGTTTGTTTGAACAACTGACAATCGCGAGAAAATCAAGGCACACTACGATTCCAAATGCGACAAAATGAAATCTATTTTATTTTTAATGTCCTTTACAGTAAATGTGTACATTCTTCACAATTTTCTTTAATTTCCACACGTAAAAAACGCCAATTTGACAATTCACAGACTGTTGGTGCCATCTTATTCATACTTTCACATTTTAAAATATTTTAGGTTATAATTTTGAAGTGACATTTGACATATGACTACCTATCAGTACCAATCATACAAAATAAAAGTTACCAAAAGCAGGTTTGCAACAAAGTATAAAAATAGTTATTTGTGTATTAAGAGCGTAAAGTGATTCTTTGTTACTCGAGCACGGTAATTGCAGCGCGAGCCGAAGGCGAGAGCTGCAATAGTGTAAGAGGAACAAAGACACTTTACGCTCGTGATACACACATCATTTTTTTTACGATTGCATCTTAAAATTATTAAAAAAAAAACGTATACGTACTGAAAATAAATTCGTTCTGTCAACTGTCAATATGACAAGTTCCTGTTTTGTTTGTATCCCTGGTAACTATTAAAATAAGCGCGCATTTTACATCTTCTTCGCGCGTTGCCATTGGAGACGCGCGATAAAGATATTTTTCGATTGTTCCACAAAAAAAATCAACTTTACGATGACAAATGAGAGCGCAATTGTCAACTTTTCATAGCAATCGCAGAGAAAATATATATATACTAACTTTTTTCAATATATAACTCAAATTAAATTTAAATAATAATTTCTTTAATCTAATCCCACAGTTAATTCCATTTTTGCTAATAGATAATCTAAAACATAATTACATTAATTAATATTTATAATGTATGCAGAAACTGAAACAAAATGGCTGAAAACAATAGACAACATTATCTTACGCATGAAGAACTTTATTCTTTGTATCATAAAAAAAAAACGCAAAAAAATGTTCTCCCACCTGAATCCTGCCGCAAAATCAAAGAGGGGACGGTTTACAAATTAATATAAGCCTTGACTTTCTGAATATAACTTCAGTTTAGCTCGCGAGCAATCGAGTGTCATCCGCTTTCATCTGACAGTACCTCATTCCAAGTGTCTTTGCCGGGTAACCCGCGAAATTTAAAAATGTTTCGTTTGGCACTAGCTTCATGCGTTTTGTTCTTTGGTTTGGCGTCTGCTGTGAAGTTAGATGAGGTGTTTGCGTGGAAAGAACTTGATTTTGCATGGCCGACACCACAAGAAAAACAAAATGCACTACAGAGTAAAGAATATATACCTGATAATAATTTACCGTTAGGACTTGATAGGTGGAACGATAAGTTGTTTGTGACTGTACCTAGGTATGTATTTGGTGTTTTTTTTTTGTTAGACTGTACTTGTAGATCTGGATTGGTTGAATGTTGAAACTGTCTAGAATATGATGTGTGTGTGTGTAAATTAATTTGTGGTTGTTATATTTTACTTAATACTGAAATTAATTTGTTGAAATTTTGTATTTATGTTTTGGTTCTTTTAAGGATAATCTAGATTATCTGTTTAGTAGAAATGGTAGTTTACTTGAAGATCTATTTTTTTTTTACCATTTATTAAATATATATATATATACCGGGTGTCTACTTTTTTTCCGGATTCAATGTAAAAATTTTGATTTAGCGATATCTCTTTACCTATTACTCTTAGAACAAAATTGAACTGAAGAAAATGTTCAGAATGAAAAACTGCATCCATAGAGTATAAGTTTGTTGTTCAATTGTTTCTTCTGTCCTAGTTAGAAGCAATTATCAGAGTGCCATGAGAAATAAAACAATAATTTGTTTGTTGTGTCTGACATTATTTGACATATTGGAGCAGAATTGGAAGCTTACTCTAATTTATTTATTTATTCGAGCATTTAATTTAATAATAAAATTAATTATAGCAACTATTATTTTCTTTTTTCTAGATAATCTAGACAAATAAATACCTATTATTAAGTTATCGAATTTGTTTTATTTCTCATGGCACTCTGATAATTGCTTTAAAGCGTGTATTTTCTTTTGCTTCTAACTCAGACATAAAAAACAATTGAACAACAAACTTATACTCTATGGATGCAGTTTTTCATTCAGAACATTTTTCTTTAGTACACTTTTGTTCTAAAATTAATAGGTAAAGAGATATCGCTAAACCAAATTTTTTACATTGAATTTCAAATGTTCGGAATAAAAGTAGACACCCGGTATATATATATATAATTCATTTGTTATCACGACTTTTAGCCATTGTTAAGTGTGGCAATAAGCCGTAGCAAATCTCAGTAAGTGATATATTTATGCACGTAACCAGTAGTCTAATCTAAAATATAATAATCAATTTTTACGTCCTTGTACGAAGTAAAGAAAATATTGTAATCGTGAACATTTCCGGTTTTGAGATTTCAGCGAAAATATTCATTTTGAGCATGCCTGAATCCATTTTGACTAATTTCGTCGTGACGTCTGTACGTACGTATGTATCTCGCATAACTCAAAAACGGTAAGCCGTATAAAATTGAGGTATTTAGGACTGTTATAACATCTAGTTGTGCACCTCCCTTTTTGGTCATTATATAACTTCCGGAAGTGCTACTTTACTTGAATAATAGATTTTCATGAAAAACTATATTCAAATATAATCCAAAACTTTTCAAATTTGGTATATAAGACTACTATATCAATGCAAATAACATAATAGATTTTGGTTAAATTGGACTAACCGGAAGTGATACATCACATGAAGCTGCTAACAGTTTGAAAAAAATTGTATTATTTTGATTTTAGAAATACATCCTACAAATAAAAGTTTTAGAGAATTAAATTATGCGTCTAGCACATTAACAATTATTAAATTAACCTTTTGTATAAGCGAGATATGTTAATTTAAAAATTATATATTTCTTGTTTTTTTGTAAGTTTGCTATGAATTAGAACAAAAAATACAAAATTTAATGTCAAATTACGTCAAATATATGCAATAAAAAAATGTAGGTATAGTATAATACGCGTACAAGAAAATCATGTGAACATCAAATTTTTTATTAAAATAAAAAGTTGTGTGAAAAGAAGATATTAAAATGCAAAATCAAAAAAAAAATGCATATATTAAATTATAATTTATTTAATTTGAAAGTCAAGGTTTTAATGATTTAGTCTCATTCTCTGTAACGAATTACTAATTATTACAATAACAATTAATTAATTACATTAGAAGTAACATTTGAGCACAGTAAATACATTTTTACCGGCGATCTGAAAACAGTAATAACAGCTTCACATTTCCGCCAACAGATGGAAAGCAGGTGTGGCAGCATCTCTCGCCTACATTCCCCTAAACTCAACGAATAAATCCCCAGTTCTGATTCCGTACCCAAGTTGGGCAGCTAACAAAATTCCCCCAGAAGTCCCGGAAACAACTGGCAGTGAACCAACTATAGAACATAAACAAAGCGAAGATGCCATCGTCTCCGTGTTTAGAGTGCGTGTTGATGAATGCGATCGACTGTGGGTGATGGATACAGGTCTAGCTGATATCTTGGGAAATCCTAGACAAGTGTCTAAGCCAGCTTTGGTTGTGTTTGATCTGAAGACGGATAAGCTGGTCCGGAGGTATGAGTTAAGGCCGACGGATTTGAAAGAAGATAGTTTCTTTGCGAATGTGGTAAGTGGTTTTGTTTTTGTAAATGATTTGAGGGACTTTTTGGGAAGATGATAGTTTTATAAATGTTATGAAGGACATTTTGGGAAATATTTACAGCCTTAAAAATGATTTGGGGGACTTTTTGGGAAGATGGCAGTCTTATAAATGATTTCGGGGACTTTTTGAGAAGATGACAAGCTTAAAAATGATTTGAGAGCCTTTTTGGGAAGATGATAGTCTTATAAATGATTTAGGGGACTTTTTGGGGAAAATTACAATATTATAAATGATTTGGGGATCTTTTTGGGGAAAATTACAATCTTAAAAATGATTTGAGGAACTTTTTGGGAAGATGGCAGTCTTATAAATGATTTAGGGGACTTTTTGGAGAAAATTACAATATTATAAATGATTTGCGGATCTTTTTGGGGAAAATTACAATCTTAAAAATGATTTGAGGAACTTTTTGGGAAGATGCAGTCTTATAAATGATTTAGGGGACTTTTTGGGGAAAATTACAATATTATAAATGATTTGGGGGACTTTTTTGGGAAGATAACAATCTTAAAAATGTTTTGGGGGACTTTTTTGGGAAGATGACAATCGTAAAAATAATTTGAGGGATTTTTTGGGGAAAATTACAATCTTAAAAATGATTTGGAAGACTTTTTGGGAAGATGACAATGTTATAAATAATTTGAAGGACTTTTTGGAAAAATTACAAATTTTAAAAATGATTTGGAGAAATTTTTGGCAAAATTACAATCTTAAAAATGATTTGGGGGACTTTTTGGAAAGATGTCAATTTTAAAAATGATTAGGGGACTATTTGGGAAGATAACAATCTTCAAAATGATTTAGGAGAGTTTATTTGGGAGGTTGATTATCATGAAAATGATTTGAGGGACTTTTTGGGAAGATGATAATCTTAACAATAATTTGGGGGAGTTTTTTGGGAGGTTGATAATGTTAAAAATTATTTGGGGAACTTTTTGGGAAGATGACAATCTTATAAATGATTTTGGGGACTTTTTGGGAAGATGACAATGTTAAATATTATTTGGAGGTCTTCTTGGAGAAAATTTCAATCTTAAAAACTATTTGGGAGAGTTTTTGAGAAGATGACAGTTTTAAAAATTATTTAGGGGACCTTTTGGAAAGATGACAATCTTATAAATGATTTGGGGGACGGTTTGTGAAAATGACAATCTTTTAATTGGTTTGGGGGACGTTTTATGAAAATGATAATGTTATAATGGATTTGGCTAACTTTTTAGGGAAAATTAAAATTTTATAAATGTTTTGGGGGATTTTTTGTTAAAATGACAATCTTTTTATTGATTTTTGGAGACTTTTTGGGGAAAATTACAATCTTATAAATGATTTAAAGAATTGTTTGGGAAGATGACAATCTTATAAATGATTTAAGGGACTTTTTGGGAAGATGGCAATCTTATAAGTTATTTAGGGGACTTTTTGGGGAAATTACAATCTTAAAATTATTTGGGGAACTTTATGGAAAAATTAGTCTTATAAATGACTTTGCTGAGTTTTTGGGTAGACGTCTGTCTCAAAAATTGATTTAAACCATCTCTTGAGGAAATTCTTTATCCAATTACAAAAATTTTGAATAAACAGCTAGCATAAATCTAATATCTGACAAACTTTCAACAAAACCAATTATTTTAAACATAATTTCACAAACCTTTTTGAAAAAACAACAACTTAAAGCCTGTTTACAACTAAAATTAACCCTCAATTTTTGTCTACAATATACAAGACACACATCTGAAAAAAAACAGAATCTTAAAACAATTTTAAATAAATAAATAAATATATCATCACGCCTTTCACCCATTACTGGATGTGGCACTCTGCCTAAGCAGATCTCAGTAAGTAATATATTTCTTCGCGTGAAGTGCGGTTACCAGCCGTCAAATCACGGCCCCCAAAGATATTAGTGGAGGGGGAGCCACAGGGGTAGATTTAATGTGGTGAAAATTTAAATTAATAAGATAATATATTAATTTGGGAGACTAAAACATTTGAAGCAACAAATAAAAATAAATAAATAAATATATCATCACGCCTTTTACACATTACTGGATGTGGCACTCTGCCTAAGCAGATCTCGGTAAGTGATATATTTCTTCGCGTGAAATACAGTTACCAGCCGTCAAATCACGGCCTCCAAAGATATTAGTAGGGGGGAAGCCACAGGCATAGATTTAAATTGGTGAAAATTGTTTGTCGGCTGTGGGGATCGAACCAGGGTTCTCAAGATCCACAGGCCGACTCGATACCACTGAGCCATCTACCCCATAAAAACAATTTTAAAGTTTAAAATATGATATGAAGTTCTACATCTGCACGCTTTGAGTCGATGGACGAGACTGATGGTTTCCACCAAAACACTTGCTGACCTGGGTACGATACCCACATCTGGAATCCATCCCTCACACATCGGGGTGGACACAGATGCCTCAAGTGTTTTGGTTATGTAGTCTGACACTCTGGCAATGCAGATAACGCGAACATGAAATCTTGTTGGAATTCTAAGAATATTAATTATAACTGTCTCTTTTTATAATTTAATGCCCTATATTCGAAAACCAAAAGATCTCACACTCAGCCTTAATGGCACATGTGGTCACGAGTGTCAAATTACACGAAACCAATCTTATCTAAACGCAACATAACAACAATGAGATAGCTCATATTGTTACACAATATTTTAATAAAAAACAACAAAGACAAAATTAATTGTCTTTAAATGCTCACTTGGTGAAACTAGGTTTAATAATAAAATAACAAACTGTGAGACTTAGACAAGTGTTTAGTTTGTTATTTTATTATTAAACCTAGTTTCACCAAGTGAGTATTTAAAGCAGAGTTCGTAAATATCATGATATTTATAATAAATATCAAAATATCTGATATATAGGATATATATCAGATAAATATCACTTTTTGGATATTTATTTTTTAATTTTAGTTTTTGTACACATTTAGAAAAACTGAAAAATTCGAAAAATTTCACTTTTCCGGAGGCTATATCTGAAAAACTAAACAAGATAAGGAAATGCGCTCAACGGCGTTGAATTCCCCATGTCCGAATTGACTTATAAGCAAATTTTCATACAATTTTAAGCAATTTAATATTTTTAATTATTTCAGATTTTAATTCAATTTTCCCAAAAATCCTTAATCGTAGGATTATTAGAACGAAAATTTACATACATATGTATTTTGACCCACTGAATCCAGTGGTGCAATCTTCAAATGCATATGACTTCTGGTTTTCGAGAAAATGTTAAAAAACCGCTTTTTGCGATTATTTTGGCGGAAAATTGAAAAAAAATAAAAATCGCTAAAACTATGTTTATAAGTTAACTGAAACACGAGAAAATTAATGCCGTTGACCGCGTTTTCATATCACATTTAGTTTTCGAGATATAGCCTCGTAAAAGTAGAAAAACTGAAAAATTCGAAAAATTTCACTTTTCCGGAGGCTATATCTGAAAAACTAAACAAGATAAGGAAATGCGCTCAACGGCGTTGAATTCCCCATGTCCGAATTGACTTATAAGCAAATTTTCATACAATTTTAAGCAATTTAATATTTTTAATTATTTCAGATTTTAATTCAATTTTCCCAAAAATCCTTAATCGTAGGATTATTAAAACGAAAATTTACATACATATGTATTTTGACCCACTGAATCCAGTGGTGCAATCTTCAAATGCATATGACTTCTGGTTTTCGAGAAAATGTTAAAAAATCGCTTTTTGCGATTATTTTGGCGGAAAATTGAAAAAAAATAAAAATCGCTAAAACTATGTTTATAAGTTAACTGAAGCACGAGAAAATTAATGCCGTTGACCGCGTTTTCATATCACATTTAGATTTCGAGATATAGCCTCGTAAAAGTAGACAAACTGAAAAATTCGAAAAATTTCACTTTTCCGGAGGCTATATCACAAAAACTATTTGATATTTTTATATAATGGATATATATCATTGCAAAAATATGACGATATATATCAAAATAAATATCATGATATATATCGATCGATATATATCTTCGAACCCTGATTTAAAGACAATTAATTTTGTCTTTGTTGTTTTTTATTTAAATTGCTATTTCGTAGCTTTTGCTTTTTTCGGTAGATGGCATTACTGGTTCGATAGAACTTCTCATGTCATCTTACCGTTCTTTAGAGATCTTATTCTCTGCTGGCACAGTCCTTCGTCACCAGCTTCTTCACGTGAACTTTGTTCTAGGTGTAGAAGTAGGTTATACCATACTGATGAGCTCTAATAAGAGCGAAACGCGTCTATGGTTACCAACTGTGCTGGCCAGCCTCTGACGATGCCCTCATAAGGTGACTTGGAGGCTGAATTTTGTGAGACTTAGACAAGTGTTTAGTTTGTAATTTTATCAATATTTTAATGTCTAAAATATGATTCTATCAGATTGTCGACACAACAAAAGACTCTTGTGAGAATTCCTTCGCTTATATTCCGGACCTCGGCGGATACGGCATCGTCGTCTACTCCTGGAAGGACAACACATCCTGGAGGATTCAACATAACTTCTTCCATTTTGATCCATTGGCAGGAGACTACAACGTCGGTGGAGTGAACTTCCAGTGGACTGATGGAGTGTTTGGACTTGCTCTCAGCAAAGTCCAGTCTGATGGGTAAGTTTAAATTGAAAATTGTTATATTTATGCGGGTACCAGTCGTCAAATCAAGGCCCCGTAAGATGATAGGGATATGCTTTAATTTGTTGAAAATTGTAAATAGTAAGGGATATATTTATGCGTGTTGCCAGCCGTCAAAGCAAGGCCCCTTAAGATGTTAGGGATATTTGTGTTGAAAATTGTTTGTTAAATATAAATAAATAAATATATCATCACGCCTTTTACCCATTACTGGATGTGCAACTGTGTTGAAGTAGATCTCAGTAAGTGATATATTTATGCATGTTGCCAGTCGTCAAATCAAGGCCCCGTAAGATGTTAGAGATATTTTTTAATTTGTTGAAAATTGTTTGTTAAATATAAATAAATAAATATATCATCACGCCTTTTACCCATTACTGGATGTGGAACTGTGCTGAAGTAGATCTCAGTAAGTGATATATTTATGCATGTTGCCAGTCGTCAAATCAAGGCCCCGTAAGATGTTAGAGATATTTTTTAATTTGTTGAAAATTGTTTGTTAAATATAAATAAATAAATATATCATCACGCCTTTTACCCATTACTGGATGTGGAACTGTGCTGAAGTAGATCTCAGTAAGTGATATATTTATGCGGTTACCAACCGTCAAATCAAGGCCTCGTAAGATGTTAGGGATATGTTTTAATGTGTTGAAAATTGGTAGTTGAATATAAATAAATAAATATATCATCACGCCTTTTACCCATTACTGCATGTGCAACTGTGTTGAAGTAGATCTCAGTAAGGGATATATTTATGTGGTTACCAGCCGTCAAATCAAGGCCCCTTAAGATGTTAGGGATATGTTTTAATTTGTTGAAAATTGGTAGTTGAATATAAATAAATAAATATATCATCACGCCTTTTACCCATTACTGGATGTGAAACTGTGTTGAAGTAGATCTTAGTAAGTGATATATTTATGCGGGTACCAGCCGTCAAATCAAGGCCCCTTAAGATGTTAGGGATATGTTTTAATGTGTTGAAAATTGGTAGTTGAATATAAATAAATAAATATATCATCACGCCTTTTACCCATTACTGCATGTGCAACTGTGTTGAAGTAGATCTCAGTAAGGGATATATTTATGCGGGTACCAGCCGTCAAATCAAGGCCCCTTAAGATGTTAGGGATATGTTTTAATTTGTTGAAAATTGGTTGTAAAATATAAATAAATAAATATATCATCACGCCTTTTACCCATTACTGGATGTGGAACTGTGTTGAAGTAGATCTTAGTAAGGGATATATTTATGCGGGTACCAGCAGTCAAATCAAGGCCCCTTAAGATGTTAGGGATATGTTTTAATTTGTTGAAAATTGGTTGTAAAATATAAATAAATAAATATATCATCACGCCTTTTACCCATTACTGGATGTGGAACTGTGCTGAAGTAGATCTTAGTAAGGGATATATTTATGCGGGTACCAGCCGTCAAATCAAGGCCCCGTAAGATGTTAGAGATATTTTTAAATTTGTTGAAAATTGTTTGTTAAATATAAATAAATAAATATATCATCACGCCTTTTACCCATTACTGGATGTGGAACTGTGTTGAAGTAGATCTTAGTAAGTGATATATTTATGCGGGTACCAGCCGTCAAATCAAGGCCCCGTAAGATGTTAGAGATATTTTTAAATTTGTTGAAAATTGTTTGTTAAATATAAATAAATAAATATATCATCACGCCTTTTACCCATTACTGGATGTGGAACTGTGCTGAAGTAGATCTTAGTAAGGGATATATTTATGCGGGTACCAGCCGTCAAATCAAGGCCCCGTAAGATGTTAGAGATATTTTTAAATTTGTTGAAAATTGTTTGTTAAATATAAATAAATAAATATATCATCACGCCTTTTACCCATTACTGGATGTGGAACTGTGTTGAAGTAGATCTTAGTAAGTGATATATTTATGCGGGTACCAGCCGTCAAATCAAGGACCCGTAAGATGTTAGGGATATTTGTGTTGAAAATTGTTTGTTAAATATAAATAAATCAATATATCATCACGCCTTTTACCCATTACTGGATGTGGAACTGTGTTGAAGTAGATCTCAGTAAGTGATATATTTATGCGGTTACCAACCGTCAAATCAAGGCCTTGTAAGATGTTAGGAATATGCTTTAATGTGTTGAAAATTGGTAGTTAAATATAAATAAATAAATATATCCCCACATGTTTTATGTATTACTGGGTATGGCACTTCACCGTAGCAGATCTCGGTAAGTGATATATTTATTCGCGTTGCCAGTCGTCAAATCACGGACCCCAAAGATGTTAGTAGAGGGAGAGCCACAGGAGTAGATATAAATTGGTGAAAATTGTTTGTCGGCTGTGGGGATCGAACCCGGGTTTTCAAGATCCACAAGCCGACTTAGGATATATTTTTTACTTGCTTGTACAAAGTAAAGAAAGTATTGTAATCGCGAAAATTTTCGGTTTTTCACATCATATTTTTTTCTTTGAAGGTTCCGAACTATGTTTTTCCATCCATTGTCAAGCACAAAAGAGTTTGCAGTGTCTACCCGCATTTTAAGGAACGAAACCTTGGCCACAGATCCTCACACTTACTACGAATATAAGGTATTTATTATTATTATTGTTTTTTTCTAAAAGTCCCTCAAATCATTTTCTAATCTGTCATTTTGCCAAAAAGCCTTTAATTTTTTAATATAAAAACAATAATTTTCCCAAAAAGTCCTCCAAATCATTTAAAATAGTCATTTGTGTATTAAGAGCGTAAAGTGATTCTTTGTTACTCGAGCACGGTAATTGCAGCGCGAGTCGACGGCGAGAGCTGCAATAGTGCAAGAGGAACAAAGACACTTTACGCTCGTGATGCACACATAATTTTTTCTACGATTGCATCTTCAAATTATTAACAAACGTATACGTACTGAAAATAAAATCGTTCTGTCAACTGTCAATATGACAAGTTTCTGTTTTGTTTGTATCCCTGGTAACTATTGAAATAAGCGCGCATTTAACGTATTTTTCGCGCGTTGCCATTGGAGACGCGCATAAAAGATATTTTTCGATTGTTCCACAGAAAACGTCAACTTTACGATGACAAATAAGAGCGTAATTGCCAACTTTTCATAGCAATCGTAGAAAATAGTCATTTTTTAACAATCACCTACCCAAATACCCCTCTTTTATCTTATAACTATCACTTACCATCAATTACGAAACAATGTTTACAATCACCACAAATCACCGACAAAATCAAGGAGAATAAAGAGCACTTGAGGACCTGGTGCATCAGATTTTAGGAAACTCTTTGGCGAATAGTGGTTGTAGTTAACTCGTACATTCATCCATTCACTGCTACATCATTCTCTCTTAATTTCATCTAGTAACTTTTTATTTTTTACAGTTGGCAGGCGAGCGAGGATTGAACACTCAAGCTTCAGCCAGTTATTTGGACGAGAAAACCGGAGTTTTATTTCTAACCCAAGTTAACAAAAATGGCATCGCTTGTTGGAATACAAACAAGCCATTGAACCCGGAAACTTTGACTCTGGTGGCCAATGATGAAGAAGCTTTAGTATTTCCCAACGATCTTACTGTAAGTATAAAAATAAACACAAAACGACATTTAGCTAATTCCGTTATGAAAAGTTCTGTTTTACATGAATTTTTGAGGTTATGAATTGTCAACTGTCATTGAAGAGTTATGTAAGGAATTCTTTACATAACTAGTTACGTAATGAATGTTGACAGTTTGAACTTTCTCAAAATGCAAATAACGGAAAAAACTATTTATTAAAATGTTTAGGATTTATATACATTGAATAATGTTTCTGGTATGAAACAGTTGACGGGCTAATTAGCAGTTTCTTCGATCTCAGAAGGAAGGTCTGTCTCAGATTCAGAACTCATTTTCAATGATGACATAAGCTTTAAATTTAAACATTTTATTCATTTATTTTCACAGCAACGCTTTGGTAATTATGAAATATACTGAGCTGTCATAAACCTAGAATTCTATGTATTTGAAACATTATTTTAGCGGAATTTGATAAAATACGTTATGAAAACGTGATATTGTTTGACTCACATATTTTGCTAAACTGGTTACGTAATAGCTATTTATGAAACTAGTAAGGAAATGAAGGTTATTACCTTACGCTTGTGAAAACACATAAGTAAGGTAATAACCTTATTTTCTTACTAGTTTCATACAATATTATTTCTACTTCCGTTCTAATAAATACGAAAGAGCGTTTTTGAAATTATGAAATTTTGACATATTAATGACAGTTATAAATTCAAAAAATAAAAGAATAACACATCAGAATTTGTCTACCAAGATATCTGTTGCTATGTTACCTCATTATTTCACTAGTTAAATAATACAGTTCATTACCTAACTCAAATAAGTGAAATAAAACATTTATTTCCTAACGGAAGTAGCAAAATAACTATTACAATTTTGTTATTATATATAAATAAAATAAATAAATATATCATTACGCCTTTTACTTATTACTGGGTGTGGCACTCCGCCGTAACAGATCTCAGTAAGTGATGTTTTTCTTCGCGTGAAGTGCGGTTACCAGCCGCAAATTATTACTGTATTGTTGATCTTGTTTATTTTGTTTATCTCCAAATTTAGAAAAAAATATTAACTGTTATAATGAAGATAATTAAACGAAATTTGACAGGATTATTAATTAATGTATGGGGAGAGAAATCACTGGTAATTAACTAAATAATTCATTTGTTTATTTTCTCAAAAAGTCCTCTAAAATTATTTCGAAGTTTCCGAAAATGTCCCTCAAATCATTTTTGAGAATGACATCGCTCCAAAAAGACCCTAAAACCATTATTAATCTTACTAAAAGTCCCTAAAGTTATTTATAAGACTGTCAATTAACCAGAAAGTTCCCTAAATGTCCCTAAAATCACTATTACAAACAGTAATATTCATAAAATCTCCTTAAAATTAAATTGAATTCAGTAATTTTCTCAAAATCTCCAAATCATTTTCAAAATGGATATTTGAACAAAAAGCCCCTAAAACCATTATTAATCTTTCTAAAAGTCCCTAAAATTATTTACAAGGTTGTCAATTGGCCAGAAAGTTTTCTAAAAGTCTCTAATATCATTATTAAAATAGTAATATGCCTAAAATCTCCCTAAAATTAATTTTAAGCCAGCCATTTTCTCAAAAACTTCTTCAAATAATCTTCTAAATTGATATTTTAACAAAAAAATGCCTAAAATCATTATATATCTTTCTAAAACACCCTTAAAATGATTTATAACACAGTTTTTTTTTTTCATAAATTCCCTGAAATCGTTTTGTAAACAGATATTTTCCGAAAAATTCCATTAAATCATTTCAAAAAAGTTTTCAAAGTTTACTAATTAATATTTGGAAAATCCAGTTATTCAAACTTCATTTAATTATCTTTCTTATTTCTAGAGTTACAGCTAGCTCAATTTAAAAAGAACCTATAAACAATTATATAATAGTTATTTTTGTATGAAGTGCGCAAAATGAGAGTGTTTTTTTTGTTGCGCGTGAGAATGTTACCGACTGCGCCAAAAAAACAAGAATTTTGTCCAAGAAATACAGACAACATTTTTTCTACAACTGTAAATAAAAAATAATACAATAATTATTGATGTATTTAAGTAAATTTAAGGAAAACAATCAACAATAATATGAATTTGATACTATTGATGTGTTGTAACTAATGAAACCTGACAACAAATAATTTGGGAGCGTGCGCGAGATACTCATTTTGCGCACTAGAATACGAATTATTATTTTGCGCACTAGGGTGTAAAATAATGCACAAAATACGCGTTGTCATGGTAATGTAAATGATGAAACAATCACGTACTTCGCGTATTGATATTAGTGGAAAAAATTAACATTTTTTAACAGTTGTAGAAAACTGTCATATAAAGTTAAAATGTACATGACACTATCAACACGCGAAATGTGTGTTTTTTGTCTACAGAACGCAAAAGATTTTTTCCTGCAATTTTTTGATAGAAGAAAGGCTCACAATTTAATAAAATTTGTCACTTTATTTTTGTTTAGAAACAATACTTCTATTCTTTAACTTATATTTAATGTTCCAATTGAGCGCATATTCATATTTATCCCGCTTGAGGAAGCTAACTGGTGTACTGGAATAGTTTCTTGAGAAATGCAATGCGAATCCCAATAAATCGCAGAAAAAAATTAGAACGTTTGTTTGGTTTCTATTGCCAACCAGCTGTCAATTGCTGGTCAGAAAATACCAGATTTGATAGCAATTATATTACATACATTGTTGTCATGGAGACATTAGATGTCACATTAATTAATCCTAAACGTCAAATTTTTTCATTACATTATTACTAATTTTGGGACATAGTTTTCGAAAAA
The DNA here is from genome assembly GCA_947425015.1 of Pterostichus niger. Lineage (NCBI taxonomy): Eukaryota > Metazoa > Arthropoda > Insecta > Coleoptera > Carabidae > Pterostichus > Pterostichus niger. Next base: position 7,467,445 of record OX380352.1, read on the forward strand.
ACGTTGTTTGATACTCGATTGCGAAATGCTTTTGCAGAATGCAAAAATAACATTTCGCAATCTAGAATAAAAAATAACTATTAAACGTTTATTGAAACTGTCAAGTACTTTTCTACATACAAAATTTAAAATAAAAATACATGAATGTCAAATAGGAAAAACAGTGTTACCAAATAACAAAATATGTACTAATTTACTTTTATTTTCTTACAGATTGATAAAGAGGGACAAGTATGGGTGCTGTCCGACAAAATGCCAGTTTTTATTTACAAAAACTTAAATGCACAAGAAATTAATTACAGAATTTTGAAAGCCAAAATATCAGATGCGATTGTAAACACTCCTTGTGCATCCTAATCAATTGTTTTTAGTATTTACCTGATTTTAATTTGAGTGTACCTTTATTGTATTTTAGTTTTAAATGCTGAAGTGTCATAGATACATTGTTTCATTTTCAAATTCATGATTTTTAAAATAAATAAAATATGCTAGTCTAAATATTGTGTTTTATTTACTTGCTTGTACGAAGTAAAGGAAGTATTGTAACCGCGAAAATTGTCGGTTTTGAGATTACAGTGGAAATATGCATTTTGAGCATCCCTGAATCCATTTTGAGTAATTTCGTCGTGACGTCTGTACGTACGTATGTATCTCGTATAACTCAAAAACGGTAAACAGTAGAAAGTTGAGGTATTTAGGACTGTTATAACATCTAGTTGTGCACCTCTCTTTTTTGGTCATTATATAACTTCCGGAAGTGCTATTTTACTTAAATAAATAAATAAAAAACAACAAAGACAAAATTAATTGTCTTTAAATGCTCACTTGGTGAAACTAGGTTTAATAATAAAATATCAAAATAAACACTTGTCTAAGTCTCACAAAATTTAGCCTCCAAGTCACCTTATGAGAGCATCGTCAGAGGCTGGCCAGCACAGTTGGTAACCATAGACGCGTTTCGCTCTTATTAGAGCTCATCAGTATGGTATAACCTACTTCTTCACCTAGAACAAAGTTCACGTGAAGAAATAAATAAATATATCATCACGCCTTTTACCCATCACTGGGTGTGGCACTCTGCATACGCAGATCTCGGTAAGTGATATATTTTTTCGCGTGAAGTGCGGTTACCAGCCGTCAAATCACGGCCTCCAAAGATATTAGTGGAGGAGGAGCCACAGGGGTAGATTTTTTAAATTGGTGAAAATTGTTTGTCAGCTGTGGGGATCGAACCAGGGTTCTCAAGATCCACAGGCCGACTCGATACCACTGAGCCACCTACCCCATTTTACTTGAATCATAGATTTTAATGAAAATCTATATTCAAATATAATCCAAGACTTTTTAAATTTGGTATATAAGACTACTATATCAATGCAAATAACATAATAGATGTTGGTTAAAATGGACTAACCGGAAGTGATACATCACATGAAGCTGCTAACAGTTGAAAAAAATGGTATTATTTTGATTTTAGAAATAAATGCTGCAAATAAAAGTTTTAGAGAATTAAATTCTGCGTTTAGCACATTAACAATTATTAAATTAGCTTTTTGTATAAGCGAGATATCTACATTTAGAAATTATATATTTCTTGTTTCTTGTAATTAAGTTTACTATGGATTAGAACAAAAAATAAAAGATTTAATGTCAAATATGTGCAAATAAAAAAATATCTATAGTTTAATCTGCGTACAAGGAAGCCATATGGTCAGATTTTAGTGGAATACTAATTAGTTAATCAGCCGTTTTTTTTTTTATTTAGTTGGAGAGATTTGAGTCCATGATTTCAATGTTTGTTAATTTGTTCATTGGTATTTATTGTTGCAACTATAATAGATATTTAGTAGACTGTTAGTCTAACGCTTTATGTTCATTTTAGTATCAGGAGAGCACGTTAAAAAGTAGTAGTTTAACATAGAAATGTATTAGGATGTATGTAGGTTAAACTAAACTAGAAGAAAACATTTGAAATTAGTTACAATTATTTTATAATAATAATACACATTTATACTCAACAAATAAATAAATATATATATACAGGGTGAGTCTGGGAAGACGCCCCCCCCCCCCTTTAACTTTTTTATTATGAGTAATAGAAAAAAATGGTTCATATGAAAGTTTTATTATTTTAAATATACTATTTGATGGCAGATGTAGATATTTTTTATAAAGTCAGGTTTACAAGATACGACTATCAACTTTTATTTTTTAAATAGCAACCTATAATTATTTTACTAAAATAAAAACCGCCATTTTTTTCTCTTTTCAACGATGTATTAGTTTTTATTAATGTATCTGAAAAAATTCGAGAAAAATACGAAAATTGAGAAATACTAGAAATAATTTTTATACAAATATTATAGGTGGCTATGTGAAAATAAACAAAATGTAACAATGTTAAATTAATGTCAAAAAAGTATACATTTGCTGGTTACTTTATTTAACTTATTTTGCAAACAATAAAAAAAAATTCTTTTTGCCCTTCTCATGATTCCAGTCGATTCACCAATTATTAGAATCATATCTATTAATTCTTCTTTCGTAAACATTTGAAAACGTTTTTTTTATTGTTTTTTTTTATAAAACCAAAATTCAAATAATGAAGTTTAAAAATAAAATGATGATCTATAACGATATGAACAGTTTGAACTCATTCTAGTATTAGGGAAACAGCATATTTGAAATTGTATCCATAGCAACAGCGGTTTGTTTTATTTTCTCAACAAAATTTTGAGCTCCTGATACATTTTTTCAATGTTAGTCTTTTAATTTAGAAATTAGGCGGTTAAAAATCATTATCAGTTACTTCCTGAAAAGTCCCTAACATTATTTAGACGACAGACTTTTTATAAAAGTCCCCAAAATCATTTTAAAGATGAAAATCGTTCCTAAAAGTCCCTAAAATCATTATTAATTTTCTTAAAAAGTCACTATAATTATTTTGAAGCTAGTTGTCCAGAAAAGTCATTTCTAAAATGTACCTAAAACTTCTTAAAAAGTTCCTAACATTATTTAGAAGACAGACATTTTTATAAAAAGTCACCAAAATTATTTTAAAGATGAAAATCGTTCCTAAAAGTTCCTAAAATCATTATTAATCTTCTTAAAAGAACTCTAAAATTATTTAGAAGGTAGTTTTCCAGAAAAGTTATTTCCAAAATATACCTAAAACTTCCTAAAAAGTCCCTAACATTATTTAGAAGACAGACATTTTTATAAAAAGTCACCAACATCATTGTAAAGATGAAAATTGTTCCTAAAAGTCCCTAAAATCATTATTAATGTTTTTAGAACGTCACTATAATTATTTAAAAGCTAGATTTCCAGAAAAGTCATTTCTAAAATGTACCTAAAACTTCCTAAAAAGTCCCTAACATTATTTAGAAGACAGACATTTTTCTAAAAAGTCACCAAAATCATTGTAAAGATGAAAATCGTTCCTAAAAGTCCCTAAAATCATTATTAATCTTTTTAAAAAGTCACTATAATTATTTAGAAGCTAGTTTTCCAGAAAAGTCATTTCTAAAATATACCTAAAACTTCCTAAAACGTCCCTAACATTATTTAGAAGACAGACATTTTTATAAAAAGTAATCAAAATCATTTTAAAGATGAAAATCGCTCCTAAAGGTCCCTAAAATCATTATTAATCTTTTTAGAACGTCACTATAATTATTTAAAAGCTAGTTTTCCAGAAAAGTCATTTCTAAAATGTACCTAAAACTTCCTAAAAAGTCCCTAACATTCTTTAGAAGACAGACATTTTTCTAAAAAGTCACCAAAATCATTGTAAAGATGAAAATCGTTCCTAAAAGTCCCTAAAATCATATTAATCTTCTTAAAAAGTCTCTAAAATTATTTAAAACCCATTTCTTTAGAAAAATCATTTCCAAAATGCAATTCAAATCATTACCTTTCTGAAAAAAGTCCCTAAAATTGTTTAGAAAAAAACAATTTTCTTAAAAACTCCCTCAAATCATATTTAAAATAATAATTTTTCAAATAATCTCTTATTTTTTCAAAAATGAATCAAATTATAATTAGCGCTCGGTGTTATATGCACCAATTTAGCATTATACAGGGTGATTCTGGAAAACGATTCCCTCCGCCCCCCTTAACTTTTTTATTATAAGAAATAGACAAATTATATATTATTTTATGACACATATAGAAATTTTTTATAAAGTCAGGTTCACATGATACGACTATCAACTTTTATTTTTCAAATGGGAACCTAAAATTATTTTATTAAAATAAAAACCGCCATTTTTTTCTCTTTTCAACGATGTATTACTTGTCATAATTGTATATGAAAAAATCGAAATAAATAAGATAATTGAGAAATGTCAGAATTTACTTTTATTCCACTATTCTAGGTGGCTATGCAAAATTAAACAAAATGTAACAATGTAAAATGAATGACAAAACACGTGAAACAAGTAACAAATAAATATCTGCATTGTTGTCATTAATTTTACCTTGTTATATTCTGTTTAATTTCGTATAGCCACCTAGAATAGTTGAATAAAAATAATTTCTAACATTTCTCAATTATCTTATTTATCTCGATTTTTTCATATATATTTATGACATACATCGTTGAAAAGAGAAAAAAATGACGATTTATATTTTAATAAAATAATTCTAGGTTCCCATTTGAAAAATACAAGTTGATAGTCGTATCATGTAAACCTGACTTTATATAAAAATTCTATATGTGTCATAAAATAGTATATTTAATCTACTAAAACTTCCATATGAAGAAAATTTGTCTATTTCTTATAATAAACATGTTAAGAAGAGGTTCGTTTTCCCAGACTCACTCTGTATGTAACAACAAAAATTATATTTAAATATTTAAAATAGAAACCACAATTTCATTCTTTAAATAAGAATGCAATTTTTCGCAAATAGCTTAAGTGTTTTTGCATAAACAATTCGTTAAATATACGTTAACTAACGATTCATTTAACAGGAGGCCAGAAAAAACATAACTTTAAGACTTTCAATTGTTTAATAACAAATCTTGTTTAACAACACACAACAATGGACCTAAAATGTATTGATTTATACGTCAAAATTTTATTTGTACTATCAAGAGCGCATAATTCTAAAACAATCAACAATTTGAATCCATAATTTGTGTAAATTTCCTCTTATTACTCAGAAAAACTTATCAGGACCTCATATAATTACGTAGAAATGTAAGTAACCTCTTGTAAATATGTTGTCCTAATAACAAAATCATTTTTGTACCTTCAATATGCAGCAATTGTTTTATTTTTGTTGCCTGCGCAAACAAAATGCGCAGTATCAACTCAAACTTGTTAACAATTGACACAGAGATAAGAGACATTTCAATCAGAACATTTGAAGCTGTAGCACCATGATCTCAACAACAACTGAAAGTAGTGATTCTACTTTCTATTTATCGCCATTTTGTTGTATTTGCTTAGAAAATACAAACTTATATCCACTTAACACATGTGAAAATGGAAATATTTCATATGCTTGTCAGTTAGCATATTGTTTTCCTGAAAAAGTAAGTAAACATAACCATACTTTTATAAACTCGACTAAAACATTATTTTTTTACAGGAAACTAAACATAACAAAGATGTTATGAGGTATATTTGTAAAGATTGCACTTTAATGGTGACTTTAACTGTTAAATTTAAACAGTTATATTACAAAAATGTGTCTGTGACAGAAAAATATCTACAGGAGTTTAGAAAACTGAATAAAAATAAATTGACAAACATTTCTGTCAATTTACTAGATATTAAACAATTTTTATCTTTGGAAAATACCGTAAAAGTAGAAGTTTATGAACCAACTCAAGAAATCAATTTAGTTAAAAGTAATTCAGATGAAATTGGTAATTCCAATGAAATAGAAATCAAAACAGAGGAACTGGAACAAAAGGAAGAAGAAATCGAGGACAAATTTTTAGGTTTTTCTTCATCAACAACAATAAGTTGTACTACTTGTAATATATCCAAAGAAAATAAACAAATTCATTTAAATAATTTAGTTTATTCAAGACAAACGTCAAAAAAACAATACGAATGTCAAGATTGCAACAAAGTGTACACAACTTTGAAGAGTTTAAAGAACCACAAACAAATCCACAAAGTGCGATACCCTTGCGAATTTTGCAAGGCAAAATTTATTCACTTTGCTAACTTCAAACAACATCTCAAGAACCATAATCCACAACTGCAATGTCCAATTTGCCAGAAACTACTGACAACTTCATATTATTTACATCAACATTTAAAAACCCACAATTACAAAGCTAAAAAGTGCAGAAAATGCAATCAAATCAAACTTCCAAAACATATCTGTCAAACAGTGGAATGTCAAAACAGTAACACAACAACAAACGACGTTCAACACAACTGCGTTGCTAAGACAACAACCAAATGTCAAGTTTGTAATAAACAAGTGCAAGATGGCGCTCAACATGCTTGCATTTCGGTTGAAACTTGTTGGAAATGTAATCAAATCATAAAAGACACAAATATAAGACATGTCTGTAAGAAATTTAAATGTCTTTTATGTCCGAAAGAGTTTTTAAAACGGCCATATTTAAATAATCATTTAAGAGCGCATATATTTCCGAAGAAAAATAAATGTACATATTGTTATAAAAAATTCCACAAACTTGGTTTACTTAGACGACATTTAAAACAACATTTTAAAGTGTATTAACAAATATACTTTTGTGCAATTGTGATTATTTCAATAAAATTTATATTAATTTTCTAAATATTTATTTCTTATTTTTTAATACAATATTTTTTGCAACTTTCTTTAATTAAATCATAAATTTGATTCAGATTGTACCGTTTTGACAAGCTGTCATCAGTATTAAGCATTGTTTATAAACAAATTAATTGTTGGTTGTTATAACAACTTTAATAACTTTAATTTTGCAATAAGTTTTCTTTATTATTTGTTTATAAAACTAACATTTCCAAATTTATTATAACGCTTTATAACATATTAGAAATTTCATTTATAATAACAGTAAAATTTAAATTTAATACTTCAATTTCAATTCTCAAATAGTAGTTCAAAAATCTACCGTTGCGCGTCGCCACAAAACAAGATAGCATTAATTGTTTATGGTTTACAATGCTTTCTTTAATTTTGCAATAAGTTTTCTTTATTATTTGCTTATAAATCTAACATTTCCACTTTTAGTTTAAAGCTTTATCTTCAACAAATAACAAATTTCATGTATAATAACAATAAAATTTAAATTTCAAATTACAAAAAGTAGTTCAAAAATCTACTGTTGCACGTCGCCATAAAACATAAGACTTCTGCATTACCGACAGTGAAAACAGCAGTTTTGACGTTTGTACATAACCAAACAATAATAGTAGTACAATAAACAAATAATTACTATAAATACAGTGTAAAAATCAAACATCTACATGTCAAATTTCCAAAAATAAATTAACCAACAATGGAAGTAAATCCATTAAGTATTATTCTTGTAAAATCTGACAGCAAGGGTGACAGACTACTTTTTCGTTATCCTTTTCATTCAATTGAAAACAATGAACCATCGAACACACGCAAAAAGAACCCTTATGCTTTAGCGGATACTGAGGACTTGTTACAAAGTCCACCTCCGCCAATATCAAATATACATAAAGGACAGTTAACAGGATTCAAAGATGAAGTTCTTTCAACACTATTTGCTGTTAAACTGGATTTGTGTAACAGGAAATTTGAATTAAAAGTAAATGATGTTAGATTTGTTGGACATCCGACTTTGCTGCCATTTCGTGGCAGTGCCCAAGACGATCCTTGTTTGTTGTTGATTAATATTGTATTTGCTTTACAAGCGTTAGCAAATCATTCGATTGGTAAGTATTTTTTTATTGTTTTCGTGGAAATTCGACGAAAATATAAATTAATAAATGCTTTCTAATAAGATTTAAAGTTATTTTTTTTTTTATTATTTAAACTGATGGATGACAGATGTCACGTGATATAATTTAAGGTTACAAATGAAAATTTCTGTCGTGGCGTCATATCCTCTCGTAAACAAGATTTAGTGATTCAAAAGCTAGGAGTATTCTAATTTATTATTATCTATAAGTCAATGCTAGGTATGTTTAGAAAATTACCGAAATTATTTTGTTTAAAACTGCTACCAACTGCGTGTTAATTTGACGCTTTATTGGCGGGAAATTCAAAATGTGCGAATATTTTTTGAACAGACTTTAAAATGATGATTGTTTAAAAAAGGGTTTGAGAGTTTTTTAGGAAGATGACAGTTTTATTTAAAATGATTTAAGGGACTTTTTGGGAAGATAACAATCTTAAAAACTATTTTGAGGACTTTTAATAAAAAAAATGATTTGGGAGGAATTTTAGGAAGATGACAATGTTAATAATGATTTTGGGGAGTTTTTGTAAAATATCAATCTTAAAAATGATTTGGGGAACATTTTGAGAAAACAACAAACTTAAAAATAATTTGAGGGAACTTTTAATAAAATTAAAATCTTAAAATTGATTTGGGGGACCTTTTTTGTATACAGCATTCTTAAAAATAATTTGGGGGACTTTTTTTCGAAAAAGAATAATTATAAAAATTATTGGGGGGACTTTTAGGAAGATGACAATGTTAATAATGATTTTGGGGAGTTTTTGTAAAATATAAATCTTAAAAATGATTTGGGGATCATTTTAAGAAAACAACAAATAATTTGAGGGTATTTTAAGAAAATAAACATATTTAATGGGGTAGGTGGCTTAGTGGTACCGAGTCGGCTTATGGATCTTGAGAACCCTGGTTCGATCCCCACAGCCGACAAACAATTTTCACCAATTTAAATCTACCCCTGTGGCTCCCCCTCCACTAACATTTTTGGGGGCCGTGATTTGACGGCTGGTAACCGCACTTCACGCGAAAAAAATATAACACTTACCGAGATCTGCTTAGGCAGAGTGTCACACGCAATAATAGGTAAAAGGCGTCATGATATATTTATTTTTATTTTTAAAAATTTTAAAATTGATTTGGGGGCTTATTAATAAAGTAACATTCATAAAATTGATTTGGGGGAACTTTTTTGAAAATGCAGCAATCTTAAAATAATTTAGAGATTCATTTAAGATGACAATCTTAAAAATGATTTAAGGAACATTTTAAGAAACTGTCAATCTGAAACAACATTGTAAAATGAAAAATCTGATGTGTTCAGCACATGACTTCCTTGTACGCGTATTAAACTATAGATATTTTTTCAATTGCTTTGATATTAAATTTTTTATTCTAATCCATAGCAAACTTAATTACAAGAAACAAGAAATATATAATTTTTTAATTTAGATATCTCGCTTATACAAAAGGCTAATTAAATAATTCTTAATGTGCTAGACGCAGAATTTAATTCTCTTTTATGTGCAGCATTTATTTCTAAAATCAAAATAATACCATTTTTGTCAAACTGTTAGCAGCTTCAAGTAATGTATCACGTCCGATTAGTCCATTTTAACCAAAATCTATTATGTTATTTGCATTGATATAGTAGTCTTATATACCAAATTTGAAAAGTTTTGAATTATATTTGAATATAGTTTTTCATTCAAATCTATTATTCAAGTAAAGTAGCACTTCCGGAAGTTATATAATGACCAAAAAGGGAGGTGCACAACTAGATGTTATAACAGTCCTAAATACTTTCTACGGCTTACCGTTTTTGAGTTATGCGAGATACATACGTACGTACAGACGTCACGACGAAATTAGTCAAAATGGATTCAGGGATGCTCAAAATATGTATTTCCACTGAAATCTCAAAACCGAATTACAATACTTCCTTTACTTCGTACAAGGAAGTAAAAATCGAAAATATATGGACAGGTAATTGATATAATGTTATTTGATTTCAGTGAAATGTTACTACGATTTAAGTAAACGTCTGGGCATTACTTTAAGGCATGAAGAGCAACGATGTAGTTATGTTTCAGAACAAACGCAAATGATGACGGTTACCCATGACGACGGTTGCGCGGATACAGCGTTCCAAATTATTTTATCTAAATGTCCATTAGCTAGAAATTTGAAAGATGTTTATGACCAATTGTGTACAACAGGTTTGTAAACTTTTTATAACATATTTACTTGGTTTCTTATAGAGCGTGTTTCATAATTTATGATAATTAATTTGATAAAATTGTAAGGTTAGCTTGTAATTGACGTCTTGCAAAATTTTTATTTATACGATGTAATAAATTGTTTGAATCCTGAAAATGATTTGGGGACTTTTTAGGGAAACTTATAATTTTAAAAATGATTTGAAGGACTTTTTGAGAAGATTACAATCTTAAAAATGATTTGGGGAATTTTTGGGGAGTTTACAATCAATCTTATATATTATTTGGGGGACTGTTTGGGGAAACGATAATCTTGAGAATTATTTGGGGGACGATTTGAAGGGAAAATAATCTTTAAAATAATTTGGGAGGCATTTTCAGGAAGATGACAATTTTTAAAAGATTTGAGGGACTTTTTGGGAAGATTACAATCTTATAAATTATTTGGGGGACTTTTTGAGAAGATAGCAATTTTATAAATTATTTGGGGGACTTTTTGGAAAGATAGCAATTTTATTAATTATTTGGGGGACTTTTTGGGAAGATAACAATTTTATAAATTATTTGGGGGATTTTTTGGGAAAAAGACAATCTTATAAGTTATTTGGGGGACTTTTTGGGGAAATTAGAATCTTAAGAATAATTTGGGGGACTATTTAAAGGAAAGACAATATTTAAAATAATTTGGGAGATATTTTTAGGAAGATGACAATCTTAAAAATGATTTGGGGATTTTTTGGGAAGATGGTAGTCTTATAAATAATTTGGGGGATTATTTGAAAGGAAGGAAATCTTTAAAATAATTTGGGGGGTCTTTCTAGGAAGATGACAATCTTAAAAATTATTTGGGGAACTTTTTAGGAAGATAGCAATTTTATAAATTATTTGGGGGACTTTTTGGGAAGAAGACAATCTTATAAATTATTTGTGGGACTTTTTGGGGAATTCAGAATCTTAAGAATAATTTGGGGGACTATTTAGAGGAAAGAGAATATTTAAAATAATTTGGGAGAACTTTTTTGGAAGATGACAATCTTAAAAATGATTTGAGGACTTTTTGGGAAGATGGTAGTCTTATAAATAATTTGGGGGATTATTTGAAAGGAAGGAAATCTTTAAAATAATTTGGGGGGACTTTTTATAAAGATGACAATCTTAAAAACGATTTGGGGATTTGTTTGGAAAAATTATAGTTTTAAAAATAATTTGGGAGACTTTTTGAGAAGATTACAAATCTTATAAAATTATTTGGGGGAGTTTTAGGGAAGATGACATTCTTAAAAATAATTTGGGGAACATTTTGGGAAGATGACTATCTTAAATATGATTTGAGGACTCTTTAGGGAAGATAACAATCTTATAAATTATTTGGGGGCTTTTTGGGAAGATGGCAGTCTTATAAATAATTTGGGGGATTATTTGAAGGGAAGACAATATCTAAAATAATTTGGAGGAACTTTTGAAGAAGATGACAAACTTAAAAATGATTTGAAGGACTTTTTTGGATGATTACTGTCTTATAAATTATTTGGGGGACTTTTTGGGAAGAGGACAATCTTATAAATTATTTGAGGACCTTTTTTGGGAGATTACGATCTTAAGAATAATTTGGGGGACAATTTGAAGGGAAACCAATCATTAAAATAATTTTGGGGACTTTCTAGGAAGATGACAATCTTAACAATGATTTGGGAGACTTTTTGGGAAGATTACAATCTTATAAAATTATTTGGGGGAGTTTTAGGGAAGATAGCAGTCTTAAAAATGATTTAGGGGACTTTTTGGGAAGTTAGCAATCTTATAAATTATTTGGGGAACTTTTTGGGGAAATTAGAATCTTAAGAATAATTTGGGGGACTATTTAAAGGAAAGACAATATTTAAAATAATTTGGGAGATATTTTTAGGAAGATGACAATCTTAAAAATGATTTGGGGATTATTTGAATGGAAGAAAATCTTTAAAATAATTTGGGGGGACTTTTTTATGAAGATGACTATCTTAAAAATGATTTGGGGACCTTTTTGTAAAGATGGTAGTCTTATAAATAATTTGGGGGATTATTTGAAAAAAAGAAAATCTTAAAAATGATTTGGGGGACTTTTTGAGAAAATTACAATCTTAAAAACGATTTGGTGATTTTTTGGGAAGTTTACAATTTTATAAAATTATTTGAGGGAGTTTTTAGGGAAATTAGAATCTTAAGAATAATTTGGGGGACTATTTAAAGGAAAGACAATATTTAAAATAATTTGGAGGAACTTTTTAGGAAGATGATAATCCTAAAAATGATTTGGGGACTTTTTGGGAAGATGGTAGTTTTATAAATAATTTGGAGGATTATTTGAAGGGAAGAAAATCTTTAAAATAATTTGGGGGGACTTTTTATGAAGATGACAATCTTAAAAATGATTTGGGGAACTTTTTAGGAAGATAGTAATTTTATAAATTATTTGGGGGACTTTTTGGGAAGAAGACAGTCTTATAAATTATTTGGGGGACTATTTAAAGGAAAGAAAATATTGAAAATAATTTGGGGGAACTTTTTAGGAAGATGACAATCTTAAAAATGATTTGGGGACTTTTTGGAAAGATAACAATATTATAAATTTATTTGGGGGATTATTTGAAGGGAAGACAATCTTTAAAACAATTTGGGGGGACTTTTTATGAAGATGACAATCTTAAAAATGATTTGGGGACTTTTTTGGAAAAATTATAGTTTTAAAAATGATTTGGGGGGACTGTTTGAGAAGATTACAATCTTATAAAATTATTTGGGGGAGTTTTAGGGAAGATGACAGTCTTAAAAATAATTTGGGAGGCCTTTTTAGGAAGATGACAATCTTTGAAATGATTTGGGGGACTTTTTGGGGAGATAGCAATCTTAAAAGTAATTTCGGGGACATTTTAGGGAGATTCTTATATTAAAAATAGTCTGTAGGAATATTTGAAGGAAAACAATCTTTAAAATAATTTTGCGTAGCTTTTTTAGGAAGATGAGAATCTTAAAAATAATTTTGGATGACATTTTAAGAAAATAACAATCTTAAAAATGATTTATTGGACTTTTTTGGGCAGACACCAATCTTAAAAAACAAAACCATCATTAAATAATAAAAATCATGCATTAATAAGTGTCATTATACACTACAATCAACCTCAAATTATAATTAAACATAACTCCTAACGATATGAGTCACTCTGACTGGCGCGAATCTAACATTGTAGGTTCGTTAGATTGCACGAAACTATGCATTAAAAAATTATTTCTAGGCTTAGTAAATATCAGAATAAACAAATGGATACCTCTAACATTTTGCCTGCCACAGAAAGTACACCAGTGGCACTTACGAGGCAAAATAGTTGAACCAGAAGACATCAACAAGTCAGTATTTCATCCATTTATTAAACTTTTGATAAAAATTATTGAAAATAAATTGTTTTTAGATGTTTACAAGCACTCAGACCTTACCACGGTTTACTGTTGTTATATCCGAGTTCCCAACTAACGGATATAACGCCACTAGATGGTTCTGCAGCTTTGACAAGACTGTTAAAGATGTACAGTCCACTTAAAAGCTTACAGACTTTAGCAGCAGACGCTGATATAACGTTATCACATGTGTTTGAGCTGACCGGCCATCTTGTTTACTGGGCTAAAGCGACTGTCATTTATCCATTATGTGCTAGTAATAAATATGTGATAGCTCCTGATGCACCGATTCATTTAAAATCGCCATTAATTGATAAATTCAACGATGCATTTCCGGGGATGAATTTAATTCGTGTTATTGGTGATTTTTCGTTGCCAACTTCACTTGGACAAAAGTGTAATCCCCTACATAACCCTTCACAACAATCACAGTTGGTACAAATGATGATATGGATGTTGCAACATCATCTGTTGATGCAACTTCACACTTATGTTCAAATGATGTCAACAGATAATGGATCAACTAATGACAGGTAAGTTTTAAGTTGGTATTATTGTACTAACTGAAAACTACAAATTTGTTTTATCAATATTCGCAATTTTCCGCCATTTTGCTCAAAATTTAAGCGCCAAATTCAAAACTAACATAGCTGTCATACAACTGTCCGCCATTTTGTCTCTAACACATCCCAATTTTCCGCCATTTTGCTCAAAATTAAACCGCCAAATTCAAAACTAAGACAACTTTCAAACAGCTGTCCGCCATTTTGTCTGAAATCTGTGTTTAGAAACATCTTAATATTCCGCCATTTTGTTCAAAATTAAAGCGCCAAATTCAAAACTAACATAGCTGTCAAACATCTGTCCGCCATTTTGTCTCTAACACATCGCAATGTTCCGCCATTTTGCTCAAAATTAAACCGCCAAATTCAAAACTGACACAACTTTCAAACAACTGTCCGACATTTTGTCTCTAAAGACAGATTTCAAACATTTTAATATTCCGCCATTTTGTTCAAAATTAAAGCGCCAAATTCAAAACTGACACAACTTTCAAACAACTGTCCGACATTTTGTCTCTAAAGACAGATTTCAAACATTTTAATATTCCGCCATTTTGTTCAAAATTAAAGCGCCAAATTCAAAACTGACACAACTTACAAACAGTTGTCCGCCATTTTGTCTCTAAACACAGCTTTCAAACATCTTAATATTCCGCCATTTTGCTCAAAATTAAAGCGCCAAAATTAAAACTAACATAACTGTCAAATATCTGTCCGCCATTTTTTCTCTAACACAGCTTTCAAACATCTTAATATTCCGCCATTTTGTTCAAAATTAAAGCACCAAATTCAAAACTAACATAGCTGTCAAACATCTGTCCGCCATTTTTTCTCTAACACAGTTGTCAAACATTGCAATATTCTGCCATATTGCTTAAAATTTAAGAACCAAATTTGAAATTAACATCTGTTAAAGAGCTATCCGCCATTTTGTCTCTAAAACAAGTTTTAAACATCGCAATATTTGAGCGCCAAATTCAAAACTATCAGCTGTCCGCCATTTTGTTTTTAACTCAAACTTCGCAATATTTCGTTATTTTGTAAAAAATGTAAGCGCCAAATTTTAAATTAACAGTTGTTGAAGAGCTGTCCGCCATTTTGTCTCTAAACACAGATTTAAAACATCTTAATATTCCGCCATTTTGCTCAAAATAAGCGCCAAATTCAAAACTAACATAGCTGTCAAACAGCTATCCGCCATTTTATCTTCAACACAAGTTTCAAACATCTTAATATTATTGTACCAACTGAAAACTACAAGCTTGTTTCTTCCCTAGCGACCAATCACAAAGCTCAACTCGCTTGGTTACCCCTTCTCCGCGTTCTAGCAACGTTCAGGCTCCGCCTACTGGCAATATGGCGGCGTCTGTTCCTGAGTCTGAGAGTGGGGCGTCCACTGCGTCGAATGAAACGACCCCGGAGCCACAATCACACAGCACCACTGATACTGATGGTGCTATGCATAATATTGAAAGCGAGGTGATTGTTTTTGTAGTTTGATTCAGGTTTGGATATATGTTAATGTGTTTTGAGGTTATGTAGGTTTCATTTGTAAGCGTTGAAGATGATAAAGGGGAGGAATTGTTGCTGGATTTTAATGATGAAGAAAGGAATGCTATTTTTAGAGTAAGTACTCAATTTAAAAAGATAAATTAATTATTTATGTATGAAGGAAGCATCAAACTTCTTTGATGAAGTATACATATATATTTTTTCATCACATTTAATAAAAAAATAATAATTAATTTGAAATTGAAATCATCTCGTGTCAGAGGTCACCTAGATGTCGCGCTATGCCGCCTTTTTGGCTTTAAATGTACAATAAACAACTGTCTGCCATTTTGTCTGTAATTCAAGCTTCAAACGTCGTAATATTCCGCCATTTTGCTCAAAATTTAAGCGCCAAATTTGAAATTAACAGCTGTTAAAGAGCTATCCAACATTTTGTATCGTAACACAAGCTTTAAACATCGCAATATACCACCATTTTGTTTTAGAATTTGAGCGCCTAATTCAAAACTAACAGCTGTCCGCCATTTTGTCTTTAATACAGGACTCAAACATCGCAATATTTTGTTATTTTGCATAAAATTTTAGCGCCAAATTTGAAATTAACAGCTGTTAAAGAGCTATCCGCCATTTTGTCTCTAACGCAGGCTTTAAACATCGCAATATTTGAGCGCCAAATTCAAAACTAACAGATGTCCGCCATTTTGTCTTTAACACAAGACTCAATCGCAATATTTCATTATTTTGTACAAAATCTAAGCGCCAAATTTCAAATTAACAGTTGTTGAAGAGCTGTCTGCCATTTTATCTCTAAACACAGTTGTCAAACATCGTAATATTCCGCCATTTTGCTCAAAATTAAAGCGCCAAATTCAAAACTAACGAAGCTGTCAAACAGCTGTCCGCCATTTTGTCTCTAAACACAGTCTTCAAACATCACAATATTCCGCCATTTTGCTCAAAATTTAGCGCCATATTTAAAACTAACACAACTATCAAATAGCTGTCCACCATTTTTTCTCTAAATACAGTTGTTAAATATCACAGTTTTCCGCCATTTTGCTCAAAATTTAGTGCTAAATTCAAAACTAACACAACTTTCAAACAGCTGTCCATCATTTTTTCTCTAAACACAGTCTTCAAACATCGGAACATTCCGCCATTTTGTTCAATATTAAAGCGCCACATTCAAAACTAACGTAGCTGTCAAACAACTGTCCGCCATTTTGTCTCTAAACACAGTCTTCAAACATCGCAACGTTCCGCCATTTTGTTCAATATTAAAGCGCCAAATTCAAAACTAAAGTAGCTGTCAAACATCTGTCCGCCATTTTGTCTCTAAACACAGTCTTCAAACATAGCAACATTCCGCCATTTTGCTCAAAAGTGCCAAATTCAAAACTAACATAGCTGTCAAACAATTGTCTACCATTTTGTCTTTAATACAGGTTTCAAACATCTTAATATGGCGACATTTTGCTCAAAATTTAGCGCCAAATTTAAAACTAATACAACTTTCAAACAGCTGTCCACCATCTTGTCTCTAAACATAGTTGTCAAATATCGAAATATTCCGCCATTTTGCTTAAAATTAAAGAGCCAAATTCAAAACTAACATTATTGTCAAACATGTGTCCGCCATTTTGTCTCTAAACACAGTCTTCAAACATAGCAACATTCCGCCATTTTGCTCAGAAGTGCCAAATTCAAAACTAACATACCTGTCAAACAATTGTCCACAATTTTGTCTTTAATACAGGTTTCAAACATCTTAATATGCTGCCATTTTGCTTAAAATTTAGCGCCAAATTCAAAACTAATACAACTTTCAAATAGCTGTCCACCATTTTGTTCAAAATTAAAACGCCAAATTCAAAACTAACATACCTGTCAAACATCTGTCCGCCATTTTTTCTCTAAACACAGTTGTTAAACATCGCAAAATTCCGCCATTATGTCACAAAAATATAAGCGCCAAATATCAAATAAACAGCTGTCCGCCATTTTGATTTCAACACATGCTTCCACTCACATAATCCTTCATTTTCTAATAGTATCAAACAAAAATTCCAGATACCAGCAGCGAACAATGCAGAAGATATAGCTCTACTTGCCAGATTATGTCGTAAAGGATACTTTAAAGGGGAACATCATATAGAAGAGATTATGTATTTAGAAAACTTGCGACGTAGTGAATTATTGCAACTTTTAGACAAATTTAGGGATATTTTGATAACTTATGAAACGGAAGATCCTGCAATTGCTATGTTTTCCTGTAGCTATCGACATTAAACTTGTTTTTCACGTATTTATTATAAAATAAAGACACATTTTTATTATTTCATTGTATAACCTACCTTTTTTGACAGCTCTTCTAACCTCACTTTTATTTATCACCATTTCATTCAGGGATATATTCTTCTATCTACTGTTGAAAAGTTCATCTGGTTCATCTTTTAAATAAAAGAAGATAGAAAATAGCCGTAAGTAATAATTATGCAAGCATTTAATAATTTAAATATTATTACAAAACATTGTTTATAATACATTACAGTATAAACAACATGAATTGAATTAAACTATAATCTACGTTAAAAAATAGTTCGTTATATCAGGGTATTAAGTATATATTTTCACTTTTTTATATAAAATACTACGAATTAATTATAATACACTTTTGGTATTAGAACTGTCAAACTAAAAAACCATTTCTGATTCAGGAGACATCTGGAAATAAAATTATGAACTAATATTCGAATACCGCGAAATTTGAATGTGGCAGCATCAAAACTAAATGGAAGACTTAGATAAATTAATAATAATGAGAATTTGTTACAATTTGAAATGATTTTTTAATTGTTTTTTTTTTAAATAAATAGGAAACAAATGTGGTAGAGATATTTTGACGGCTATATTCTATGTTATTAAAACCGTAGTTATTTTGAACGCTCGTATACTAATCTTACGTCATTGTATTTTAAATTACAAATTCTGAATTAATACTAAAAATTTTTAAACTGTAACTTTTATATAGATATCAAAATACCATAAATGTAATACTATTTATTAATATACTGGAACAGTGTTGAAAATAAATAAAAATATATTATAAAATTCTAGAAAATAATAATTTATACAGCCATTATTTTCTTTGAAAAAACTTGAAAAATACTTTTCATCACAAAAAAATGACAAAACTTTTGGGGTAAACTTCAACCCAAAATTATTTTTTTGTTTCAACAATTTTTAATAAAAATATCTTTATTCTTAAATAAAATATTTAATCACAAAAATAAATTATAATAAAAATATATTTAAAAGCGACAACAAAAATAAAATATATCTATTTGCTACTATTAATAAATATTAAATAATAGAAAAAAATATACATAAGTACAAAAATTTATCGAAATATACGCTAAAAATTCGTTAAAATTTTTCTAGTAGAAAAAAATGTGTGATGTTTGTTGCTAAATCTAAACAATTTTCTAACTAATATGTATACCTAACTAAATTATTTTTCATTTATGCCATTTTCTTTCACTAGTCGATGTTTTTTATAAATTGATTGTAGAGAAACATGTAATAGTTCCACAATTTCGGGGTAATTTGGATCTAAAATACACAAACACCTAAATTAATACGTTTTTCTTACAAACTTTGACAGGTAATATAACATAACCTCAAAATAAATAAAATTTACAAAAAATAAAACAGTGTTACCATAAGGAACAATGTTTAAGTTGGTATACGCTAAGTTTGACATTTCGAAATAGGTTAGAATATTTGTAACTGTCGTTTAGTTTAAAGAATAATTTTCCCAAATTATTTGTATGTCTATGGCTATTCGATGAAACAACAGAACGCACCCGTTATCGACGAAAAATAGATGCGTTTCTATTTCCATTAAAAAGCTTATTGATGAAACGAACATATCTCATTTCACTCGTGTCTTTTGTGTCTCATTTCACGTTAGCATATTTTTGCATTTTAATATTTCTTTGTCAACTTTAGAAGCTTTTGATTTTCGTAAATGATGTGTGCGTTTTGTTGTTTCATCGATGCTCTTCAACCAGTGTGCCATGGGTATAAGACAGTTATTTTCAAAATAAACAAGTTTTTTTTTACAATGTTTGACAGATAAAACAACATAACCTCAAAAATATATAAAATCAACAAAACAGTGTTGCCAAAACGAACAATATTTAAGTTGAATGATTGAAAACAGCGCCAACAAAACGAACTAAATTTGACATTTCGAAATAGGTTAGAAAATATGTAACTGCCATTAAGTTTAAAGTGTTTTGAGGTTAACTTACCATCTTCAGGCGATACTAATCCATGCCTAATCATAAAATCAACAACAACCGGCACACTAGTAGTTTTATAATCCGGACTGAATATCTTTTCGTAACATTGTTCAGCTGGAAGAAGCTCAAATTTTTGTACTTCACCATCAGCATTTGACGGAACGAAATCTAAAGGAAGTTCTAAGTCAAATACAAATTCAGTGTTTGGAAATAAGCCTCGTTCGGATTCGAAATAAAACCTGGAAGAGATTGAACAGAAGAATAAAAACGAATTCTAGGTTAGTAATGAGTGAAATTATTACGAAACGCATCCAGAACTGACAAGATTCTTGAGTAAATCTGTTGGAATTGAAGCTTCTTCCATTGCTTCTTTATGAACGCTTTCCAAAATACCCATACCTACGGAAAGGCCACCGCCCACCATGTTGTCCCATTTGTCTGCAGAAAAATATTGAAATTGTCAGGAAAATGGCCGCCGGGAATGGTTTATAGGTTACCCGAAAAGAAATGATTCCTTTTTTCAACGCCGAAAGATTTACTTCAAATTATTAAGTCATTTAAAAAATGCAAAACTTCCCAAATCATTTAAAAGGCTGTCATTGTCCGAAAAACACCCCAAATAATCATGTATTGCCATATATCTACTAGTAATATATTGCTGACACAGGGTCCAAAAGCGAAAAGGGAAAGAGAGTGAGATATATGCTGTTTTATCTTTGTTCATACTTGCTTCAAAATGCGCATGCCCGTAATACTGGAGTACGATTGGCTGACGTCAATTTCTAGCATGTTCAAATCTAGCGCCATATTTTAAATTTGTTGAAAATATTTTATCAATTAAAAGTCATGTCGATTAATATAGCAGTACATATTAAATTATTGATTCAAATTTTTCCATAAGTTACATATTGCCTTGTTTTTAGGAAAACTGTGAACAAAATCATTCACATGTAAATAAAAATCTTTAACATTCCGATTATGAAATCATTTAACCATCTGAACTAACTTGAGGAGATTTTGAAAAACACGAAAAACAACTGACTGGCATAATAATAACGAAGAAGATAGTCACAAACAAATGTAGCAAACAGACTAATTCAAATTCACACAAGCGGTGGAGAAGAGAGCTCGCCATATTTGCAATGTCTCTCCCACTTCGTTATTAGCCAATAGTATTCCAGTATTACGAGCATGCGCATTTTGAAGCAAGTATGGACAAAGGTAAGATAGCATATATCTCACTCTCTTTCCTTTTTCGTTTAGATAACATTGCTGGTATACGGCATCAGCAATATATTACTAGTATATATATGTGTATTGCTAAAGGCATCATTTCTATTCGGTGTAGCTATGAAAACTTACTTGGCCAAGTTTGTTTAGTTGGCGACCTTTGTTGTAACCATATGCATATACCTAAAGTTGGATGTTTAACATAACCTGTTATAGCGACGCTATAATTCCGAATACCGAATAAGCACGCCGCAGATCGATCCATTTTTAATAATTTTTTACTGAAAAACTCCCCAGTTCGTACATCGTAACACTAAAACCACATTTTAACTTTTAATATTAGCCAATCTTCCACAAAAAAATCCCTAAACCATTTATAAAATAATGATGAACTACGGAGATATTTAAAATTGTTTTCACAGAATTTTAACCAATCAGCACACAACAAAAAAATTATAAATAAACCTTATTGGATAATAAACTCGCTAGCTTAATTGCTATTGGTCACTGAGCTGTCACTTTGACATTTAGTAAATACGAAACAAATGCGTACAAAAATGTTTTTGGCTAACATCTAAATATTAATTTTTTATGTAAATAACATTGAACTAGAGCCAAAACTCGCGAAAGAGTTATAATTAGGTCAAGGGGAAACTTATTTGCGGGAATAGTGATGTATAACCTAAAAAAATATTGATATTTCCATACCTCATCACGCCAACCTTTCAAAGCAATTAACACTTTCTCATTCCTTAATTCTTGTAGGACTTCATCGACTTTAGTACTTCGTTCTTCATAATCCCTAAAAGCGGGGTTTAATTCAACACAATCCGATGTAATCGTAAAAACCTGAAACATTTCAAAATAAAAACTAATTTTAACATTGATTCATACGTACTTCTGGATATTGTGCGAGCATTTTTAGGATATCAGGTCGCACCAGACCGACTTGATATCCTTCCACGATGAAAGGCTTGCACTCATTCGACGTAAGACCTGAAACAAACAAAATATTCAAATACTGATGTAATAAATATGACATTTGGGTGTATTTTCAATCGATATTCTTCTGAGTTTACAACAAACTCTTGTATTTTAGTAATTTAACATTAATTTAAGTAATTATTGTTGTTGTACTTACCTGATAAATAAAAACAATTAAATTTTTGAGCTAGTTTTAATAATCTAGACATTTTCACGTCATATGTGTTGAGTACAGCTGTCATTTCTGGCTTCAAATATTTAGTTGCTAAAATATAATAGGGGATATTTTAGGGGAATGTTAGTTTAGCGTATAAACAGAGTTTTGTACTAAGTTTTTCCATTTCTGGCAAAGAAATATGTTTAAAATAAATCTTAATACCGATTTTGTTTAATAAACAATAAAATTACAAATTAATTCAAAATAAAATTAACTTACACAATCCCCGGACAACATTTTTAGATTGTTTAAGCAACAAATTAGTTAAAAACATTTTACTTAATTTCTCAACTTGAACTGTTAAACAAATATTGTAAATGTTGCAAATATATAGATATGAATCAAGGTTATTACAATAATAAATTTCCCGCCTTCTCAATAATTCAAAATATTGAATGTTACATAAATATGTTTCAACATAAACATTATTTAAATTTTTTAAATTAAACCTAGTTCAAATTTATGTTTATTTAATAGTATATTAACAATAAACTACAATAGAAAATAATACAGTTACGCTTTTATCTGTTAAAGTTTGTTTAAAATATAGGGATATTTTTTTAGCAAAGTTTGGCAACACTGCTTAAGATCAAGTATCTCTCTTCACACCAAAGACTTTCTCCTTGTAAGTTGCAACTGCTGTGTGGCAAAGGTGTGTGTTGATTTTGTTACTTTTTAATCTTAAATCATCGGCGATTTTACTCATTATTTTGTTGAAATTAAAGTTAAATATTGTTACTAGTACATTATATTTTGTTATTTTTGTAATAGTTTAGGTGATAATTGTTGTTTTTGTTTTGTTATAGGCAAAATGGGGAGACGTCCCGCAAGATGGTAAGTTTCCAATATTTTTTCTTATTATTTCATTAATATTTTTGTATTTAGTTCATTTTAATGCATTACATGTTAAATTATTTTATTTAATTCTAGTTGTGCTTTTTAAAAAAAACATGTGTTGTGAAATATGATGACAATCTGGACATGATTCATCAAGCTTTAAATTTTAAATAGTATTTAACCACGTTTTAAAGATTATTATTAATACAACATCAATTTTAATTCGTAAATTATTGAAATATGTATATTATTATTATGTTGTCAAAATATACTTCATGTGAACTGGTTCATTTGTTTTACGAGTGAAACAAATTTTGCGGCAAATTCAAATACTTCAAAATGTTAATTTGATTTTAAATGGTTTTTAAACTATTTTTAAAACACTAATCTTTCTTAAAAGCCCTTCAAACCAAATCTTCCATCCACCATAATCCCCAAAAAAGTCCCCAAAATAGAACTCCATCCCAAACTTCAAGTACCTTTCAACAAATGACAAACTATTTTTCATTTTTTAGTTTTCAAAATTTACTTAATGCGAATAAGACGTATGACGGTTTCATTTGTTTTTATGAGTGAAGTTAGTAACAGTTACAAATTTAGCGGCAAATTCAAATACTTCAAAATGATTAATTTGATTTTAAATAGTTTTTAAACCATTTTCAAAACACTAATCTTCCTAAAAATCCCTTCAAACCAAGTCTACCATCAACCATAATCCCTAAAAAAGTCCCCAAAGTTTCACCTTTCAACAAATGACAAACTTTTTTCTTTCTTTTAGTTACCGGTACTGCAAAAACAAACCGTACCCAAAATCTCGTTTCTGTCGCGGTGTACCCGATCCTAAAATCCGCATCTTCGACTTGGGGAAGAAGAAAGCCGCTGTCGAGGATTTTCCGCTTTGTGTTCATTTAGTTTCTGATGAATACGAACAACTTAGTTCGGAAGCACTTGAAGCTGGACGTATTTGTGCCAACAAGTACTTGGTGAAACATTGCGGAAAAGATCAGTTTCATATTCGTATGAGGTTGCATCCTTTCCATGTTATCAGAATTAATAAGATGTTGTCGTGTGCTGGAGCTGATAGGTAAGATTATATTTTTCTTCTGTTATTTTATGTTTAAGTATTTGAGTGATTAAATAATATTTGGTGGTGCGAAATGATGATTTTTTACAGACTAGAGTTTCTGACAATTCTTCTAAACTTTTCTGAAGATAAAATTGTAATCTGAAGTACCATCATTTTATTTTGTAATAATCTGGAAGTTTTACCCATGTTTTTTTGTTGTTATTTGACCTTTGAAATAAATAATTGGTGACCTTGTTGTGTAAAAGTCATGGAAATTAATTATTGCTGTTCTTGAAATTGGATTTAATTGTTTTTTAGTTCAATGTTATCAATTTTGCCAACGGAATTTGCTTCCGGTGTTTTAATATTTCCAAAAAATGCGGTAAAATAGTTCTTGATAGAATTCAATTTTTTGCAACGTTTTAAAATGTACGATAATTGTTTTCTAGTAAAAGTTTGATTGATATCTTTTATAAGACCACTTTTGCCAACGGAATGTACTTGTCGTACAGTAATAACCAAAAATTTAGCATCAAAACAGCTCCTGATGAATTTCTATCCCAAATTTTGTATTCCAATATTTTTTAGCAAAATTTTGATACATTTTTTCTATATATATTCAATTTAAGTCACTTTTGCCACTGGAATGTACTTGTCGTACAGTAATAACTAAAAATTTAACACCAAAACAGTTCATGATAAATTTCAAGACTGTCTTATATTTCCAACAATTTAAAATTGTGTTTAAATGTTTTCTAGTAAAAGTTTGATAGTTTTTATTTTCATTTAGACCACTTTTACAAACATATTTTACTTGTTACGTATTTATATTCATAAAATTACCTTTTAAACAGCTCCTGATAAATTTCAGTTCCAAGTTTTGCAGTTCAATCATTTTTCTAATAAAAATTTAATACTTTTTGCAATTTACATTGAATTTAGATCACTTTTACCAACATATTTTACTTGTTACGTATTTATATTCCAAAAATAACTTGGAAAATAGCTCCTGATAAATTTCAATTCCAAGTTTTGCACTTCAATCATTTTTCTAATAAAAATTTAATACTTTTTGCAATTTACGTTGAATTTAGACCACTTTTACCAACATATTTTACTTGTTACGTATTTATATTCCAATAAATACGTTTAAAATAGCTCCTGATAAATTTCAATTCCAAGTTTTGCACTTCAATCATTTTGCTAATAAAAATTTAAAACTTTTTGCAATTTACATTTAATTTACACCACTTTTACCAACATATTTTACTTGTTACGTATTTATATTCCAAAAATTACCTTTTAAATAGCTCCTGATAAATTTCAATTCCAAATTTTGCACTTCAATCATTTTTCTAATAAAAATTTAATACTTTTTACAATTTACATTTTATTTACACCACTTTTACCAACATATTTTACTTGTTACGTATTTATATTCCAATAAATACGTTTAAAATAGCTCCTGATATATTTCAATTCCAAGTTTTGCAGTTCAATCATTTTTCTAATAAAAATTTAATACTTTTTGCAATTTACATTAATTTACACCACTTTTACCAACATATTTTACTTGTTACGTATTTATATTTCAAAAATTACCTTTTAAACAGCTCCTGATAAATTTCAATTCCAAGTTTTGCACTTCAATCATTTTTCTAATAAAAATTTAATACTTTTTGCAATTTACGTTGAATTTAGAACACTCTTACCAACATATTTTACTTGTTACGTATTTATATTCCAATAAATACGTTTAAAATAGCTCCTGATATATTTCAATTCCAAGTTTTGCAGTTCAATCATTTTTCTAATAAAAATTTAATACTTTTTGCAATTTACATTAATTTACACCACTTTTACCAACATATTTTACTTGTTACGTATTTATATTTCAAAAATTACCTTTTAAACAGCTCCTGATAAATTTCAATTCCAAGTTTTGCACTTCAATCATTTTTCTAATAAAAATTTAATACTTTTTGCAATTTACGTTGAATTTAGAACACTCTTACCAACATATTTTACTTGTTACGTATTTATATTCCAATAAATACGTTTAAAATAGCTCCTGATATATTTCAATTCCAAGTTTTGCAGTTCAATCATTTTTCTAATAAAAATTTAATACTTTTTGCAATTTACATTAATTTACACCACTTTTACCAACATATTTTACTTGTTACGTATTTATATTTCAAAAATTACCTTTTAAACAGCTCCTGATAAATTTCAATTCCAAGTTTTGCACTTCAATCATTTTTCTAATAAAAATTTAATACTTTTTGCAATTTACGTTGAATTTAGAACACTCTTACCAACATATTTTACTTGTTACGTATTTATATTCCAATAAATACGTTTAAAATAGCTCCTGATATATTTCAATTCCAAGTTTTGCAGTTCAATCATTTTTCTAATAAAAATTTAATACTTTTTGCAATTTACGTTGAATTTACACCACTTTTACCAACATATTTTACTTGTTACTTATTTATATTCCAAAAATAACTTTTAAAACAGCTCCTGATATATTTCAATTTCAAGTTTTGCAGTTCAATCATTTTGCTAATAAAAATTTAATACTTTTTGCAATTTACATTGAATTTAGACCACTTTTACCAACATATTTTACTTGTTACGTATTTATATTCCTAAAATAACTTGGAAAATAGCTCCTGATAAATTTCAATTCCAAGTTTTGCAGTTCAATCATTTTTCTAATAAAAATTTAATACTTTTTGCAATTTACATTTAATTTACACCACTTTTACCAACATATTTTACTTGTTACGTATTTATATTCCAATAAGTACGTTTAAAATAGCTCCTGATATATTTCAATTCCAAGTTTTGCAGTTCAATCATTTTTCTAATAAAAATTTAATACTTTTTGCAATTTACATTTAATTTACACCACTTTTACCAACATATTTTACTTGTTACGTATTTATATTCCAATAAATACGTTTAAAATAGCTCCTGATATATTTCAATTCCAAGTTTTGCAGTTCAATCATTTTTCTAATAAAAATTTAATACTTTTTGCAATTTACGTTGAATTTAGACCACTTTTACCAACATATTTTACTTGTTACGTATTTATATTCATAAAATTACTTTGAAAATAGCTCCTGATAAATTTCAATTCCAAGTTTTGCACTTCAATCATTTTTCTAATAAAAATTTAATACTTTTTGCAATTTACGTTGAATTTAGACCACTTTTACCAACATATTTTACTTGTTACGTATTTATATTCCAATAAGTACGTTTAAAATAGCTCCTGATATATTTCAATTCCAAGTTTTGCAGTTCAATCATTTTGCTAATAAAAATTTAAAACTT
Organism: Pterostichus niger; assembly: GCA_947425015.1. NCBI lineage: Eukaryota > Metazoa > Arthropoda > Insecta > Coleoptera > Carabidae > Pterostichus > Pterostichus niger. The sequence continues at coordinate 7,495,072 of OX380352.1, forward strand.
TTTGCAATTTACATTTAATTTACACCACTTTTACCAACATATTTTACTTGTTACGTATTTATATTCCAATAAATACGTTTAAAATAGCTCCTGATATATTTCAATTCCAAGTTTTGCAGTTCAATCATTTTTCTAATAAAAATTTAATACTTTTTGCAATTTACGTTGAATTTACACCACTTTTACCAACATATTTTACTTGTTACTTATTTATATTCCAAAAATAACTTTTAAAACAGCTCCTGATATATTTCAATTTCAAGTTTTGCAGTTCAATCATTTTGCTAATAAAAATTTAATACTTTTTGCAATTTACATTGAATTTAGACCACTTTTACCAACATATTTTACTTGTTACGTATTTATATTCCAAAAATTACCTTTTAAATAGCTCCTGATAAATTTCAATTCCAAATTTTGCACTTCAATCATTTTTCTAATAAAAATTTAATACTTTTTACAATTTACATTTTATTTACACCACTTTTACCAACATATTTTACTTGTTACGTATTTATATTCCAATAAATACGTTTAAAATAGCTCCTGATATATTTCAATTCCAAGTTTTGCAGTTCAATCATTTTTCTAATAAAAATTTAATACTTTTTGCAATTTACGTTGAATTTACACCACTTTTACCAACATATTTTACTTGTTACTTATTTATATTCCAAAAATAACTTTTAAAACAGCTCCTGATATATTTCAATTTCAAGTTTTGCAGTTCAATCATTTTGCTAATAAAAATTTAATACTTTTTGCAATTTACATTGAATTTACACCACTTTTACCAACATATTTTACTTGTTACGTATTTATATTCCAATAAATACGTTTAAAATAGCTCCTGATAAATTTCAATTCCAAGTTTTGCACTTCAATCATTTTTCTAATAAAAATTTAAAACTTTTTGCAATTTACATTGAATTTACACCACTTTTACCAACATATTTTACTTGTTACGTATTTATATTCATAAAATTACTTTGAAAGCAGCTCCTGATAAATTTGAAAAAATCCAAACTTCCTAATTTTTGTTTTAAAAACAAATCAAATCCTACAATGAGTGTTTCTTCTCTTAGACTCCAGACTGGAATGAGGGGAGCGTTCGGTAAACCTCAAGGAACCGTTGCTCGTGTCCGGATTGGTCAACCAATTATGAGTGTTCGTTCCAGCGAACGTTTCAAGGCTCAAGTTATCGAGGCACTTCGTCGTGCGAAGTTTAAGTTCCCTGGAAGACAAAAGGTTTGAAAATACTGTTTTTTAAATGATATTTTAGGTGTCCAGTCAATATTTTAATTTGTAAAATGTTGAAACTAAATTTAGTTTGTGTGTAAAAAGTCCGCGAATTTCTAGATGAGTTTGTGCGGAAGCGAAGCGTCGGTTCCCGAGAAAGTTGAAAGATTTTTGCGGGGTTTGGTACAATGATGAATTATTTACAGACTAGAGTTTCTGAATATTCTATTATTAAACATCTGATGTTACTGTTAATCTGACGTACCAATTGGCTATTTTTATGTTATTTACCCAATTCTGGGTATGGTTCTGAATTATTTTTACCTATAATAACATTGTCCTAATTTGTATTTATATTCCTTGTAATCTTACAATCTGCCTTCCTTAAAAGTTCTTTAAAATTCTGAATCATTTCTAAGATGGTCATCTTATATAGTCTATAAAATCATTTTCCAGACTGTTATCTTTCCAAAAAGTATCTCAAATTATTTTCCAGGCTGTCTTATTCCTAAAAACTCCCTTAAATTATTTTCCAGGCAATTATTTCTCCAAAAACTCCCTCAAATCATTTTTAAGACTGTCATCTTTCCAAAAAGTCTTTCAAATCATTTCCCAGGCTGTTTCTAAAAACTTCTTAAATAATTTTCCAGTCAATTATTTCTCCAAAAACTCCCTCAAATCATTTTTAAGACTGTTATCGTCCTAAAGAAACCTTTAAATCATTTTCCAGACTGTCATCTTTCCAAAAAGTCCTTCAAATCATTTTCCAGGCTGTCCTTTTCCTAAAAACTCCCTTAAATTATTTTCCAGTCAATTATTTCTCCAAATCATTTCTAAGACTGTCGTCCCAAAGATTCCTTTAAATCACTGTCCTTTCTCCAAAAAGTTATTTACTCTTATTATTTCTTATTATTTTTTCTCTAAAAACTCCCTCAAATCATTTTTAAGACTGTCATCTTTCCAAAAAGTCTTTCAAATCATTTTCCAGGCTGTTTCTAAAAACTTCTTAAATAATTTTCCAGGCACTTATTTCTCCAAAAACTCCCTCAAATCATTTTTAAGACTGTCATCTTTCCAAAAAGTCTTTCAAATCATTTTCCAGGCTGTTTCTAAAAACTTCTTAAATAATTTTCCAGGCAATTATTTTTCCAAAAACTTCCTCAAACCATTTTTAAGACTGTCGTCGTCCTAATGAGACCTTTAAATCATTTTCCAGAGTGTCATCTTTCCAAAAAGTTCTTCAAATCATTTTCCAGGCAGTCCTGTTTCTAAAAACTCTTAAATAATTTTCCAGGCAATTATTTCTCCAAAAACTCCCTCAAATAATTTTTAAGACTTTCATCGTCCTAAAGAAACCTTTAAATCATTTTCCAGACTGTCGTCTTTCCAAAAAGTCCGTCAAATCTTTTTCCAGGCTGTTCTGTACCTAAAAACTCTTAAATTATTTCTCCAAAAAACTCCCTCAAAATATTTATAAGACTGTCATCGCCCCAAAGAGACCTTTAAGGGGTAAGGCCACTCTAGACAAGGAAAAAAATGATCATTTTTAACGAAATCTAAACGTGCTGCTTAAGAACTGTTTTTGGATCTTTATTTAGTGCTCTTTAAACTTTATTTAAAATTTTTTTTAAAAGAAAATATTCAAAATTGTCGTCAGAAATTGAAAAAAATGGCGACTCCTCTCGGCGCGTAGGGCAAATCGGGCGAAAACATTCCGGAAACAGCAATAGACCTGGATCAAAAAGGGATATGTTTTCTTAATCTCTGATGTATACTCTAAAAAACTACGGGCTGGTTTTTGAAAATTTTGATTTTTAACAAAATGGCGCACGTTTGAAAAAAAAGTTCATTATTCGGGACTAAATTTCTGTATAAAAACGACCATAAAAAACGAATGAAACACTTTTTAAAAAAAGCCCTCGTAGTTTTTGAGTATTTTATATCTAGAATAAGAAATAAAATGATTCAGCACGATCCATCAATTAGTATTTCAGATTTCTTTTCGCCCGATTTTGAAAATATGATTTCAAGAAAAACGCGTTTAAAGTTTCGAGTCATATATATATAAATACTAGTACTAATAGATATATGCTTTTTTCCCTTTGAAATACTTCTGCGCGGCATTTAAACTAATCGTCCCTTATTCCTAAGGGTTTAAACTATAATTTAAATAAAAGAAAAATGCATTTAAAAAAAAATTAGAGTGGCCTTACCCCTTAAATCATTTTCCAGACTGTCCTTTCTCCAAAAAGTCCTTTAAATTATTTTCCAGTCTGTTATTTATACAAAAAAAAAACCCTCAAATCATATTTAATACTGCCATCTTCCCAAAAAGCCTCTCAAATCATTTTCCAGGCTGTCCTGTTCCTAAAAACTCTCTTAAATAATTTTCCAGGCAATTATTTCTCCAAAAACTCCTTCAAATCATTTTTAAAACTGTCATCTACCTCAAAATCTCCCTTAAACAAATATTACTCCAACCGTTTTCCATCAATAAAAAAATTCCATATTTCAAAACCATTCTCTTAAAAACGAGAAGCATTCTCACCGGAATTTCTCTTAATTTTCAAGATTTTCGTTTCCAAAAAATGGGGCTTCACCAAGTTTGACCGCGAAGTCTACGAAAATCTTAAGAACGAAGGACGTCTTGCTCCAGATGGTTGCAACGTCCGATATCGTCCTCAGCATGGACCTCTGTCTGTTTGGAAAAAGGTTCAGGAGGAAATTATGACGAGTTAAATTGTATAATTAATAAATAATAAACGTTTTGTAAACTATATTTGTTGGTTTTGGAATTTATTTGTTTTTTTTCCTGTTTCCTGGCTGTCGAGGATGGTGTTTGGTATTTTTTTAGGGGAGTTTTATGGATTTTAGGAAGGTTTGAAGGGTTGAAAATGAAAATAAGTTTAATTAAGGTAAGTATAAATATATTTTATTGTAATAGTTGAAATAGTACAGATATTGTAAGTAGTCTAAATCATTTATAAGATAGTTATCTTCACAAAAAGTCCCTTAAATCATTTTTCAGACTGTTTTGTTTGCAATAATTCCTTCAATTCATTTTTAAGACTGTCAAAAAGAGTCCCCTAAATCATTTATAAGACCTCCCAAAAATAACAAATTTATTTCAACAAATATTTAATACATATTAGCAATTTTAGCAGCCATTACTAATATCAACAATAGATAAAATCGATTTAAAGATCGTCGTTAACAGCACCGCAAATAAAGAAATATATGAATTAAATGTATCAACCCACATTTATAAATGTAAGTCCGTTTTATAAACACCAGAATCAAATACATTTTTCTGAAATCGTCAAGAAAATGTCTACTTTCCTGACGCATTTTAGTCAGGAAAGTAATTGTTTACCTGACTCAAATAAATAAACTAAATAACTAAAAATTTCATAAGATTTGTATTTATTTTTATCAATAATATTAATACTAAATATACAATTGCTTAAATTACTAAAATTTATGTATGACACTGGCGAATTTGAAGCTAAATTTATTGGAGATTCAGTAAATAAAATAAGCAAGTAGCACATTTGCTGACAAATTATTTTGCTTTTTCCAATCCATGAAAATTTCATACTCTTTATCATATCGGTCTTTGGACTTGCTCGGTAATAAATTTTCAACAGCCGCAGTTGCTTGATTTAAGATTTCAGGAGGAGTACTTGAAAATACCGCCTCATACTCATTTTCATCTATATTTTCCAACATTATAAAGAAATCTTCTCTGTCAACAATATTACTTTTGACACAAATATATTCAATAGATTTTTCACATAAGATATTGTTGTCAACAACTTTTGTTATCACCTTGGATATGTAGTTTGCTGCCAATATGATTCTTACCAAAAAATTAAACATTTTGAAATATTTATTATTAATTATATTGATAAAATATAAATATGAACGATTTCAGAAAAAATAGTATACATAATACGTCACGAAAGTGTTTTACTTAACTCAGCGAATTACAATACTCGGTCTAACGGCCTCGTACTTCAAACAACCGCTTCGTCAAGTAAAGCATCACTTTCCTGACTTATTATGTAATATACTATTATTCTATTCGTTCTTAAACTTGTGTCCCCTTCTCAAACTCACTATTCCTTTCCCCCACTTGGCCAGAAGTAACCAATAGCACTGTTTTACTAGGAACGTTACCATAGCAATCCCCACTCCGCCCACTTACAATGCTACCGTGACTTAGCGGCGTTCCGGGTAGGGATTGCTGCAAATCAATGTGATTGGCTGGCGTTTGTTTCAAAGGCGTGGTTACAATTGTTGGGGGCGGGGATTCTGGAATGTAGTAGTCGTTTTGGTCAACTCGGTTGTTACTTCGTAAAGAGGGGTTTCGGAGAGCTTCGTCTTGAACTAGGGGCTTCGCTAGAAAAAAAAAATTGATTATTTATTCGCTGGTGGTATTAAAATGTTGGATTTGATTTTGAAAAAGATCCTGGATCATTTTTAAAATTGTTACCTACATTTAAAGTTCCTCAAATTATATTTAAGATAGTAAATAAATAAAATAAATATATCATCACGCCTTTTACCCATCACTGGGTGTGGCACTCTGCCTAAGCAGATCTCGGTAAGTGATATATTTTTTCGCGTGAAGTGCGGTTACCAGCCGTCAAATCACGGCATCTAAAGATATTAGTGGTGGAGGAGCCACAGGGGTAGATTTTTTAAATTGGTGAAAATTGTTTGTCGGCTGTGGGATCGAACCAGGGTTCTCAAGATCCACAGGCCGACTCGATACCATAGAGCCACCTACTCAAATGGACCCTCAAATAAGTTTTTTTTTTAATTTTTCCACTCAAATCATTTATAAATTTGTCAACTTTACAAACAGTCCCTCAAATCATTTTTAAGTTTGTCATCTTAATAAAAAGTCCCCCAAATCTTTTTACTTCCTTGTACGAAGTAAAGGAAGTATTGTAATCGCGAAAATTTTCGGTTTTGAGATTTCAGTTTAAATATGCATTTTGAGCATCCCTGAATCCATTTTGACTAATTTCGTCGTGACGTCTGTACGTACGTATGTATCTCGCATAACTTAAAAACGGTAAGTCGTAGAAAGTTGAGGTATTTAGGACTGTTATAACATCTAGTTGTGCACCTCCCTTTTTGGTCATTATATAACTTCCGGAAGTGCTACTTTACTTGGATAATAGATTTTCATGAAAAACTATATTCAAATATAATCCAAAACTTTTCAAACTTGGTATATAAGACTACTATATCAATGGAAATAACATAATAGATTTTGGTTAAAATGGACTAACCGGAAGTGATACATTACATGAAGCTGCTAACAGTTGAAAAAAATTGTATTATTTTGATTTTAGAAATAAATGCTGCAAATAAAAGTTTTAGAGAATTAAATTCTGCGTCTAGCACATTAACAATTATTAAATTAGCCTTTTGTATAAGCGAGATATCTAAATTTAAAAATTATATATTTCTTGTTTCTTGTAATTAAGTTTGCTATGGATCAGAACAAAAAATAAGAAATTTAATGTCAAATTACGTCAAATATGTGCAATAACAAAAGTAGCTATAGTATAATACGCGTACAAGAAAGTCATGTGCTATCCACAGCAGATTTTTTAGTTTGTCACCTTCCCAAAACAATCCCTTAAATCATTTATAAGTTTGTCATCTTCCTAAAAAAAGTCCTTCAAATCATTTATAAGACTGTCATCTTCCTAAAAAGTCCCTCAAATCATTTTTAAGATTGTCATCTTCCCAAAAATCCCCTAAATTATTTATAAGATTGTAATTTTCCCATAACAAATCCATCAAATCATATTGAAGATTCTCATCATCCCAAAAAGTCCCTCAAATTATTTTTAAAAGTCATTCCTCCAATTATTTTAACCTACTATATCAAAAAATGCCATGTAACATTTTTATTAAACAGAAATACATTTAATAAGTAATAAACGAAAAATTTATATATTATATTCCAGCTTGAAAATAATTCGTAACCAATTTAAACCTGTTACATAAAACATTCCTAGCGAAGCCAGTCCATGAGCAGTGCATCATTCGTACGCCGTTTCAGTGTATAAATCCTTTAATTTCTTCTTCAAAAGTGCGTAAAAACGTAAGACCTATCGTGAAAAGTATGTGAAAAGTGCGTGTAGATACTTAGTGCGTGAGATGAGTAAAAAAACGCAGCGAAAATCGCCCAAAACCGACAGAAATTAACAAAAACAAGCCAGAGTATTAGTTTGTTAATAATAATCAATGTTTTTACATGGTTGTCTATTGTGTTCCGTATTTTAAACGTGGTATAATAATAATTTAACCGGTTTTTAATGTATTTTGTGATTGCAACAATGTAAAATGTCATATCAACAATACACCTTTGTTTGTTGTCATCATGGATCATTTATTTCGTAGATCTCTTAAGGTATGAAATATATTTGTTTGTTATTTTGCACAAGTACTATAGATCAAAATAATTAGTAATAATAAGGTTCACAATAATAAATTAAAAAATATATTTTGAGTTTTGAAAGTAATTAAGTCTAACTTCAGAGTCTATTCAAAATTAATTCATAATAAATCACAACAATTAGTGGAATTGAAGATGTTTCCACAAATTACAAACTGTAATTATTAATTGAAAAGCTGTAAATGTAGTTTAAAAATATGTTTATGTTTAGTCCGAGAATTATTGTAAAATATATCGGCAATTGACGCCGCGGTTGCCCAGTAAAATTATGAATAAAAAATATTAAAAAAACACTTGGCTATGCTTCACAAAATTCAGCCTCCAAGTCACCTTATGAGGGCATCGTCAGAGGTTACTAACTGTGCTGGCCAGCCTCTGACGATGCCCTCATAAGGTGACTTGGAAGCTGAATTTTGTGAGACTTTGCCAAGTGTTTTTTTAAATATTTTTTATTAAACCTAGTTTCACCAAGTGTATGGATGACAATTAATTTTGTCTTTGTTGTTATTAAAATTATGAATTTTAAAGTTAAATTTTTATGAAAGAAAAATTCGGATGACGCCTGGATTCGAACCAGGGACCCTCCGCTTGCCGGGCAGAGATGTTAACCGCTACACCACGTCACCTGTGTCCGACGTATGGCTTCAACCGAATTCTTCTTTCATAGTGTCTAACGTAGCATCGATCCTTCATAAAAATTTAACTTTAAAATTATCTTCATTACTGTACGTTCAGTCGAAGTCATATGTTAAAAATTATGAATTTTTGCGGGGTTTCAAATTTGAATTATTTCGAAACTAAAACATAATTAATATGAACTAATTAATGTTTTACCTTTTAAAATAATGTTAATTAATAGTTTGTGTTAAAAAAAATATGTAACAAAAATTGTAATTAAGAATAAAATCAATATTAGTGAAATCCTATTTTTTACTATTTCTTTTATTATGATTTAGCAATTGTAATTTGGATTTCAAAACGGTTTTATTAATTGTAATTTATAATTCGGTAGTTGTGAACATAGTATACCGAAATTACATTCACTTGGTTGTACTTGTACTAATTATTTATTATTTATAATCACTCTAAAATTATTTTCTTTGCAGGAAAGTCGAAACTACAGGTTTACAAAGGTATGTCTATGATTTATTTTTATTATTTACGAATGAAATGAACAAAATTCTAATTACAACAATTCAACTCGTTAAACTGTTTATTTATATATAAAATACAGATCAATAATTGGTAGATCGAAAGAAATATAATTATTAAAATTAAAAACATTAAAAATTATACAAAAATACATATTTGGTTCGTTCTAATACTATTTTAAAAAGCTCTTAGTTAAAAATTTAACTAATATTAGGTATTCATTAACTACAAAAGTTAAAATTGCATTTACTGTTACCAAAACCCAAATTAAAAAACGGTTTTATTTACATTGCAAACATAATTTAATGTGTACAGCGCCACAAACGGAATTAAATCCCGGGAAATATGTGAACTACTAAAATCTGACCAATGACAATGCGCCACGTACCTCTAGCAACCAATCAAAATGAACTAGTTACATACAGCTGCTACAGTTTATTTTGGTTATTATTATTGCTATAATTAAATTTATAATATACAGGGGTGTCAAAAATAATATAATATATATCACAACCAAAACCATAATAACCATTTGACCATATATATACTAGTAATATATTGCTGATGCTCTATACCAGCAATGTTATCTAAACGAAAAAGGAAAGAGAGTGAGATATATGCCATGTTATCTTTGTTCATACTTGCTTCAAAATGCGCATGCCCGTAATACTGGAATACTATTGGCTAATAACGAAGTGGCAGAGACATTGCAAATATGTCGAGCTCTCTTCGTCACCGCTTGTGTGAATTTGAATTAGTCTGTTTGCTACATTTGTTTGTGACTATCTTCTTCGTTATTATTATGCCAGTCAGTTGTTATTCGTGTTTTTCAAAATCTCCTCAAGTTAGTTCAGATGGTTAAATGATTTAATAATCGGAATGTTAAATATTTGTATCTACTCTTATTAAATAATGTATTCATTACTTATGAAATTTATGATAAGTAATACTAATCATTATTGACAGTGTTAAGTAATAATTCATTACTCAACACTTTGCGACCAATCACACATCTGAATTGTCATTACTTAACACTTTAATAGCCAATAAAAAAATAACGATAATTGCCGCGCGTTAAGTATGCTATGAAACAGTGAAGCGCGCCATTGTTAATTATCTGTCAAAATTAGTTTAAAACGTTTTAGTTTACAATAATACTGTAATTTGTGTGATTATACATGTGAGTTATGGATTCTGAAAGCGAACAAAGTGAAATTTGTACTCCACCATATATTGTAGAAGCCGCACACGTACGTTTCTTAAATTTACTGCCCGAAAAAAAAAGTATGAATAAATTTATAAAGCTTTTATGGATTGGCGAATACGCAAAAATGTAAATTCCTTTTCGGAAAATGTTCTTATAGTATATTTTGGTGAACTTTCTGATAAATATAAATCATCGTCATTATGGGCTACTTATTCCATTTTAAGTAGTGTTAATATTTGTTAAATAAAAATAAAAACAATAAATTTAAGCAATCTGATTTATTCATAATGTAACATAAAAAAAATAATTGTAAAATCTTATTACATAATAACATAGAGTCGTAGATAAAGTATAGTATTCTATTCGCAAGTAATAGCTATTACTCAAGAGAATGAAGTTTGCAACACGAGCCGAAGGTGAGTGTTGTAAATCATTCGATTATTATATTACTTACTTATTGAATAATATACTATTATTTACATGTGAATGATTTTGTTCACAGTTTTCCTAAAAACAAGGCAATATGTAACTTATGGAAAAAATATGAATGAATAATTTAATATGTACTGCTATATTAGTCGATATGACATTTAATTGATAAAATATTTTCAACAAATTTAAAATATGGCGCTAGATTTGAACATGCTAGAAATTGACGTCAGCCAATCGTACTCCAGTATTACGGGCATGCGCATTTTGAAGCAAGTATGGACAAAGATAAAATAGCATATATGTCACTCTCTTTCCCTTTTCGCTTTTGGACCCAGTGTCAGCAATATATTACTAATAGATATAACCATTTTACAATCATTACATACCAAGCTTGGTTTTAACTGGAGTCGTTGAATCAGGATTAAGTTGGTCATCATGTTCGGTGTCTGTGTCATCGATTGATTCTACTACGCCCGCCATTTCTAAAGCGAGATTGTTACCATCTTGAGAATGAAGATCCTTGTTATGTAATAGAGGAGACAGCTTTTCAGCTTCGCTGTCTTCATCTTGAGTCTGAAATTCGTGAAGAAATCTGTTTTTTAAGACTGTTATTCTTTTGAAATTTATTGTCTCAAAAAGTCCTTGAAATCATTTTTAAGATTGTGTACTTAAATTCAAATTAAACAAAGTAATTTTTACAAAAAGTTTCACAAATAATTAGTTAGGTTTAATATAAATACAAAATAAATATATCATTACTGGGTGTGGCACTCTGTCTAAGCAGATATCGGTAAGTGATATATTTATGCGCGTGACCAGCCGTAAAATCACGGCCCCCAAAGATATTAGTAGAGGAGGAGCCACAGAGGTAGATTTAAATTGGTGAAAATTGTTTGTCGGTTGTGGGGATCAAACCAAGTCTGTCAAATCATTTTTTAGGACATTGGGCTTTCCAAAAAGTTCCTAAATCATTTTAAATGGATCCTAATTTGTATGGGGTAGGTAGCTCAGTGGTATCGAGTCGGCCTGTGAATCTTGAGAACCCTGGTTTGATCCTCACAGCCGACAAACAATTTTCACCAATTTAAATCTATCCCAGTGGCTCTCCCTCCACTAATATCTTTGGAGGCCGTGATTTGACAACTGCTAACCGCACTTCATGCGAAGAAATATATCACTTACTGAAATCTGCTTCGGCAGAGTGCCACATCCAGTAATGGGTAAAAGGCGTGATGATATATTTATTTTATTTATTTGTAAAGGTATTTATCTTTCTAAAATGTCCCCAAAATCATCTCAAAAATATCCTAAATCCTTTAAATAATAGTCCTCGTCCTAAAAGGTCCTCTAAATTATTTTTAAAATAGCTTTCGTCTCAACAAGTCCCTAAATTACTTATGTAGCAGTAAATCTCACAAAAAAAATAGTGATTGGTTTAAAAAGTCCCCTAAATACATTTGAAAATAGTAATTTAAAAAAATAATTTTCTTAATTCATTTTGACAAGAATTAATCTTCCAAAAGTGCCCCTCAATCATTTTTAAAAGAGTACCCTAAATCGTTAAACATTTTTATAATAATCATCATCCCAACAAACTCCCTAAATAATTTTAAAAATAGTCCAGTTTCTAAAAAAAGTTTCCTAAATTATATTTCATCAAGTGTCTCTCCACCTTGTACTGTAATTGGGATTAAAGTCCTGTTGTACAGAGTAACATTAAATAAATAAATAAATAAATAAAGGAGCAAAATCATTTCCAATGAGTCGTCTTCCAAAAAACTCCCCCATAAAATAATATTTAAGACAAAAATGTTCTTTAAAAATTCCACAAATCATTTATAAGACAGTTTTCTGCCTAATAAGTCCCTCAAATTATTTTTAAGTTTGCCATCTCCACAAAAAGGTCCCTCAAATTATTTATAAGACTGTCATCTTCCCAAAGAGTCTCTCAAATCATTTTTAAGTTTGTCATCTTCCCAAAAAGTCCCGCAAATCATTTTAATTACAATTATCCTTCCAAAAAGTGCCTCAAATTGTTATTTAGTTTGATATCTTCCCAGAAAAGTGCCACAAATCATGTTTAAGTTTGTCAACTGCCGAAAAAGTCCTCAAATCAGTTTTAAGTTTGTGATCTTCCTAAAATAGTCCCTCAAATCATTTTAATTACAATTATCCTTCCAAAAAATACCTCAAATTGTTATTTAGTTTGATATCTTCCCAAAAAGTCCCTCAAATCATTTTAATTACAATTATCCTTCCAAAAAATACCTCAAATTGTTATTTAGTTTGATATCTTCCCAAAAAGTCCCTCAAATCATTTTTAAGTTTGTCATCTTCCCAAAAAAAGTACCTCAAATAATTTTCATTACAATTATTCTCCCAATAGGTCACTCAAATCATTTATATGATTATCATCTTCCTAAAAAGTCCCTCAAATCATTTTTAAGTTTCTCATTTTCCTAAAAAAAAAGTCTTTCAAATCATTAACAAGACTGCCATCTTCCTAAAAAGTTCCTCAAATCATTTATAAGATTGTCATCTTTCCAAAAAGTCCCTCAAACCATTTATAAAACAATCATCCTCTCAAAAAGTCCTCCAAATCATTTATAAGTTTGTCTTCTTCCAAAATAATAAATATTTATTTGAATAATATTTTTTAAAATCCCTCAAATCATTTTTAAATTTGTCAACTTCCCAAAACAGTCTTTCTAATCATTTATAAGTTTGTCATCTTCCTAAAAAAAGTCCATCAAATCATTAATAAGACTGTCATCTTCCTAAAAAGTTCCTCAAATCATTTATAAGTTTGTCATCTTCCCAAAATAGTCCCTCTAATCATTTTTATTACAATTATCCTCCCAAAAAGTACCTCAAATTGTTTTTTAGTTTGATATCTTCCCAGAAACAGGCGCGGTGGCCGAGCGTGTTAAGGCACATCTCTTAACATACTGTGACGTCACCCGAGCCAAGGTTCGTCAGTTCGAATCCGCCTGTCGACAATGTGTGATTTGTCGTTAAAATATAAAATACAGCTACATGTATTTATCACACTCGGGCGCTATAAGCTAGTCACTTATACGCCTTAAATAATGTAGCATTCGACTACGAAAACCTGCGGCTCGGTGTGTCCGGTAGGCCCAGGCCCGATTTGGGCTGTAGTGCCATTAGAAGAAGAAGATCTTCCCAGAAAAGTGCCTCAAATCATGTTTAAGTTTGTCATCTTTCAAAAAAATCCCTCAAATCATTTATAAGACTGCCATCTTCTCACAAAATCACTCAAATCATTTTTAAATTTGTTCTCCCCAAAAAAAATAATTTTAATATTGCCATCATCCTCAAAAAGTCCCCCAGATCATTTTTAAGATTGTAGTCTACCTGAAAATGTCCCCCAAGTCATTTTTAAGTTTGTCATCATCAAAAAAAGACCCCCAAATCATTTTTAAGTTTGTCATCTTCCCAAAATAGTCTATCAAATCATTTTCATTACAATTATTCTCCCAAAAAGTACCTCAAATCGTTTATTTGTTTGATATCTTCCCAGAAAAGTCCCTCAAATCTTTTTTAAGCTAGTCATCTTCCTAAAAAGTGACTCAAACCATTTATTAAACATTCATCCACCCAAAAAGTCCTCCAAATCATTCATAAGTTTGTCTTCTTCCAAAATAATAAATATTTATTTGAATATTAAAAATAGAATGCTTAAAATGACTCAAAACATACCTCATCCTTTTCAACCGAAGCTGCTTTCTCATTCACAAGTCTAACTGAGTCCCTAGGTCTATTTTTTCCATTTCTATAAGAATCCGCCAACAATGGCGACTTTTGTGTCTCCTTTAAATCTTCTTCTCTTGACAATAATACTGACATTCGAAACTGAAACAAAAACAAAAAATAATTCAGTCTTTTCAAAGATTTCCTGCCGCCATTTTGTACTGATACTAACCTCAGGTGTACTGCCTGTAGGCCTCTTCTCTTCCTTCTTCCCGTCACTTCCGGAAGTGGCCCCCACTCCTCTGTTAAGTACTTCCGCTGCCTGGACAGCTACAGCGACTGCTACAGCGCTTTCAGTTTCTGGTGTTTCGACTAGGTCTAAAACTGCTGCTGGTGGGGCCCTTGGAAGACAAGGACCGTTTAGGGCTTCTATTAGGGACACTGCTTCGTAGCCCGGTGGGATGTTGTCACAACTAGCCTAAATTAGGAGATAGTTGTGCGATAAATGAGATTATTGTCTTAAGAAGTCCGTTAAATAATTTTTCTCTTTCATCATTTCTATAATGATCACTAAAGCCCGGATATTTAGGCACTTAAAATCACCTAAATAAGCAGGCATATAGGCTGGTAATTATTCTAAAATAGGCGGGATTTTAGGCAGCCTATATATAAATAGTTTCTTCCAAAAAAATTATAAACTAATTATTTTTCTAATATTGGTATTCGTATCTACTCTTCATTAGAAAAAAAAATCATTTTAAACAAAAATTAACGCAATCAGATTTAATTAACTATTATACAAATTCAAACTATGTAATATACTTTGATTCACAAAATATTACGAGCAATTGCTCAATGGAATTTTCGGAAAGGGACTGTCTTCGGTCAGTCAGAACTTGATTGTAAGCTGAAAACTTCGTTCGACATCACAAAATGTGACAAGGGCGTTCTTATAATGGCAAAGGCACAATTGAATTGCCACATAAAACTTTGACTAAAACGCGTTTTGCCTGTCGCCATTTTAAATTCACACATAAAAACTGGATTAAAGACAAAGTAAGTACTTTAAATATTATAGGTTAGGTTGAAACACTTTGCCGAGTGTTGAATTAGTCAACGAAATAGATGATAGATGGCGCTGATAAACCTTGTCTGCTCAATAAAAGTTGAAATAAGGTAAAATAGGCACAAAAACCAAAATATGGGATAAATAGGCTCTAAGGCACGAAAAAAAAACCTTCCATTACACGTAAACATATTACCTATGTATAGAAAAACTAAATTGCCTGAAGTATATTAAAATTTGAATCTAGGCAATTGCCTAAAAATCCGGGCTTTAATGATCATCCTCCCAAAACCTTCTTTAAACAATTTTTAAAATTGTTCTCTTCCCCCTGAATCATTTTCAAAACGATCACCCTCCCAAAACCTTCTAGAAACCATTTTTAAAATTGTCCACGTATTATAGCATCCCCTGAATGATTTCTACAATGATCACCCTCCCAAAACCTTCTTTAAACCATTTTTTAAATTGTCCACTTATTATAGAACCCCTTGAATAATTTCTACAATGATCACCCTCTCAAAACCTTCTTTAAACCATTTTTAAAATTGTCCACTTCTTATAGAATCCCCTGAATCATGTCTACAATGATCACCCTCTCAAAACCTCATTTAAACCATTTTTAAAATTGTCCACTTATTATAGAATCCCCTGAAACATTTCTTCAATGATCACCCTCCCAAAGCCTTATTTAAACCATTTTTAAAATTGTCCACTTCGTATAGAATCCCCTGAATCATTTCTACAATGATCACCCTCCCAAAAACTTTTTTAAACCATTTAAAAAATAATCATCATCTCACCAAAAAATCCCCAATCACTTTCAACACTTCTTAACATCCAAAAAGTCCTTTAAACTCAACCAATTCCAAGAATTATTGTCTCCCTTTGAAATACCAGGTTCCAGTTCCATTTACAACTAAATAATATCCCAAAAAAATATTTAAAAAAAGTAGTTGAGTGGTTTAAAAGTTGGCTTACCTCAGGTGGACTAGTAGGAGGAGCTTGGATCCCTCCAGTTGTCTTTTGCAAAGCCCTAATTTGTAGTAAAGCCCTAAAAGGGGCTCTACAAATCGGACAATTATTCGCTTGGTACCGCAGGCTGTCAGCACATGAATTACATAAACATAAATGTCTGCAAGGCAAGATTAATGTGTCTCTAACATCACACATACAAATAACGCATTCTGAACCATTGTCCTCGGTTTCTTCATCACCTGATACCTACAAAAATAAAAATATCTTGAGAACTAATAAAGCTACGACGGTTTTTAGGGCATTATTGAATTACTCATGGTCGATTTAGTACAAAATATAATTTGGTCCATAAAATGTTGTTGAATAAATGCAGGGCATCAAAAAATGTGATATATGGGGGTCCATCAAATTTTGTAACTCGATAACTAGAAGTGATTCGAACCTGGGAACTACACCATTGGATTCAGCAGGTTTTAAAACATATCTATAGTAAATTTCACAACAAAATTATGCCTAGAAATATTGAATTCGATTGCCATTTTCAGAAAAAGAGAAATATCTTGAAACCTAGTTGAGCTACCCTGATTTTTAGGGCACCATTGAATTCCTCATAGTCGATTTAGTACAAAATATAATTTGGTTCATAAAATGTTGTTGAATAAATGCAGGACATCAAAAAATGTGATATATGGGGGTCCATCAAATTTTGTAACTCTATAACTAGAAGTAATTCGAACCTGGGAACTTCACCATTGAATTCAGCGGGTTTTAAAACATATCTATAGTAAATTTCACGACAAAATTATGCCTAGAAATATTGAATTCGATTGCCATTTTCAGACAAAGGGAAATATCTTGAAACCTAGTTGAGCTACCCTGATTTTTAGGGCACCATTTAATTTCTCATGGTCGATTTAATATAAAATATAATTTGGTCTATGAAATGTTGTTGAATAAGTGCAAGGGACCCAAAAATGTGGGTTTTGAGGGTCCATCAAATTTTATAACTCGACAACTAGAAGAGTTTTGAACCTGGGAACTTCACCATTGGATTCAGCGGGTTTTAAAACATATCTATAGTAAATTTCACGACAAAATTATGGCTAGAAATATTGATTCGATTGCCACTTTCAGACAAAAGGAAATATCTTGAAACCTAGTTGAGCTACCTTGATTTTTAGGGCACCATTGAATTTCTCATGGTCGATTTAATATAAAATATAATTTGGTCCATAAAATATCGTTGAATAAGTGCAGGGGACCCAAAAATGTGATTTTTGGAGGGTCCATCAAATTTTATAACTTGACAACTAGAAGAGATTCGAACCTGGGAACTTCATCATTGGATTCAGCGGGTTTTAAACTATATCTATAGTAAATTTCATTGCAAAATTATGTCAAGAAAAATTTTTATTTAACTTTTTCCAAAAATACCTTCTGAAATATTGTCCTTCCGAATTTTTTCATGAAATTTTGAATATATGAGTATTAAAATGAACTGAATCTTTTAGCATAATTTTCAAGCTCGTATCTTGTATAGTTTTCGAGTTTTTTGCCACAAAAAAATTTAAAATATACTTATTCTAATTATTAATCATTTAACAGGGTGGCGATTCAAGTGACATTAATAAATTCCCTGACTTTTCCCTAATTAAGTACAAAAATTCCCTGACTGAATATTGACTTATTTATGAATTTATGGTTACATTTCATATATTATATCATATATTGTAATATAATTGTTTTTTTTTATATTAAATTTATAGTAAAAGCAAAATCAATTTGTGTTTCTAAACAAGCAAAGACAAAACCTTAAATATTGCATACAGAAAAAACATAGCGCGGTAGAAACGTTAGACAAAACAAAACAGTTTTCAATTAGTAAACATCCTTCGGTTATATTTTCATAGATGACGGTTCTCACTCTTAAGAAGCAATAAAGGGTATTTGTTGCCAATAAAGGTATACTATCTATCTAATAAAGGGTATTCTGCCAATAAAATCTAAAAATAACTAAATACATTTTGAAATAAAAGTTTGTAGTTATTTTTCTAAAATTAAATTAAAAAATTTAAAGAACAAAAAACTTTTTTCCCTGACATGGTATAAAATTCCCTGACTTTTCCCTGACTTTTCCAGAAATATAAAATTCCCTGACTTTTCCCGGTTTTTCCGGTATTCCAGGTTAGTCGCCACCCTGTTTAAATCCTTTTAAAACTATTCTGACCACATAAAAATTACTTCTAAGGCTTCTCCTGTACTTTGTACCTTTAGAGGGCATAATTTGACGGCTGGTTCTTGGGAATAAACATATGCTTTTTACCAAAATTTGCCTTGGCTAAATACCACGCCCATTAATGAATAAAAAACGTGATAATATATTTATTATTATACTTACTTTCGTGTCATGATTTTTATTTTCTATTCCATAAATTTCTTGTAATAAATAACATAAACCATCAACAAACAACTTTTGTTTCAGCGCTTTTAGAACATAAGTCCCATCGCTATGTTTCTCAATAATTGCTATAGTTGTATGCGACTGTCTTAGTTCTAAAACAAGAGCATTTTAGACCGAAATATCCCTAAAACTTTATGTAGATTAATACCCTCTGTGCCTTCTTCAGCAATGCAATGAATTGCGATCGGAAACACCTCCTTTTCCGAGTTGAACAGAAGTTCTTCTTCGTTATATTTTGAAGGATCGAAGCAGTGCGACATTTGGCAAAATTGTTGGTTAGCACCTCTTTTGTAATGATAAGTTTCGGAACTAGTTGATTGGTCTCTTGGGACGTAACTATTGAATGTATTTAATTAATAAATTTGATTTAATATTAGTATGGATGTCAAACGTTGTCGATTAAATATGTATTGCCCATGGCAATAAAAATGTTAGTTTTTGATTCGTATCGTCAGCAGTTATGAAAAGGTTGATATTGTTTGACAAGTTTAGCAAATTATGTGAGTCAAACAATATCACGTTTACATAACGTATTTTATTTAATTCCGCTAAAATAATGTTTAAAATACATAAAATTCTAGGTTTATGACAGCTCAGTATATTTCAAAATTACCAAAGCGTTGCCGTGAAAATAAATGAATAAAATGTTTAAATTTAAAGCTTATGTCATCATTGAAAATGAGTTCTGAATCCGAGACAGACCTTCCTTCTGATATAGAAGAATCTGCTAATTTGCTCGTCAACTGTTTCATACCAGAAACATTATTCAATGTATGTATATAAATCCTAAATATTTTAATAAATAGTTTTTTCCGTTATTTGCATTTTGAGAAAGTTCGAACTGTCAACATCCATTACGTAACTAGTTATGTAAAGAATTCCTTATATAACAGTTATGAAAAAATTGACATTTCATAACCTCAAAACTTGATGTGAAACAGGACTTTTCATAACGGAATTAGATAAATTTATTTTTGAACTAATTCGGGCTCAATTACAGAAGTTAAGTATCCTACAATTTTTTAATATTATTAAATGCCTTCTAAATTGTTTATTTAAAGGTTCCCTCACAATATTGTTGTTCAAAACAAATTTTAAATGGTTTTTAAAATTGGTAATTTGCTGAAAAGATCGCTAAATTATTGTAAGAGTCGTGAGTTGTTCCAAAAAGTTTCTCAACTCATTTATATGACAATTATTTTGATCAAAATTGGGTCTAAATTATTTTGCAGCTTTTACAAAAGTACATTAAATAGTTTTTAAGATTGCAGCCCTCCCGAAAAGTCCTTAAAATTATTTTTAAAATAGTTGTCTTGCTAAAAGGTTAGAAGTCATTTTTATAACAATCACCCTTCCAAAAAAGTCCCTAAATCATTTAAAAAATAGTAATCTTCCTAAAAATCCCCCAGATCATAAGTACAACAATCACCCGCCTAAAAACCTTCCTAAAACATTTTTAAAATAATCACCCTCTTATAAAAATTTCATAAATTATTTTTTAAATAGTCTTCCTCTTAAAAAGTTCCCTAAATCAGTTTCAAAAGGATCATCCTCCGAAAATATCCCTAAATCATATTTAAAATAGTCATCTTCTTAAAAAGTCCCCAATTCTTTTTTACAAGGATCACCCTTATAGAAAATCCCTAAATCATTTTCACAAGGAGCATCCTTTTAAAAAATTCCTAAATTATTTTCTAAATATCCCCTAAATCATTTTTACAAGGATCATCCTTGTAAAAATCCCTTGGTCATTTTTACAAAGATCACCTTTCTAAAAAAATCCCTAAATCATTTTTAAATAGGCATCTTAAAAGTCCTCTAAATCATTTTTAAAAGGATCACTCTTCTAAAAAATCCCTAAATCATTTTTAAATAGGCATCTTAAAAGTTTCCTAAATCATTTTTACAAGGATCACCCTTCTAAAAAACCCCTAAATCATTTTTACACGGATCACCCTGTTTAAAAAGTCCATAAATCATTATTACAAGGATCCCCCTTAAAAAATCCTTAAATTATTTTTTAAAGGATCACCCTTCTAAAATATTCTAAATCATGTTTTAAATAGTCATCTTAAAAAGTCCCCTAATCCTTTTTACAAGGATCACCTTTCTAAAAAATCCTTAAACCATTTTTACAAAGATCACCCGTCTAAAAAATCGCTGAATCATTTTTTAAATAGTCATTTTCTTAAAAAGTCCGCTAAATCATTTTTACAGGGATCACCCTCCTAAAAAAATTATTAAATCATTTTTTAATTATTAATCTTCTTAAAATAAATCATTTTTACAAGGATCACCCTCCTACAAAAATTCTTAAATCATTTTTTAAATTATCATCTTTTAAAAATCCCCTAAATCATTTTTAAAGTAGTCATCATCCTAAAAAGACCTACAAATCATTTATTCCGCTTTTAATATTTTCTAAAAAGTACAGTTTTCGCGCCAATATTTCTTCTAAATAATTCGATAACGTTTGACCAAGTTAAATATTTACGTACGTTACTCCAGTATTTGTCAATTCTTCTGAACAAAAATAATAAATCGTTATTGCGCATCGCACATCGCAATCAAACGTAAACTCAACATTGAATAAAGATCCTTTCCCTATTTCTAAATCTCTTTCATTGTTGTCTCCTTCAATTTTGTTGTAATCAGGTGGCGCCCTCACAAATCGTAAAGATTCTTTTCGAATATTTACTAAACTTTTTAATGTTTTCGTTGGTTCGTTTGCTTGTGGTGGCGGATATGGAAACTACAAACAATTTTAAATTACTCTAGAATATTTAAACAAACCTTAAATTGTCTACAAAATGTTTAAACATCATTCAAATAACTTGAATGTTACCAACGCTTTAAATTGAGTGCTCCAAAATAACTCAAATATCAATTTAAAGATTAGAAACATCATTTCAAAATGAATTATTTTATTGTTAATGCCACTAAATGGTAGAATGTTAGCTTCCAATAGAAATTGGCCATATAAACTAGTGCCATCTTTTGATATAAGAAAAACTACTGTACTAATTATTGTTTTCATGTTTCAAATGTTTTTCTGTGGTTGCTAACATGACAGTTAGTGTTTTAACGATTAAAATAAATTATGTTACTGTTTATTTAGTGTTTAAATGTAATAATTAATAGTTCTAATGATATTATTGTGAAAATTAGTGCTTTGTTGTAAATATACAAATGAGTTTGTAAGAATGACGTATAATGAAATGTGAAGTAATGATTCATTTTAGTATAATTTAATCTGAAGCATAATTAAAACTAGTGAAATTATGTCTAATAAATGCAGAATCAATTTGACATCGTCAAGAATAATACCATGGTACTCACAGAAGTTGGCCTGCTCCCCAAAAAATTTAAATCAGTATTTTCCCCAAACAAATACGATTCAGGCTGGGGGGTGTCAAACCTTTCACCCCCCATAATAAAATGACTTCCGAAATAATTGCCTAAACAAGAAACAAATTAGCATATTTAGTTACCATGACATTAAGATCAACAATTACCATTTCGTGGTGGGTATTTATAAGCGTGATTAGAAGATATGTCTATTTCTTCAACACCCGCGTTCTGTCTGCTGGTTAGTGCACCCATTTTTGGGTAAAGTATTTCGAAATATACTAGATTGAATTTAGTAATATGTCGGACATTTTATTATGTTATTAATACACTTGAATATAGCTATGTTATTGATGTTTTATTGTAACGCTAAAAATACCAACTTTGAATATGAAAATTTACTAGGAAACAAAAGGAGGCGTAAATCCAATATGGCAGAAAGTAACTGATAACTAATACAGCTCTGAAATATGGGTTTAGAATATTTTATTCAGCACTGAATAGTAGTTTTAGCTGGCTGAATAGTATATTCAGCTTGGTTTTTTATACGCAAAAATTTAAATTTATTATTTTATGTAAAATGTCAAATTAGTTCGAATTTTCACCGTAATTATTATAGTATAAAAATGATTTAGTATTAAACCTATATTAATTTAGTAGATTCTGCTAGCAGAATAACGTATTCTGTTTGTTCTTTTTATTGCAAAATTATTTTAAACAATTTTTTTTTATTAAATTCAAATTTAGTTGCAATTTTGACCGTAGGGCATTCTGGTGCGCGGTCTAATTATTTTTATAGAACAAAGAAAATAGTATTAAACCCATATTAATTTAGTAGTTACAGTTAACAGAATAGCGTATTCTGTTTGTTATGTATTACAAAATATTATAAACACAATTATTTTTTTTAATTCAAATTTAGTACCAACTTAATTATTTTAAATGAACTGTCAAGTTAGTTCCAATTTTTGTCGTTGGGCGTTTTTAGGCGCGCTCTATTAATTATTATTATAGTTTAAAAAAATAGTATTAAACTCATATTTAGTTAGTTAATTCAACTAGCAGAATATTCTGTTTGTTTTTGTATTACAAAATTTAACAATTTTTTTATAAATTCAAATTTACTACTATTTTATAAGTACTGTCAACCTAGTTATAAGTTTGGCCGTAGGTCATTCAGGGTAGCGCTATATTGATTGTTAAAATTGAATTAAAAAAGTTATATTAAGAAGTATTTATTCATTTAAAAGGAATACGAAATAATACATCAATTTGACAATTATAAAACATTGTTTGTAACAATAAACTAAAATTTTAAACATTTTCATCATTTGTTATTTCATTATTTATTGGGAGAATTGGTAACATTTCTCCCATTTGTTCATCTGTTTTGACAATCATGCTGCATCTAGCAAAATGTCTTCTAAAAAACCTTACAGTTATATTTCTTTTACACAAATGGCATACCATTCTTTCAAATCGATCAAGTTTCCTTTTTTCAATATTTTTCTTTTTAATAGGCGTTTCTGTTTTTAAATGTCTGTCTTCTAGAGTTTTTTCTGGCTCAAATTTGTGAATGCTTGAGGTATTTGGTTTAAAATTACAGTTGACTAAATTCACTCTAGGCGTAGGGTTAAGCGCCATTTTTCCTGTAACTACTAAATCACGAGTCTTGTTTGAAACCCAATTTAAAACAGAATTTTTTGTTTTTATGTCGTTTTTGGTACAAGATAAAATATGTTTGATGAAGAAATCATCACGGATGAATTTCTTTCCACACGGATGGCAAATTGTTTTTTTTGGAAACGCTCGTTTAGGCTTTAATTTATTTCTTTCTAAAGTTTCATCTGTGTTAGTATCAACTGCAGACAGACTTTTAGTTAATCTAGTTTTATAGTTTGTATTTAAAGATTCGACATTATGTATTTTAAGAGAAAAGTTTTGGTTGTTAACAGTTGAGCTGTCAGTTTCATTTCTACTAGTTTCCGGTTGTACAGTAAACAGTTGATTGTCGTCAACAGAATTGTCATCTATGTCTTCTACTTTAACAATTGCGCCAATTTGTACATTTGCAACTACATTCTCAGAGGTTTCATTTGAAATAATTTGGATTTGATGATCTGGACTAACATTAACCGCTTGTCTAACATCTGCTGGCTGTCCATTATCTTGTTTATCTTTAACTTGAAGCCGTAAATCTGAGAACGGATTTTTAATCAATTGTTGTAAACAATTCCGGAACAGATCAAGATTTTTTTGACTTGTTTTCTTGAAATTGTAAAATTCTTGAAGCATTTTGCAGCAATTTTCGCATATCAACAGCGGGGCACATTCAAAAATAGAATCCTGAATAGATAAAATGTATTTGTTAATTATTTATAAATGAAAGATAAGCAATAACCTTACTTTTTCAGTTAAACAAAAGAGAAGCTTATCTAATATTTTCACATTTTCTGCATCGTTTACATGTATGTTCCGTAGATTTTCAGTATTTAAACACGTACAACAACAAGAATTAACATATAACATTTTTATTACATTTACAATAATTGTTTACGCTACACAAAATGGCGCAATTTTGATAATTGTACCGTCTAGTTATTTTAATATTTACAGTTGGTGACACTATGACATTTAAGTATCTTTTGCGACTATCTTCACTTGTAAACTAAAAATGGCGCCCAAGTAACAATAAAATATCATTAAAACAGACTAGATTTTTGTTATGGAGGTTCCTGAAACACAAATCGAAGCGAAACATTTGTCGGTTGACGAATTAAACATCGAAATTTTACCTACAATTTATGAAATAATAAGAAGGTAGGTACAATATCTGAAATGTCAAATTGAAATTTTTAGATCACGTGGTTGGCTATTTATAGTTTTCTGATTGCTTAATCCATTGATATCATAATTTATATTTTAGTATTGAAAGAGATCCTCATGATAATGCTGCTAAAGCTCGGGAATCTCAAGATTGTTCACAAAAAGTGTTAGAATTGCAGAAGAAACTGGATCAGGCACGTACCCAGGTTAGTGAACACGACTTTTTGTCAAGTTTATTTGCGTTTCAAATAAAATAAATGGCGATAGAACTCTACATATTTGATAATTTGTAATCGATTCATATATATTTTGTTAAATATTTTATTTTAGTATTTTGAGAATCCTGTCAGTGACAGATCAAAAATGTTAGGTTAAAAATTATTTTTTTAATACAATTTGGTAAAATGAAAGTAACAGATAATAATTTTGATAATAAAATGTGTAAATAATGATAATTTTGAAAAATAAGAGTAGACATGCATGTTTTTTTTTATTTGAAGGTCATATTTTTGACATTTACAAAATTGTCAGTTTTTTTTTTGTACATAAACTAAATTTTCTTTTAGATTAAGTGTCTTGCGGGCGTTCAATTCTCCAAAGAACAACAGCTAACAAAATTAGAAGCACTGCGCACGCAACTTCGCTTGAAACAGGAACTTCTGCGCAAATACCGACATATGTATTCATTTTCCGACGTTAGCCACTTAGATCAAAAACTATAAAAACAACAAAATATAAGAATGGTGTTTCGTTTTATTTTTCGATATTTGTCAAATAATGAACATTTAATCCAACGTTTAAGCGAATCTTACCCTGTACGAAGAGCTGCTCAATATTTTGTTAGTTTCTATTATCGAGGACAACATACTGTAGAAGAAATTGGACTTAAAAAAAATTTGTCACCGCAAAAATTTAGACAATTTATTCGACGTTTGTCAAATAATTTCAAACAAGAACTTGAAAATGCCAAAAAGGAGTTAGAAAATAAAAAAAAATAACTAAAATTTTGTAGTATAAATAATAAACAATTGAATTATGATTAATAGTGTATAATATTTATTGTTAGTATAAAATGGCGACAGAAAACGCCATAATTTTTATCAACAATTACGATTCTCCCAAAAAAACGAGGTTGATTCGAAACGATTTAACATTTTATCAATCTTGTAAACAATATTTTTCTGTTAAACCTTACAATTTACCTGAACGAATATTTTCATCATTGGTGCCACCATTCTGCGGCCAAAAGTACCAAAAAATCCATGTAGATTTAGTAGGACCACTTCTAGCATTATTAAGTCTAGTTATTTTGGTCCAGTATGGGCATAACACTAAAATTCCCTGGGCTACGTCAAACTGGGCCCCAACTGACATATTATTTTGTTATATATTAATAATGCCTATTGCTACGTATCTTTTTTGTAAAATTGCACAATCAAGTGTCACTTTGATAGAAATTGTTTCAATTTTAGGGTATTCCCTATACGGTCACATTCTAACACTAGTTATTTCACTTGTTTTAAATAATGAAGAGTCTAATTTTGTGTTTTTCATATGTTTCTTAATATTTGGTGGCCTAAGTACATTAAGAATTGTTGTTATTTTAGTTGCGTGTATTCCGCGGCCTGGATTAAGATTGATAATTTGTTCATTTGTTTCGATTGTACAACTTTTGTTTTTAGTTTTCTTGCATTTTTTGTATATGCATAAAAGGTTTATTTATGGTGCAAGGAATAGATTTTAATTTGTAAATTTGTAATTTTATGATGTAATGAGGATTGTTCGTAATTTATTTGTATATTATTGTGAAAAATAAACGAGTTTTAATTCAATACTATTTATTTTCATTGTTTATTTCACGGCTGGTAACCACACTTCACGATTAAAAATATATCACTTACCAAGATCTGCTTAGACAGAGTGCCATACCCAGTAATGAGTAAAAGGCGTGATGATATATTTTTTTTTATTTATTTGATTGAGATAGGCTGGGTGCATGAGTCTTAAATGAGCCATATTGCAAATAATTTAAACTTGGTCTAACTATTATGATAAATAAATTAATTAATCACTATTTGTATTTTACATAATAATACGTAAATTATTTTGATAAATAAACAATTTGTATTTCAATAATATTTATTTTAACAAGTTTTATTGATACAGGCTGGCTGCCTGTATCATAAAAGAGCCATTGTAGATGGGTCTGTGAGTCTTAAATTAACCTAGTAAAATTACCAAAATATGATTGTATAAATATTTACCTAATTCCGTTATGAAAAGTCGTGTTTTACATGAATTTTTGAGGTTATGAAATGTCAATTTTTTCATAACTGTCATTCAAGAGTAATGTAAGGAATTGTTTACATAACTAGTTACGTAATGAATGTTGACAGTTTGAACTTTCTCAAAATGCAAATAATGGAAAAAAACTATTTATTAAAATGTTTAGGATTTATATACATTGAATAATGTTTCTGGTATGAAACAGTTGACGGGCAAATTAGCAGATTCTTCGATATCAGAAGGAAGGTCTGTCTCGGATTCAGAACTCATTTTCAATGATGACATAAGCTTTAAATTTAAACATTTTATTCATTTATTTTCACGGCAACGCTTTGGTAATTTTGAAATATACTGAGCTGTCATAAACCTAGAATTTTATGTATTTTAAACATTATTTTAGCGGAATTAGATAAAATACGTTATGAAAACGTGATATTGTTTGACTCACATAATTTGCAAATCTCGCTTCGCTCATTTTGGCATATATTAACCTTTTCATAACTGGTTACGTAAGTAACTATTATTTATTTTTTTTTTACCTTTTTAAATATTTCCTGAGCGTCTTGTCGTCTTAGATTGCTCCTACCACTTTTTAAACTTAATTTAAAAAATAAATACATACTTATTTATACAAATATATGTTTTTCTGAAGGTAAGAATGACACTTCCTTCAATTTTTTTAAATACTTCAGCAGAAAATAAAGTATATTCAAAATTTAAATAAAACTTTAATATTAATTCTAATGTTTTCTTACCGTTTTTTGAACATCCCTCGCTGTATAGGAACCATAGATTGCACACAAAGAAAATAATTATTTTTTTTAGTATCAGATTTATTTTGATTGAATAAACGGCCATTACAATATTAAGAGATCAAGATATTTGTAACAGAAATACATGTAATAATTATTACATAGGGTACATTCATAAAAGACAACGAAAATATTTGAGACAGATATACATCTGATACACTCTCATTCAAAAGTTTTTCTAGAAAATTTGACTATTTTTAAATAGTGTTTTTCGTCACAAAATACTTCAAAAAATGACGGAAAAAATAAACATGATTGTACCTTAAATTAAAAATAAAATAAAATTTGTTTAAACATTTTTTAGGAATGTTTATTTGTCTTTAAAGTAAAAATAATAAAATAAAAAATGTATTTTTAAACACGGCGAAGCCCTTTCCTCAATATTTAAGGTAAAATCCTGTTTTTTTTCTTTAAAAGTACAATAAAATGTCACATTTATTTCTTATACGTTTATATTTTTAAATAGTGGACTTATATAAAATTCAATCGTCCAAAAATACGTTTAAATTTCACTATTCAAAATAATTTGTACTCAGTATTGCAATTTGACTTATAGAAAATAATTTGTAATCGATAAATAATAAATAAATATTTTTTTGTAACCAATTTCACATAAAAAAGTAAATAATAAAGTCACTATATCCATATATTCGTTACAACCATAAAAAACAAAACAAAATGAAACTCATTGAAACCTTCCTGCAGTGTTTAGGGACTTACTGCACTTGGAAGTTACCACAGTTGGTACCTACTGAGGTAGAACTTGGCGCCTTGTTGCTGGAAGTGTTTTCAGCTAGGGGTTTTATGTTTGTGAGGTTGGTAGGCTTGCGTGAGCCCCGGCGACCGCGTTTTTTGTTGCTCCAACGTTGCGGAACGTTTTCGCGTTTTTCTGTTTGGTCGTTTGCGTTTGTTGAGTCAATTTCTGACGTCTGGAAATTTTAATTAATTTTATTTGGGTAATGGAGGCTTTAAAATTAAATGTTGCTAGCTCAAATTATTTATAAAGCTGATATTTGATCATTTTTAAGATAAACATCTTCTTAAAATGTCTTGCGAATAATTTTCAAGACAGAATTTAATCATTTAAAATGATTTTCTTTCTTAAAATGTCTTTTAAATTAATTTTAAGACAATTATTTTGCCTAAAACAATATTTTAAAATATTTATAAGACAAATCTTCCTGAAAAGTTCTTCAAATATATTTTAATTGACCTGTCTTTCTAAAAAGTCCCCTCAAACCATTTTTAAAATTGTTATTTTTTAAAAAACTCCCTAAAATAATATTTAAGAAAGTTATTTTATCTAACAGACTGTAATTTTCCTAAAAACTTTCTCAAATTATTTGCAAGACAGGAATTTTACCAAAACAATCTCTTAAATTATATTTAAGATTATCGTTTTCTCAAAAAAGACCTTTAAATCATTTTTAAGGAAGCAGTTTTTCCAAAATGTCTTTTCAAAACATTTATAAGATTGTCATCTTCCTAAAACCTCCCTCAAATCATTTATAATATTGTCTTCTTGCCCAAAAAGTCCCCAAATCATATTTAACTTTCCAAAAAAACTCCCCTAAATCATTTTTAAGATTGTTATCTACCCTAAAATAACCCTCAAATAAATTAAAAGACATTCAACTTCCTAAGAACTTTCTCAAATCATTTATAAGACTGTCATCTTCCCAAAAAGGCCCGAACATGATATTTAAGAAAATAATTTTCCAAAAAAGTCACTTAAATCATTTATAAGACTGTCATTTTCTCAAAAACTTCTTCAAATTATATTTATGAAAAAACTGTCTTCAGCCCCCAAATCATTTTTAAAATGCTTACTGTCGCAAGAAGTCCCTTAAATCATCTTCCCTTAAAACTCCCCCAAATCATTTTTAAGATGTTTATTTTTCCGAAAACTCTTCTAAATCATTTTTAAGATTGTTACTTTTTCAAAGAGTCCCTCAAATCATATTTAAGAATGTCATTTTTCCAAAAAGTCTCTTAAAATCATTTATAAGACTGTCACCTTCCTAAAAAATCCCTTAAATTATTAATAAGACTCTCATCTTCCCTCGAAAATCCCCAAATCATTTATAAGACTGTCTTCTTCCCTAAAAACTCCCCCAAATCATATTTAAGTTTGTTACTTTCTCAAAAAAACTCTTAAGACTCTCATCTTGCCTCAAAACTCCCTCAAACCATTTAAAAAAAAGTAATTTACCCAAAAAACTATTTCAATTCATTTTTATGACTGTCTTCTTCCCAAAAACTTTTTCTAATCATATTTAAGAAAGTAATTTTCCCAAAACACTCCCCCAAATCATTTATAAGATTGTCTTCTTCCCCCAAACACACTTCCAAATCATTTTTAAGATTCTTACTTTTCCAAAAAGTCCCTCAAATCATATTAAAAATAATTTCCGTAAAAAGTCCCTTAAATTATTTATAAGACTTCCATCTCTTCAAAAACTTCCCCAAATCATATTTAAGATTATTATTTTCCTAAAAACTCCTCCAAATCATTTATAAGACTGTCTTTTCCCTCAAAACTCCCACAAATCATTGTTTAGATTGTTACTTTCCCAAAGAGTCCCTCAAATCATTTTTAAGAAATTAATTTTCCCCAAAAGTCCCTTAAATAATTTATAAGACTGTCAACTTGTCAAATCATGTTTAAGAAAGTAATTTTCCCCAAAAAAAAGTCTTTAAAATAATTTATAAGATTGTCATCTTCCCCCAAACAGTCCCTCAAACCATATTTAAGGTGGCTCAGTGGTATCGAGTCAGCCTGTGGATCTTGAGAACCCTGGTTCAATCCCCACAGACGACAAACAATTTTCACCAATTTAAATCTACCCCTACTCCACTAATATCTTTGGGGGCCGAGATTTGACGGCTGGTAACCGCACTTTACGCGAAAAAATATATCACTTACCGAGATCTGCTTACTGCAGAGTGCCACACCCAGTAATGGGTAAAAGGCGTGATGATATATTTATTTAATAAATTTATTTATTTTACTAAAAACTCCCTCAAATCATATTTAAAAAAATAATTTTCCCAAATAAATCCATTAAATTATTTATAAGACTGTCTTCTTTTCAAAAACTTCCCCAAATCATATTTAAGTTTGTTACTGTCTCAAATTGTTACTTTTCCAAAAAAACCCTTAAATCATTTAAAAAATAATAATTTTGCCTAAAATGTCCCTTAAATTGTTTATAAAACTGTTTTATTTAAAAAAAAACTTCCCCAAATCATATTTAAGATTGTTACTTTCCAAAAAGTCCCTCAAAACATTTTTAAGACTTTCATCTTGCCTCGAAACTCCCTCAAATCATTTATAAGACTGTCAACTTCCCTAAAACTTCCCCAAATCATATTTAAGTCGGTCATCCTCCTTAAAACCTCCCCCAAATCATATTTAAGTCGGTCATCCTCCCTAAAAACTCCCCCAAATCACATTTCCATCACAACATACGCTCGCAACTCACGTACATGTTGTCCTTGGCGCATCGACTTGCTCGGCTTCGAGCGGCTGCCCTGCGGCTGCGTGGCAGCTTGCGGCATCACCCTCCACACATTCCCCACCGCCTTGGTGCGCCCCTCGCGGAACACCATGCGCACACCCGGCTTGATGTACTCGGGGTGTTTGATGAACCGGAAATGGACGATTGCTTTGTCGCCAGTGCGGAGACAGTCGCGAGACATGGACAGAATGGAAGCTGTTTGACGGATGCTTCCGCAGTGAACTGGAAGAGAATGTTGCAGACATTGGTTTGGTTTTTGATGATTGGTGACTTTTTTTAAGTGTGAATATAGAAACTAGATTAATAAATGTGAAATAATGAAGTTTAAAAGATTGGTTTATTTGATTGTTGTATTCTAGGGAATTTTCTACTTGAGTAAGAATATTTTTAGTGATTTTCCAGTATTAATAAAGAAACTAGATTAAAAAATGTGAAATGATGAAAATTAGAAAACTGGTGAGTTTGTAAAGGTTGGTAACTTGGAATTGAAGATAGTTAGAAAACTGGGGATTTTACTGTTGCGTTCTAAGGAGTTTTCTATTTGAGTAACAATATTTTTAAGTGATTTTCTAGTATGAATGAAGATGTAGTTTACAAGATTGGTTCATTTTTGACGGTTGGTAACTTGGAATTGAGTATAGTTAAAAAACTGGGGATTTTATTGTTAGATTCTAGGGAGTTTTTCAGCTAAGTAAAAATATTTTTAATTGTTTGTTTTAATATGAATAAAAAACCTAGATTAAAAAATGTGAAATGATGAGGTTTTGATGGTTGGTAACTTGGATATGAGAATAGTTAGAAAAATGGGGATTTTACTATTAGATTCTGGGAATTTTGTACTTCAGTAAAAATATTTTTAGTGGTTTTCTAGTATGAATAAAGAAACTAGATTAAAAAATGTGAAATAATGTAGTTTAACAGATTGATTAGTTTTTGATGATTAGTAACTTGAAAATGAGGATAGTTAGAAAACTGGGGATTTTACTTTTGGATACTGGGGAGTTTTCTACTTGGGTAAGAATATTTTTAATGGTTTTCTAGTATGAATAAAGAAACTAGATTAAATAATGTGAAATAATAAAGTTTACAAGAATAGTTCATTTTTGACGGTTGGTAACATGAAATTGAAGATAGTTAGAAAACTGGGGATTTTACTGTTGCGTTCTAGGGAGTTTTCTACTTGAGTAACAATATTTTTAAATGGTTTTCTAGTATGAATAAAACAATTAGATTAAAAAATGTGACATAAGGAAGTAGTTTACAAGATTGGTTCACTTTTGACGGTTAGTAACTTGGAATTGAAGATAGTTAAAAAACTGGGGATTTTATTCTTGGATTCTAGGGAGTTTTTCAGTTAAATAAAAATATTTTTAATGGTTTTTTTAATATAAATAAACAAACTAAACTAAAAATGTGAAATGGTGAGGTTTACAAGACTGGAGACTTTTTGATGGTTGGTAACTTGGATATGAGAATAGTTAGAAAAATGGGGAGTTTTCTACCTGAGTAAAAATATTTTTAGTGGTTTTCTGGTATGAATAAAAAAACTAGATTAAAAAATGTGAAATAATGTAGTTTAACAAATTGATTAGTTTTTGATGGTTGGTAATTTGGAATTAAAGATAGTTAGAAAATTGGGGATTTTATTGTTGAATTCTAGGGAATTTTGTACTTCAGTAAAAATATTTTTAGTGATTTTCTAGTATAAATAAAGAAAATAGATTAAAAAATGTGAAATAATGTAGTTTAACAGATTGATTAGTTTTTGAAGGTTGGTAACTTGAAAATGAGGATAGTTAGAAAACTGGGGATTTTACTTTTGGATTCTGGGGAGTTTTCTACTTGAGTAAGAATATTTTTAAATGTTTTCTAGTATAAATAAACTAGATTAAAAATGTGAAATGATGAAGTTAACAAAATTAGTTAAGTTTTTGATGGTTGGTAACTTGGAAGATAGTTAAAAAATTGGGGATTTTATTGTTGGATTCTAGGGAATTTGCTACATGAATAAGAATATTTTTAGTGATTTTCCAGTATTAATAAAGAAACTAGATTAAAAAATGTGAAATGATGAAAATTAGAAAACTGGTGAGTTTTTAAAGGTTGGTAACTTGAAAATGAGAATAGTTAGAAAAGTGAGGATTTTACTGTTGATTTCTAGGGAGTTTTCTACCTAAGTAAAAATATTTTTAGTGGATTTATAGTATGAATAAAGAAACTAGATTAAAAAATGTGAAATAATGTAGTTTAAAATATTGATTCATTTTTGACGGTTGGTAACTTAGAATTAAAGATAGTTAGAAAACTGGGGATTTTATTGTTAGTTTCTAGGGAGTTTCCTATACA
This sequence comes from Pterostichus niger, assembly GCA_947425015.1. Taxonomy (NCBI): domain Eukaryota; kingdom Metazoa; phylum Arthropoda; class Insecta; order Coleoptera; family Carabidae; genus Pterostichus; species Pterostichus niger. The sequence goes on from OX380352.1 coordinate 7,528,935, forward strand.
ACTATAAATAAAAAAAACATATGCAATTATGGTTAAATCCTTCCAAAATGCAACAGAAAAATCTTCTTGTACTGTAACAATTCTAGTTTATATTCCGCAGCCCATTTAAATGGGGTGGCACTTACCCATGGCTTGATATCGGCTGCTAATAGTTGTCGGATGGTGTAAAACTAATATTTCACCCTCAAACTCCCAGCAAGCTTGTGGGTTAACCGCGGGGCTAACCATAACCATTCCTTTGCGAATTTGAGACCTTTTTATCTAAAAATAACCATAAAATAATTTGTAAAACGCTGGTGAGTTCGTATCATGCGTAAAATAATAGTAAATTATTTGATTTTTAACTTATATTTAAGTTTAGTTGATGTATTAGGGAATTTAGTCTTTTATATTGGTCATAATTATGTTATAACATTAAATAAAACATTGTATTTGTACTTCAAATTGTTGTTAAATTTGAATTTGGTTGATTTGGTGTTTTACTGTTGGTAGCAATTTTGTGTTCAAGACAGGTTGTGACTTGGTAAAGAAATAAATATATAATTTTTAAAATCATGTAAATAAGTATTCAAAAATACTTAAATATCGTATTTTAGTTTAAAAACTAATATTTAATTAATAACAGTGATTGAATGCGAAGTAAAAACAAAAGCGAAGATGTGACGTCAAACAAGTTTGGTGTTAGTATATTGGCAACACTGAATCAACAAATTCAACCGTTTTTTCACAAAGTACGTTGTTCAGAAGTGTTTCTCCGTGAATAAATAGTTTATTCTGTAAAATATTAGTGAAAAAGTGTTTAAAAGTGATGTTTAAACTATTTTGTAGAGTTGTGAATGTTATTTAGTGTTGGTGAAGTGAAATTAAGTTATTTTTCTTCCTCAGACGTAAGTACAAGTTTTGTTCTTGAGTTCTGGATGAAAAATCATTGAGAATCTCGTGATATTCATCTTAAAATGCAAAATTGTAACTGTTATCATAGTTACAAAGGAAAATTAATTATTGAAAATGTATTTCCTGTCAAATGACATTTCACGTTGCTAGGACACTGTCCATGGCAGTGTTTTATGGCGTGTTTTGTGTTTTTCAAGCGAAATATTTAATTATTTTTTTGGGTAAAATTATACAAAATGTCGAATTAGTCTTGAAATATTGTATACTAATTTTTTCTGCCACATTTTTGCAGTTTCAGCTTTGGCACTACATGTACAAATTAAAATATGTATTGGAAGTGATAAATAAATGACTGAAAATTAATTTGAAATGCAATTTGTTGGAATAAAGTGAATGATAATGCATATAAAACTTCTCAATTAAGGAAAGTAACAAGCTAACAATGTTGAAATGTAAGTTTAATGAAATATTGTCCTGAAAATATGTACTAATTTCCCCAATGTATTTTTCCGACTTTATTTCAGGAATATTTATGTAAATTGTTCAAATAAAATTGTTCCTTTCCTGGCACATCATTTTCGCTTCACCCAAATTCAAAATTGATGTTCAATAATTAGAAGTAGGGGTCCAATTTTATGTTTTCCAGATCTTTAAGGTGGACAGGACCTTTGGAAGGAATAAAGGTAGGAAAATGAATTGGTAGCTTTGCATGAAACGCTTTTTTTGTAAAATTAACAACTTAGAAAAATGTGAAAAAGGCGAATTAGAATTTGACAATATTTTGAGGAAAATTTAGGCTCTTAGGGAAATTTTCAGATTATACAAAAGTAGGACTTTTAAATGATTTGACATATAATTAATAACAATTTATGGACATAATTAACTCTTTTTTTTTTGGGAGAAACTTGAAGCTAAATTAGGATACATGCCACCTGGAATATTAGGGCAATTGCTCAACAAAATTAAGTCTTTTGTCACCCAAAAATTATGGAAACTATTCAATAAACTTAAATGTATTTTTTCCTCAAATTTTATTAATTTTTTGTATCTTGCCATCTTATATTTAAGGTTAAGTTTATCTTGTTTTAAATTAATGATTAATTAAGGGAAAAAAATAAGTATTGTTAGCTACAAATTTTTAAAATAATTTTATCAAATTATTTCGGTAATTATTTCGTCTTTTGCTAACCTATATATTAAGGTAAATAAACAGCAAAATTTGGAGAAACTTTAATAGTAAATTAGGGTCTTTGTCACCCCATAAATCTAGAGAAAAATTATGGAAATTTCTCGATAAAATCATGCAATATTTATTTTGTTTTTCCTCAAATTAATTTGACTATTATTTCGTTTCTTGTTACCCTCTAATTAAGATAAACTAATGAAGCATTTAAGTGGTAATTAAAGCTTTAGCACAAATTTAGGGAAATTTAATCACAAAATCATTCAACATTTTTAATTTATTTTGTCCTCAAATTAATTCAAATATTATTTTTCCTCTCTTCACCCACAAATTAAGGTAAATAAATATCGAATTTCTGACAAACTTAAATGGTAAATTAAGGTCCTTGCCGCGCCACAAATTTAGGAGAAAACTTTCACAATTAAATCGTTCAACTTTTTTTACTTGTACGAAGTAAAAGACAATTTTCGGTTTTGAGATTTCAGCGGAAATACGTATTTTGAGCATCCCTGAATCCATTTTGAGTAATTTCGTCGTGACGTCTGTACGTACGTATGTATCTCGCATAACTCAAAAACGGTAAGCCGTATAAAGTTGAGGTATTTAGGACTGTTATAACATCTAGTTATGCACCTCCCTTTTTGGTCATTATATAAATTCCGGAAGTGCTACTTTACTTCAATAATAGATTTTCATGAAAAACTATATTCAAATATAATCCAAAACTTTTCAAATTTGGTATATAAGACTACTATATCAATGCAAATAATATAATAGATTTTGGTTAAAATGGACTAACCGGAAGTGATACATTACATGAAGCTGCTAACAGTTGAAAAAAAATGGTTTTATTTTTATTTTAGAAATAAATGTTGCAAATAAAAGTTTTAGAGAATTAAATTCTGCGTCTAGCACATTAACAATTATTAAATTAGCCTTTTGTATAAGCGAGATATCTAAATTTGAAAATAATATATTTCTCGTTTTTTGTAATTTGCTATGAATTAGAACAAAAAATAAAAAAATTAATGTCAAATATGAGCAACTAAAAAAAAATCTATAGTTTAATACGCGTAGAAGAAAGTCATGTACTGTCCACATCAGATTTTTTTAATTTGTTCTCAAATTAATTCGGTTTTAATATCTTTTCTTGTCACCCACAAATTAAGATAAATAAATAGCGAATTTTAGAGAAACATTAGTAATAAATTAGGAGCTTTGTCACCTACAAATCTAGAGATATTTCATCACAAAACTATGTAACAATATTTTTTTATTTTGTGCCTAAATTCATTCTGTTATTTTATCTCTTGTTACCCACAAATTAAGGTAAATAAATAGCAAATTTCCGAGAAATTTAAATGATAAATGAAGGTCTTTGTCGTCCCACAAATCTAGGGAAATTTCATTACAAAATCGTTTAACAATCTATTTAATTTTGTCCTCAAATTAATTCAATTATTATTTCTTTTCTTGTCGCCCACAAATGAAAGTAAAAGAATGAAGAATTTCGGAGAAACTTAAAAGATAAATTAATGTGTTTGTCGCACACAAATGAAGGAAAATATTGCCACGTACCTTTTTAAGGGCAAAACTAGCAGTCTGTCCTCCTCTAACTTCATGGACAGCCATCCGTTTCCGGTGAATACTTTTAACAGCAATTGGTTGAAAATGTCCGAGTGGGTCTGGACCTAATAGTAACGTGTCGTTTAATTTAATCACGCCTCTTAAAGTTGTCCCAGAGACCACTGTTCCAACACCCTACAAACAAATTGAAGGAAATCATCTTCAAAATGGCGGAAAACTGTAAAATATAGTCTTAAAGATGGTGGAATTATAATTTGAAATGGTAGGAACATTAAAAAATTGTGTTCTAAATGGTTAAATAACTAAAAAGAATTTGAATTAAATTTGAGCAGTTTTAAAATGATGAAAAATATTAGAAAACAATTTCTAATATTCCAGTAATATAAAGAAAATTGTCTTCAAAATTAACAAGACAGAAAAGAGCTTTCAAATCACAAAAAACTCTATTTTAAATGGCGAAAATATAAAAGAAACAAGCTTCAAACTGACAGCAAAATTAAAAATGGTAGAAATAAAAAAGAAAACAATCTTCAAAAGAACAAATAAAATTTTAAAAATCGGACAATTATTTTCGCGTAAACTTTTGAAATGGCAAAAAATTAAGGAAACAAAGAAAACAATCTTCAAAATGGCAGGAAAATTAAGAAAACAATCTTTAAAATGACAGACATAATTTAGAAGATTTGAAAAACTAGTGGAAGTATGAAGGAAACAATCTTAAAAATGATGGAGATAAAAAAAAACAGTTTTAAAAATAATGGAAATATTGAGCAAACAATTTTCAAAAATGGCAGGAAAATTAAGGAAACAATCTTTAAAATACATACATACATACATACATAACATCACGCTATATCCCATTAAAATGACGGAAATAATTAAAAAGCTGGTTTAAAAATGGGGAAAATATAAAGAAAACAATCTTTAAATTGACGCAAATAATAAAACAGTTTTAGAAATGGCGAAAATATGAGGAAAACAATCTTTAAAATGACGGAAATAATAGAAAAGCAGTTTATAAAATGACAACAATAATAAAAATTAGTTTAAAAATAGCGGAAAAACGAAAAAAAATCTTCAAAATGACAAAAAAATTAAGGAATTAATCTTTAAAATGACGGAAATAATAAAAAGCTGGTTTAAAAATAGCGGAAATATAAACAAAATAATCTTCAAAATGGCAGGAAAGTGAAGGAAGCAGCCATTAAAATGACGGAAATAATAATAAAACAGTTTTAGAAATGGCGAAAATTATGAAGAAAACAATCTTTAAAATGACGGAAATAATAGAATAGCAGTTTTTAAAATGACAGAAATAATAAAAATCAGTTTAAAAATGGCGGAAATACGAAAAAAAAATCTTCAAAATGACAAAAAATTAAGGAATTAATCTTTAAAATGACGGAAATACAAAAGAAAACAATCTTCAAAACAACAAATAAAAAATAAAAATTGGACAATTCTTTTCGCCTAAAGTTAAAATGACGGAAATAATAAAATTAAGTTGTAAAAATGGCGGAAATATAAAGAAAACAATCTTCAAAATGGCACGAAAATGAAGGAAACAAGCTTCAAACTGCCGGCAAAATTAAAAACGACAAAATTATAAAACAAGTAGCCAACAAATAAAAATTTAAAAATCGGACTATTATTTTCGCCTAAAGTTAAAATGACGGAAATAATAAAAACAAGTTGTAAAAATGTTGTAAATATAAAGAAAGCAATGTAAAAACTTACCGGCACCGAGTAAGTATCATCAATCTGGAACTCAGCCGGTTCACCTTCATGACTCGGCATCCTCGTCGTCAACAAATTCAAAAACTGCTTCAACAAATCCAGATTCTCCCCATTCACATTCGACACTTGAAAGATCGGACACAACCTACAAAACAAACACCCAGAACTGCCTCAAACACACCCATATTCAAAACATATTTAAGAAAGTAATTTTTCCAAAAAACTTTTCAAATCATTTATAAGAATATTATCTTCTCTCAAAACTCCCCCAAATCATTTATAAGACTGTCTTCTTCCCTAGAACTTCTTCAAATCATATTTAATAAAGTAATTTTTCCAAAAAACTCTTTCAAATCATTTATAAGACTGTCTTCTTCCCCCAAAAACTGCCTGAAATCATTTTTAATATTTTTACTTTCCCAGAAAGTCCTTCAAATCATTTAAAAAATAATAATTTTGCCTAAAAAGTCCCTTAACTCATTTATAAGACTGTCTTCTTTTTAAAAAGTCCCCCAAATCATATTTAAGATTATTACTTTCCCAAAAACATTCCTAAATCATTTATAAGACTGTAATATTTCTAAAAATCCCTTAAATTATTAATAACACTCACATCTTCTCCAAAAACTCCCTAAAATCATTTTCAAGATTCTTATTTTCCTAAAAACTCCCTCAAATTATATTTAAGATTATTACTTTCCTAAAAAGTTTCCCAAAATCATTTATAAGACTGTCTTCTTCCCCAAAAACTCCTTCAAATCATATTTAAAAAAATAATTTTCCCAAAAAAATTCTTTTAAATCTTTTATAAGACTGTCTTCTTTTCAAAAACTCGCCCAAGTCATATTTAAGTTTGTTACTTTCCCAAAAAACACTTTCAAATCCTTTATAAAACTGTCATCTTCCTAAAAACTTTTTCTAATCATATTTAAGAAAGTAATTTTCCCAAAAAAAAACTGTTTCAAATCATTTATAAGACTGTCCCTCTTCCCCCGAAACTCTCCCAAATCATTTTTAAGATTGTTATTTTTCCAAAAAGTCCCTCAAATCATATTTTAAAAAATAATTTGCCCAAAAAAAGCCCCTTAAATTATTTATAAGACTGTCTTGTTTTCAAAATCTTCCCCAAATCATATTTAAGATTGTTATTTTCCAAAAAAAAGTCCCCTTTAATCATTTTTAAGACACTTATCTTCCCCCAAAACTCACTCATTCATTTTCAAGATTGTCGTCTTCTGAGACAGTCTTTCTAATCAATTTTAAGACAAGCGTCTACTAAAAAAGTCTCCCAAATCATTTATAAAATTATCATCTTCTTTAAAAAGTCCCTCAAATCATTTTTAAGATTGTTATATCTCGAAACAGTCTTTCAAATTATTTTTAAGACAATTATCGTCTTAGAAAGACCTTCAAATCATTTTTAAGAACGTCGTCATCCAAAAAAGTCCCCAAAATCATTTATAAGACTGTCTTTTCCCCAAAACTCTCCCAAATATTTTTTAAAATTGTTACTTTCTCAAAGAGTTCCTCAAATCATTTTTAAGAAAATAATTTTCCCAAAAAACTCCCTTAAATAATTTATAAGACTGTCACTTTCCTAAAAAATCCCTTAAATTATTAATAAGACTTTCATCTTCCCTCGAAACTCCCTAAATCATTTATGAGACTGTCTTCTTCCCTAAAATCTCCCTCAAATCATATTTAAAAAAATAATCTTCCCAAAAAAATCTCTTAAATTATTTATAAGACTGCTTTCTTTTCAAAAACTTCCCCAAGTCATATTTAAGTTTGTTATTTTCTCAAAAAAAAACTCAAATAATTTTTAAGAATGTTATCTTCCCTAAAAACTTTCCCAAATCATTTTCAAGACTACCATCTTACCTCAAAACTCCCCCAAATTTTTTATAAGACTGTCTTCTTCCCAAAAACTTCTTCAAATCATATTTAAGAAAATAATTCTTCCAAAAAACTCTCCCAAATAATTTTTAAGATTGTTACTTTCCCATAAAGTCCTTCAAATCATTTAAAAATAATAATTTTGCCTAAAAAGTTCCTTAAATCATTTATAAGACTGTCTTCTTTTAAAAAACTTTTTTAATAACATTTTCCCATCTCATCTTCACCCCTCCAACCATCACTTACCTCTCACTAACAAAGTTAGTCGCGCTTAGAACAACATCATCGCTGGTCTTCACCATCACCGGCACTTTTCTACAACCTGGTGACTTTAAAATACGGACGAGGAGACGCAGGTTGTCCTGGAGGACGTTCGGAGGACACATGTCGATTTTTGTGACGACGACGAAGACTGGGACGCTTAGTGCCAGAGCTAAACCGAGATGTTCTTTTGTCATACCGACTATTCCGGCATTTGCACCGATCTGAAATCGGATAATGTTGCATTAAATGAGGGAAAAACTGTTAAAGTTGGTTTGGTGAGTTAGTAGAGGAGAATAGGTTTAGTTTAAAGTGGTGGGAAAGGAAAAATTGTTAGAGAATAGTCTTAAAAATGGCGGAAATACAAAAGAAAACAATCTTAAAATATAAATAAAGTGTGCAAGTCTAAAAACAATAAATAAAAATTTAAGAAATCGGATAATTCTTTTCGACTAAAGTTAAAATGACGAAAATAATAAAAATAAGTTGTCATAATGTCGGAAATATAAAGTAAACAATCTTCAAACTGGCAGGAAAATGAAGGAAACAATCTTTAAAATGACGGAAATAATAAAAAATCAGTTTTAAAAAAGACAGAATTAAAATAAGTTGTAAAAATGTCGGAAATATGAAAGAAACAATTTTCAAACTGGCGGCAAAATTAAAAACAACAAAATTATAAAACAAGTAGAATTAAAATGACGGAAATACAAAAGAAAACAATCTTTAAAACCAACGAAACAATCTTCAAAACAACAAATAAAATTTTAAAAATCAAACAATTATTTTCGCCTAAAGTTAAAATAACAGATATAATAAAAATTAGTTGTTAAAATGGCGGAAATATGAAAAAAAATATTAAAATGGTGGGAAAAGTAAAAAAAAGATCTTTAAAATGGCGACAAAATGTAAAAGAGAGTTCTTAAAATGACAGAAATAATAAAAAGAAAGTATTTAAAAAATGGCGGAAATATTAAGGAAACGGTCTTTAGTGGCGGGAAAATTAAGGAAATGATCTTTAAAATTCCGGAAAAATTAAGAAGACATTTCTTTTTTTTTAAACCGTCTTTAAAATGATGGAAATAATAAAAAGACAGCTCTAAAAATGGCAGAAAAATTCAAGGAAACGGTCTTTAAAACTGAGACAAAAAAAAATACCAAAAGAAATAAAAATAGATAGTTATAAAATAGCGGAAATATAAAAAAAAAGTTCTCCAAATTCGCGGAAAAATTTTTAAAATAATTTTTAAACTAACGAAATTACTAAAAAAATGTAAAAAAAATATTTAAAATGACGGAGAATAAAGAAAACAGTCTTTAACACGACAGAAAATTTTTAAAATAAAGGAAATATTAAGAAAACAATCTTCAAAGCGGCGGCAAATTAAGAAAACAATTTTTAAAATGACGAAAATAATATAAAGACACGTTTAAAAATGACAAAAAAATATAAAATAACCAGTTGTAAAAATGGCGGCAAATTAAAAAAAGTATTTCACCAAAAAACAATTTTTAAACTATCAAAAATTATTTAAAAATACAAAAATTCGCATCAAAACCTCCTCACCATCAACATCCCAAAATCCGGCGCATGTCCAGTCATCCCAAACACCGTAGTCTTCAAGTACCTCTCATGTCCAGCCAGATCAATAAACGTTATCACCTTCGAACTCTTTTCACAAATCTTAACCCAATCCAACGACCCATGCTCAGGTTTATTCACCACGTTCCCTACAACATAACAAACATTCACAACATCGCTCCAAACACCTCAATCTTCATGTCCTGCTACCTTGACTGTCGAATCCTAGGATATCATTGCCAACAGAGCTAGTTCTACCCGATTCCATCTCGTGTTTATGTCGAAAGAGCTTCTGGCGAGCGTGGCCACGACCATTGTCGAGTTCTCCGTGGGTGAGAACACCGAGGAGGGTTGATTTACCGGCGTCGACGTTACCGACAACTGCGACTCGGATTTCCAGGAAGTCTGTTGTGGATATAGTTTAGTTAGTCACTAGTAAAAATGGCGGAAATATGAAGGAAACAATTTTCAAACTAGCGGTACAATTAAAAATATCAAAATTATAAAACAAGTTGAATTAAAATGATGGAAATACAAAAGAAAACAATGTTAAAACAACAAATAAAGTTTTTAAAATCGGACAATTCTTTCTGCCTAAAGTTAAAATTACGGAAATAATAAAAATTAGTTGTAAAAATGTCGGAAATATGAAGAAAACTATTTTTAAAATGGTGGGAAAATTAAAAAAAAACTAAATTTAAAAGACAGTTTTTAAAATGACAAATAATGAAAAAAAAAACAGTATTTAAAATGGCAGAGGCAGGTTTAAATTGTTATGTTTTGTAAAATAAGGTAGTACGAGCCCTAAAAACAATTATTTGTTCGATGTTATTTTATTTATTTACGCGACAGATCGACAACTTTCGGTACAAACAAACAAAAATATTATTTTCTATTTAAATCTGCCAAAACTTTCAATAATTTTAAAATTGTAAAAGGCGTGTGTTGATATATTTATGTATTTATTTAAAATTGTGTCTGTGTCATCGATGAAACCAACAAGTTCCGGTGTCTACCAAAAAAATACTGTTTCTTTTATAACCATCAATAATTTTTAAAATTAAAAATAACTTCCGGTACCCATTAAATAGTTTCTATTTTTAGTATCTAATTCCCTATAACCTTAAATAATTTTTAAAATGTATCTGTGCCATCCAGATACCCAACAATTTATCTACAAAAAAAATTGTCTATTTCCATAAACTTAAATAAAATAAAACCAACAACTTCCGGTGTCTACTAAAAAGTTACTATTTTCCATCTAATTCCCCATAATCTTCAATAATTTCAAACATCTGTCCGAGCCATCGATCTAATCAACAACTTCCGGTAGCCATCAAAAAGTTTCTATTTCCCATCTAATTCCCCCATAACCTTAAATAATTTAAAAATATTTTTGCCATCCAGTCACGCAGCTATTCCCGGTTCATTCTAAAATGTTTATATTTCTCATCTAATTCTCCCATAATCTTAAATAGTTTTAAAATTTTGTCTAATGGCATCAATGAAACCAACAACTTCCGGTAGCTATCAAAACGTTTCTATTTCACATCTAATTCTCCATAATTTCAAATAATTTTAAAAATCTGCGCCATCAATGACACCAACAACTTCCGGTGCCCACCAAATTATTATTATTTCTCATCTATGTCCCCCATAACCTATTAAATAATTTTAAAATGTCTTTACCATCCAGTTATGCAGCTACTTCCGGTTCCTACCAAAATGTTTCTATTTCCCATCTAATTCCCCCATAACCTTAAATAATTTAAAAATATTTTTGCCATCCAGTCACGCAGCTATTCCCGGTTCATTCTAAAATGTTTATATTTCCCATCTAATACCCCATAACCTTAAATAGTTTTAAAATTTTGTCTATGGCATCAATGAAACCAACAACTTCCGGTACCTATCAAAACGTTTCTATTTCACATCTAATTCTCCATAATTTCAAATAATTTAAAAAATCTGTGCCATCAATGACACCAACAACTTCCGGTGCCCACCAAATTATTATTATTTCTCATCTATGTCCCCCATTACCTATTAAATAATTTTAAAATGTCTTTACCATCCAGTTATGCAGCTACTTCCGGTTCCTACCAAATTTTTCTATTTCTTATCTAATTGCCCCATAACTTTAAATAGTTTTAAAATTCTATCCGACCCATGGATGAAACCAATAGTTTCCGAATCCCACCAAAAAATTACTATTGCCATCTAATTCCCCATAATTTCAAATAATTTTCAAAATCTGAGCCATCAATGTCACTAACAACTTTCGGTGACAACCAAATAATTATTATTTCGCATCTAATTGCCCCATAATCTTAAATAATTTTAAAATATTTTTCCCATACAGTCACGCAGGTACTTCCGGTTCCTACTAAACTGTTTGTTTTCCATCTAATTCCCAATAACCTTAAATAATCTTAAAAATCTATCTGTGCCGTCAATGTAACCAACAACTTCCGAATCCTACCAAAAAATTACTATTTCGCATCTAATTCTCCCATAAACTTAAATAACCTTAAAATGTCTTTGCCATACAGTCACGTAGGTACTTCCGGTTCCCACTAAAATGTTTCTATTTCCCATCTAATTTTTCCATAACCTTAAATAATTTTAAAAATCTGTCCGAATCATCGATGAAACCAACAACTTCCGGTAGCCACCAAAACTTACTATTTCCCATCTAAATCCCCCCAGAAAATGCAACAATTTAAAAAATCTGTCTGTGCCATCAAATAAACCAACAACTTTAAACAAACCAAATCATATTTTCCTTACCAGTTTGATCCAAATTCTTCCGGATTAGATATTGACCAATCAAACCCGATTCCCCTTTCCGTTGCCTTAGCAACACGCAACTAGCGTCTTCAGTTGCAGCTAACGATTGCAAAGTTGCAACAGCAGCTGCATATTCATCATCTGATAGACCACCGTCCCCTCCATCAACCGCTGTTCCAATCTGTTGATTTATTTTAGCCAAATTAACAAAAATATTTAATATGTTTCATTTCCCTACGAGCAAACAAGTTTTCTTCTCATTTGAAAAACAAATTGACCTCAAAAAATAAGTAAAAAAGAAATTATAAAACATTGTTACAAGTTTTCCTTAATTTATATTTAGATAAAACAATTGATAAGAAGCAGTTTTTTGACCCTAAAACCGGAAATAAACAAGAAAAACAATTGTGAAATATTTCATCATTATTGCACCAAAAAAAATCATCATTTTAGCGTAATTACCCAAAATATTAGTAACAATAAGCAGTTTCATAACATAATTAGAATTTTGAATTTGGCGCGTTTTCTATTGTAAGTTAGTCTTCACCATAGCAACAATCAGATGACATTCTTACAAACCAAATATTTAATCAAACAATAATTACATCAAAATTATTATCAATAATCGATAAATAAGTGTTGTAAATATAGTTTACAACATTTTTAGATAAAAATCAAAGTGTTCCAAGTAATAAAAGTGTAACTAACCTCAACGATAGTTTCGCCGCGGCCTTCTGTTAGCAGCTCTTTGATTCTTTTCGACAATAATTCATATTGTTCTTCAGTTGGACTAACATATACTAATTTTCCTCGAATGCTGGAGTATTCATTCTTCAAACTGTCATCTTGTTTGTTTTCTGGTTCCATTTTGAACGTTTTTCACTTATACAATGTGTTCACTTTCACAATTAGGGCAAAAACCACAGATTTAAATTCGTAGCGAAGATACGTTCCAAAATTTGAATCCTCTATAATGCAAATTTAGTGTTGTTTGTAGCATAACTATTTTATACTAGATAGTTTTTGCAGTTTTGCAAATTAATCGCCTTTTCACACTTTTCTGACGTTGTTAATTCATGAGATAAACTGAAAAACAAATGTTGTTTATCAATAATGAAAAGATTAAAAAAAGCGAGGTTGCACAATTGTTGGACTTGTCAAAGAAGTTATATATAAATCTGATTGTTATATTTCGAAATATTTTTTACACATATGTTTATTTTTGTACTGCAAAGGTGACACCATGTATTATTGACTTACAACTGTCAAAAAAATCACGAATTCACTGCCCGTCTAAACACAATTCGATTTTCCGTAGTTTTACACAAGTTTTATGTAAAGTTTTCCTTGATTTTCCTTTAAAATACTAGTAAAAAAAATACTATTTTCAACTTACCGATTTTATGACGGGACACTTGTGCAACAACAATCAAATGTATTCAACTGAACTAGAAAGAGATGACTGTTTTGAGAGCTGCATGTGGTATCTCGTTTTATATTGACCAATTAGGAAGGGGGAGAAATGCGCGCGCCATTTGAAATCGCAATTTAAATTGTGCAATATTGTAAAACTATTTTTAGGGATTGTCCAATTTTTGCTGTTGAAAAATTGAGTAAAATGACAAAATAAGTGGAAGAAATGAATGCTACTTCATTTTTTGATGACATATGTTGAAATAAATAAATATTTTATAACATAAGTTTAATTGTACAAAATAAATGTATCGTTACATAAAATAAAAATGTATAAATGTCCAGTTTTGTTATTCGTCTTGAATCCAGCCATCTTCTTCACTTAAAAACCTTCGTTTGTATGTTGTATTCATGTATGGTCTTAAAGCCCATTCGGTATCTGCAGAATCTGCGGTATCAAGGGTGCCGAGTTTGATTTCGTAGAGCCTTAATTGAAATCTGGGTCCTACTTCAACTAATTCAATCTGGAACAATGAAAAAATGTACGTGGATATGAGAATATTTAAAAGTTTTCTTGAAAAGTGCCGCAAAGCAGTTTTAAAACAGTGGTTTGTCCAAAAAAGTCTCTCAAATTATTTTGAGGACAATTGTTTTCACAAAAAGTTCCTTAAATAATTTTTAAGGCTATCATATACCTAAAAAGTCCCTCAAATCATTTTTAAGATTGTCATCTTCTCAATAAACCCTCAAAACTTTTCTTAAGATTGTTCTGTTCCCTAAAGGTCCCCCAAATTATTTTTAAAATTGTTATCTTCCAAAAAAGGCCCTCAAATCATTTTTAAAACAAACATCCTTCCACAAGTCTTTTAAATCATTTTTAAGAATGGCATTTTCCCAAAACGTTCCTATAAGCAAATTTAAGAAAGATATTTTCTCAAAAAGTCCCTTAAGTCATTAGTAAGATTATCATCTTCCCAAAACGACACACAAATAATTTTTAAGACTAAAAAGCCCTTATATCATTTTTAAGATTGTCATCTCAAAAATTCCTCCAAACGTTTCTTAAGACTGTTATCGTCCCTACAAGTCCCCCAAATTATTTTTAAGATTGTCATCTTCCGAAAAAGTACCCCATATCATTTTTAAGATTATCAGTTTCCGTAGAAATCCCCAAAATTCTAAGATTGTCATCTTCCCAAAATGTTCCCCAAACCCTTCTTAAGACTGTCATCTTCCTAAAAAGTCCCCCAAATTATTTTTAAGATTGTAATTTTCCCTAAAACTCTCCCAAATTATTTATAAGTTTGTCATCTACCCAAAAGTCCCCCAAACCCTTCTTAAGACTGTCATCTTCCTAAAAAGTCCCCCAAATTATTTTTAAGATAGTCATCGTCCCAAAAAGTCCCCCAAATCATTTTTAAGAATGTCATTTTCCCTAAAACTCCCCAAAATTCTAAGATTGTTATCTTCCCAAAAAGTTCCCCAAACCTTACTTAAGACTGTCATCTTCCTAAAAAGTCTCCCAAATTATTTTTAAGATTGTCATCGGCCCTAAAAGTCCCCCAAATTATTTTTAAGATTGTCATTTTCCCTAAAACTCCCCCAAATTATTTTTAAGATTGTCATCTTCCCAAAAAGTCCCCCAAATCTTTCTTAAGACTGTCATCTTCTTAAAAAGTCTCCCAAATTATTTTTAAGATTGTCATCTTCCAAAAAAATCCCCCAAACCATTTATAAGATTGTCATTTTCCCTAAAAGTGTCCCAAATTATTTATAAGATTGTCATCTTCCCAAAAGTCCCCCAAACCTTTTTTAAGACTGTCATCTTCCTAAAAAGTCCCCTAAATCATTTATAAGACTATCACCTTCCCAAAATACTTTTAAAACATTTATCTTAAAAGGAAATTCCCCTAGAATATTAATTTTCATATTAATTTTGCTCCCGATGTTAAAAAAAAATAATTTTCTTACCTGTTTCTCAACTATTTTATAATTATGATGCCTAAAACTGATATAGTCATCATGATTAGCAAAAGTCATAACCCTTTTTGCATCTTCTTTCGGCACAGGAAACAAATATTTCAAAATACTCATCGTTCTTTGTCCCAATTTCGTTTTAAAGTTATGAAAAATTAAATGAGGATACTGTTCCGACATGGTTCCAATTTCAGGGATATCGTGTCTCATAACCACACCAGAAATATTAAAATAAGCTGTTGGGCCATAAGGCAAATGACAAATTATAAGCCCATCCGGAACACCTCGATGTTCATGAACAATAATAAAATCAGTGACATCGTTAGCTCTGCATGCATGAATTAATTGTTTCATTTCGTAGTTTCCGCGGTTCATTCGCTGAGAATTCGGAAAAATTAGTCTGAGTTCTTTCACGAACTGCTTAAGACGACTGCTTGGATCTCTTGAAGTTGTCATTACAATTTTTGGATCCTCTACTCCTGAGTAGCGATATTCATCGTCTTGGGAATCTGCTAGGGTTCCGCCACTTTCCCCACCTAAAATCGTAGCAGCTTCTGGGCCAGAATCTTGCCAGTCGAGCTTTCGTTGTAGGTACAACCCCTTTTTTTGGAGGTCCCCATGAATTGGGATATTTTCTTCTAAACTATGTTTAATTTTGTCTTTTTTATCTTGGATACTTTTTTGTCTGTCTTCAGTGTTTTTACGGTATAAATATTCACGACGTAATCGAGCTTGTCTTCGTAACATTTTGAACTTATATTTTTTGAGGTTATCTGTCAAATTATGCACGTGTTATTGCACTTGAAGTTTGCACTAAATAGAAAAAAAAAATTTTTGTTAGATTTATAGGCCGGTTTACTAATTTATGAAAGTCAATTTATTGTTTTATAAAACCGGGCAATAAAGTGTAAATAAAGAGTAGTATAAGTTTAGGCGGGAAATTCAAAAACTACCCTACAATCTTTGAGGGTTGTGATTTTACGGCTGGTAACCGCGTATATATATATATCACTTCATAAGATCTGCTACGGCTGAATACCACATTAATTTATAGATCATAGTTGTGGTAATATTCTTTTTATTTGTTCTTATTTTAAAAATCCAAATCATTTTTCTAAAACGACATGAGGCGGCAAGCTCAGCCTTTATTAATTTTTGAGAATATAGTCTAGCTCAATTTGACTAATCCAAATTTTAGAATTAATTAAAACTCTTAAGAATCAGGTTCCAAATTATTGTTTTAAGTTTCGCGCTTAAATAGGACACTTTGATTCGTTGTATATTTGAAAGGAATGATTCTTTTTAAATTTTTATACAAATTAGGGAAAAGTAAATAAATTCATTTTATAACAAAGAATTATTTTCTAATATTTGAATTAAAATACATTAGAAATTTAAAAATGTACATTTTTTTACAATAGCTTAAAAAAATCACAGCAAAAAGAAATACATATTATAATTACAATATATATTTAAGTATTATTGAGAGCATTGAAAACTCTGTCATATGCATCAAGTTCTGTTAAAAAAAATCATATTTTAATGAAAACAATAAACATCGTCTTAAAAAAACCTTTAAATAGTTTTAATGAAAATTATTATCTCAAAAAGTTCTCTAAATCATTAATTATTGTTTTAAAAAAATCCCCAAATAATTTGTAAAACAATATTTGTCTAAAATGTCCGCCAAATTATTTTTAAGAGAAATATTGTCTCAAAAACTACTCCAAATCATTTTTAAGACAATTTTTGCGTCAAAAACTCCACCAAATAATTCTTCACATCATTTTTAAGACAATCATCTGTCTAAAAGTCCACTAAATCATTTTTATAAGACATACTAGGTGTCTACTTTTTTTCCGAACATAGGAAATTCAATATTAAAATTTTGGTTTAGCGATATCTCTGTACCTATTAAATTTAGAACAAAATTGAACTGAAGAAAAATGTTCAGAATGAAAAACTGCAACCATAGAGTATAAGTTTGTTGTTCAATTGTTTCTTATGTCCAAGTTAGAAGCAAAAGAAAATACATGCTTTAAAACAATTATCAGAGTGCCATGAGAAATAAAATAATAATTTGTTTGTTGTGTCTGACATTATTTGACATATTGGACCAGAATTGGAAGCTTACTCTAATTTATTTATTTATTCGAGCATTTAATTTAATAATAAAATTAATTATAGCGACTATTATTTTCTTTTTTCTACATAATCTAGACAAATAAATACCTATTATTAAGTTATCAAATTATTATTTTATTTCTCATGGCACTCTGATAATTGCTTTAAACCGTGTATTTTCTTTTGCTTCTAACTCGGACATACGAAACAGTTGAACAACGAACTTATACTCTATGAATGCAGTTTTTTAGTCTGAACATTTTTCTTCAGTACAATTTTGTTCTAAAATTAATAGGTAAATAGCTAACTCAAAATTTTAACATTGAATTTCCTATGTTTGGAAAAAAGTAGACACCCGGTATAGTCTCAAAAAGTCCTTCAAATAATGTTTAAGACAAATATTGTTTCAAAAATTCCTCCAAATCATTTTAAAGACAATTATAGTTTCAAAAAGATATCCAAATTATTTTTTAGGAAAACTTTTAAATTATTTTTAAGACAATTTTTGTTTCAAAAACTTCTCTTAAGTCATTTTTAAGAAAATTATCTTTTTACAAAGTCTTCTAAATAATATTTAAGACAATCTTGGTTTCAAAAAGTCCTCCAAATCATTTGTATCACCTCAAAACTTCCTTCAAATCATTTATATCTTTTTAAAAAGTCCCTCAAATCATTTAGAAAACAAACATCGTTTTAAAACATTTTTAAAATCATTTTTATGACAATAATTAAACATCAAAGTAATTAACTAAAGATTGTTTTGTTTCTAAACAAACATTTAGTTTAAAAACATTAAAAAAAAACTTGAAACGCTTACGACAGATTTCAAATATAACTAATAACGTATATTGCATAGAAAAATATGACAAATATCAGTTCATTGTGAATTTACCTAAATAATTAATTAACTAATTCAACCAAATAATTAATTTTGTGCTTTTACGCATAATAAATTACTATAAACTTATTGCTAAAAGTCAAATTCACAAAACTTTTTCCAACTATTATTAAAACTAGTTTTTTTTGTCGTAACTTTTGAGAAATTATAAAAAATTATGAAAATTATGAGTAATTTTCGTTTTTTACTGTATGACGAATTATTAAATTAAGTTTTTTTATTAGTTAAATACTTAAAAAATGTCATCCAAGTCACTTAAATCACTGTTGTAGTGAAAGGAATCTATGAACTCTTCATCCGTGCAGTTTAGGAAACCTAGAGCAAATAAGTGTGTTATTAAGTTATGATTTTAGTTAGTAGAGTTGAACAAACCCACAAATATTCGTTTTAATTCATACTATATCTCATTTACATTCAAACATTTACTTTTAAGATGTTCAATTAATTTGTATTTACTAATTTTTGTATTAAAAAGTCCTCCAAATTATTTTTAAAGAAAATTATCTTTCTAAAAAGTCCTCTACAACATTTTAAAGATTAACATCGTTTTAAAAAGTTCCCTGAACCAATTTGCAGACAAACTTTGCTTTAAAAAGTCCTTCAAAACATTATTAAGGCAGTTATAATCTTTAAAAGTCCTTTAAAACATTTTAAAAATAAATATTGTCTTAAAATATATGTCAAATCATTTTTAAGTACATTATGTTCCTGAAACGTTCTCTAATATTATTTTTGATTCTAGATTGCGAAATGTTACTTTTGCATTCTCAAATGCAAAAGCATTTCGCAATCGAGTATCAAACAACGTTTTTTCGAAAACTATGTCCTAAAATTAGTAATAATGTAATGAGAAAATGTTGACGTTTAGGATGAATTAATGTGACATCTAATGTCTCCAGGACAACAATGTATGTAATATAATTGCTATCAAATCTGGTATTCTTTGACCAGCAATTGGCAGCTGGTTGGCAATAGAAACCAAACAAACGTTCTAATTTTTTTCTGCGATTTATTGGGATTCGCATTGCATTTCTCAAGAAACTATTCCAGTACACCAGTTAGCTTCCTCAAGCGGGATAAATATCAATATGCGCTCAATTGGAACATTAAATATAAGTTAAAGAATAGAAGTATTGTTTCTAAGCAAAAAAATTAAGTGACTTTTAATAAATTGTGAGCCTTTCTTTTATCAAAAAATTGCAGGATGCAAAAGTCTTTTGTATTTTTTCTACGATAGCTATGAAAAGTTGACAATTACGCTCTTATTTGTCATCGTAAAGTTGACGTTTTCTGTGGAACAATCGGAAAATATCTTTTTTGCGCGTCTCTAATGGCAACACGCGAAAAAGATATTAAATGCGCGCTGATTTCAATAGTTACCAGGGATATAAACAAAACAGAAACTTGTCATATTGACAGTTGACAGAACGAATTTATTTTCAGTACGTATACGTTCTTAAATAATTTTAAGATGCAATCGTAGAAAAAATGATGTGTGTATCACGAGTGTAAAGTGTCTTTGTTCCTCTTACACTATTGCAGCTCTCGCCTTCGTCTCGCACTGCAATTACCGTGCTCGACTAACAAAGAATCACTTTACACTCATAATACAGAAATAACTATTTAAAGAAAACTTTATCTTCAGAACTGCTACAAATAATTTTTAAGGCAAACTTTGCCTTAAATATATCCTATAAATAATTTTAAGACAAACTTTAGTTCAAAAGTTTTTTTTGAAGTCTCTAATCTTCTCAAAAAACCCTCAAAATAATTATTAAAACAGTCATCACTTCCTCTTACACCATCTGTCACATTCAATCATCCTCAACCCAATCTTCAAATATCCTCAAAACCTGCTCAAATTAATTCCGTACGTACCGTTATCATTTTTATCCATGGAAATTTGAATATAATTATCTAAATCTCTCAGATACTGAAGCGATTTTTCTAGAACAAAACTCAACTTCAAAAACAAACCAAAAACAAACAAACAAAACATACCAAAATTATGTGTCATATATCTAACTTTCTTGCACCAAACCATTGGCAATTCATCCAATCTGACTGACTGTACCCCAACACTTCCGGTCTTCTGTCTAGCAGCAACTAACTTAGCAGTTTCCTGTTCCTCTAAAACTTTGTATGAATCTGAACACATATTCCAAATAAACATACAACTTGAGGTGTAAGGTAGTGGTTGTTGTGATTTTTTTGGATCTTGAATTGCACCGATTTTAAGTTCAGCAGTGCAGATAATGTCGCCACTAAGTGGACAGATCTAAAATATTATAGTTTTTAGTCGAATTAAGTTCTGTCCTAATAATAAAAGTGGATTAAAACAGCTGGAAACCAAAAAAACTAATTTGTAAAAACCCCGCAAATATTTGGTTTCAAATGTCCGCAACCGATGTGTCGATTGCCGATAAACAAACTGATGAATTTGCGGACGTTTTCAATAATTTTTTTTTGGGTTTAAAATGTTTTTTAGGGCTTGTTACCACGTTTTTAGGGTAGATCTACTTACGTGCTGTATTTTAATGTCATAATCTTCACAATGACTAAACTTTAGGCGGCTTTCCGCGCATAGTTTTTCAGCACGTCTTTGACAAAATTGTTCGGAATCGAAAGTCTTTTGGGTGACTTTTAAATGAGGGCCAATTAAATCGTCGCTTACGCGACTTGGTACTGGGTCAATTTGATTGCTATTAGCTGTGTAAACCTGGGTTGGTAAATCCATACATAAATAATCGTCTGAAAAAACAGAATTTCTTGTCGATATATATTTTTTTAAACCAACTTTAGTTGGCAGCAGTGTAATCCCCATATTTTAATTAGTAAACAAAGTAAATTTTGTTAAATTATTTTTATTAATATAGAAGTTATTAAACTTTTTAAAGAATTTGTGCAAAAATTGATCAAAGTTGGTATTTTGTATCATATTCAAAGTTCTATATCTCGTAAACTATTAAAAATAATTAAAATCGGATTTAAAAATCAGAAAGCACTATCTTTCTAATTGTAATATAAAAATTTTCAATAATACATTTTACCCAGAATCTCCAAAATTGGGTACATTTCTACATTTGTACATTTTGAGAAAAAATATTTTGCATTTTATTCAAAACCGGTTATCTCGTAAACTATTCAAGATAATTAAAATTAGTTTTAAGGGACAAAAAGTACTGACCTTCTACTCAAATTAGACAAGTTTTTAATAATTTATTTCACCCGGAACCCCCAAAATTGGGCACTATTTCATCATTACAAATTTGTTAAAATAATATTTTGCATCATATTCAAACTTCGTTATCTCGTAAACTATTCAAGATAATAAAATTGCTTTTAACGGACAAAGAGTAGAGGCTTTCTATTCAAAATGTACAAAATTTTAATAATTTATTTTACCCGGAACCCCTAAAATTGGGCACTCTTTTTCCATTACAAATTTGCCAAAAAAATATTTTGTATAATATTCAAAACCCGTTATCTCGTAAACTATTAGAGATAACTAAAATCGGCTTCGATGAGCACAAGGAACAACCTTTATACTCGCAACATACAATTTATTTCAATTGTTTATTTTACCCACAATCCCCAAAACTGGGTATCAACTAAATTTTGCACTAAATTTGCTTGCTTCAAACTTAGCCAGCTGTATCTCAAAAACTAAACAAGATAATTAACTTAATTTTACATTGTTACATTCCCCAAACATTAGTTACCAAACCTACCAAATTCCACTAAATTATTTTTAGTAACACAGAAGCTATTAAACTTTTTTTGTATAGTTACCTCTTCCTTGCACATCAGAAATTAAACTAGCGCTTTCAAAATCTAAATTACAATATCTCTTCACAACTTTTCGGATCCATCTTGGCTTATCCTCCATTTTTTTTCCATCAACTATTAATAGTCCTCCACTACCAAGACTTTTACAATCATTTAAGTCCATTTTAGTAGCAGGAACATGATTAATTTGCCTCAAAACTAACTTTGAATCATAATCAGAGCAATCGCTATCAAAATGACTTGGGGAATAAACATTGAACTTTCGAGCGCTTTCTCTAGGACTTATTGGAGATCTGCAACTACCTGGTGACAACCTCAACGGACAATAAATATTTCTAGGACTTCCAGGACTCTGAGAAGTCCTGTTACTCGGACTTAACATCGGGCTACGTGGACTACGAAGCCCAGTTTGTCGCGGACTAACCGGCGAACGTAAAAATCGGTTTTGATTTCTTAGTAGAAAGCGTCTTTCTTGTCTAAGAAGCTGAAACGGAATGATGTTTTCACTGTTGTCCTCAGAAAATTCGTATTTCTTATCGGCAAGTCGTTTTTTGCGAAACGAACTAAGTTTCTCGCATTTTTCATTGTCTTCTGTAAACTCGTAAGCTTTTTCCGCGATTTTTTTATCAATTTTAGACTTTTCAACTGACTTTGAACTGCTTTGAAGTTTGGTTGAATTGGTGTTAGTTGAAGTTTGTGCATTTATAAGCAAATAACTCTTCGTGTTGCTTAAATTATTGGTGTTGAAGTAACTTTTTCCAGTTACATTTAAAGGTTCACAACTTATATTTAACTCATGAAACGGTTTTGAACATTCATTTCCTTCTAAATCATATTCACTAAAATCTTGGATAATAGCCTCAACTATATTAGTCTTGCCACTGTCACTATCGTTAAACGGAGTATTTAAAAATTGAAGGTTATGTTTAATATCCTTGTCTATCTGGTGTAGCGGTTCGTTTTTTGGTGTTTTGTAAGTTACATTTATTACGTGAAGATAATGGCCGGTATTGACCACGATGTGATCCGGATATGCTAGATGCATAACCGGATTATAAACCGGAAATGGTGTGGTAATACTTAGCATAAAGTCGATTGTTACTGAATGCCGGAGGCATGATGTTTGTTCATTTAGATCTGGAAGGAATCAAGCGATTAGAATCAGGAAATTTAAAAAAATTGGCGTCTTGTTTAACGAGCTATATCTTTAAAACTATTAAAGATAGTTTAAATTGGGTTGTACTAGCAGAAAGTACTAGTCTTCTACTGTAACTGTACAAATTTGTAATAATTTATTGTACCCAGAACTCCCGAAAATGGGTGTCAACTAATATGACAAATTTATGAAACATTGCCCAAAAAAAATTTAAAAACTGGTATTATGTTTAACGAGCTATATCTTCAAAACTATTAAAGATAGTTTAAATTGGGTTAAACTAGCAGAAAGTACTAGTCTTCTAGTCTTACTGTACAAATTTTCAATAATTTATTGAACCCAGAACTCCCAAAAATGGGTGTCAACTAATATGACAAATTTATGAAACATTGACAAAAAAAAATTGGCATTATGTTTAACGGGTTATATCTTCAAAACTATTAAAGATAATTTAAATTGGGTTAAACTAGCAGAAAGTACTAGTCTTCAACTCTTACTGTACAAATTTGTAATAATTTATTGTACCCAGAACTCCCAAAAATGGGTATCACTAGAAAGCCAAAAAACAAAAATTGGCATCATTTTTGATGACATATTTCTCCAAAACAATTAAAGATACTTAAAATCTTTTTTGACAATAAAAAACTACCACTCTTCTACTCTTACTGCACAAATTATCAATAATTTAATATACCCAGAATTCCCAAAAATGGGTATCAACTAATTTATGAAACATTGCCCAACAAAAAAACAAAATTGGTATTATGTTTAACGAGCTATATCT
The DNA here is from genome assembly GCA_947425015.1 of Pterostichus niger. NCBI lineage: Eukaryota > Metazoa > Arthropoda > Insecta > Coleoptera > Carabidae > Pterostichus > Pterostichus niger. Next base: position 7,553,006 of record OX380352.1, read on the forward strand.
TCAAAACTATTAAAGATAATTTAAATTCGGTTAAACTAGCAGAAAGTACTAGTCTCCTACTTTTACTGTATTTTTAAATCATTTATTGTACCCAGAACTCCCAAAAATGGGTGTCAAACTAATATGCCAAATTTTTGAAACATTGACAAAAAAACAAAATTGACATTATGTTTAACGGGCTATATCTTCAAAACTATTAAAGATAATTTAAATTGAGTTGAACTAGCAGAAAATACTGTTCTTCTAGTCTTACTGTACAAATTTTTAATAATTTATTGTACCCAGAAATCCCAAAAATGTGGGAACTAATTAGTAAAAAAAATTGGCATCGTGTTTGACGACATATATCTCAAAAACTATTAAAGATAATTAAAATCGGTTTAAACTAGCAAAAAGTACTGTTCTTCTAGTCTTGCTATACAATTTTCAATCATTTATTTTACCCAGAAATCCTAAAAATGGGTGTTTTTCTACATTTGAACATTTTTCCAAAACAAGATTTGACTTTATATTTAAAACTCAATTTTTGTAAACTTTTAATGATATTTAAAATTGATTTTAAAGAGCTCATTATAAATAAAGTTTCATTAATTTATTTCACCCAGAACCCTCAAAAAAGGGTTTTAAATAACACTCTCACTTCCCAAAATCAACAACAAAAAATTGTATCATATTTAACAATCAATATCTTCAAATCTATTAAAGATAATTAAGATCTGTTTGAACGAAAATATAGTGTAACTCTTCTACTCAAAATACCCAAATTTAAAACAATTTATTTAACCCAGAACCTCCTAAAAAAGGGGTTTAAATAACACGCCTACCTCCCAAAATCAACAACAACAAATTGTATCATATTTTTAAAGTTAAATTTTTATGAAAGAAAAATTCGGATGACGCCTGGATTCGAACCAGGGACCCTCCGCTTGCCGGGCAGAGATGTTAACCGCTACACCACATCTCTGCCGGGCAAGCGGAGGGTCCCTGGTTCGAATCCAGGCGTCATCCGAATTTTTCTTTCATAAAAATTTAACTTTAAAATTATCTTCATTACTGTACGTTCAGTCGAAGTCATATGTTAAAAATTTGTATCATATTTAACGATCAATATCTTCAAAACTATTAAAGATAATTAAGATCAGTTTCAACGAAAGTATAATGCAACTCTTTTACTCAAAATACCCAAATTTTTAACAATTTATTTAACCCAGAACCTCCAAAACTAGGCACTAATCTTCACCCAAACTTTTTCTAAATTTTTCATCACTAACGAACACTAATCACAACTAACACTCCACTAAAACCTAATTAAAATCATCTTACCATCTTCAATTTTGCTTCTAGAACAATCATCACATTTTTGCGACGACGGTAAATATAAAATAGTTATATATGCATCTGATGGGTGGGTTAAACTAAAAAAAAAATAATATCGGTTAATAAATAATATTCACAATCACAAAATATATCTTACTTGACGCCATATGCAACGACTTTTTCACGATCTGTCGGCCATTGAGAAAAAGAAACATCCAATAATTCCTGAGGTCTATAATGTCTAAAAATCTTTTGTTTGGAGACCATTTTTAGTCGATGACCTGGTGCATATCTCCACACACAAAGATAATATATTACAGAAAATAAAGTTATAGATTGGAGATCTTCTTCAGTTGTCCAAGTGTAGCTCAATAAATATTGACCACAAATTGTAAAACCCATATAGATGTGTTGCCTGGAGAACAGAATAATGTATTATTCATCTAGGTAGAGGAATAAATGAGTGTTATGAGGTATAATTTAAAACCAAAAGACCACACCTGTAATGATAGTAGGCTTGTAAAACATACAAATTAAAACAGTTGAGTTGACAAGTAAACAAGAAATGCATATTTGTAAAATGCCCTACAGAATATAATAAATTACTTAAAACTACGTGTTGTTTTAATTAAAAATAATACTAGTTGTAACCAAACTAGAAGGTTAACGTACAATTTTTTTCACACAACTTAAAGAAAAATCAAAACGAAAACGCGTTGACATAAAAACAACACAAATTTGTTTCAGTTTTCTAAATTGAAATATCACAAATACAGCGCAGAACTATTGAAAGAACTTCAAACAGTTGTTGATGCATCTTCTACAGCAATTTTTACTTGTTATTTTATATATATTTGACAGTTACTCTATCAAAATATCAAAATTCCCTAGAAAAATAATATGTACATTATTTCCCGAGGAATCCTAGGGATTTTAAGGAGGTTGGGGACCCTAGAGATAAAATATTTTGTACTTCTAGTCTTACTGTACAAATTTTTAATTATATATTGTACCCAGAACTCCCGAAAATGGGTGTCAAGCAATATGCAAAATTTACAAAACACTAAGTAAAAAAAGTAAAATTGGAGTCATGTTTGATGACATATATCTCTAAAACTATTAAAGATAATTAAAATATTTTTTGACGAGCAGAAAGTACTAGTCTTCTAATCTAAATGTAAAAATTTTCAATAATATATTGTACCCAGAACTCCCAAAAATGAGTTTCAACTAACATGTAAAATTTACAAAACACTAAAAAATTTGGAATCATGTTTGATGACCTATATCTCTAAAACTATTAGAGATAACTAAAATCCAATTGAATGGGTAGAAAGCACCAGTCTTCTAATCTTAATGTACAAATTTTCAATAATATATTGTACCCAGAACTCCCAAAAATGGGTATCAACTGACTTGTAAAAACTCACAAAAAAAATTGGATTCATGTTTAACGATCTCCAAAACTATTAAAGATAATAAAAATTGGGTTGAACTAGCAGAAAGTACTAATCTTCTAGTCTTGCTGTACAAATTTTCAATATTTTATTTTAACCAGAACTCCCAAAAATGGGTATCACTAGAAAGCAAAAAAAATATTTCTCCAAAACTATTAAAGATACTTAAAATCTTTTTTGACAATCAAAAAGTACCGCTCTTCTACTCTTACTCTACAAATTTTCAATAATTTATTATACCCAGAATTCCCAAAAAAGGGTATCAACTAATATGTCAAATTTACGAAACATTGTCAAAAAATATATATTGGCGTCATCTTTGATGACCTATATCTTCAAAACTATTAAAGATAATTAAAATCGGTTTGAACGAGTAGAAAGCACTAGTCTTCTAGTCATGCTGTACAAATTTTCAATAATTTATTTTACCCAGAACTCCCAAAAATGGGTACCAACTAATTAGTCAAAAAATCCCAAAAAATTGATGCAACTTCTGCAGTAATTTTTATTTCTTATTTATTACAGATTTGATAGTTATTGTGTCAAAATAAACAAAATACCCTAAAGGAATAATGTGTACATTATTTACTTATGGATTCTAAAGATTTTAGGGAGATTAGAAACCCTACTTCTGTCCCAATATTTGAATCATAAAAACTGTTAAAATAGTAGAAATAGTTGCGGAACAAACATAAATTAATTGATCTATTGTACAACTAAAAATTATGTTTCAGAGTGTACATAAATAAAAATTAAACAAATTTTAAAAAGCTTAAAAATTTTAAACGAAAAACAAAATGTTATTATCGATTAAATCTTGCTTTGGAAACATAAAAAACTATAATTACATCCTTCACAATTTATAATAAATGAAATAACAAATATCTAAACAAAAAAAGTAGTGCAACAATTATATGAAACGTGATAAAAACGTCAAAAAAATAATTTGTAACTTACATTGCATTGCCTGTATCCCATTCTGGCAGAACATCACTCAACAAACGGTTACAAGTTTCGGGTATTTTCTCATATATCCGCTCAGTTTTTCCTTTCGGATGTTTTGTAAACCGTCCATATAACTGGAAACAATAATAAAACATACTTAAAACAACTCCAAAATACTTGAAATGTCAGTAATAACAACATATTGTAACACCAAATCATTCCAGACAAAATCGGAGGAATACTGAGTGAAATAAAGTCAAACATGAGCTAGAAATGCTTTAAAAATGTTGGAGAAACATTAAAAAGATATTTGAGGCAGGTAGAATCTTGAGAAAGGATTGAAGTATTATAAGAAGCATGCATCTTATAGCTGAAGATTAGTAGTTTCTTGCATTTTGTGTTTTAATCAACAAATTAAATTCGAGTGAAAATTTAGTTCTTGAAAATGATCATGCTTTCACACAAAATATTGTTTATTATGATGCTTAATCGAAATATTGCAACCTTAGATTAATTTTCTTACATACCTGTCGATTGAAAATTTTGCTAACAACATTCGATTCTTCTTTCTTTTTTTCCTCGTTGATTTTATGTTCATATTGGGTACAATATGAATCATTTGAACTAGAATTACTACTTCTACTAAATTCATCTTCAATGCTGGAATCCATCTTTAATTTTGTTTTAAAATTGTTGGTTTATAACCTCAAAATTACAGATCGACTAATGTTTAGAAAAGGATAGAAGATTGCGTTCAGTATTCTTTTTGTTATCTCAATTCAAATGTTTTTATATTTTTTAAAAATTATTTTTTATTAAGTTGTTACAACTAAAGGTAAAATAAACGTACAATAATTGAAAAGTACAAAAAAACATATCTTTATTATTATTTAACATCATTTTTCCCCTAAATCTAGAGTTTCTAAAACATTTTCTGGAACGACTTTTGCTACTTTTCTTGGCTGTTTCTCCAAAGTTTTTGGGCACTGCATATCTGTCCAACTAATAGGAACCATTGCATACCCTGCATCAGAATTAGCAATAACAACCCCTAATTCATTTTCAGCTGTTGACAGTTGGTAGGTATGTGCTTCAGTAATTGGCAACTAAGTTATTTATTAAGGAAACGTAAAATTAATTAAATGATTTTTAACTCGTGAAAAGGATACAACTCTTGCTAAAATGACATCTCCTGGTCGAAAACTTTTGTAAATAACAACTCGATCTTTTTCTGTGGCTCGTATATCTTCTTTTCGTAAAATTCCACGATAAGGTCGACTTAAAACTGTATCACCTATACATTTAATAACACATTTACAATATTGTTGCGTTATTATAGTAACTTTGGCTGTTACTATGTCGCCTTGCGCGGGAACTAAAGTTTGATCGTTACAACTGTGGACCTCAATAACTTTCACCTGTAAATCAAATCAAATTTAGTTGTAAAATAAAGTTAAAACACTTGTTTTATACATTGTCTTTCTCTACTATATCAACGCAACCTGCCAACATGGAATAAATATAACCTTGACGCTCGTAAGTGCCTTGTCCAGATATATGAAGCTTGTTTGACAGACATAATCTTTGCCCTGGTACACAAACCAACAAATTTTTGTCCATTTTTGTTTATTAAATCGTGTAGGTTATATTTATGACATTTCAACGTGCTCGTCAAGCAAAACACAGCGGTAAAATGTTGGTACTAAAAGCGCTAGTGTAGCAAAAGTGCTGCCATCTCTTGATGTTTTCCTTAGTTTGCATTATGACCAATAGATAGCTAACAGGGTATTTAAAGTAACAGAAATTTGATTTAAAATGAGTTTACCGTCTTTTTATTTTTTGGAATATTTTATTGTTTTTAACTACAAATTCTAGTTGGAGTTTTTTATTTATGTATTTGCAACGTTTATTATTGTATATATTTTAGGTTATAAATTGCAAGAAAACCGAACAAAAACTTGTAATTTACAATAAATAAAACAAATAAAAATATAGATAAATCAGGATAGTTTTGAAAAGAAATAATTAATATATTGTAGACATGCCTCGATCTTCGGGTATTCCCGTTGCACCTTCGGGCATTTCCGTAAGGGAGGGGGCAAGCACGGTCGTCCCGTTATACTAGGGTTGTTCTAAATTTAAAACAAGTGAATTTAACATCTTTAGTGTATCATTTACACATAATTAAGAAAATTGATTAAACAATCGACTTTAAATTAAAACCATACTTGAAACTATATTAAAATCCTCGTTGAATTAAGTGACGTTTATTTTACGTTGAAAGAGATACTAGTGAACGAAGCGGCAGACATTTTTGCTACGAAAGAAGGAGCTGTCAACTAATGTTGAAAATAATAGTTATTTGAGGTGTTTCAACGGGTAAAGTGAATCAAAAACATAAAAATATTTATTTTTAAACAAATTTTCATTGATTGTAACCTAGATTACAAGTTTTACAACCTTTTAAAATGAAAAACCATTATCAATGCTACCATTATTGATTAATATAAGTCTTGTAGTATTCTAACATTTTTATTTTAAAGTGAAGTAAGATACTCAGGATAAATATGATTGCAAACGAACGAAGTACGTTATGTGTACATGAAATCTACTTTGCAAATTCAAAGTGGAAATAGAAAATTATGATATTAACAAGGTTAGTTCACGAAAATTAATATTGTATTTGGAAGATTGGTTTATAATTTTTCCTTGATGTGTTTTTGATTATTTTTTTCAGGGCTTATTGATTATTTTGAAATAAATGTATTTGGAAATGGATGCACTTATTATTTTTTTGATTTTGTATGTAAATTGTTGATGTTTCGTGTATAGTTTTTTATAAATATATTTTTTTATGTAGTAATTTTGTGTTTGTTTTTTATTTGTAATATTTAGTGTTCTGGTAGTAGATGTACTAGTTTAGTTCATAAGTTAGTTTTAGTTTTTGAAATCCAAAAAAATTATTAAAATTTATTTTGAATGTATATATTTTGGCAAGTTATAACTCACTAAATGAGGGTTTAAATGTCTAAATATTTATTTTCTGTTATACTACACTTCATCTACATTCATATTTTTTTATTATCTGTCCTTTACAATCAATTATATTTATCTCTTACGCTAAATTTTATTTTAAAAAGTCGTTTAAAGTGTGCCTTGAAGAAATTTGGTGTCAAAAATTGTTTTAAAGATAGTTATTTTAATAAAAAAGGCAAATATACTTAAAAAACTAATTGACGGTGTATTAAGACGCCATTTTTCCAAAAAGACCCACAAATAATTGTTTCTTATAAAATTCTTTAAATCATTTTCAAATTCCCTAAATTATTTTTCGAGTCGGTCTGTGGATCTTGACAACCCTGGTTCGATCCCCAAAGCCGACAAACAATTTTCACCAATTTAAATCTACTCCTGTGGCTCCCCCTCCACTAATATCTTTGGGTGCCGTGATTTGACGGCTGGTAACCGCACTTAACGCGAAAAAATATATCACTTACCGAGATCTGCTTAGGCAGAGTGCCACACCCAGTAATGGGTAAAAGGCGTGATATATTTATTTATATTTAAAGTTTCTTCCAACATTTCATAAATAATTTTTAAGTAATTAAAATTCTCTAAAAAGTCCTTTTCATCCTTTTCAAAATATTAATTTTCCTAAGAAGTACTCTATTTTCCTAAAAAGTTTCCCAAATCATTTTTAAAGCCGCCATTTTCTCAAAAAGTCTCTAAAATAATTTCTAAGATATACACTTTACAATAACTTCTTTTTGCCACAACAATTAAAGCTCTATATTTTATTGTTCCTAAAAAAAAAAGTCCCTATATATTAAACTAAAGAAATCGGCAAAAAAAAATCGAAATATATAAATACAAAACGTCATTTTTGTATTATGTCAAATTCAGTCACATAAAACGAATATCCCTGCCTTTCAACAACTACATTCACACGAGATATCATCATTTTCGTCGCTAACTTCACTCCGGAAATCTCATTTTGACAGTTGTATTTTTTTGTTTCATTGCGTCTTCCAGAACATGTGTTATTTTTATCCTTATTAAAGATTTAATTCTGTTCCTTATTTCATCTAGATAGAAATTAATAATTATTTTGATTGGCGTTTAATTAACGCTTTGATATAAAGACAAAAAAGAATTTGGTTAAGGATAATGAGATTTTAAAAGATATGATTAAATTTTTTAATTAATGTAAAGATATTGTTTTAATTTGAGAAAAAATGCGAGGAATGTAGTTTTAAAATAAGCTTGAAGAATGATGCTACAAGAAAATTAATTTGAAACGCATGTACGAATACGAATTCAGTCTGACTGAGTGCAGAATAAAAATATAAGTTTGTTTTTGAAATGCATGGCCACCAAAACTTATTAAATTTTATATTTCGTATTCGTTATATAATTATAATAAGTTTTAATCAAAGCAGTACATTATTATTCAGTCTGATTTCTATTCAGTTTTCGCTTGCTAGGTACACCTACAAACATATTTTTTCTATTGGACCACAAATTATATTTGTATATTTCTTAATAAACTTAGATTTTACAAATTTTTCATTTTTTAAATTAACAATAGTATTTATACATATATTTACTAATATTTTAGTTTTATATAGTATTTTAAGGTTAGGTTTGGCACAGTTGGTATCACTGAACCTAATATCAAACGTCAACGCTCCCAAGCACGCTTCAATTCATATTTCTTTTATACTAAATTAAAGATTTATTTAATTTTGAAAATTCTTCATTTTTGAAATTAGTAATTATAGTATTTATACATATATTTACTCATATTTCAGTTTGATATAGTATTTTAAGGTTAGGTTTAGCACAGTTGGTATCACTGAACCTAACCTCAAACGTCAACGCTCCCAAACACGCTTCATTTTATATTTTTTTAATACTAAATGAAAGATTTATTTGATTTTAAAAATTCTTCATTTTTGAAATTAGTAATTATAGTATTTTTACATATATTTACTCATGTTTTAGTTTTATATAGTATTTTAAGGTTATGTGTGGCACAGTTGGTATCACTGAACCTAACCTCAAACATCAACGCTTCCAAACACGCTTCAATTCGTTTTTTTTATACTACATTTGTCTGGTTTAGAAAATTTTGCATTTTTTAAAAATTAATAATGACAGTATTTAAATATATATTTACTTATATTTTAATATTATTTAGTATTTTAAGGTTATGTTTGGCAAAGTTGATCCAACTGAACTTAACCTTAAACGTCAACACAACCAAGAAGTTTTGAGCTGTCAAAGTGTAACAAAAACTTTCTTCTACACTAATTTAAAAGTCATTGTCGAGTAACAACTTCTCTCAACCCCTATTTCATTCGATATTTCCACTTTTCTTGCTAGTATCTCTATCTTCTTACTAACACCAATTCATTCTTCTAACAGTCTGCATTTCTCTTATTTTTAAGAACGGCTTGACGACAGTGGCATGCAGTGGAGAAAACTGGCTCGCTCGAAGATCACTGCTGGTCGTACTCGGACACGTAACATGCTGTGTTGCGGACGTAGAAAGGTAAGAAAATAAAATATTCTTAGGTTCCTACCATTGCTACGTGATATTAGCAACGCTAGATGACAGCACAAGCTGTCATCTGTCATCAATCATAGATTATTTAGGTTAGGTAGGCGTGGATAGACTTAAAGTATACAAGGTATTCAAGACGGCAACTTAAAAAATCAAAAGTTAAAGTTTTTATTATAACATGGTTGTACCGTTTCATTGATTCTTCTATAGTATTATTTTTGCATAATTTAACAGGCAACAGACACTAATTTTAAGTGGTTCTACCATAATTATATCTAACACGATTCTAATTACATGATAATACTGTTTTAATAGCGGGTTAATCACCAGATTATAGCATGAATTAATAATAGAAAAATGGAAATAATGTTTTTTCGTTGTAACGGTTATAATACCAACAATTGATTTATTTGTGATATTATACTGCATTTATTTGGATTGTATGTTTACATGATAATTATGTTTCGACTTTTGTTGATTTCGATTTGCTCTTTGTGTATTTAATAGCGCCCAAGAAAAAAATTATTTGAAGTTTTTTTTTTTCTAGAAAAAAAGATTTTAAAATAAGTTTTTCTAATATGATAGGAGATATTGATTGCACCCAAGTTCAATTCTATTTGAAATAAAGTTAATTTAGCACATATTTGTATAAAAATATTTAAATTAAGTTAAAGGGGCAGTTGTGACACAACAGTTAGTACGATTATAAGTGCATCTAGAAACTGCACTATACGCGCATAAATATATCACGTACAGGGATCTGCTATGACAGAAAACAACATCCAGTAATGGGTGAAATGTGTGATGATATATTTATGTATTTTATTTAAAAATATTGATTTTAAATTAGCCTTTTAACTCGTTTTCCTTAATGTCATTGAATTTCCCTTAACAAAACATTTAAATTTCCCGCGTCAAATTGCAACCGGAAGTCATTTATTTTCCCGCCACAGCGCGGCGCAACGATCGCCGTGTTACCCCATGTTATGAATACGCGATAGTAAAATTGCCTCCACCGGTTTTAGTCACATCCGAGTCTCTGACGTCACTTCCTGGATATTGTCGGTATTGGATTCCTGCTTTGTTGGTTTGGAACCCGGATGAATAAGAGCGGGAGTCTTTAATGTGCTTCGGATGTTTGCGATAGCGTTGTATTAATAATTAATGCATGCAAGAACGGCGAAAAATATTTTATAATTTATTTTGGGCAAGGTATACAACATTTTAAGGCAAACATTGTTTTATTTATTATTATAAATTTTAATTTAAAAAATGTTGATTGTTTTAAAAATAATTTGAGGGACTTTTTAGGCAGATATCTATTTAAATAAGACATAAAAATTTATTTGAAAATGTCTAAATTAGACGTATATAGCCCAGTAAAAAACAACAGAGTGCGAGTACGATGCCCCGTCTTCTCATTGGCCAGCGTTTTTCCCTCTACCATTTCGATCTGATTCATACGGACACGAGCGTACACGAATATCCCCGAACCAACCCGAAGTGTAGCGTAAAACGTGTAGTATATAGTAAGGTATTCGAGTTGCATATGCATAGATGAACTGTGCTCGGATTCTGCAAGTTGCTGTCGAGATTTTGTTGTATATTGCTATTAAGTTAGTAGATTTTATGTTATAAAGGATTGTACCAACTTAATTGCCGTGCTAGACGTAGGGACATTTATTTTTAATCATTAATTTGGTGTTAAGTACCAATAATTTCAAGATGCTTACAGAAAAAACAATTAATTTTTTTGTAAATTACATTTTAAGGGTCATTAATTAAATATACGTCACATAAACGAAGTTAAATAAATTTTCAAAGCGTTCTTAAGAGTTTGAACTTTGAAAATACATTTAAAGGATTTTAAATTTAATAATTTATTATTATAAAGAAAATCGGAAGACAACTTTGAATTTAAGTCTATTTATGTTTGCAACCATGCTATGAATGTTTGTCAGTAAAATAAGGTTAAAATTTTTGCAGGCATACCAACTGTGGTATTTTAATAAGCTTTTCTAAAACTTTGTATAAAGTACACTCAAAATTTAAATAAATGAATTAAGTTTGTATATAAGAGCTTTCTTTTTGTTTTGAGTATAAACAAAAATAAATGAGGGTGAATTACAGGTATAGAGTTTACCCATTACTGGGTGTGGTACTATGCTGTACCAGATCTTAGTAAATGACATATTTTTATGTGGCTTTTTTTACAAACATCAATGGGTACCGTGATTTGACGGCTTGTAACGCCCATAAATATATATCAAGATCTGCTACAACAGAGTGTTATACCCAGCAATGGGTAAAAGGCGTGATATTTTTTTTAAAATTACTGTTTTTATTCATATCTTTGAGGGGTGTGATTTGTCAACTTTCGTGCATAAATATATCACTTATCAAGATCTGCTACGACAGAGATGCCTTACCCAGTAATGGGTAAAAGGCGTGATATATTTGTTTAAATTACTGTTTTTATTCATATCTTTGAGGGGTGTGATTTGTCAACTTTCGTGCATAAATATATGACATACCGAGATCTGCTACGACAGAAATGCCACACAAAGTAATGGGTAAAAGGCGCGATAATTTTTCTTAAATTACTGTTTTTATTCATATCTTTGAGGGGTGTGATTTGACAACTTTCGTGCATAAATATATGACATACCGAGATCTGCTACGACAGAGATGCCATACCCAGTAATGGGTAAAAGGCGTGTCGATATATTTATTTATAAATAAAATTAATAACAACGCTTTTAAAATTATTATTATATCTTTTAAAATGTTTAATATACTTTTAAGAATGAAATAACCTCGAAATTTTTTGCTTCTTAAAATTAAAATCTTTCTAATAAATTTCGTTTTGACGTTAAAGCAGTCTATCTCACTCTAACTTGAACCGAATGCATATATCTATCCTTTGGGTGTCTACTGTCTGTCCGAATTCCTATTTGAGTTGAAGAGAGAGCAAATATGAAACAGACGAACGACGAAACGATCAATACCAACTTAATGGAATGGTTTGGTACTAGGTTCATACATTGAACGTCGGAAATTCACAATAAATTGATATATGTCATTATTGTGCATGAATAGATTGTATTTTGTTTTAATATCTTTTATTTTTATTGGCTCTTTTTTTGCGGGAAAATACAAATATATTTATTTAGATTTTCGGTTGTAGTTGTGTGGGATAGTGCTTGCGCTGCATAGGCAAGAGTATTTGTTTATTGTAATTTTTAATAAAATAAAATAGAGTATTTTCTAAAATTTTTTAGGGATTTTTTTTGTAACGGGTTGGCACAAGTGGGTCTTTACTTTAACCTTAAATTGCAGCTTTTCAAATCAAATTTAACATCAACTAAAAATCCGAATTAATCTACACAAAGAAATCAAATAAAAATAATAAATCTTTTCTTTTATTCTCCAACGTTATCTCTGGAAAAACAAATGCTATTATCAGTCGAATCTTGTCTGTTGTATCATTTCAAAGTTTATCACATTTTTCTGTTTTCTTTTCACGTTTTTCCTATTATATTTTCGGTTTATATTTCCCTCGATTCATCATAGATGGCAGAGTTGTTGATACTGTGAGAGAACACAACTCTAGGGGATTTTATTTTGATAAGGTTACTGAGAAGATGATTTGAAACTGTTTTGTTTTGGAACAACGAATTAGCCAAACTTTTTAAACATTTTTATTTAATTTTAAATAGAACTAGAAGAGAATAAATTAAAAATGACATTTATAGAGAACTTTGAAAACAAAAAAAACATAAATTAAAAAAAAAATTAATGATGATTATTATTACGGGGCAGGTGGCTCAATGGTGTCAAGTCGCCCTGTGGATTTGAGAACCCGGGTTTAATTCCGCAGCCGATAAACAATGACTCCTGTGGCTTACCCATTACTAACACATTTGGGGACTGTATTTTGACGACTGGTAACTGCACTTCATGCGTATAAATATATCACTTACCAAGATTTGCTTGGGTAAAGTGACACACCTAGTAATGGGTAAAATGCGTGATCATATATATATAAATTTAATTTTTAATTATTTCTGTGACTCCCCTTTACTAACATCTTTGAGGGTTGTAATTTGACGGCTGGTTATAGACATAAATATATCACTTACTGAGATCTGCTAGGGTAAAGTGACACACCTAGTAATGTGTAACAGGTGTGAACATATATATATATATATATATATATATATATATATATATATATATATATATATATATATATATTAATTTTTAATTATTTCTGTGGCTCCCCTTTACTAACATCTTTGAGGGCTGTAATTGGACGGCTGGTTATAGACATAAATATATCACTTATTAAGATCTGCTTGGGTAAAGTGCCACATCCAGTAATGGGTAAAAGACATGATCATATATATATTTTTTTAATTTTTAAATTATTCCTGTGGCTCCATATTTACTAACATCTTTGAGGGTTGTAATTTGACAGCTGGTTATAGACATAAATATATCACTTACCGAGATCTGCTAGGTTAGAGTGCCACATCTAGAAATGGATAAAATACGCGATAGTATATATATTTTATTTATTTTAAAATGACTCTTGTGGCTCCCATCAACTACCATCTTTAGGGGGAGCATAAATTGACAACTGGTAACCGCACTTTACCTACGTAGATATATCAGTTACTGCGATCTACTATGGCACAGTTCTACACCCAGTTATTGGTAAAAATCGTGATGATATATTTTTATTTTTATTTATAAATTGTTTGTCCATTTAAGTTCAAATATTACAGAGACACGATAATATAATTATTTTAAATAGGTCAAAATGTTTAATAATACACCAAATAAATAAATAAAACTCTTGAATCAGGGTTGAAAACTGCTCTAAAATATCCCTAACAAACGTTCCAATGACCCTCAAAAATCAAATTGTAAATCAACAGTTTACTCTACTAGCAAGACCTCATTTGTTTTCACATTACTCACCAGCAACGCTACCACGTAATAGCGTCAATTTCCCGAACTACGCTTCAGTCTCGTTTCGTCGCTCGTGGATATCACACGTTCAATTGTTTCTGACCGCCGGACAAATTTACTAACCGTTTTTTCGTTTATTAACAACAGACATTAGTTAATTTAAATGGTTAAGGGCGGTTTTATTAAATTAGGGTGGATATTAGGGGTTGTTAGACGAAAATAAAAAGGAAATTATTGTTTTTGTGACGTTTGATTAGTGTATGTGTGATAGAAATGGATCAGGGTGTTTCTTTAGCAAAAAGGTACTTTTAAAACTAACTCGCTACTAAAATACTAATTTGCATAATTGCTGCAACATATTCTGTTGATGAAACTGCTTAATAAAAATGAATTTGTAAAAACTGTCATTTGACGTTTATTCAAATTTGGCGCCTTACAAATTTGTAGTACCAACTTTGAATGAAGACTAAATTTGAATTTGAGGTTATTGTACTTCTTATAAATTGCTTGTTTTCTATACATTCAAAGCAACAAACATATTAGTTTTATTATTATTTAAATTAATATTAAAACCTGTCAAAAATTGATAAAAGTATAACGTTTAATTGTAACAACATTCTTGATTTTAGCTGAAATACAAATTATGACATACTGACATATTTTCTAAAAACGTTTGAAGATTTCAAGGTCCAATTGGTTGTACTAAATAATCAAATATAAAATCACTTAGAAGAAATCAAAATCAAGCCGAAATTAAAATTAATGAAAACACATTAATTAAAGTAAATGATAAGAAAACAATTTTCTTAAAAGCAACTCAATAATTACTTCTAGACGACTTAAATTTAAAGCTATCCAAATATATATGTCATTTGGATTGATAAATTACAAAATTTATTTGGAATTATTTTATTTACAACGTAGAATGTCAGTTTTCTTAACCTAGAAAATGTATTAAAAGACAATTAAAATAATGATATTTATGTGGAAAACTATCCTGAATCCATTAGTAAAAACGTCATATTTGTATCGATTTTAGTTTTTAAGTTACAGTCATTTGAAAATAAAAAAAAATACACATTTGTTACAATTAAACTATTAAAAGTTTGTACAATTTTTATATATCAAATTAGATCAACAATCATGTAGAGACATTTCCTGAATTCGGTGGTAAAAACGACACACTTCCTACTATTTAAGTTTTTAGGTTATATCTTTCCAAAGCAGATTGAATACAAAACAAAATTTTGTTATACACCATACACTATTGATTCGTATTGTCTATATGTCAGTAATGTTTTTTGTATAATGGTTTTACATTAAAATGTCCTTTAATGGATTTTCCTAATGGTATGGAAAATGTTTTCCATTGATTCAGCTTATTTTAATGGATTTTCCGTTAGTCATTGCAGTGGTTCATGAAAAACACTTTTATTTGTGAGTACATTGGTTCTAGCTATTTAAAATGATATTATACAATTGCTTGAATAAGATCAATTATAGTAGTTTTGCTTAAAATAGTCAAATTTATAATTACTATTAAAAATATATTTGTAATTTATACTTACTATGCAGTTATAAAGATATTGCGAATGAGGTAGTTCGTTATAAGGTCGAAAATCGCTTGCAAAACAAGTAAAAACTAATTATTGAGTAAATAAGGTTGAAAATCGCAATTTATAATGTCGTTTAAACTGAATTACAAGCTTTATAATTAATAAATATATTGTACTGCATTATTAAAACATAGTTAATTATATTAACAATTTAAAATTGAGTAAACAACATTAAAAACAGTAGTTTGTTTAATAATATGTCAAACAACAACCATGTGTCGATAAAGTCGAAAGTTGCACTACTGTAACAGTTGAAGACTTGAAGTGAAGTACATGTTACACTAAACGAAAATTGGAGCAAATATCATTTAAGCAATAGTTTAATATACTATTTATTTTATTTTTTTGAAATTGAAATTTTAATTGCATACATTTTGAAGTATAAATTGTTCTTTTTATTATTTGAGGCAAATATTTTCAAATTGTTATAAAAGAAAAAAGTATTAAAAAAATAATTACATTTAAATGTGTGTCGATAAAGTCGAAAATTCCACTTCTTCTATGACAGTTCGGGTGAAGTACGTTTTACACCAAACAAAAATTAAAACAAACGTCACATTTAAATTTAAAATAAATATAGTTATTTGTGTATTAAGAGCGTAAAGTGATTCTTTGTTACTCGAGCACGGTAATTGCAGCGCGAGCCGAAGGCGAGAGCTGCAATAGTGCAAGAGGAACAAAGACACTTTACGCTCGTGATACACACATAATTTTTTCTACGATTGCATCTTAAAGTTATTAAAAAACGTAGGTATACGTCTAAAACTAAATTCGTTTTGTTAACTGTCAATATGACAAGTTTCTGTTTTGTTTGTATCCCTGGTAACTATTGATATAATCTTTTTCGCGCGTTGCCATTGGAAACGCGCGAATTTAACGTCTTTTTCGCGCGTTGCCATTGGAGACGCGCAAAAAATATATTTTTCGATTGTTCCACAGAAAACGTCAACTTTACGATGACAAATGAGAGCGTAATTGTCATCTTTTCATAGCAATCGTAGAAAAAATATATTTTTTTTAATTCTTTACAATATAATAATAGTATGAACTAGTAAAACATATATTTAAGTACGTCTTTCTTTTATGTATAATTGGTTTAAGTGTAATAATTGTTGGTAAACCTGTCAAACTTTTGCTGTTTTCACCGATAACTAGCTTTCTTAGTCAAATTTGACATTTTTAAAGTGCTTTAAATAAAATTACAAATATCCAGATAGCTGCACAATGATTATTAACGTTTTTCTTTTCTGTAGGAAAATGGTAGAGAGGTGCCGGATATTACAGCTTCTCCGGGGCGTGCGCCCCCAGTGCCCAACACGAGGCCGTCACATCCTCCGCCTATGGTTATCCAAGGAGACTTTCGCAAGGTAAGAGCTCCATGCATCTCATATTTACTCTATAAATAACAACTACAACAAGGCCCGACAGAAAATGTATTATATCTCGAAAACTACTATTCAGAAATAGATGAAAATTATAATAGAAATGTAAAATTAGATTCTGAACAATATCTTTCAAATAACACCCCTTGAAAAAACGCACAGGAAACGAGATATTTACATTTATCTCCCTTCTTACAACAGATAACCTATAACTACAAAAATTATCAAAATTTATATCATATATGTAAAATTTAATTCTGAACAATATCTTTCAAATAACACCCCTTGAAAAAACGCACAGGAAGCAAGATATTTCTATTTTCATAACCTATCAACCCTCCACAAATACAGTCCATCAAAAATAAAAATAAAACTCAATACACGGTGAAAAACACTAAATAAAAAGAAAAAAAAACATCCATGATGTCGTTTCTGTAACGCAGCGTATAAGTTTTCATATTTATCATTTTATTTTGGTGTCACTGTAACCTCATTTCAGATACTAGAGCCTTTTTGATCTCACAGAAAATTCCAACGGACGCTCATGATCCCGGGATCATGACACTACAGTGGTTCTCAAACAATAGGGCAGAAGTTATTAGTACTTGTTATGGCCGATAGGTTATTGACGAAAATGGGCGAATATAGAATATAGTTAATAAGGAAAAGGAGTTTAGAATTTGAACCAATTTTAGGTAAATCTAATTGGGGAGAGTTTTTGCCGTATTTTAGACAATTTTAAATTGCTGAAAATATGTTTCAAATTTAAATAAAGATCGAGAAATTCAGTGGAGTTAAATGCGTTTTTATATCTCGTTTAGATTTTGAGATATATCCTCAGAAAAGTACAAAATCGGATTAAAATTCCGGAGGCTATATCTTAAAAACTAAACGAGATATGAAACTGTGCTCAACGGCATTGAATTCCTCGCGTCCGAATTGAGCAAATTTAAAGTAATTTATTTTTTGTACTCATACATTAAAATGAGTTGTTTTGCGTCGCCTACTCAACGACAGAAACGTCATTTTCCCGCACTCGTTCGGGAAATTTTGGAAAGAACACTCCAATTTATAAAGCACTTATTAAAAAACTATATTTATAATAAAAAAGTATAGTATCTCAAACACCCTTTTGCGTAATAATAATAAAAGAAAATGATGGAATATTGAATGAAATTTAATTTTAAAATGATACATTTAGTGCATTTAGTTCACAATGTTGGCAACGAAATGACAGCACTCGACAGCAGTGGAAACACATAACCTACAAACGTAAGGTAAATTGTAACCACATAGATATGAAATGAAACAAGTTTATTAAATTTACTGTATACTACAAATAAAATAAGTAAATAATATAACACTCTTTATTACATTAAAATTAAATCAATTGAAATTTGACATGACTGTGAAGTTAGTTATAAAATGGTTACAAAGCAGTGTTATGTGTATATGATTGTTTTGTGGAATGTTTATATTTATAGTACAACTTTGTCAATTTGAAATACTAACTCCTGGCACAACTTGGTTTGTTTGAATGGATTGTAAAGCTGGCGGCACATGAACATTTATAGCAGCAGCAGCAGTTTCTGTTGAAGTACTTGCACATGATGATCATGATTATATAGTTTTACACTTTTCGTACAAAAAATACAAACCTCTTGCGTGAACTAGGTTCCCGGATTCGTTTTCACTCATCCGGGAACCAGTCGTTCCCGCACTTGGTATGTAAATATCTATTTTAATTGACCTATAAATGAAAGGGAATGCTGAATCAATTTAATAACAGTTTTACATCGTTTGAGTGCCACTGTTTTCCCATTATAATGCACACGGGCGCCATATTGGTTTGAAAATGAGCATCATTCTTCTTTCAAAGTTAACTTAGTCCTTCTACGAATGCTGAATAAATAATGAAGTTACAGAATAGACACCAACCTCACTGAATAACGGAATGCCAATAGACATATCAACCCTTTCAAACTACTGCCATCCCATGGGTTCTAAATATCATAGTCATCCTTCCCTAAATCGTGCCATCCGACGAATTCCAAGAAGTATACAGGGTGAGTCTAGGAAGACGCCCCCCCCTTTAACTTTTTTATTATGAGTAATAGAAAAAAATGGTTCATATGAAAGTTTTATTATTTTAAATATACTATTTGATGGCAGATGTAGATATTTTTTATAAAGTCAGGTTTACAAGATACGACTATCAACTTTTATTTTTTAAATAGCAACCTATAATTATTTTACTAAAATAAAAACCGCCATTTTTTTCTCTTTTCAACGGTGTATTAGTTTTTATTAATGTATCTGAAAAAATTCGAGAAAAATAAGAAAATTGAGAAATACTAGAAATAATTTTTATACAAATATTATAAGTGGCTATGTGAAAATAATTTGTTTTAAGTTGTTTTTGTTACTGAATTTGTTGCTTTAGTTTGTTAAGTTGTATAACACTGTTACATTTTGTTTATTTTCACATAGCCACCTATAATATTTGTATAAAAATTATTTCTAGTATTTCTCAATTTTCTTATTTTTCTCGAATTTTTTCAGAAACATTAATAAAAACTAATACACCGTTGAAAAGAGAAAAAAATGGCGGTTTTTATTTTAGTAAAATAATTATAGGTTGCTATTTAAAAAATAAAAGTTGATAGTCGTATCTTGTAAACCTGACTTTATAAAAAATATCTACATCTGCCATCAAATAGTATATTTAAAATAATAAAACTTTCATATGAACCATTTTTTTCTATTACTCATAATAAAAAAGTTAAAGGGGGGGGCGTCTTCCCAGACTCACCCTGTATTCATATATAATATAACAAGTAGTATGAAAATTGCTGAAAATATTTTGACATAAATTATAAGTTGTTATGGAAATGGAAACATAACGAGTGCGAAGCATGAATGTATATTTATGTCAAAATATTATCTGTCAATTTTCATACTACGAGTTGTATTCGGCTTGAGAATTTATCAAGCAAGAGTTAATTAACAAGAATAGTTAGGTATTTATTTGCACATTATTAATTAGGTATTACAGTGATGAAAATTTTGAATATTAAATGTACACTGAACAAATGTAGAATTGACATTTATGAAAATATTGAAAATATCATTTATTTTATTCGTAACCAAGAATATTATTAACAGTGGTATTTCCGATATCAATTGCACCAGCGATGAATTTCCGACGAAATGTACATTTCATTGGTTCATTTTCAAACAAATTCGTGATCCTATTGGTTGACAGTACGTGTGGTGAATTCTCAGTCAAAATTGTCAGTAGGTGTGAATACCAAAAATTATCTCAATTTTAATTAAATATGAAAACCAATAATCATACTCTACCTTCACTTTATTACGTATTATTTTGTGGTTACCAGTCGTCAAATTATGGTCCCAAATAAATTAGTGGACGGAGAGCCACAAGGGTAGTTTTAATATAGTGAAAATTGTTTGTCGGCTGTGGGAATCGAACCCGGGTTCTTTATTTGTGTTTGTTATAGATCTGCTTAGGCAGAGTGCCACACCCAGTGATGGGTAAAAGGCGTGATGATATATTTATATTTATTTTTTATTTCTTATAGGTCTCAGGCATCAGCACAGAAATTTTCAAACAGATAGAAACAGTTGAAAACGATCACGATGCCACAACTGCAGCTGCATTGGAGGTACGTATTTATTTTCTAGCTACACTTGTAGTTGTACTAACCGTTGAGTCACAACTTTCCCTTGAATCTACCTTAAAATTTACCAATTTTACTTTATTTAAATTTAACTTGAGTGCAATCAATGTCTCCTGCAACGCCAGGAGATTAATTTAAGATCGTTATTTTGCCAAAATAATATACAGGGTTATTCTGGGAAGACGAACCCCCACTTAACTTTTTTATTATAAGAAATATTAAATTTTCTTCATTTGGAAGTTTTAGTATATTAAATATACTATTTTATGACACATATAGAAATTTTTTATAAAGTCAGGTTTACATGATACGACTATCAACTTTTATTTTTCAAATGGGAACCTAGAATTATTTTCTTAAAATAAAAACCGACAATTTTTTCTCTTTTCAACGATGTATTACTTGTCATAAATGTATATGAAAAAAATCGAGATAAATAAGATAATTGAGAAATGTTAGAATTTATTTTTATTCAACTAGTCTAGGTGGTTAGGCGAAATTACACAAAATGTAACAAGGTCAAATTAATGACAACAATTCAGATATTTATTTGTTTCTTGTTTCACGTGTTTTGTCATTCATTTGTCCTTGTTTCATTTTGTTTAACTTCGCATAGCCACCTAGAATAGTTGAATAAAAATAATTTCTGACATTTCTCAATTATCTTATTTATCTCGATTTTTTTCATATACATTTATCGTTGACAAGAGAAAAAAATGGCGGTTTTTATTTTAATAAAATAATTCTAGGTTCCCATTTGAAAAATAAAAGTTGATACTTGTATCATGTAAACCTGACTTTATAAAAAAATTATATATGTGTCATAAAATAGTATATTTAATATACTAAAACGTCCGTATGAAGAAAAATTTTTTCTATTTCTTATAATAAAAAAGTTAAGGGGAGGTTCGTATAAATAAATAAATAAATATATCATCACGCCTTTTACCCATTACTGGGTGTGGCACTCTGCTATAGTAGATTTCGGTAAGTGATATATTTCTTCGCGTAAAATACTGTTACAAGCCGTCAAATCACGGCCCTTAAAGATATTAGTGGAGGGGGAGCCACAGGGGTAGATTTAAATTGGTGAAAATTGTTTGTTGGCTGTGGGGATTGAACTAAGGTTCTCAAGATCCACCACTGAGCCACCTACCCCATAATAAATAATCTTAAAATAATTTGATAAATGTTCTGAAAACATATAGACTTTCAGGTCATTTATTTTCATGGCATTTTTTTGCAATCAACTCACCTAATACTTAAGATATGCTTCAAATACTATATCACAACTCGAATCTTTTAATTTAGCGATTTAGTTTACTTCATTTACGGCACTGAGCCCGGCTGAATTGAATAAATTACTCATTTATATTTCAAAAGCAAGGATTTAGGATGTAAAAAAAAATTTAATAGTACTTGTGGTGTGCAATCTACCGGGTGTCTACATTTTTTCCGAACATAGGAAATTCAATGTTAAAATGTTGATTTAACGATATCTCTTTACCTATTAATTTTAGAACAAAATTGTACTAAAGAAAAATGTTCAGAATGAAAAACTGCATCCATAGAGTATAAGTTTGTTGTTCAATCCATCATCACGCAACAAACATTCATCCAGGAGCGAATGGATGAATGTTTGTTGCGTGATGATGGATTTTGGTTGTGAGGAAAGAAAGAGTTCGTATGGAGGAAGTGTTAATGTGGTTGAAACGAGTATCGTGTGTCAGGATGAGAGTGTTGACGGGTTCGTGCTACCCCATTTAATGGGATATAGCGTGATGTTATGTATGTATGTTCCTTATGTCCGAGTTAGAAGCAAAAGAAAATACACGCTTTAAAGCAATTATCAGAGTGCCATGAGAAATGAAACAATAATTTGTTTGTTGTGTCTGACATTATTTGACATATTGGACCAGAATTGGAAGCTTACTCTAATTTATTTATTTATTCGAGCATTTAATTTATTAATAAAATTAATTATAGCAACTATTATTTTCTTTTTTCTACATAATCTAGACAAATAAATACCTATTATTAAGTTATCTAATTTGTTTTATTTCTCATGGCACTCTGATAATTGCTTTAAAACGTGTATTTTCTTTTGCTTCTAACTCGGATATAAGAAACAATTGAACAACAAATTTATACTCTATGGATGCAGTTTTTCATTCTGAACATTTTTCTTCAGTACAATTTTGTTCTAAAATTAATAGGTAAAGAAATATCGTTAAATCAAAATTTTAACATTGAATTTCCTATGTTCGGAAACAAAATAGTCACCCTACAACATGTGGTATTTAAATTTCAGGCGGTGGAACGAAGAGGGGAGATGATAGTTCGGATCCTCGACCCAAGACACCTGGGTCGAGCAGCAGGCGAAGCCGCTAAAAAATTCCTCACTCTACAGGTAAGACCCCCCCTCATATACTGGGTGTCCCATTTTAATATTTCCAGGGGAATTTCTCTCAACGACTACATCAGACAAAAAAACTTTCCGAATAAAAGTTTGATGGTTTTGAGAGGGACGTTCGATGCTATAACAAATTTCACCCCCCAACCCCCCAGGTGGTGGTTAAGGGGGGTAACTTTGAAATCTTAAATGGAACCCCCTATTTTTATTGCAGATTTGAAAAGAGCATAAAAAACTATGTAGGTTTTATCCGGGAACTTTTTTATTTTTTGCAACAGCTGGCCGCGTAAACGCTAAAACTAGTTTTTTTTTGTGAAACGTAAGATTAAGGTTTTGATGTCAATTTACTATTAAAGAACAGTCAGGATCGCTTCAAATGAGCTCTCTTTTAACCCTTTGGAGCCGTAAAATCAAACAAAGTTTGATTACTACACAAAAAAAACAAAAATTCTTAAAATGAAAATCGTCGCAAGTTACTCTAGACAAAGAAGATTTGTTTGAATAATACTTGACGGACTTAAATTAAATTATTTAATTATCCAAAGGGTTCAGGGTTAAAAGAGAGCTAATTTGAAGCGATCCTGACAGTTTTTACTTCCTTGTACGAAGTAAAGGAAGTATTGTAATCGCGAAAATTTTCGGTTCTCAGATTTCAACGGAAATAGGTGTTTTGGCCTTCCCTGAATCCATTTTGACTAATTTCGTCATGCCGTCTGTACATACGTATGTACGTACGTATCTCGCATAACTCAAAAACGATAAGCCGTAGAAAATTGAAACTTTATATTTAGGACTGTTATAACATCTAGTTGTGCACCTCCCTTTTTGGTCATTATACAACTACCGGAAGTGGTACTTTACTTGAAGCCTATAATAGATTTTCATGAAAAACTATATTCAAATATAATTTAAAACTTTCCAAATTTGGTATATAAGACTACTATATCAATGGAAATAACATAATAGATTTTGGTTAAAATAGACTAACTGGAAGTGGCACATTACATGAAGCTGCTAACAGTTTTCCTTGAAAAAAATGGTATTATTTTAATTTTAGAAATGAATGCTGCAAATAAAAGTTTTAGAGAATTAAATTCTGCGTCTAGCACATTAAGAATTTTTAAATTAGCTTTTTGCATAAACGAGATATCTAAATTTAAATATTATATATTTTTTGATTTTTTTTTAAATTAAGTTTGCTATGGATTAGAACAAAAAATAAAAGATTTAATGTCAAATATGTGTAATTAAAAAAATATCTATAGTTTAATACGTGTACAAGGAAGTCATGTGGTGTCCACATCAGATATTTTAATTGTAAATTGACATCAAAACCTTAATCTTGCGTTTCACGAAAAAAAAAAAAAGTTTTAGCGTTTACAGCGCTAGCTGTTGCAAAAAATAAAAAAGTTCCCGGATAAAACCTACATAGTTTTTTATGCTCTTTTCAAATCTGCAATAAAAATAGGGGGTTCCATTTAAGATTTCAAACCCCCTGGGGGGTTGGGGGGTGAAATTTGTTATAGCATCGAACGTCCCTCTCAAAACCATGAAACTTTTATTCGGAAAGTTTTTTTGTCTGATGTACTCGTTGAGAGAAATTCCCCTGGAAAGCTTAAAATGAGAGACCTTGTAATTATTCAAAAACTCTTCGGTTTTGAGCTGCTCTCACATTTTTACCAACCTTGTTTTCAGGATACGAAGCATACAGTTCAACTTGTAGAGATAGTTAAACGACCTGGACAGACCTTGGGTCTGTATATTCGGGAAGGGAATGGTATAGATCGGAATGATGGGGTATTTATCTCACGGATTGCTTTGGAATCGGCTGTGTATAATAGCGGATGTCTCAAAGTTGGTGACGAGATTTTGGCTGTTAATTTAGTTGATGTGACTAGGATGAGCCTTGATGATGTCGTCATTATTATGAGTATACCTAGACGGCTAGTTCTGGCGACGAGGCAAAGAAAAGGTAGGAAAGTGTTGGAAATTTACCATATCCTAAAAAACTTCCTCAAAATCATACCTCGGCCCAAACTAAATCAAATAAATTAATATATCATCACGCCTTGTATCCATTACTGGGTGTGACACTCTGCTTAAGCAGATCTCGGTAAGTGATATATTTATGCGCGTGAACTGACCGTCAAATCACGGCACCCAAACATGTTAGTCGAGTGAGAGCCACAGAGGTAGATTTAAATTGGTGAAAATTGTTTGTCGCCTGTGGGGATCGAACTAGGGTTCTCAAGATCCACCACTGAGCCACCTACCCTATATTTAATACATATATTATTATGTTACTTAAATAAAACCTAGTTAATATTTAATAAAGTAGATCAGAAATTTTGTTTTGTCAAAATCAGATTTTTCATTAATTCTCGCTTGTAGAAAATAAATAAAATAAAAATAAATATATCATCACGCCTTTTAGCCATTACTGAGTATGGCACTGTGCTTAAGCAGATCTCGGTAAGTGATATATTTATGTGCGTGAACTGACCGTCAAATCACGGCACCCAAAGATGTTAGTGGAGGGGGAGCCACAGAGGTACATTTATAAAATAAATAAATATATCATCACGCCTTTTATCCATTACTGGGTGTGGCACTGTGCTTAAGCAGATCTCGGTAAGTGATATATTTATGCGCGTGAACTGACTGTCAAATCACGGCCCCCAAAGATGTTAGTGGAGGGGGAGCCACAAAGGTAGATTTAAATTGGTGAAAATTGTTTGTCGGCTGTGGGGATCGAACCAGGGTTCTCAAGATCCACCACTGAGCCACCTACCCCATTCAATTTCACATCTACATTATTCTAGGGGCAAAAGGCGGGATCGGATCCCCGAACCTTCCACCGCGCAGCGAACACAAACCACCTCCAGTAGTCGTCATCAAACGCGACCTTCGAGACGACGAAAACGACGAAGTAGATGACCATGGCTCATCTGGTACTGGAGGCCAACCTGGTGGATCACTTCGCCAACGCCACACAGGTGATGGACGCGAAATGAGTGAATCTAGGTCGAGGCTAGGTCTTGGATTGTCTGGGTATGATCCTAGATCAAATCAAGATCAAAATGGTGGTCTTGTTGATTTATATTATAATTCACGGCCGCCGGATTCCGGCGGGAACAGCTGGGGGTACGTTTTAGTAGTTTTTTTATAGACCTTGTCAACAACTAGGTCTGTTTTTGCAGTTACCAACCTCCGCCGCCAGTTATAACAGAACAGCCAAAATCTAGTATGTCTCATTTTCAAGCGCCGTACGATCGAACCTCTTCTGGGCCTCCAGGTGGACCTGGGTCTGGGTATCCTAAGACCTTGGAGAGCCTTGCTGAGAAGGTACATAGCTTCTATTCGGGGCCACCGCCTCCTGGAGTACTCGCTAACGGCAGGCGAATGAGTGCTGGAGCACAACCATTTAGCACTAGGTAAGTTTGGATACTTGTATCTTTGAAACTAGACGAGATATTGAACTGCGGCTTGAACTAGTAATTGTTCATGTGTTTGTTACTATACATAGTAATTTGTATTAATTTATTACTACGAACACGGAAATGGCAGCCATATTTCTTAAATCGTATTTTTTTATAATTTGACAGTCAAAATTTGGATATCTTTATCTTTAAAACACATTTCATTTAACAAACTCAGTATTTTTTTTACTTTATTTAAAGTAATACATAAGCAGCAAATTTACTTTGAAAATCTTGCTAATATGCGCGGTGGCCGAGCGTGTTAAGGCACATCTCTTAGCATACTGTGACGTCACCCGAGCCAAGGTTCGTCAGTTCGAATCCGCCTGTCGACAATGTGTGATTTGTCGTAAATTATAAAAATACAGTTACATGTATTTATCACACTCGGGCGCTATAAGCTAGTCACTTATACGCCTTAAATAATCTGACTAAGAAACCGGCAGTACGGCAGTGTAAAAACTGCGGCTCGGTGTGCCCGGAAGCCAAAACCCAACTGGGGTTAGAGAGCTGAAGAAGAAGAAGAAGAAGATCTTTAAAACTATTGAAGATATGTATCGGCGATTGCAGTAGTATATTCTATATACTTTAGTTACTACAGACAGTAATTTTTATTACATTATTGCCAGTAACACATAGACAATAATGATATATTAAAATTATCAGATATTTTACAAAATGACTTGTTCAAACTTGAATGTCAAGAACTTTAAAAGTAACGAAGATTTATAAACTCTCTTTTCTGCATATAATTTCTTATGATGTAGTTACTACCCACAGCAAGTTTTACTTACTTTATTGTCAGTAAAATAGTAACGCGATACTTATATCTCAAATTTTATAAATTTGACTACTTTACGACTCTAACTTTGAACCGCGGTACTTCGAAAACTATTGAATTTAACGAAATGAATTTTTCACCGTTGTATTCCTCATACTTTAGTTAACAAACCTAGTAAATTTCATTACTTTACTTTAAGAAATACAGAAACAGCAAATTTATTTGAAAAATCCTGCAAATATGAGTAATTTACAAAACAAACTTCTAACCAGAAGATCTCCAAAACTATCCATTAAAACTCAATGCAGTTTTCAGCATTGTATTCCCCACACTTTATATAGTAAACCCAGTAAATATAATTAATTTACTTAAAGTAATACAGAAACAGCAACTTTATTTGTAAAATCTGGAATATATGAGCAATTTACAAGACAAACTTCCAACCGACATATCTTTAAAACTATCCACTAAAACTCATCACGGTTTTCAGCATTGTATTCCTCATACTTCAGATAATAAACCCAGTAAATTTCATGACTTTATTTAAAGTAACACAGAAACAGCAAATTTAATTTGAAAATCCTGGAAATATGAATATTTTGCCAATCAAACTTTTAACTGCAATATCTCGAAAACTATTAAATAGAACTTATCGCGGTTTTCACCATTATATTGCTCACATTTCATTTAACAAACTCAGTATTTTTTTTTTACTTTACTTAAAGTAATACATAAACAGCAAATTTACTTTGAAAATCTTGCTAATATGTGCGGTGGCCGAGCGTGTTAAGGCACATCTCTTAACATACTGTGACGTCACCCGAACCAAGGTTCGTCAGTTCGAATCCGCCTGTCGACAATGTGTGATTTGTCGTAAAATATAAAATACAGTTACATGTATTTATCACACTCGGGCGCTATAAGCTTGTCACTTATACGCCTTAAATAATGTAGTATTCGACTACGAAAACCGGCAGTACGGCAGTGTAAAAATTGCGGCTCGGTGTGTCCGGTAGGCCCAGGCTCGATTTGGGCTATAGCGCCACAGATGATGATGATGATGATGATGAATATTTTAGAGATGGGCGAATATCAAATTACTCGATTTCGAATATCGAATACGAATATACATCAGATCTCGAATATTCGAGATACTCGAATATTCGAATACTCCTAAAAGTTAATTTATTTATTATTCATAATTATTTAATTATGTCCTTTTCATTATTTGAATGAAATTGTTAAGATAAAATAAAATTAAAACAAAAAGTACAAACAAAAAAGAAAAAGACGAAAACTTCAAATTTAAGGTGAAACGTACGGGCTGATGTTTGCGAAAAACAAATTTGAAATATGGTACGTCTTCATGGTTTTAAAACAAAATATCTTTGTTATTAATAACTTCAAAGTATTGTAATAGCTTTAAGTTTATGTACAAATGATAAAGGAAAACATAGTCAAAAATTGAGGTCAACATATGGCGCAATATTCGAGGTATTCGAATGTTCGCTATACTGACGTTAATATTCGAAGATCTCGAATATCGAATAATGTCAATATTCGCGGCATTCGACTATTCGCGGATGATATTCGCCCAACTCTAGAATATTTTATGAATCAAACTTTTAACCACAAACTATCCAATAAAACTAAACGCGGTTTACACCATTGTATTCCTCACACTTTAGTTAACAAACCCAGTAAATTTCATTACTTTACTTAAAATAACACTGAAACACCAAATTTACTTTGAACATCTTGTAAATATGAATAATTTGCGATTTGAATTTGAAACCACAATATCTTCAAAACTATCTAAAAGATCTTATTGCGGTTTACACCATTGTATTCCTCACACTTCAATGAACACATTCAGTAAATTTCATTACTTTACTTAAAGTAACACAAAAACAACATCATCCTAACTTCGTCATAAAAATTTCCTTATCTCTTTAGACTTTCTAGTTCAGGAGTACAGCCTTCCCCGTCATCCTACTACGTGCAGCATTCAGGAACAGGGTCCCGAAGGCTTATGCCTCGATCTGGATCTGACCAACATCTTCCCAGAGTCGAATATTCTGACTATACTAGTATAACACAAGCAGGACGGCACTCTCTACTTAGAAGTAGTCTTAAAAGTGGATCTACTCTTAGCAGGTAAGTGCCGAGCGCTTTAAAGCGATGGCTAAAGAGCATAACATAATAAATCTATTAGTAATATATTGCTGACACTGGGTCTAAAAGCGAAAAGGGAAATAGAGTGAGATATATGTTATTTTATCTTTGTCTATACTTGCTTCAAAATGCGCATGCCCGTAATACTGGAGTACGATTGGCTGACGTCAATTTCTAGCATGTTCAAATCTAGCGCCATATTTTAAATTTGTTGAAAATATTTTATCAATTGAAGGTCATATCGACTAATATAGCAGTACATATTAAATTATTGATTCATATTTTTTCCATAAGTTACATAGTGCCTTGTTTTTAGGAAAACTGTGAACAAAATCATTCACATGTAAATAAAAATATTTAACATTCCGATTATTAAATCATTTAACCATCTGAACTAACTTGAGGAGATTTTGAAAAAACACAAATAACAACTGACTAGAATAATAATAACGAAGAAGATAGTCACAAACAAATGTAGCAAACAGACTAATTCAAATTCACACAAGCGGTGACGAAGAGAGCTCGACATATTTGCAATGTCTCTCCCACTTCGTTGTTAGCCAATCGTACTCCAGTATTACGGGCATGCGCATTTTGAAGCAAATCCGAACAAAGATAACATGGCATATATCTCACTCTCTTTCCTTTTTCGTTTAGATAACATTACTGGTATAGGGAATCAGCAATATATTACTAGTATATATATGCATAACATTCACCAACACTTTCCACACCCAGAATTGGGTAACATGATGATGATATATTTATTTATGTCAGGTACAATCAACGATATGTCGATCAAGCAACATCTGGTCAACTACAGAGTAAATACGGCTCTGCAACTGCATCTCAAGGTCAATACTCCGGAGGAGGAACCCTCACCAGAAGAAATCGTAGTAGTTTAGATTACAGTAGCGACACTGAGGCAACATGCGGCCCTAGATCGAGTTACTATTATTACAGGTCAGAATATTTGGGGAATTTTTCATTTACAGTTGGTACACTTCCTCGCACTCTATATTCAACATTTTTCGAAGCACTGTAACATTCACCACAATAAGATTCGAACCCACTACTGCAAAGACTTGCATGATGTAGACTTTTTTCTTACTTATTTATTTTTAGATATAACAAGATTATTTGTAGATATTTGTTGATAATTTTTGTGATAATTTCTTTAGAAATAATCAAGGTTCGATGCCTCACAGCACGATACCAACCTTAGCAAGAAATAATACCCTAACCTCTACTGACATGTCAACTAAATTCAATTCACTACCGCGAGACACTAGAGGCTCGACCAGGTAACTAACTTAATCTTTAGTTTTGTGTTCGTATTAACTTTAAACTTATTTTAGAATGCAACTTAGTAAACGGTTTGGTGACAGGTCAACTGTTTCTCTTCTGTCACAAGATGAATCTGACGGTACACTCAGTGCCCCAGAGATGCCAACTGTTCGAAGGGATAGAGGTAAAAATTCCCGACAAGTTTACAAGCGCGGGAAATTTAAAAATGTGTTTACAGGTCGTATTCCTTCTTCGCCTAGTGTATTCACTTCTGATGAATACCGGGCGTGGCTTAGTCGCACACCGTCTACTAGTGCCATCTATGAACAAATTCGCGCTAGTAGGGATGTTTTGAATCAACAACGGGCTGCTAGATTTACGTACAGTGCTGAAAATATTCATGCAGCTTTAAAAGAAGTAAGTTTTGTGTTTTATGTTGGTATACTGTGTTCAATAATCTATTGAGGGAGTTTACACGATGGCTAGGAGTCTTAAAGGTTTCGGGTTGCACTCTCGATTGCGCCAAATGTTTTAAAAATTTAATATGAGTGATTTTATTTGGCAGTCGATAAAGATGCTTTTAAATATTTTTTTTTGAGTGGGTTTACGCGATGGCTAGATGCGTTAGAGGTCATGGGTTGCACTCCCGATTGCGCCAAATGTTTTTTTTAAAATTTAATATGAGTGATTTTATTTGGTAGTTGATAAATATACTTTTAAATAATTTTTTTGATTGGGTTTACGCGATGGCTAGATGCGTTAGAGGTCTTGGGTTGCACTCCCGATTGCGCCAAATGTTTAAAAAAAATTAATATGAGTGGATCTAATTTGGCAGTCGATAAATATACTTTTAAATATTTTTTTGAGTAGGTTTACGCGATGGCTAGATGCGTTAGAGGTCTTGGGTTGGATTCCCCATTGCGCTAATTATTCTAAAAACTTTTTTATATGCTAGAAATGCATCTTAAAATTAAAAGTGTTAGATTTTATTTGACTGTTAGCAATTGTGCTTTAAAGTAAATTATTAAGTGGGTTTACGCGATGGCTAGAAGCGTTAGAGATCTTGGGTTGAAATCCCGATTGCGCCAAATGTTTAAAAAATTTAATATATTTTTGAGTAAGTTTACGCGATGGCTACATGCGTTAGAGGTCTTGGGTTGGATTCCCGATTGCGCCAATTATTCTAAAAACTTTTTTATATGCTAGAAATGCATCTTAAAATTAAAAATGATAGATTTTATATGACTTTTGGTAATTGTGCTTTAAAATAAAATATTAAGTGGGTTTCCGCGATGGCTAGAAGCGATAGAGGTCTTGGGTTGGACTCCCGATTGCGCCAATCGTTCTAAAAAGTATTTCGGGCAGTAAATTTAAGAAACGTACGTGTGCGGCTTCTACAATATCTGGTGGACTATAAATTTCACTTTGTTCGCTTTCAGAATCCATAACTCACATGTATAATCACACAAATTACAGTATTATTGTAAACAAAAACGTTTTAAACTAATTTTGACAGATAATTAACAATAGCGCGCTTCACTGTTTCATAGCATACTTAACGCGCGGCAATTATCGTTATTTTTTGATTGGCTATTAAAGTGTTAAGTAATGAAAATTCAGACGTGTGATTGGTTGTGATGTGTTGAGTAATGAATTATTACTTAACACTGTCAATAATGATTAGTAATACTTATCATAAATTCCATAAGTAATGAATACATTATTTAATAAGAGTAGATGAAGTAAATTATTAAGTGGGTTTATGCGATGGCTAGAAGCGTTAGAGATCTTGGGTTGGACTCCCGATTGCGCCAATTATTCTAAAAACTTTTTTATATGCTTGAAATGCATCTTAAAATTAAAAATGTTAGATTTTATATAACTGTTGACAATTGTGCTTTAAAATAAATTATTAAGTAGGTTTACGCGATGGCTATGAGTGTTAGAAATGCTCGGGTTGCATTCTCTATTTGACCAATTGTTCTAGAATTTCATCCTAAAATTGCAATAGCTAAAAGTGTAAATGATGTCGGGTTTAATTTCCGACTGCGCCAATTATTTTTAAACTAGAAATTTAATCTAAAGTGCTTTAAATTCATCCATATTTGATCTGCTATTGCAGAGCCTATTTTTAATATGCCACATTTCAAAATATACCTCGAACAATTAGACATTTATTTGTGTGTCTACTTTCTTAATTCAGGGTGATAGCTCATACTACGGCGGGTACGGAAGCAGGCCAGGTATGACGTCAACACTAGACCGCCATTTTGGAAATAGAAGTCAGAATCCCTCCATACCAAGTCGCTCACTTTCCAGTCAGCATATAACTAGTTCGTCAACAGGTAAGTTGCTTGACAACGATGTTCATTTATTGTTGTTTATATTTATTAATATTTTGTCTTCTTGTATTTTGTCTGTAGATATCTTCTATTTATGATATTGTAATCTGATACATTTTTTAAGCACAATTTTATTTGATTTATTATTGTTTTTATTTAGTAACTATTATTTTAAGTATCTTTTATTTAAAATAAATACATATTATGTAGAATTAAATTCTACATAAGCGGATCATGATTTTAGCCACTGGTCTAACATTTTAAGTTAACTTCGGTTAACTACAAAGTAAGTTATAGTTGTCAACTTAATTTTACACTTAATTTATAAATAACCACACGCTATATTAATTAATTTAACTTTGTCTTTAAGTTAAATAAACCACCAGTTTTATATTTTAGTCATATATCTATTAGTAATATATTGCTGACACTGGGTCCAAAAGCAAAGAGAGAGAGAGAGTGAGATATATGCTATTTTATCTTTGTCCATACTTGCTTCAAAATGCGCATGCCCGTAATACTGGAGTACGATTGGCTGACATCAATTTCTAGCATGTTCAAATCTAGCGCCATATTTTAAATTTGTTGAAAATATTTTATCAATTAAAGGTCATATCGACTAATATAGCAGTACATATTAAATTATTGATTCATATTTTTTACATAAGTTACATATTGCCTTGTTTTTAGAAAAACTGTGAACAAAATCATTCACATGTAAATAAAAATATTTAACATTCCGATTATTAAATCATTTAACCATCTGAACTTACTTAAGGAGATTTTGAAAAACACAAATAACAACTGACTGGCATAATAATAACGAAGAAGATAGTCACAAACAAATGTAGCAAACAGACTAATTCAAATTCACACAAGCGGTGACGAAGAGAGCTCGCCATATTTGCAATGTCTCTCCCACTTCGTTATTAGCCAATAGTATTCCAGTATTACGGGCATGCGCATTTTGAAGCAAGTATGGACAAAAAGTAAATAGCATATATCTCACTCTCTTTCCTTTTTCATTTAGATAACATTGCTGGTATAAGGCATCAGCAATATATTACTAGTATATATATATATATATATATATATATATGATTTTAGTTTTGGTTATTTTTGTTTTTGTAGTTGTCACTTTCTCTAGTTGGTACTACTGTAACCTAATGGTCCTTTAAGTTTTTGCATGTTGGTGTTATTATTGTTTTTTTTTGGTTGGTACCAGTGTGACACTAATTAATTAATTGTTCTATTTAATCAAGTTAACCTTGCTTTCTAAAGTAATATTTGTTGGGTCCGGACGCCATTTTGTTCTTCACACAAATTAAAATAATCACAAACATATTTGATTTAAAAATAATTTCGTCGACAGAAGTGTACTATAAATCGCTTTAGGCCTAGGTGGATCATCCCGATCACCATCTATGCGCCGTATGCGCCATCTTCTAGAGTTGGAGCAAAGTCGTTTGGGCGCTGTACCAAATCCAAGTCCTGTCCCTACTCCTAGCAGCACTTTACCGCGAGGGCAGCAACGTCAAATTGATATCAATCCTGCGGGTGAGTTTGAGAACCACTGGTTTAAAAACTAGGCTAGATACGAAGTTGGGGATTTCACCATTGGATTCAGTGGGGTGTTTTACTTATTACTGTGAAGTTTGGTTGTTCTAAAGGGAAGGGTATAGATATTAGAAATAAAATACTGAAAGAGGAACAAATTTGTTTTTCTAATTATACAAGATGGTGACTCGCTCAGCCGGTCATTAACATGGGAAATCAGTTTTTTGCAATTTCCTGCTTCCCTAGTTATTTTAAGCAAAAACGCGTCAAATAAAAGTTTTAGGGCATCAAATTCTGCATCTAAATCAATAAACAGAATTACTTTTACGTGCTTTATAACGACAGAAATTAAATATGAAAATGTCGAAAATAACGTTGAAAATATTGATAGCCATGGAATTGAAGAAATAAATAAATGCTTGACGTTTTATCTGTCAAAACATCAACGTTTGACGTTGTGACAGATAAAATGTCAACGTTTGACGTTGGACCTGCAGGAGAAAATATTTATATTTTATAAAACATTCATAATGAAGTAGGCAAGTAAACAGTTTATTTATTTAATTTTAATATAAAAATAAATATTTATTTATACCAAAATTAAACTATAATGGATATAATAAATACATATTCTAGTCTAGAGCCCAAGTCTTTCGTAAAAATTACGGCGCATATTTGATAGCTGCCGGGCTGTAATATGCCTGCATTCCTCTGCAATTCTTTGTTTTAGAGAATCCACATTTGGGTGCCTACTTTAGTAATTTTCATTTTTTTAATGACCCCACAGAAAGAAGTCATTAGGTGACAAATCCGGTGATCGAGCTGGCCATTTTATCTGTCACAACGTCAAACGTTGATGTTTTGACAGATAAAACGTCAAGCATTTATTTATTTTTTGTTCTATTCTATGGCTATCAATATTTTCAACGTAATTTTCGACATTTTCATATTTAATTCCTGTCGTTACAAAGCGCATAAAAGTATTTCTGTTTATTGATTTAGATGCAGAATTTGATGCCCTAAAACTTTTATTTGACGCGTTTTTACTTAAAATAATTAGGGAAGCAGAAAATTACAAAAAACTTACTTCCCATGTTAAAGTCCTATGACCGGCTGAGCGAGTCACCACCCTGTATATCTACTGGAAATATTTCAATAAAAATTCATTTTTAAATAACCAACTTAATGTACCGTTTCAGAGTTCCTAAAATACAAACTCGACAAGCCTTCCGCCGGAGTGTCCTCAGGGTCAATGACCGGCCTTAGTAGTTTATCGCTTGGCGGTCCTGGTGGGCCCCAAGGTGACGAAAAGGGCGTAAGTGGTATGCTTTGGGTACATCTACTTGCTGGACGGGGACTTCGAGCTTCAGGAGTTGGCAGTACTGCTAGTACTCCTGTTACCCCAAGTGGTACTAGCCCTAGTATAGGTAAATAACACATAAAGCTGGATTTATAATGAAGTAACGTAAGTAGTAACGCAGTTACAGTAAAGTAGAAAGTAAAGCAAGTGAAAATAGTTGATTTATATTAAAAAGTAATTCCACTACTGCTAGCCAATCAGGTTATAGTATAAAAAATCCACATTTATTTCGGTATTTTTTGTTTAACTTCTGCATCAAGTTTCTGTACGTCTGTCATATCATACGAGTATAACGTTTGTTAGGTTACTTGTTGTTTATTGGGTTTTATGATAATTTACATTTTTTTATCCAACACCCACTACTTATAAAGTAATTATTGTTGTCATTTTAGATTAGTAAAGTGGTTTATAAGTCACACGTGAGTTATAAGTCACGCATAAATTATGACTTATAACTCACTGATGAGTTTAAATATAACAAAGTTGAAAAAAGGTTGCAGCTGTAGAATTCGAAATGGAAGACGATAATTTTATTCCCGAAATAATAATTAAGGAAGCGGAAAAAGCGGTTGTTGATATTTTACCAAAAAAGTCTAGAACTTCCTATGAAAAACACTTTCATTCATACCTTTGACGTTTCTAGTTGTCATCCAGTCTTCAAATATATGAAATACTTTTTCATAGGAACTTCTAGACTTTTTTGGTAAAATATCAACAAACACTTTTTCCGCTTCCTAAATTATTATTTCGGGAATAAAATTCTCATCTTCCATTTCAAATACTACAGCCCTGTACTAGGTTTGGCATGGTTAGGGGTGTTTTTTTTTTTATTGGTACTCCTGAATTCAAGCCAGAAACAGCTTGTTCTGCAGCCGACTTCAGGTTTGGCCCTCAACTCAAGTTTTACCTTGTATTTGTTTAGTAATAGCTGCGGTTTTGTTATCTTGCTATTTCTTCTCACACCCGCTTTTTTTTTTACTGTCTCTAAAATATTTTGATGATGATACAGTATTTTATACATTTCTACCTGCTCGATAATACTTCGGTTCATTATTTATTTTTAATAGAAAATATTTCGACTAACAAAATGAAATCTGACAGATAAACAGATGGAGAATGACAGATAAGTCGATAATAAAGATTTCTGCGCAACGTTCAAAATGCTGCCTTCTTATTGGCCAGCGGTAGAAAGTTTTAGTTCAGGGAAGGTAGAAAGATGAATGTTGGGCTCATACATTAAAATGTGTTGTTTCGCGTCGCCTACGCAACGACCGAAACGTCAATTTCCCGCACTCGTTCGGGACATTTGGGAAAAAACACTCCAATTTCTAAAGCATTTATTAAAAATCTATATTTATAATAAAAAAGTATAGTATCTCAAACACCCTTTGGCGTAATAATAATAAAAGAAAATGATGGAATATTGAATGAAATTTAATTTTAAAATTTAGTGCATTTAGTTCACAATGTTGGCAACGAAATGACAGCACTCGACAGCAGTGGAAACACATAACCTACAAACGTAAGGTAAATTGTAACAACATAGATATGAAATTAAACAAGTTTATTCAATTTACTGTATACTACAAATGAAATTAGTAAATAATATAACACTCTTTATTACATTAAAATTAAATCAATTGAAATTTGACATGACTGTGAAGTTAGTTATAAAATGGTTACACAGCAGTGTTATGTGTATATGATTGTTTTGTGAAATGTTTATATTTATAGTACAACTTTGTCAATTTGAAATACTAACTCCTGGCACAACTTGGTTTCTTTGAATGGATTGTAAAGCT
This sequence comes from Pterostichus niger, assembly GCA_947425015.1. Lineage (NCBI taxonomy): Eukaryota > Metazoa > Arthropoda > Insecta > Coleoptera > Carabidae > Pterostichus > Pterostichus niger. The sequence goes on from OX380352.1 coordinate 7,591,163, forward strand.
GGCGGCACATGAACATTTATAGCAGCAGCAGCAGTTTCTGTTGAAGTACTTGCACATGATGATCATGATTATATAGTTTTACACTTTTCGTCAAAAATACAAACCTCTTGCGTGAACTAGCTTCCCGCACTTGGTATGTAAATAACTATTACCTTACTTCTTACTTTACTTCAATATAAATCATTACTAGCTGTAGTACACGCTCAACTTTTTACGTTATCTCTTATGTTACTTCATTAATAAATAAATCCAGCTTTGTACCCAACGACCGACTAATTAATTTTTTTTGTAGGATCCTCAGGTCTTCGAGATCTCTACTGCGTGTTAGAATGTGACCGAGTGCATAAAGCGCGTACAGTGGTACGTAGAACATCCTCACAGTCTAAGTTGTAGCTATTTGATCTTACTTTTTTTTTAGGTAAGGACAGGAGACTTGGTTTTCGACTGGGATGAGAGCTTTGAGCTTGATCTAGTCAACAATAAAGATTTAGATTTGTTGATATATAGTTGGGATCCACAATATCGCCATAAACTATGTTATAAAGGATCTGTACATCTACCAAGTCTTCTAAGAGAGAGCCCTCTTCATCAACTAGCGTTGAAGATTGAACCAAGGGGTTAGTTAATTATTCGTTTTCTTTAACCGATCGGGTTTATATTTCTATAACGAATTGATTTGTATAAATAGTTGTTTTAAAGTATTATTTTTGGTTACTTTATCGATCTCACATTTGTATTTTTTTTAAATTTATACAGGGTGTTTCAGGACTAGTGTAACAAACTTTAACAGCTTATTCCTGAGGTCATTTTGAGCCAAAAATGTCCTATGAACATAGGTCCTATTCCTTCTAGTTACCAAAATACAAGAGGTTGAAGTTCTGTAAATAACACGAAATTTTCAATTTTTTGTAATCAAGATACTTTCGAAAAACAAGAGTTTTATTGAAAAGTCATACCTTATTTGTCTTAATTAGTTTTATTTATTAATATTAACGAATACGATTTAGAGAACAAAACATAAAATGACACAATTAAATAGACACAGAACAACATAACCAAACATGGAATAGGTTAACACAATATGAAATAAGATAACAAATTTAAAAAAAATTACAGCAAGTGCTCAAAATGAGCGCCTTGAACTCGTATGCATGTTATTATTAATAAATAAAATTAATTAAGACAAATAAGGTACGACTTTTCATTAAAACTCTTGTTTTCCGAAAGTATCTTGAATACAAAAATTTGAAAATGTCGTGTTATTTATAGAACTTCAACTTCTTGTATTTTGGTAACTAGAAGGAATAGGACCTGTGTTCATATGACATTTTTGGCTCAAAATGGCCTCAGGAATAAGCTGTTAAAGTTTGTTACACTAGTCCTGAAACACCCTGTATATCGGATCAACTACTAAGGTCATATGCCGATATGTCCTTTGTATGGTACGGGACCCGAACCCACGACCTTATGGTTGTGAGTCAGGCCCTCAACCCGCGCGACCATCACGCGTTTGTATTATTTCTGTTTTTGTTAAATAAGAAGTATGGTCTTTAAAAAATGGTGTCTTCATGTAGACCCTTAAAGTTTATTATCTTTTTTCTACGATTGCTATGAAAAATTGATAATTACGCTCTCATTTGTCATCGTAAAGTTGACGTTTTCTGTGAAACAATCGAAAAATAACTATTTTTGCGCGTCTCCAATGGCAACGCGCGAAAAAGATGTTAAATACGCTCGTTTTCAATGGCAACGCGCGAAAATAGTTGTTTACGTATCAAGTGCAGAAAGATGGGTCTTTTTGAATGAGTGGTCCGTTGCTGCATGAGCGAAGCGAATGCTGCAAGACCGCGAGTTCAAAATAAAACGCTTTCTGCACGAGTTGCGTACACTATTTTTTCTACAACCATAAACCAAATTTTGATAAAAATAATAAAACAAATTTCAATAATTGTAACATCTGTGAAATTTTTTAATAATTTAAAAACTTTAGAAAGATACCTGGTTTAATGTATCCATGACAACTGACAATGACAAACAAACTCAAGATAGTATACTGTATAGATTTTATTTATATTAAATTACTTTTCTGCACTAGTGCAGAAATAATTCACATTATTACACTAGTGCAAAAATCTGCTACTTTCATAATAAAAATAAGTTCAAAAACGCCTACTTTTTTTAATGGTTCTAAAAAAAGATATTAAATGCGCGCTTATTTCAATAGTTTACCAGAGATACAAACAAAATAGAAACTTGTCATATTGACAGTTAACAGAACGAATTTATTTTCAGTACTTTTACGTTTTTTAATAATTTTAAGATGCAATCGTAGAAAAAAATGATGTGTGTATTACGAGCGTAAAGTGTCTTTGTTCCTCTTACACTATTGCAGCACGAGCCGAAGGTGTGCTCGAGTAACAAAGAATCACTTTACGCTCTTAATACACAAATAACTATTTAAAGTATTATTTTCTGTTACTTTATCGATCTCATATTTGTATCATTAGTGTTCTTGTTAAAAACAAGTTTGGTCTTTTAAGAATGGCGTCTTTTTGTACACCCTTAAAATTTAATTTTTTTTGTGGTAACTCCCTAAAAAAATTTGGTTATTTGTAAACCTAAACAGGACCTTAGCAAAATGACAAGTTTGGTGTTATTAAACTAGAGCCTTTTTGAGGAATATTTGAGTTGAATATCTCCCCAAATTTCAATTAGGTTTATCGGTAACCAATGCTGTCGGTCTCCGGTAAAACTTAACTCATTTTGCCGAGGTTTTCAGGTTACATTGGAGTATGTTTCTTTTGTTTCAGGTACGTTGTACCTCCGTTTAAGACACTCTGACTCACTCCAGCTGTACAGAAGGCGAGGTCTGCCTAGTTTGACGCTGTCTAGGACAGCGAATCCTCCTTTGTTTGGGGCTGACTTGGAAACAGTGGTATGTTGATTTTTTTATTTGTCTCTTCGAATTTTTGTTATTAAAAATATAAATAAATAAATATATCATCACGCCTTTTACCCATCACTGGGTGTGGCACTCTGCCTAAGCAGATCTCGGTAAGTGATATATTTTTTCGCGTGAAGTGCGGTTACCAGCCCTCAAATCACGGCCTCCAAAGATATTAGTGGTGGAGGAGTCACAGGGGTAGATTTTTTAAATTGGTGAAAATTGTTTGTCGGCTGTGGGGATCGAACCAGGGTTCTCAAGATCCACAGGCCGACTCGATACCACTGAGCCACCTACCCCATATTTTTGTTATTAATTTGCTTAAATCCCATAGTAGCAATTCCCTTTGTGGGTTTTTACGAGCAGTTGTAGGTTTATGGTAGTGCACTCTCTCCACAAGCGATAGTTGTAGTAAATACACCAGTTTTTTCGTACCACAAAATGTTGTTTTAACCAAAATCGAATTAAATATTGTCGGTTTTGATAGATATTTCTTTTTAAACCGATCTTTCGGTTTTTTGTTGGCACAAAAGAGGTTTTTATCTAAAATCGAATTAAATATTGTCTGTTTTGATAGCTATTCTTTTTGAAACCGGTTTTTCGGTATTTTGTTTGCATAAAAAGGGTTTTTAACTAAAATCTAATTAAATATTGTCAGTTTTGATAGATATTCCTTTTTAACTTGTTTTCTTGTACCAAAAAATCTGTTTTTAACCGGTTTGCTTGTACCAAAAAATGTGGTTTTAACCGGTTTTCTTATACCAAAAAATGTGGTTTTAACCAAAATCGAATCAAATATTATTAGTTTTGATAGATATTCTCTTTTAAACCGTGTTTTTTTGCTATGAGGAAGGTTAAAATCAAATAGTAGCAATTCTCTTTGTAATTTTAGGCGCAGTTGTGGTATTATGGTAGTGCACTCACTCTATAAGCGATAGTTGTAGTAAATAAACCGGTTTTTTCGTATCACAAAATATGGTTTTAAGCAAAATCGAATCAAATATTGTCGATTTTAATAGATATTCCATTTTAAACCGGTTTTTCGGTATTTTGTTTGCACAAAAAGGTTTTTTTTTAACCAAAATCGAATTAAATATTGTCGGTTTTGATAGATATATTTTGAAAACCTTGCTTTGATCCCTGCAGCCGACAAATCATTTTCACAAATTTAAATCTACCCCTGTGGCTCCCCCACCACATATCTTTGCGGGCCGTGATTTGATAGCTGGTAACCGCACTTTACGCGAAAAAATATATCACTTACCAATATCTGCTTAGTCAGAGTGTCACACCCAGTAATGGGTAAAAGGCGTGATGATATATTTATTTATTTAATTTTATTTCCTTTCTAAACCGTTTTTTCGGTATTTTGTTAGTACAAAAAGGGTTTTTAACTAAAATCGAATAAAATATTGTCGGTTTTGATACATATTCCTTTATAAACCGGTTTTTTGGTTTTTTGTTTGCTACAGAAAGTGTTTTTAACTAAATTTGAATTAAATATTGTCAGTTTTGATAGATTTTTTCTTTTAAACCGATTGTTTTTGTACAAGAAAATGTGTTTTTAACCAAAATAGAATCAAATATTGTCAATTTTGATAGATATTCCTTTTTAACCGGATTTTCGGTATTTTGTTGACACAAAAAGGGTTTTAAAACTAAAATCGAATTAAATATTGTCGGTTTTGATTGATATTCCCTTTTAAACCGGTTTTTATTGTACAAGAAAATATGTTTTTAACCAAAACCGAATCAAATATTATCAGTTTTGATAGATATTTCTTTTTAACCGGTTTTTCGGTATTTTGTTGACACAAAAAGGTTTTTAAAACTAAAATCGAATTAAATATTGTCGGTTTTGATTGATATTCCCTTTTAAACCGGTTTTTATTGTACAAGAAAATATGTTTTTAACCAAAACCGAATCAAATATTATCAGTTTTGATAGATATTCCTTTTTAACCGGTTTTTCGGTATTTTGTTGACACAAAAAGGTTTTTAAAACTAAAATCGAATTAAATATTGTCGGTTTTTATTGATATTCCCTCTTAAACTGGTTTTTATTGTACAAGAAAATATGTTTTTAACCAAAACCGAATCAAATATTGTCAGTTTTGATAGATATTCCTTTTTAACCGGATTTTCGGTATTTTGTTGACACAAAAAGGTTTTTAAAACTAAAATCGAATTAAATATTGTCGGTTTTGATTGATATTCCCTCTTAAACTGGTTTTTATTGTACAAGAAAATATGTTTTTAACCAAAACCGAATCAAATATTGTCAGTTTTGATAGATATTCCTTTTTAACCGGATTTTCGGTATTTTGTTGACACAAAAAGGTTTTGAAACTAAAATCGAATTAAATATTGTCGGTTTTTTTAGATATTTTTTTTAAACCGGTTTTTTTGTACCACAAAATATGGTTTTAACCAAAATCGAATCAAATATTGTTGGTTTTGATAAATATTCCTTTTTAAACCGGTTTTCGGTATTTTGTTTGCACAAAAAGGGTTTTTAACTAAAATATAATTAAATATTGTCAGTTTTGATAGATATTTTCTTTTAAACCGATTGTTTTTGTACAAGAAAATGTGTTTTTAACCAAAATCGAATAAAATATTGTCAGTTTTGATAAACATTCCTTTTTAAACCGGTTTTTCAATATTTTGTTGACACAAAAAGGGTTTTCAACTAAAATCGAATAAAATATTGTCAGTTTTGATAGATATTCCCTTTCAAACCATTTTTTTTTGTACCACAAAATATGTTTTTACCCAAAATCAAATCAAATATTTTCTGTTTTAATAGGTAACTCGCGAATCTAAAACCGGCGGAGTACCAGGCGGTGTCGCAACCTCAATGGCTTTAGCCAACACATTACAAGTCCCTATCATAATAAAAAGATGCGTGGAAGAAATCGAGCGTCGAGGACTTGACATTATAGGTCTTTACCGACTCTGTGGCTCCGCGACGAAGAAACGAATCCTTCGGGAGGCTTTTGAACGAAATAGCAGAAGTGTGGATCTCACTCCAGATAACGTCCCGGATATTAATGTCATCACAGGAGTCCTGAAGGACTACCTGAGAGAACTTCCTGAACCCCTGTTTACCAAATGTTTGTATCAAATGATGGTAGATGCTTTGGGTAAGAATTGCAATATTTGGGTAATGGGAATAAGGGTTTTATCATTGGGTTTTTAGGGGTTTGCCTTCCTGATGACCCTGAGGGTAATGCAAAATTGATGTTTTCAATTTTGGATTGTTTGCCTAGGATAAATCGGGTAAGTTACCGGTTTAAAATAATTATTTATCGACTTTTTTCGAACATTAAAATGTAGATTTAGCGATATCTTTTTACCTATTAATTTTAGAACAAAATTGTACGAAAGAAAAATGTTCAGAATAAAAAACTGCATCCATAGAGTATAAGTTTGTTGTTCAATTGTTTCTTATATCCGAGTTAGAAGCAAAAGAAAATACACGCTTTAAAGCAATTATCAGAGTGCCATGAGAAATAAATCAAATTAGATAACTTAATAATAGGTATTTATTTGTCTAGATTATGTAGAAAAAAGAAAATAATAGTTGCTATAATTAAATTTATTAATAAATTAAATGCTCGAATAAATAAATAAATTAGAGTAAGTTTCCAATTCTGGTCCAATATGTCAAATAATGTCAGACACAACAAACAAATTATTGTTTTATTTCTCATGGCACTCTGATAATTGCTTTAAACCATGTATTTTGTTTTGCTTCTAACTCAGACATAAGAAACAATTGAACAACAAACTTATACTCTATGGATGCAGTTTTTCATTCTGAACATTTTTCTTCCGTACAATTTTGTTCAAAAACTAATAGGTAAAGAGATATCGCTAAACCAAAATTTTAACATTGAATTGAAAAAGTAGACACCCGGTATATAGGGTGATTCTGCGAAGACGAACCCCCCCCCCAACTTCTTTATTATAAGAAAAGACAAAAATTTTCATATGGAAGTTTTAGTAAATTAAATATAATATTTTATGACACATATAGAAATTGTTTATTTTGTTTTAAGTCAGGTTTACATGATACGATTATCAACTTTTATTTTTCAAATGGGAACCTAGAATTATTTTTTTAAAATAAAAACTGCCATTTTTTTCTTTTTTCAACGATGGATTACTTGTCATAAATGTATATGAAAAAATCTGATGTGGACACCACATGACTTCCTTGTACGCGTATTATACTATACCTACATTTTTTTAAAGCACATATTTTACGTAATTTGATATTGACATGAAATTTTTAAATTTATTCTTATTTTTTGTTCTAATCCATAGCAAACTTAATTACAAAAAACAAGAAATATATAATTTTTAAATTTAGATATCTCGCTTATACAAAAGGCTAATTTAATAATTTTTAATGTGCTAGACGCAGAATTTAATTGTCTAAAACTTTTATTTGCAGCATTTATTTCTAAAATTAAAATAATACAATTTTTTTCACCTGTTAGCAGCTTTATGTAATGTGCCACTTCCGGTTAGTCTATTTTAACCAAAATCTATTATGTTATTTCCATTGATATTGTAGTCTTATATACCAAATTTGGAAAGTTTTAAATTATATTTGAATATTGTTTTTCATGAAAATCTATTATAGGCTTCAAGTAAAGTACCACTTCCGGTAGTTGTATAATGACCAAAAAGGGAGGTGCACAACTAGATGTTATAACAGTCCTAAATATAAAGTTTCAATTTTCTACGGCTTACCGTTTTTGAGTTATGCGAGATACGTACGTACGTACAGACGGCACGACGAAATTAGTCAAAATGGATTCAGGGAGGGCCAAAATACCTATTTCCGTTGAAATCTGAGAACCGAAAATTTTCGCGATTACAATACTTCCTTTACTTCGTACAAGGAAGTAAAAATCGAGATAAATAAGATAATTGAGAAATATCAGAAATTATTTTTATTCAACTATTCTAGGAGGCTATGCGAAATTAAACAATTTGTAACAAGGTAAAATGAATGACAAAACACGTGAAACAAGTAACAAATAAATATCTGCATTGTTGTCATTCATTTGACCTTGTTACATTTTGTTTAATTTCGCATAGCCACCTAGAATAGACGAATAAAAATTAATTCTAACATATCTCAATTATCTTATTTATCTCGATTTTTTTCATATACATTTATGACAAGTAATACATCGTTGAAAAGAGAAAAAAATGGCGCTTTTTATTTTCATAAAATAATTCTAGGTTCCTATTTGAAAAATAAAAGTTGATAGTCGTATCATGTAAACCTGACTTTATAAACAATGACTATATGTGTCATAAAATAGTATATTTAATATACTAAAACTGAATGATTCTAAGTATAAATGAAGTAGGAAAAGGTTTAAATCTATTACTGAATGTTGATAAATGTAAAGTGTTAGTGTTTGAGAAGAGTGATTTGGTGACTGATTGCAATGTTTCGGTGAATGGTGTGAGATTGGGTCAAGTAAATGAGTTTGTATACTTGGGGAGTGTGTTTTCGAGGGATGGACGTATTGATCGAGAGATTGAAAGAAAGTATCTGCTGGATGTAAGATATTGGGTGCTCTGGGAACCTTTACTCGGAACGTGAATGTATCCAGAGATGCTCGATTGAGTGTTTATAATGGTGTGTTAGTGCCTACGTTGATGTATGGTAGTGAATGTTGGGTATGGATGAAGAAACATGAACGGCGTATAACTGCTGTGGAAATGAGATATTTGCGGGGTGTGTGTGGATATATTAGAAGAGATCGTGTCCGGAATACATTGGTGTATGATGAATGTGAGATTGGGAAGAGTGGGAATAAGTCAGTTGAGATGGTTTGGTCATGTAGAACGTATGTCGAATGACAGATTGGTGAAACAGGTGTATGTTGGTGAAATTGAGGGTGAAAGTTTGCGTGGACGGCCTAGGAACAAGTGGATGAATATGATTGAAGGGTTGTTGCGTGAGCGAAAGATTCTGAGCGTGAAGAATAAACGAGCTTGTATGAAAAGAATTATGAATGTGGTTGAAGCAAAAGTAGTGTGTCAGGATAGGAATTAATTGCGGGATAAATATGATGAATAAGGACAAGCGTATGATTCTTGATTTTAGATTCATTGGTTAGATGTTTCGAGTGTTTACCTGCAATTGTGTGGAGACCATCTTCAGAAACAAGCGCAGTGTACACTAGCGAATGGATGAATGTTTGTTGTGTGTTGATGGATTTTGGTTGTGAGAAAAGAAAGAGTTTGTATGGAGAAAGTGTTAATGTGGTCGAATCGAGTATCGTGTGTCAGGATGAGAATGTTGACGGGTTCGTGCTACCCCATTTAATGGGATATAGCGTGATGTTATGTATGTATGTATGTATGTATGTAAAACTTCCATATGAAGAAAATATTTCTTATAATAAAAAAGTTAAATAGGGGGTCGTCTTCGCAGCCTCACCCTGTTTAATCTAGTATTCCATTAAATTAAATGTAGAACTATCACCCAAATTTGGGTAAATCGTTAATATTTCTATGTTTGTCTTCAGGCAACATTAATATTTCTAATGGACCATTTAGCCTTGGTCGTATCAGCTTGCGACCGAAACAAAATGTCCGCTCAAAATCTAGCGATGGCGATGGGACCCCCATTGATGCTACACTCCACTCAGGACACCCCTGGCTCCAGCGGAATCCCCTCCAAAGGGGGAGAAGTGGATTATGAACAACCAATCGGTGTCTTGAAATACCTGCTACAAATTTGGCCCGCCCCTAAGTCAGGTAATGTACGAAAAATAGTCGCTGTGTCATTCTCTGGACAGTTCAGGTATTTAGAGTAAATTTAGTACTTTTGGTGAGTTTCTCTAGGGGTTGGTATGGATTTTTTAAACTTCAAGGTTGGTAGTTGCACCAGAAGAAACTATTTTATTTTGTTTATTACATTTTACACTTGAAGTAGTTTTTTTTTCACACCTCTAACCTAACTTGATGTAAAAACAACACGTATGACGACACTTAGAAACAATTGCATCAAAACAAAATAGACTAGTGGCTAAAATTGACTTCCGCACAATTATGAACTGGTTTAAAATCATTCGACACAGTTCTGTTACAATATCAGCACAATTAATTTAACATATGACTAAATATAAAACATTTGTTAATAAGTTATCGCTTTTATTTAATTATTTTATTATTTAGTTAAGAGTTTTAGTAGATTAGTAACTTATTCAATTGTGGTGAGTTTGCATAGTGGCTTCGAATATTCACGGATAATTCGGTTTTAATTTGTAAGTAATTGAAAATTAATTGATTGCTTATGGAAATTGAATATTTGTTCTAAAAACCGCTGATCAAGAATAAATAATCGCGGTGTGTTTCGACAACTTTTAATTTGAAATAATGACCATGTCATCGAAGCCTTATTAGACTCTTTTTAGCCGATCGTACTTTCAGAACACTCCAAATTATTTGTATGTGTATTTGTAAATAAAATCCCTCCAATAATTCCTAATTCCTTTTTGGTTTCTTCATTTTGTTACCCCGTGATTATTACTCTCTGTCCTGTTGGTCAATCCTTATTCCTTTTTTTTCACTAGCTCCCTTTCTGTTGTTTATTTTTCCTGGTACTTAGTAATTGCGGCTGTTTCCTGGTACCTCAATGGTTAAACCTCAATTTTAGCCGTTTTTTGTTGATGGTTATTGATTACACTTCAAATTTACTTTGTCCTTTTTCTTTCCTATTTCAGTTTTCTTTGATTTGTTTTTTTGTAGTACCTCATAATTACAGTTTTTATTGATTTTTCATGGGTCATACCCAAATTTTAACCCTTATTTTCCCTTTGGTTACTGGATAGACCTTTACTTTATATTGTTCTTCAACTTTTTGTCCCTTCTCTTCACTAATTTACGTCTAATGTTCTTTTTTGTTGGATTTTCTTTGCACCTCTTAATTATTTACTAATATTCCAGTGGATATATCTCTATTTAAACTGTTTTATTTTTGCTGGTTATTGGTTGGACCTACATAGACTTCCATTTTACAATGTTTGTCGACTTCCTGTTCCCGTTTCCGTTTAGTTTTCTTCTAGTACATCTTAATGACTCTCTTTTACGACACCCCACTACTCAGACCATAATTTAATTATTATCTTCTTGCTGGCTACACGATAGACATCCATTTTACATTGTTTGTCGACTTCCTGTTTCCGTTTCCGTTTTGTTTTCTTCTAGTACATCTTAATGACAGTCGTTTACGACACCCTACAACTTAGACCACAATTTAATTGCTACCTTCTCGCTGGATACACGATAGACTTTCATTTTACAATGTGGTAGGTGGCTCAGTGGTATCGAGTCGACCAGTGGATCTTGAGAACCCTGGTTCGATCCCCACAGCCGACAAACAATTTTCACCAATTTAAATCTACTCCTGTGACTCCTCCTCCACTAATATCTTTGGGGGACGTGATTTAACGACTGGTAACCGCACTTCACGCGCATAAATATATCACTGAGATCTGCTTAGGCAGAGTGCCAGACCCAGTAATAGGTAAAAGGCGTGATGATATATTTATATTTATTTATTTCTCACTGGCTACAGGATAGACTTTCATTTTATAATGTTTGTCGATTTCCTGTTCCCGTTTCCGTTTAGTTGTCTTCTAGTACAAGGACAGTCGTTTACGACACGCCATTGCTGAAACTGTTTAATTTTTTTCTTGTACATCCTCTTTTACGTTTATTTACTGACACCCCATGGAAAAAATCACAATTTAACCATTCTTTTCTCACTGACTACTGGATAGACTTCCATTTTACATTGTTGATTGATGTTCCATCTCGCTTTTCCTTTTGTTTTCTCTTAGTACATCCTAGTTGCAGTCGTTTAAGACACCCCACTGCTCAGACCACAATTTAATCATTACCTTCTCGCTGACTACAGGATAGATTTTCATTTTACATTGTTTGTCGACTTCCTGGTCCCATTTTCGTTTAGTTTTCTTGTAGTACATCTTAATTACAGCCGTTTGCGATACCCCACTGCTCAGCCCACAATTTAATTGTTATTTTCTCGCTGAGTACAGAGTAGACTTCTATTTTACATTGTTGATTGACTTGCCATCTCGCTTTTCTTTTTGTTTTTCTCTTAGTAGATCCTGGTTGCAGTTGTATACGACACCCCACTGCTCAGACCACAATTTAATCATTACCTTCTCGCTGACTACAGGATAGATTTTCATTTTACATTGTTTGTCGACTTCCCGTCTCTATTTCCGTTTAGTTTTCTTCTAGTACATCTTAATGACAGTTTTTTAAGATACCCCATTGCTCAAACTACAATTTAACCGTTACCACCTTGTTGGCTACTGGATCGACTTTAATTTTACATTGTTAGTTGACTTCCTGTTCCCGTTTCCGTTTAGTTTTCTTCTAGTACATCTTAATGACAGTCGTTTACGACACCCCACAACTCAGACCACAATTTAATCATTACCATCTCGCTGGCTACAAAATAGGCATCCATTTTACATTGTTTGTCGACTTCCTGTTCCCGTTTCCGTTTAGTTTTCGTCTAGTACATCTTAATGACAGTCGTTTGCGATACCCCACTGCTCAGACCACAATTTAATCGTTACCTTCTCGTTAGTTACAGAATAGACATCCATTTTACATTGTTAGTTGACTTCCTGGTCCCGTTTCCGTTTAGTTTTCTTCTAGTACATCCTGATTACGTTTATTTACAATTTTAATCATTACCTTCTTGCTGACTACAGGATAGACTTATACTCAATAATCTTTATCCAATTTCTAGTTGTTTACTAATAAAACCTCTCTTACTGATTGATTCATCAATGTCCCATCCTTGTTTTCCTCAATATCACGTGGGGTGTTGAGAAGTAGTCGTTTCCAGACAGGTCGGCGCGCCAAGCCTGCAGCCGGGCAGCGTGGAGGCACTCCCAGTGCGTGTCATCAGGGGGCCCTGCAGCTCCAGGCTCCGGGGCCACCACCACCTCCTTCCAGAGGGCTGTGTCGGCTCTCAGCAACTCCGTGTCATCCTCTTCCTCGCTCAGCAGCCTCGGGCCAGGCCAGAGGCTCGCTCCACAACACATTGGCTCCATCACATCAGACACTCGTAAGTTTCACCACTCCCACCTTCATTCTCTTCTTCATGTTGTAGATCTTTCAAATACTTCTTCTTTTACTTTACTTACATTAATGCAGTTCGTTTATTTCGTAGCTAGTTTTTACTTTGTACACACCAATTTGTCCCTAAAAGCTCATAGTTATAATAAAACTACAACACTGCCACAAGTACAATTAAATTTACAGAGTAAACAACTACACCATCCTTTGGCAACACTGCCTAGACAGACAACCAATCGACACTCGGGTCCAATGTTGCCAACTAAACAACTTTACACGATACTAGGCAGTCCTACTTCTCCCGAACTACCTTACACGTCACGTGACGACGATTTGAAAAACTTCAAACACCCGAAACCGAAACTGAATACTAATTTCGAGAGACAACGACACAAAACTTGTACGTGAAACTTTCTTTAATGTACTGTTTGTTTTTTCGTTTTCTCTAAACTTCATATATATATTAGTAATATATTGCTGATGCCGTATACCAGCAATGTTATCTAAACGAAAAAAGAAAGAGAGTGAGATATATGCTATCTTACCTTTGTCCATACTTGCTTCAAAATGCGCATGCCCGTAATACTGGAATACTATTGGCTAATAACGAAGTGGGAGAGACATTGCAAATATGTCGAGCTCTCTTCCTCACCGCTTGTGTGAATTTGAATTAGTCTGTTTGCTACATTTGTTTGTGACTATCTTCTTCGTTATTATTATGCCAGTCAGTTGTTATTTGTGTTTTTCAAAATCTCCTCAAGTTAGTTCAGATGGTTAAATGATTTAATAATCGAAATGTTAAATATTTTTTTCTGAAATCGTTAAAAAAATGCCTACTTTCCTGACGCATTTTAGTATGGAAAGTAAGTGTTTACTTGACTCAAATAAATAAACTATATAACTAAAAAATATAATAAGATTTTTATTTATTTTTATCAATAATATTAATACTAAATATACCATTGCTTAAATTACTAAAACTTATGTATGACACTGGCGAATTTGAAGCTAAATTTATTGGAGATTCAGTAAATAAAATAAGCAAGTAGCACATTTGCTGACAAATTAGTTTGCTTTTTCCAATCCATGAAAATGTCATACTCTTTATCATATCGGTCTTTGGACTTGCTCGGTAATAAATTTTCAACAGCCGCAGTTGCTTGATTTAAGATTTCAGGAGGAGTACTTGAAAATACCGCCTCATACTCATTTTCACCTATATTTTCCAACATTATAAAGAAATCTTCTCTGTCAACAATATTACTTTTGTCACAAATATGTTCCAATAGATTTTTCACATAAGATATTGTTTTCAACAACTTTTGTTATCACCTTGGATATGTAGTTTGCTGCCAATATGATTCTTACCAAAAAATTAAACATTTTGAAATATTTATTATTAATTATATTGATAAAATATGAACGATTTCAGAAAAAAAAGTATACATAATACGTCACGAAAATGTTTTACTATTATTTACATGTGAATGATTTTGTTCACACTTTTCCTAAAAACAAGGCAATATGTAACTTATGGAAAAAATATGAATCAATAATTTAATATGTACTGCTATATTAATAGATATGACCTTCAATTGATAAAATATTTTCAACAAATTTAAAATATGGCGCTAGATTTGAACATGCTAGAAATTGACGTCAGCCAATTGTACTCCAGTATTACGAGCATGCGCATTTTGAAGCAAGTATGGGCAAAAGATAAAATAGCATATATCTCACTCTCTTTCCCTTTTCGCTTTTGGACCCAGTGTCAGCAATATATTACTAATAGATACATATATGCAAAACTTGTAGAATATTTTTAGAACTAGAACTAGCCTGTTATTAAATTGTGTTTTGTGTTTCTGTTTGAATAACTTAAACTATTGGGACTGTCTTAAATTTGATGGTAAAGTTTTCATCCTTTCACCAATTTACTTTTTGAAATCAAATTTGTCCAATATTGAAGTCCCTAAATACCCTATTTCATTTAATTTTTTAGTTAAAGCCTTTAAAAATGTATAATTTTTTAGATAGAACCTTTAAAAATATACAGAGTGTTTCACAACTTAGAGCAAAAATTAAAGGGTATATTCTGTACGACGTGCTGATCATGAAACAAAAAGATTTTTTTTAAATCGCAAAACTATTTTCAATGTTTCCCAGTCCAAAATTTTTCGTTGCCACTGCCACTGGGTGGTTGATTATGTTAAAGCTATTAATTAAATAAAATTCTATTATAAATAACTGCTAATAATTGAATTGTGTAATTATTCTTTCATAGTTGATACCTACTTCATTGTTTGTGTTTAATAGGAAAGCAAATCCAGTGCAGTACTACAAAAAATGTTTTTGGTTAACAACTCTTAATTTTTCGAATTTAAAAAAAATCTTTTTGTTTCATGATCAGCACGTCGTACAGAATATACCCTTTAATTTTTTGCTCTAAGTCAGTGATTTCCAAACTGTTAGGGGGCACGAGATTGTTTCGAGGGGGGCGCGCTATATAAAAATATATTTGAGGCTTATGAACACATTCTCCATTTTATAGCACACACGTGTTTCTAACTCGCGCTCGCAGTAAAATTTCCCTAGTTTAACAAACAAAGCCTTAGAAATTTTATTACCTTTCGTAACATCTTATTTGTGTGAAACAGACTTTTCCGCTGAAGCAGTTTTAAAGACAAAAAAGTGGCGATATCTTCAATGTCTCCCCGGTTCGAGAAACTGAAAAACAAGCGCCCATTCAGCACACTCAAAAATTATGATTATATTGTATTAAATGTGCCTAATTTAAATTAAATATAATTTCCAATCTTATTACAATTTTATGTTTATAAATGTTATTACATTATTTTGTTCTATTATTATGTTGTAATAAACATAATTTTAGGTTTAGATTTGTTATAACAAATATCTTATATAATAACAATATTTCTTTATAGTATTTATTTTTTTTGTATTCTATAAAATAAATTATTTAGGATTTTTGAAGTTGGGCTGTTATAAAAAAATGAGAGGGGCGCTACAATTTTTTACGGCAAAAAGGGGACGCTGCGAGAAAAAATTTGGAAACCACTGCTCTAAGTTGTGAAACACTCTGTAAAAATTCTTAACATTTCTGCTTGTGCTTCTGCGTGACGAGCATAGTAAATTAATTTTTACGGGCGAGCAGACCTCTATAAATCAGTGAGCCCGGTAAAGATGATATAACTGCGACATACGAAGTTTTATTTCTATCTTCACAATTTTTAAATTATATAAAAAGCTACATTACATTTTTGTAATAAAAGGTTATTGACAGTAGGACAATTTATAGCTAGACGTTGTCATGTTGATATGATAAAAATACAACTACTATCAGTGACAAGAGCGTCCGAAATTGTAGAAATAATTTTAAATAATGGATTTAATGTCCAACGAAGAGTATCAAACAACGTTTTTTCGAAAACTATGTCCCAAAATTAGTAATAATGTAATGAAAAAATGTTGACGTTTAGGATTAATTAATGTGACATCTAATGTCTCCATGACAACAATGTATGTAATATAATTGCTATCAAATCTGGTATTCTCTGACCAGCAATTGACAGCTGGTTGGCAATAGAAACCAAACAAACGTTGTAATTTGTTTCTGCGATTTATTGGGATTCGCATTGCATTTCTCAAGAAACTATTCCAGTACACCAGTTAGCTTCCTCAAGCGGGATAAATATCAATATGCGCTCAATTGGAACATTCAATATAAGTTAAAGAATAGAAGTATTGTTTCTAAGCAAAAAAATAAAGTGAAAAATTTTATTAAATTGTGAGCCTTTCTTCTATCAAAAAATTCATGCAAAAAACTTTTGCATCCTGCATGCAAAAGTCTTTTGCGTTCTGTAGACAAAAAACACTCATTTCGCGTGTTGATAGTTGTCATGTACATTTTAACTTTATATGACAGTTTTCAAAAAACAAATTTTTTTTCTACAACTGTAAATAAGGAATAATACAATAATTATTGATGTATTTAAGTAAATTGAAGGAAAACAATCAACAATAATATGAATTTGATACTATTGATGTGTTGTAACTAATGAAATCTGACAACAAATAATTTGGGAGCGTGCGCGAGATACTCATTTTGCGCACTAGAATACGAATACTCATTTTGCGCACTAGGGTGCAAAATAATGCGCTAAATACGCGCTGTCATGGTAATGTAAATGATGAAACAATCACGTACTTCGCGTATTGATATTAGTGAAAAAGATGAACATTTTTTGACAGTTGTAGAAAAAAATAGTTTTTTCGAAAACTGTCATAAAGTTAAAATTTATATGACAACTATCAACACGCGAAATGAGTGTTTTTGTCTACAGAACGCAAAAGACTTTTGCATGCAGGATGCAAAAGTTTTTTGCATCCTGCAATTTTTTGATAGAAGAAAGGCTCACAATTTAATAAAATTTTTCACTTTATTTTTTTGCTTATAAACAATACTTCTATTCTTTAACTTATATTTAATGTTCCAATTGAGCGCATATTGATATTTATCCCGCTTGAGGAAGCTAACTGGTGTACTGGAATAGTTTCTTGAGAAATGCAATGCGAATCCCAATAAATCGCAGAAAAATATTACAACGTTTGTTTGGTTTCTATTGCCAACCAGCTGTCAATTGCTGGTCAGAGAATACCAGATTTGATAGCAATTATATTACATACATTGTTGTCATGGAGACATTAGATGTCACATTAATTCATCCTAAACGTCAACATTTTCTCATTACATTATTACTAATTTTAGGATATAGTTTTCGAAAAAACGTTGTTTGATACTCGATTGCGAAATGCTTTTGCAGAATGCGAAATGCTTTTGCAGAATGCAAAAGTAACATTTCGCAATCTAGAAACAAAAATAACTATTTACGATATTTCACTTATCAATATACTCAAATGAGTTGAACTAGGTTTTGGATAAATTGCAAGTTTTGAAAGGATTTTGGGTACATTAAAAAAAAACTTTCTTAAAAAATATTTAGGGCACTTTTTGAAAAAATGCCAAATTAAAAAATTTTTTTGAGGATTTTTAAAGGATATCAATTTTTTAAAAATATTTTAAGTCTTTTTGGGAAGACGACAATTTAGAAAATATATTTGGGGACTTTTTGAGAAGACGACAGTCTTAAAAACGATTTAAGAGATTTGCTAAGAAAATAATTGTAAGCCTTTCTTCTATAAAAAATTGCATGCAGGATGCAAAAATCTTTTGCGTTCTTTAGACAAAAAACACTTGTTTCGCGTGTTGATAGTTATCATGTACATTTTAACTTTATATGACAGATTTCGAAAACCATTATTTTAGCGAAATTAAGTAAAATACGTTATGAAAACGTGATATTGTTTGACTCACATAATTTGCAAAACTCGCTCCACTCGTTTTGGCAAATATTCGTCAAACAATATCAACCTTTTCATAACTGGTTACGTAAATAACTATAAATTAGTTTAGCTTAAAACTTTACAATCATTTGTATAGAAGGTGGAAATAAAATATGTATTCATTCTTTTTAATCAATAAATATATGTAAAAAGGATCATATGATCCAGTGGTCCAAATAAACCTATCAATTTTATTTTTTCACTTTTACATTTTTCTAAAATTTCGGTGTTTCATTCAATTTTTTCATATAACACGGGACTTGCATTTTACAGGGCCTATCATCAGTGGGAAACAAAGGTCCTTACCGTCCACTCTCTCCGCGAGTCGGTCCCAGTCAACCAGTGGCTCCTCAACAGCAACAACAGGCCTCCGGACTCAAGCCGCGACAGGTATATTCTTGTTTCTTTAACCATCAATAAATTCATAAAACCTCACACATTCGTTCACTTCTTAATATCAATTTTAAATATGACTCAAAATCAAGACAGTAATATTTTAAATAAGTCCTCAAATTATTTTTAAATATTTGTTTACCTAATTCCGTAATGAAAAGTTCTGTTTTACATGAATTTTTGAGGTTATGAAATATCAGTTTTTTCCGTCAGTACGGTGGTGTAAATAGCGATACGGAATTCGAATCCGGAGATCCCGAGTTCGAATCGCACTCAAGCTAAAAATTATATGAACTACCACACTGCGGCTCGGTGAGTGCGAACCCTGTACTGTAATTGGAATTAAATTTCTGTTGTACAGCGTAACATAAATAAATAAATAAATAAATAACTGACATTCAAGAGTTATGTAAGGAATTGTTTACATAACTAGTTACGTAATGAATGTTGACAGTTTGAATTTTCTCAAAATGCAAATAACGGAAATAGTATATTACATAATAAGTCAAGAAAGTGATGCTTTACTTGACGAAGCGGTTGTTTGAAGTACGAGGCCGTTAGGCCGAGTATTTTAATTCGCTGAGTCAAGTAAAACACTTTCGTGACGTATTATGTATACTATTTTTTCTGAAATCGTTCATATTTATATTTTATCAATATAATTAATAATAAATATTTCAAAATGTTTAATTTTTTGGTAAGAATCATATTGGCAGCAAACTACATATCCAAGGTGATAACAAAAGTTGTTGAAAACAATATCTTATGTGAAAAATCTATTGAATATTTGTGTCAAAAGTAATATTGTTGACAGAGAAGATTTCTTTATAATGTTGGCAAATATAGATGAAAATGAGTTTGAGGTGGTATTTTCAAGTACTCCTCCTGAAATCTTAAATCAAGCAACTGCGGCTATTGAAACTTTATTACCAAGCAAGTCCAAAGACCGATATGATTGGAAAAAGCAAAATTTGTCAAAAAATGTGCTACTTGCTTATTTTATTCACTGAATCTTCAAGTAATTTATAGATTGTAACAAATAATTTGGCTTCAAATTCGCCAGTGTCATACATAAATTTTAGTAACTTAAGCAATTGTATATTTAGTATTAACGTTATTGATAAAAATAAATAAAAATCTTATTACATTTTTTAGTTATTTAGTTTATTTACTTGAGTCAGGTAAAGTACTTTCCTGACTAGTCAAGAAAGTACTTTACCTGACTGTTTTGCAAATGTTTTGGTAAACACTTACTTTCCATACTAAAATGCGTCAGGAAAGTAGGCATTTTCGTGACGATTTCAGAAAAAAACTATTTATTAAAATGTTTAGGATTTATACCGGGTGGAACATCAGGCCTGTGTACATAGGAGATTAACATGAAAAAATAGTTTTTCTGTGCGCATTGCTCCGTAAATTATTTTAGCCAAAAATGCTTCAAATAAATGTTGTAGAGCATAAAATTCTGCATCTAAATCAATAAACAGAATTACATTTACATGCGTTATAACGACAGAAATTAAATAAACAAATATTAAAAATTACGTTGAAAATATCAAATAGCCATGGAAGTTAAACAAAAATAGATAGATGCTTGACGTTTGACAGATCTCCTGATTTAACATCTAGCGATTTTTTTTATGGGGTCATCTTAAATGTAAAATTTATAAGCAACGCCACCCAAATATTAATTCTTTGAGAGAAGCTATCGTGGATAAGTGCGCCTTAATCACAAATAGGCAGCTCACTAATGTAAGACATTCCTTCTACAATAGACTTGGTTATTGCTTGGCTTAAAATGGAGGTTTATTTGAATATTTATTGTAATAATAATTTTATTGAGAGAATTATTGTTTGATATTTGAATTATAATAGATAGGTTATAATTTTTACATGACCAACCCTATAAGAAATAAACGTTTCATTGAAATGTACAATTGTTTATTTATTATTAAATTGTAATCATAGGTATGGAGTTTTTTGTATGAATTTTATTGAATGATTAATTTGTCGGGGGTAAAATATCAAATAGACAAAAAAACGTCAAGCATTTATCTATTTTTGTTTCACTTCCATGGCTATTTGATATTTTGAACGTAATTTTTAATATTTATAACGCATGTAAATGTAATTCTGTTTATTGATTTAGATGCAGAATTTTATGCTCTACAACATTTATTTGAAGCATTTTTGACTAAAATAATTTGGGGAGCAATGCGCACGGAAAAACTGTTTTTTCATGTTAATCGCTTATGTACACAGGTATGATGTTCCACCCGGTATACATTGAATAATGTTTCTGGTATGAAATATACTGAGCTGTCATAAACCTAGAATTTTATGTATTTTAAACATTATTTTAGAGGAATTAGATAAAATACGTTATGAAAACATGATATTATTTGACTCACATATCAACGTTTTCATAACTGGTTACGTAAGTAACTATTAAAATTAATAGTGTCTAAATATTTTCGAAAATAGTTTTGAAATTGAGAAATAAATACATATATTTGAAATATATTGCTATTTGTATTATGTTGTCATGAAAATGTGTTTGTTTTTGTTTTGTTTCAGGTGATAGTGTCTTCTCCCGGTTCGCCAACCAGTAGTTCTGATTCGCAGTCCGGTTCGGATAGTGTAAAGCACTGCCTTCCTTCCAGTAGGGTAAACTCTCCCGCCATGCGCCATTCGCCCACTCCTTCAGTAGTCATGGCATCGCCCCGCCCATCCCCTTCCATTAGCAGCCTAGCCACGCCCAGTCGCGCTTCCCCCGCTCTCGCGTCAGCCAATAGCCGATCAAGTTCCCCCGCTATGCAAGCCAGCAGTGCGGGAATGGCTGTTACTTTAAATACGTCAACTCCTTTCACCAATCCCGTCTATACGTCAACTCAACATCACCAACAACATCACGGGTACCAACCCCACCAATCACAACATCAACATTCACATCAACACCAATCGCAACATCAACAGAATCAACAAGGACAGACTTTAAGCGGTTTAAGTTATTCTCAATCATCCAGTCAAGGTTTGAACTACTCGGCAGCATGTAGTTACTCAAGTTACCAACCTACAAATTACGCAACTACCTACGCTAGTACAAACCCTTTTTTAACCGGGGCGTACATGCAACCGTACATACCAGGCGATTCAACTTTCGCTGAAATGAAATTTAATGGAATCGAATCAAAAAAACCGTTTTATGATCAATACAGTGATGCCACTACAAAATACAACACCCTAGGTCCTTCAAAATCTGGTTATAATCATGATAATACTTCTAACCAGGTTTTCACTTCAGTAGAGAACACAAAATATAATACTATTGGAAAAACAGGGTTTTCTAGTTTTGACCAAAATGGTGGAAATAAATTAAACGGTCGTGGGTTTGATACAAGCCCAAATTTAGGGCAAAGCAACATGCTATGTGTAGAAGATACCCCCACTCCTACTTCTAGCATTGAAACAGAAGACAGTGCTAGTAGAGAAGTAGGAGAGCGCGATGTCGAAGGTGACGGAGAACAAAGCGACTAAAAACTAAATTAAAACTGATATAAAAAAGAAATTTTGCGAAATATTTAATAGAATTTAATCGCTAGTAGCGAAAACTTTAACATTGTAATATTATATTGGTGGATTCATAGCGTACAACTTAGTTCTTCTGTCTGATTGGTCCGAATGATATCCCAGGCGTGTCCTACTACTTACAGCTTCATTCCTATTGGCCGAACGAAGGTACTTGATTCTTATTGGTTGGGGAGTTTACCTTGTTGTTAGTTACCCGCGAATTTTCAAACTTGAAAAAGGCAGCATTTACAAAAGACATTATTAGCGTGGTTATTATTATAAATAAATCGAATAATCGTATTAAATACTTGAAAATGAAAAACAATTTAGTTAAATTTCAATATAAATACTATAAAAAAACTGGCTTTTAGATTGATATATTATTAATAAAATAGGTGTTCATTGTTAACTAATTAAATATTTTTAATTTTTGTTTATAGATAAAATATTTATTATTAATAATAGTTAATTTACTATAAGTAGTGAAAATAATTGTTAAATGTTAATGCACAATATTTATTAAATTAATTTAAACCTTGGGTTAATAAATAAAACCCATAATTTAGTCTTCATTTAACTTTAATTTAACTCAAATAACTTAACTATCTATAATAAACTTGCACAAACTATTATTATTGTGTATGTTAAAATAACACTGCCATTTACTTTAAAATTAAAGTTAACCTTAGGCAGAATAGTTAAATTTAACCCCAAATAGACGACACATATTTAACCAAGCATTTAACTTCACTTGTAAGTTTTTGGTTAACACTCAACTTAAGGGGTAAGACCACTCTAGACAAGGAAAAAAAGGGTCATTTTCAAGACTTTTTTTAACGAAATCTAAACGTGCTGCTTAAGAACTGTTTTTGGATCTTTATTTAGTGCTCTTTAAACTTTATTTAAAAAATTTTTTTAAAGAAAATATTCAAAATTGTCGTCAGAAATTAAAAAAAATGGCGACTCCTCTCGGCGCGTAGGACAAATCGGGCGAAAACATTCCGGGAACAGCAATAGACCTGGATCAAAAAAAGATATGTTTTCTTAATCTCTGATGTATACTCTAAAAAACTACGGGCTGGATTTTGAAAATTTGGATTTTTAACAAAATGGCGCACGTTTGAAAAAAAGTTCATTATTCGGGACTAAATTTCTGTATAAAAACGACCATAAAAAACGAATGAAGCACTTTAAAAAAAGCCCCCGTAGTTTTCGAGTATTTTATATCTAGAATAAGAAATAAAAAGATTCAGCACGATCCATCAATTAGTATTTCAGATTTCTTTTCGCCCGATTTTGAAAATATGATTTCGAGAAAAACGCGTCTAAAGTTTCGAGTCATATATATAAATACTAGTACTAATAGATATATGCTTTTTTTCCTCTTAAATACTTCCGCGCGGCATTTAAATTAATTGTCCCTTATTCCTAAGGGTTTAAACTATAATTTAAACAAATAAAAAAATATGCAATTTAAAAAAATTCTAGAGTGGCCTTACCCCTTAATCCTTCAAAATTATCCGCAGTTACATAATATCCATTCAGTATTAATAATATTTAACTAATTGTAGCTTAACCTAAAACTTATAACTCAAGTTAATCTTTAGTTAATACATCTAAAACATCATTTGTACAGTTTCAAAACAATTTACAAGTTTCAATATTTTGTTTTCTCTGTATATACGGCGAACTATATATATATAGAAGCTTTTATAACCAGAAATCTAAAACCAAATTAGACCAAAATGTTTTAGAAGTTGGTAACAATATAAATATTGATTTGGTTCTTCAATATTATGTTAGTTAATTGTATATATATACATATATATAGTTTAGAAATATGAATGGTATAATCAATTTGCTTTTTTTCAAAGTTGCAAAGTCTAAAATAAGTTTTTGGATTCTACAGAAATTTTAGAAAATACTTTTCAAAATATTTTATTTGATATTGCAAAAGTCCTGTTTTTCTTTAAATGTGCTGCAATTATTATGTTTTTTAATGTAAGTTCCATTTGAAATTTTGAATTTAAATTATTGTTACAATAATTTGACATATTAAAAAATGTTTAATTTATTGTTTAAAAGGTAAAATTAATTAAAATTATTATTTTGACACAGATTTATTGTTTCATCAAAATGATTAATATTTTTACTTTTGATTACAATTTAATTATATTTTATCTAATTCCGTTATGAAAAGTCTTGTTTTACATGAATTTTTGAGGTTATGAAATGTCAACTGTCATTCAAGAGTTATGTAAGGAATTGTTTACATAACTAGTTACGTAATGAATGTTGACAGTTTGAACTTTCTCAAAATGCAAATAACGGAAAAAATTATTTATTAAAATGTTTAGGATTTATATACATTGAATAATGTTACTGGTATAAAACAGTTGACGGGCAAATTAGCAGATTCTTCGATATCAGAAGGAAGGTCTGTCTCGGATTCAGAACTCATTTTCAATGATGACATAAGCTTTAAATCTAAACAATTTATTGATTTATTTTCACGGCAACGCTTTGGTAATTTTGAAATATACTGAGCTGTCATAACCCTAGAATTTTATGTATTTTAAACATTATTTTAGCGGAATTAGATAAAATACGTTATGAAAACGTGATATTGTTTGACTCACATAATTTTGCAATACTCGCTTCGCTCGTTTTGGCAAATATTCGTCAAACAATATCTACTGGTTACGTAAATAACTATTATTTTCAAATTTAACATGTTAATTAATATTTAAAATATTTTAAAATATGCAATTTATTGGAATACAATTTTATTTGTTTAATAAACATTACATTTAACAATTTTTACAATTATAAACAATATTTAATTCATTAATTTACGGTTAAAATTTATTAATTTTACTTTGACATATATTAAATTCATAAACTGTAGAATCTAAAATGAAAAATTTGGACTATTACAAATTGTAAAATTTATTTTAAATTTAATTTTTTTCGTTGCAGAACAAATATTTGTTCCTACAACTAAAGAAACTGAAAAAAAAGTAGTCTTTTAATTAATTTGTTAGTCGTGTAATTAAAAAAATACAACCAAACGAAAAAAGTAACTTTTGATGTTAGTTCATATTCATACACGTTTTTCAATGTCATTTAGAAAAGCATATCAATATTTATTACCCAAGATATATGCTTTTGCCTCAAAGACTATAACTAACAATCCATTAAATAATAATAATAATAATAATAAGTGTCATACTCATATTGTATTTCGCGCCAATATATATTTCATCGAAACGTCACACATCTGAAGTTAGCTACAGCCATCATTCATATATCGCCAGCTGACATTTGTGTAAACAGACAATTGACGGTGTGATTGAGAAAATATGACAAGATAAGTCAATTTTAGTTGTCAATTTTTAGATATGATAAAAGCATTTAGAGTTAATGTTATGAAAGATTGCACTTTGTAAGTTTGTTTCTTATTTGAATTGAAATGTGGTTTTGTAATGGTGGTTATTTTTGTTGAGTTTTTCTTACATTTTTTTAAGGTTATGAATAGTTGTTTATATTTACTTTCAGGTTCAATCTGTTTTATGTTGGATTTAACAACAGTTAAAACTACTCAAATTTTAAATTATTATATAATTTGGCGTAGTTTTTATTAAAATTATTATTCGTTTTACTTTCCTTCTTTAGGGATCTTAAAAAATGCTTAAAGATTCATAGGAATCTAATTTTTAATTTAAGGATTGAAGGAAACATAATTAATTTGCTTTAAAACGTCGAAAAAAATATGTTGTATATACAGGGTGTTTCACAACTTAGAGCAAAAAATTAAAGGGTATATTCTGTACGACGTGTTGATCATGAAACAAAAAGAATTTTTTTTTAAATCGCACAACTATTTTCCATGTTTCCCAGTCCAAAATTTTTCGTTGCTACTGCCACTGGATGGATGATTATGTTAAAGTTATTAATTAAATAAAATTCTATTATAAATAACTGCTAATAATTAAATTGTGTAATTATTCTTTCGTAGTTGATACCTACTTCATTGTTTATGTTTAATAGGAAAGCGAATCCAGTGCAGTACTACAAAAAATGTTTTAGGTTAACAACCTAATTTTTCGAATTTAAAAAAGCTTCTTTTTGTTTCATGATCAGCACGTCGTACAGAATATACCCTTTAATATTTTGCTCTAAGTTGTGAAACACCCTGTATATATATTTTACAAAAAATCATATTAAATTTTGTTTTAAACATTATTTTTATCATATTTTATACTCAAAATATTTAGTTTTGCAAATAATTTTATTCAAAATACCAACTTTTAAAATAAAATCATATTAAATGTTATTTTAAACATAATTAATTACTATATTTCATATTTAGAATTAAATAATATCTTTGGGGGCCGTGATTTGACGGCTGGTAACCGCACTTCATGCGAAAAAATATATCACTTACCAAGATCTGCTTAAGCAGAGTGCCACACCCAGTAATGAGTAAAAGGCGTGATGATATATTTATGTAATATTTTATTTAAAAGAGTCGAACAAAAAAGTTGTGTACAAATTTATCGTGAAGTAAATGACTATTTATAAACATACCAATATATTTTTTAAAGAAATTCATATTTAATTTTGTTTTAAACATTATTTTTTATCATATTTTATATTAAAAATATATATTTTTATAATTATTTTTATTTAAAATAACATTTTAAAATAAAAATTAATATTAAATATTAATTTAAACATAATTAATTACACATCCAACAAACAATTACCGCTTATATCTTTGAGTACCGTAAATATATCAATTACCAGGATCTGCTACGACACAATACTACACCCAGTACTGGGTACGAGGCATGATGATATATTTATTCGCATTTAATTTTTATTTCATATTCAGTTACGTATATTTTTTAAACATTTCTATAAATAATGTTATTGATAATTTGAATGTTTAAATAAAAAAAATTCATATTAAATATTTATCTAAACTTTATTTTCAATCGTATTACATATTTAAAATTTATTATTTTCATATTAATAATATATATATCCTATTTTTTTAATAATTTAAATTTTATATAAAAGATTTATTTATTTCAATATTATTTAAACAAATGTAAGAATATTCATAATAAATTATTATTAAAATTAATGGTTACATACATTCATAAATATATATAGACAATAATAACATAAAAAAAGTAACCTACGAAAAACAATAGACAGTATTATATCGCACAAAATAAAAAATGCCACCATTACAAAATAAATTTCTTTAAATAATTTTTACCCAAATTTATTGATAAAATTTTAAAGTGCATTTTGTTATTCGCGGAGAATAACTTAAATGTTGGGTGAAAATTTAAACAATATTATACTTGACTTATTATTAATATCTGATGAATGAATGTTTCAAATTCACATATCATTATATTCAATTTAAATTTAATAATGAATAAAGAAAGACATATTTGTCAAATTTTGTTTGTAGATTCCATTGCTATTATCAAAATATGAAAACTGTGAAAAATGTATATTTTAATTGATTTTCTTTCCTTATAGTCAAACAAAAATTTAATTTAAACCTAATTAACCTAACCTAAAATAATAATTAAATATATAAATACAATACACAATTGCAGTAAATGTATTTAATTTTGTAAACTTAAAGTTTAAAATATTTTAAAGTTGTTTTATTATAATTTACAAATATTTTAAAGTTGTTTTTGTTATTTGACAGCGTTTCTACTTTCAAATAAAAATCAATAGATGGCATTACTTATTCAATTGAGTAATAATTTATTCATAGATAAATTATTCGTGTATAATGGCTATTACTCATTAAGAGAGATTATAACACGAGTCATAGACTCATGAGTAACAGCTATTATTACATGCTTTTATACCTAGAGATTAAAATATAACTTTTAATGAATATTAATTAATAATTTTTTAAAGATGTTAAATTTTAGTGAAAACAATTTTTTAATTTTGTGGTATGAAAATTGTTGGTATCATATTTGTTGATACTGCTATTTTAGTAGAACGGTACAACCATAGTTTTCATTAAACTGTATAAAATTTCAGGAAACGGTACAGCCACGAAGCTTGAAATTGATTTTCACATTCTTAAATGATTTTTTCTACAACTGTCAAAAAATATTATTTTTTTTCACTAATATCAATACGCGAAGTACGTGATTTATTCATCATTTACATTGCTATGACAACGCGTATTTTGCGCATTATTTTGCACCCTAGTGCGCAAAATGAGTATTCGTATTCTAGTGCGCAAAATGAGTATCTCGCGCACGCTCCCAAATTATTTGTTGTCAGGTTTCATTAGTTACAACACATCAATAGTATCAAATTCATATTATTGTTGATTGTTTTCCTTCAATTTACCTAAATAAATCAATAATTATTGTATTATTCTTTATTTACAGTTGTAGACAAAATGTTGTTTGTATTCTTGTTTTTTGGCGCGTGAGAATGTTACATTCTCACGCACAATAAAAAAACACTCATTTTGCGCACTTCATACAAAAATAACTATTAAACAACTAATAAATATATAATTGTTTTACGTATCTTTCAACGGCCGTAAAGTGCAACTTTTTGATATCTATTAAAGACTACTTTACGGCCGTCTGTTTAAATAACAAATTTATTATTTCATATTTTAATTGAACAATTTAATTAATATATTTATAATTATTTGACGGCTAGTATAAATATATCAGCAAAAGATCTGCTACGGCCAATACCACACCCAATATTGGGTATGCACATTTAAAAATATTTTGACAAATTCTTATTAATGAACATTTTTTCAATTACCCAAATACCCAAATAACTATTATTATTATGGATATAACAATTAAAATATAATATTTTGAACAGTTTTTCAGATCTGCTAATGCCATTAATTCTTTTTTATTTAATATTTATGTTAAAAGATTACAATTTTCAATAAGTTTTGTAAGAAATCATGTATACATGTTTTATAGAATATATAAATTGTTATGTATACTATGTAAGTTAACATATAATGAAACATTAACATAAAATTAATTCATATATTTGCGTTGAAGAGAATTGAAATATGATTAAAATAAAATAGCAATAATATAATAATTTATTCGTTAAATATGCATTTAGTTTAAAATGCAATAAAATAATTACAAGATCTTTTAAACACACAGTATATATCTAGAAGTCCATCGATGTGTATTTTTTTAACTCGATTCTTTTAAATATTTCATAGTTTTTTTTTGTTGTTTATTCCCTTTTCGGCTAATGATATGCAGCTATTTTTTTTAATTGAACAGTATATATATATATATATATATATATATATATATATATATATATATATGTGTGTGTGTGTTTCCCTTTGAGATAGTTCGATGATTAGTACAGAAAGTATTCAAATGTTTTTATTAATAAATAATCACACACAGAAAGTATGTTATTACTGAATTGTTTAAACAATTGTCAGATTGTCAGACTTATAATAATGTTGCTTCTGTCATTTAATTTAGCAATTTTTTGTTTGTTTATGTAATTATTTTTACGACTGTCATTATTCTCGCAGTCATCTTGAATCAAAATGGCGTCTTTTTATTATTTTGACTAATTCTAGTATATTTGACAGCCATTTTAAATTGAAATGGCGTCTTTCTTATTGATTTTAACCGTTTTTTTACATCTATTTTAAATCAAAATCGCTCATATTTTCTTCATTTTTAACAGCAATATTGAATCAAAATGGCGGCCTTATTTTGATTCAGACTGATTTTGACATATCTGACAACCATTTTAAATTAAAGTGGCGTCTTTTTTCTAATGTCAACAGTTTTTTTTGACATTTATTTTAAACCAAAATTCCTCCTATTTTCTTCATTTTTAAAAGCAATATTGAATCAAAATGGCGGCCTTATTTTGATTCAGACTGATTTTGACATATCTGACTGCCATTTTAAATTAAAGTGGCGTCTTTTTCTAATGTCAACAGTTTTTTTTTTGACATTTATTTTAAACTAAAATTGCTCCTATTTCCTTAATTTTTAACAGCAATATTGAATCAAAATGGCGGCCTTATTTTGATTCAGACTGATTTTGACATATCTGACTGCCATTTTAAATTAAAGTGGCGTCTTTTTCTAATGTCAACAGTTTTTTTTTTTGACATTTATTTTAAACCAAAATTGCTCCTATTTTCTTCATTTTTAAAAGCAATATTGAATCAAAATGACGGCCTTATTTTGATTCAGACTGATTTTGACATATCTGACAGCCATTTTAAATTAAAATGGCATCTTTTTTATTATTGTTAACAGTTTAATTTTGTGTATAATTATTTATTAACTAAGATATGAATAGTTTCTGTATTTTAGAACTATAATTGAAAGGATCTTCAAATATACAGGCTGGTTCAAAATTATTGAAAAAAATTGAGAGCTATATATATTATTTAAATTCGCAAAAATAATTGCACTAAAATAAAACGTTATATGAATTAAAATTCTTAATTTGTTTTTCATTATCTTAACATATTAGTCCAGTGGCATTAAAAATGTTGGGCCCAATTAATATTTAGATCAAATAATATATTCAATTTTGATGTTTAATTTAATCTTTGCGTGAAATTTGAACACACAATACAGTTTATATATAGACATTTTAATTTAAAATACATTTTATTAATATTTAAAATCAATTAGTTAAAAACAAATGCAGACCGATGGACTGGGATATATATATATATATATATATATATATATATATATATATATATATATATATATATATATATATATACCGGGTGTCTATTTTTTTCCGAACATAGGAAATTCAATGTTAAAATTTTGATTTAGCGATATCTCTTTACCTATTAATTTTAGAACAAAATTGTACTGAGGAAAAATGTTCAGAATGAAAAACTGCATCCATAGAGTATAAGTTTGTTGTTCAATTGTTTCTTATATCCGGGTTAGAAGTAAAAGAAAATATACGCTTTAAAGTAATTATCAGAGTGCCATGAGAAATAAAACAAATTAGATAACTTAATAATAGGTATTTATTTGTCTACATTATGTAGAAAAAAGAAAATAATAGTTGCTATAATTAATGTTATTATTAAATTAAATGCTCGAATAAATAAATAAATAAATTAGAGTAGCTTCCAATTCTGGTCCAATATGTCAAATAATGTCAGACACAACAAACAAATTATTATTTTATTTTTTCATGGCACTCTGATAATTGCTTTAAAACGTATATTTTATTTTGCTTCTAACTCGGACATAAGAAACAATTGAACAACAAACTTATACTCTATGAATGCAGTTTTTCATTCTGAACATTTTTCTTCAATACAATTTTGTTCTAAAAGTAATAGCTAAAGAGATATCGCCAAATCAAAATTTTAACATTGAATTTTCTATGTTCGGAAAAAAAGTAGACACCCGGTATATATATATATATATATATATATATATATATATATATATATATATATATATATATATATATATATATATATATATATATATATATATATATATATATATATATATATATTGTTTGTAAATTATTTTAAAATAAGTTGGGAAGTTTTTGCAGCCCAGTTTAATTTTCTTCTAGATACGACAGACTCAAAATTCTTTTAAAATGTAATAAAAGATTTATATTTAGTGAAAGAAATGTTTCTAATACGTTAACTTAAACAATATAGATGTTATATTTAAATATAAATGAAAATAATAATACAAATAACTATGAATGAACAGTATTTAAGAATTAGCTTTTGAAAATGGCTAGAATATCCTACATATTGTATTAATTGGTAAAATAATAACAAAATAAAAGATTCAGTTTCAGATGTGCAGAATTTATTCATTTTAATTTCTAATATTTATGCAATTTTTTTTGGTGGTTTTTTAAAACGATACCATGAAGTTAGAGACCAGCAGGTTTAGGCAAGAGCTTCGCCAGCGGGTAGACAGGTATAGTATATTCATACCGGGTGGAACATCATACCTGTGTACATAGGCGATTAACATGAAAAAACAGTTTTTCTGTGCGCATTGCTCCCTCAATTATTTTAGCCAAAAATGCTTCAAATAAATGTTGTAGAGCATAAAATTCTGCATCTAAATCAATAAACAGAATTACATTTACATGCGTTATAACGACAGAAATTAAATAAACAAATATTAAAAATTACGTTGAAAATATCAAATAGCCATAGAAGTGAAACAAAAATAGATAGATGCTTGACGTTTGACAGATCTCCTGATTTAACGCCTAGCGATTTTTTTTATGGGGTCATCTTAAATGTAAAATTTATAAGCAACGCCACCCAAATATTAATTCTTTGAGAGAAGCTATCGTGGATAAGTGCGCCTTAATCACAAATAGGCAGCTCGCTAATGTAAGACATTCCTTCTACAATAGACTTGGTTATTGCTTGGCTGAAAATGGAGGTTTATTTGAATATTTATTGTAATAATAAATTGTAGTAATTATTTTATTGAGAGAATTATTGTTTGATATTTGAATTATAATAGATAGGTTATAATTTTTACATGACAACCCTATAAGAAATAAACGTTTCATTGAAATGTACAATTGTTTATTTATTATTAAATTGTAATCATAGGTTTGGAGTTTTTTGTATGAATTTTATTGAATGATTAATTTGTCGGGGGTAAAATATCAAATAGACAGAAAAACGTCAAGCATTTATCTATTTTTGTTTCAGTCTCATGGCTATTTGATATTGTAGCGAGTACGGCCCTGTTCCGTCTGGAACAGTCGACAATGCTCGACATGTCTGCTGCACGATTCACCGCTGTCTCAGACGCAATAGACAAGTCCGTACCTGTTCGCTGTGCGTCATGCTTCTACCGTGTGCCAGAAGCTCTCGAATATTCTCGAATACATTGTTGCAGTATATAAAGGAGAGTTTCGGCCGGGAAGAGGATTCTGTGTTCGAAGTGTGAACAGTGCAAGTCGTTGCTAAATACTTTGTTGTGAATATAAATACGTGTTGAATATAAATATATGTCTTAGTAGTTGTACTACATTAGTTTCGTTTTAAATAAATATTTTGTTAGTGTTTTCATTACTCGTGTTTTACTTAATAATAAACTTCACCGAACCCGAAATTGTAATAAACGTTACAATATTTTGAACGTAATTTTTAATATTTTTAAATTTAATTTCTGTCGTTACAACGCATGTAAATGTAATTCTGTTTATTGATTTAGATGCAGAATTTTATGCTCTACAACATTTATTTGAAGCATTTTTGGCTAAAATAATTTGGGGAGCAATGCGCACGGAAAAACTGTTTTTTCATGTTAATCGCCTATGTACACAGGTATGATGTTCCACCCGGTATATAATATAACAAGTAGTATGAAAATTGCTGAAAATATTTTGACATAAATTATGAGTGCTTCGCACTCGTTATGTTTCCATTTCCATAACAACGAATGTATGTTTATGTCAAAATATTATCTGTCAATTTTCATACTACGAGTTGTATTCGGCTTGAGAATTTACCAAACAAGAGTTAATTAACAAGAATAGTTAGGTATTTATTTGCACATTATTAATTAGGTATTACTGTGATGAAAATTTTGAATATTAAATGTACAATGAACAAATGTAGAATTGACGTTTATGAAAATATTGAAAATATCATTTATTTTATTCGTAACCAAGGATATTAATAACAGTGGTATTTCCGTTATCAATTTCACTAGTGATGAATTTCCGACGAAATGTACATTTCATTGGTTCATTTTCAAACAAATTCGTGATCCTATTGGTTGACAGTGACGTGTGGTGAATTCTCATTTTAAACTGGAGGGATCGGCATAAAACGATTAAATGCACCGCAATTACGTTTACAAAGGCACTCAAAATATGCCTCGTTATAACTGGTGTCACAAGGTTCGCACAGGGCTGTACAGCCCCATTCGCCGGTACGTGTATAATAAAAACAAAAACATTACAATCTTTAAATAAGTATATTTCCTTATTCATACGATACAAGTATAATATATTATAAATATACAAACATAATCTAAACATTTACCTACATTACTCAGTCTGATTCAGTACAGGATATTTAATCTTCTTATTGACTAACATAACTGCTAATTGGATAATTTAATCCGAATTAGTAATTTTTAAATGGTCACTCATAGGAAAAAATCTGATGTGGACACCACGTGACTTCCTTGTACGCGTATTAAACTATAGATATTTTTTTAATTGCACATATTTGACATTAAATCTTTTATTTTTTATTTTTTGTTCTTATCCATAGCAAACTTAATTAAAAAAAACAAAAAATATATAATTTTTAAATTTAGATATCTCGCTTATACAAAAGGCTAATTTAATCATTCATAATGTGCTAGACGCAGAATTTAATTCTCTACACTTTTATTTGCAGCATTTATTTCTAAAACTCAAATAATATCATTTTTTCAAGGAAAACTGTTAGCAGCTTCATGTAATGTATCACTTCCGGTTAGTCCATTTTAACCAGAATCTATTATGTTATTTCCATTGATATAACAGTCTTATATACCAAATTTGGAAAGTTTTAAATTATATTTGAATATAGTTTTTCATGAAAATCTATTATTCAAGTAAAGTAGCACTTCCGGAAGTTATATAATGACCAAAAAGGGAGGTGCACAACTAGATGTTATAACAGTCCTAAATATAAAATTTTAATTTTCTACGGCTTACCGTTTTTGAGTTATGCGAGATACATACGTACGTACAGACGTCACGACGAAATTAGTCAAAATGAACTCAGGGTGGGCCAAAATGCGTATTTCCACTGAAATCTGAGAACCGAAAATTTTCGCGATTACATTACTTCCTTTACTTCGTACAAGGAAGTAAAAACAAGCATAATTTTAGGCTGAATACGACCCTTAAAAATGTAGCTGTTGTGACCATCGTTAAGCGATTTGGGGTAGCCGCACTAATAGATTTCATTGTAGTTATATGGGACAGGGACGTTTAATCGTTTTATGCCGATCCCTCCAGTTTAAAATGAAAATGTATTCAGCTAGCATTGTGGCTGAATGCTGCGGGGCTTTGTACGCAGGTAGACAGGTAGGTATTGTGACGTCACGGCGCCGTCCGAGCTTGTTTCTTAGCACGTCGCGGTGCTCGACTATAGAATGTTCAAAGATACTCCGTTATGGCTTTCAGGGGCGTATCTGGGGTACTTGGCGCCTGGGTTCTGAAGCAGAATTTGGCGCTCCGAGGCGTGCGCCGCAGGCGAAAATTTTGGAGCACAAAAATGCGATATGGTACTCGAAATACGTGGAATTTTATGCTCTACGATACAGAAAGAGTAAGGCAGTAAGCCGACATGCCGTACTATGCGAAACTTGCGTGTAGATTTAGAGCAATAAGCAAACTCATGACAAATAATATGTTATTCACCTTAGCGTAGAATAATAGAACATTGTTTGTCTAGAAAAATAACTATTTTTTAAATAAATATTTTATTATATAGTTTCTCATAAAATTAAATAAAAATACAAAAAAAAAACAAAAAGAAATTAGGTCACTACATAGGTACATTCTAATATACCAAAACCTAATTAAAACTATATAGTTTACATTTTACAATTGTACATAATAGCACAAACAATTATACAAATAACAAAATAACATATCAATACATGTAAATTAAATTTACAATTAGAATACTTAAATACTCATAACTATACCGCGCGTTCCACGTAAAGGTTGGCATAGGGAAATAACATGGGAAAAAAGGTTTTTGTAAATAAAAAGTGTCCGGTAAAAAATTATGGTATAATATTGCACATGACCATACTAGACCTATCCACACACATTATTTCATACAGATTACTTCATTTTAATGCCACAAATTAGAGAAATTAATGAAAATAGTTCGAGAAAATCGCCTACTAATTATGATTTTTTGTGACAGCTTTGTCATAGAAACAGAAGCTGTCACTATAACCGTCAAGATTTGTTGTGAATATTAAGAAATCTTGACAGTTAACTTTATATTTCAAACATTAATCACATTACTTCGCGATCTTTTGTAATTAAAGGCCTTAGTACGATAGTAGGTACCTACATTTGGTATTCATTTAATTACTTTATTTATTTTACAAATAATATTAAGACGCAGTATTTGTGTTCTTTTAATTTACCTACTCATATTAATTTTAACTTTTTGCCGTCTGCCGCCCTTTTATGCTGGCGACCGGGTTCTGGGAACCCCAAGAACCCTGGGTTGAAACGCCCCTGATGGCTTTAACTTACTAAGCCTGTGTTGAACCGCACACAGTAAGAGATTCTACCTGTTGGCGCTCAGGGTAGGATTGCAAAATATTTAAATTCGGAAATCTCTAATCTCTGTGCAGATTACGTATTTCAGATTTACTTGAAATAATAATGAATTCGCAAAATTAAACCGGTATTATTACATATTAGGGAAAATAAGATAACAAAGGCATACTTACTGAGTAGGTATATAAATGAGTTTTCAAAAATTTAAAATCAGTAGTAATACTAACTTTCGTACTGTGGTCAACAATATACGTATTTAATATGTGGCGACCATTTTAAGAAGACAATACTGATGTTTTACCAGTTGAAGATTGTGATAAAATTAAACGGACATTTTTGCCGCAAGAAGCGACAGAAATAGTTTCAAAATAATCCAATTGAATTAATTTGGGGGCAATTAAAAAGCAATATAAGACGGAATAATACATCACCGACGTGACGATGTTATCGAATTAATAATAAGAGAAATGAACAATATAACACCAGAAAATTGGGCTAACAGAGTGCGTCATGTGATTGATTTAGAAAATCAATATATTGATATTAATAACATTACTAAAGACTTTATTATAAATATTCAAGACTCAAGTGACGATAGTGAAATGGATTGTGATAGTGACAATGATATTGTCGAATAATTACATATGTATAGCAGTGTAATATTTTGTATTTATTGTTATGTATGACACTATTGTTTATTTGCATTATTTAACTAAATGACGAATTGTTATACAATGATACTTTCATGTAACATTTTTTTTTTTGCTTCATTATCAATAATAATATTTGTACAAAATTCTCTGTTTCATTATTATAATATATATAAAAATAAACCCCTATAAATCAAGTTTAAATCCCTAACAATAGACCCGCTGAGAGGGCCATAACGGAGTATCTTTGAACATAGTATACAACTACATACTATCTATTGCAAATATATAAGTTTCGTGGTACAACTAGAATTCAAATAAATATTATTTTATCGATGCAAAATATTACTAACTATTTCAAAAATATTTATTGTAAATTTTAAAAATTAATTGCGCCTGTAATAATTGTTGTAAATAAATAAAATAAATTTTAAATATTTCAGTACGTATTTCTACACGTGCGTAATCTGCAATTGCAGATCTTTGTGCGGTTACAAGTCGTCAAATTAGTATATAAACAATTAGTGCAAGTTTAAATAATTTATTTTTAAAAAAATTAATGACAATCTTATTTGGAGGACTTTTGTAGGAAAATGACAGTCGTGTAAATAATTTAGGGGACTTTTTAGAAACTGATTATAAATTTGCGGAGACCAAAAAATACTAATTTTTGGATCTAATCAAAAAATGTTTCAAGTAACTTAAGAAGAGAGAAAATTAAGGAGTATTTTCTTTCATTACAACTTTTCTATAAAGTCTACAATATAGCCGGAAATTAAAAAAATATATTTAAAGGAATTTCAAATTACTTTGCAATTGAGGAACTATATATGAAGGTGAATATCTCAGAATTGGGTGAGTAAATAAAAAAATACTTCAAGTAAATGTTATAGATAATTCAAAAACTAAAAAGTTTTATTTGAAACTTTTTTTGATTCATCCCTTAGTTAAAGAAATATTAGCAACTTTATTTTTCATATAAATTAACTATTATTTTAACTATAAAGGTCTTAATAAAAAAATGTTTTAAATAAAATAGCCAGGAAATAACAAACTGAAACTATTTTATTTGAAACATTTTTTGATTTGACGTAAAATAAGGTTCACCGCAAAAGTTGTGTTTGTTTTATCGGTGATTGAACTCACCGGTGTCCAACGTTTATGCACATGAATTTGCGGGGTCCAGGAAAAATAATTATTTTACATCTAATAATAAAAATAACTTAGGTAGAGAATAAATTAAGGAGTATCTTCTTTCATGACAATTTTTTTGTAAAGTTAACGGTATAGCCATAAATCTAGAAAATATATTTGGAGTATCTTCAAACGAAACTGTTGGCGCCATCTCTTGGTAAATAAGGAACTATATACGTGAGTGAATATCTCGGAACTGGGTGAGTAAATTGAAAAATACTTTAAATAAATGTTACAGGGAATTAAAAAACTAAGAAGTTTCGTTCAAAACATTTTTCGATTCATCCCTTAGATAAAGATATATTTACTACTTTATATTTGATATAAATGCAGGAATATTTTGAATATAAAGGCTTTAATTTAAAAATACTCTAATTAAAATGTCCAGGAAATAACTAAATAAAACTTTTTTGTTTGAAACATTTTTTGATTTGGCGTAAAATAAGATTCGTTGGCATGAATTTGATATATGTATGGTCGTTGGCAAGTGTATTTTCGCGATAAATATGTATTTTCGTTTGTTTTAATTATTATTTTGTTAAAATAACATTTATTTTGCAACAATATTATTTATTTTAACAAATTTATTATACAGCAATCCTTGTTTCTAATTATTTTATACCATTTTTTCTCTTTCACATACAAGAAACGGCTAAAATAATCTTCATTCGACGCTAAAATTTGTATCCGGAGTATCAGGAGAACACGTTGATGAGAAGGTAACTCAGACTTTTTTCAGTTTTCACAGGTTGGCAGCTCTGAGAAAAATTGTTCCGCCTTCCAGTAATTCGTGGCCACGCCAATATATTAATTCTTAATTGGAGACAATAGCGGATTTAATTGATTACTATGGCTGACTAAATTATAGTAATTAATTGTAAAACTCAATAATTAAAAGTCCTAATGCCCTAATGACACATTTTTCAATTAAAATAAAATATTTATGTACTAAAAATATGTCTTAAAGATTTATTTTATATATATCATATTTGTTACATACTCTAGAGCCATCTCTTGATTTAAACATTGAACTATTATAAACTAATTAATGAAATGTCATTTAGTTCTGACAGATGTGTGATGTTTTAAATATTTTGGATCTGTATTTATAAATTTAAGGGTGAAATTGTGTTTACAGGTATTTCAGGGGGTCACTAAGGATGTCTAAAAAGTAAAAATAATTTTGAAAAAATTTGGTTTCAAAGTTTCTGTAAATATTTATTTATTTTGTACGTATTATTAAAATGTACATTTCTTTTACTGATTTGTGTTTTATTTTTTAGATTATAAAGATGAATATTACGTCCTCCATACATGGAAATAGCTCTTGAAAGAATACAAAACTCCATAGATGACATATTTTGAAAGGAATAATGTTTCCATAGTGATCATTGAAGTCTCGTGCAGATATTAGGATAACATGAGATTCAGGCTTGTTCAGCGACGAACTATGGACCAAATAACACAGTAAACAATAGAAAATGTTGGGTTTACTTATATTTCAATAATTTTTAATGGTTTAATGACATTTACAAAAATGCACACCGAGCTGTCAAACTTGAATATTTTATTTTGATAAAATGCCACAAGATGTGTTTCTAATTCTTACAAGTTACAAATATGGATCCTACAGGTTAATTATCAATAAACAATACAGGTTTTATACATATTTAATAAACAATTGTTTGTTTTCTGATAAATGAAAAATTGCACGCCATGCTGTCATACTGGAATATTTTAATTTGTTGTTATCTCGAAAACTATTCATGCTATCAGCTTAAATATTGAATATTTGGACCGTAGATTACATCTAATATTAGAAAATGTCATATTTATTTATAATATTGTAATAGTGGCCAATCCTAACCGATTGTGCCAATTGTAATAGTGGCCAATGTATGTGGCTGTACAAAAGCCACTTTGGCAGTGACACGCGAAAAACTGGGCACAACGGCCTTAATTCGCGCGGAGCCTAACTAATATTAGAGGGAACACTCCCAATAATAGTTCTAACGTTTTAACGAACAATCTCGAAGATGACAGACGAAAGGATATTGGATATTAACAACAAGGGAAAATGTACTTTAACTTCAACCAACCTTAACAGCTGTAGATGATGGCAGGTTGCTCAGGAGTCATCAGCTGCTGGTGGGTCTCGAAGTCATCTGAGTGTCAACGAATGACAAACACACACACAACACTAAGGTAGTTTGGATAGGTACACTTTCCTCAAGAAACACAACCACTCTTCTATTACGTTTAACACTATTTATTATAAATATATGATATATATAGTTTACACAACACAGGACAAACAAATACAGAATTTGAGCACTTGCTCGTAATTAAATTATAGCAATATAATTGAATTACTCTTGAACTAAAAACAGTAGTTCAAACAAACTATAAACCAAAATAGTTTGAGACGATGAGTTGAACTTAAACACTAAAGCATTTCTAGCTTTCCCGAGTGATTATCAATCTACTGACCAGGTTCTTCCAAAGAGCTGGAGTCAACTGCCTAAGCTCGGAGCAACCAGAAGGGTGCTGAGAAACTTACGGGGAGATGTATTAGGTATCTTTATCAAGAACTACGCGTCAATTCCTTCTAGAAGGAATAGAATTTGCATCATCTTGTCGGCAGAACAAAGATCTACCGCAGACGCTGAATAAGCAAAAGTCAATCTATATTGTTTATAGCTGAGGAAATTATCAATTAAATAACAATTAATTCCAAGTAATTGAAGCTACAAATATGTTCATTCTAAATCAACAATAATAATTTAGTCTACAACTCATCAGCTAAAAACAATTATGAATGTGCATGATGAAAGGCATCAACCGCGATACCGCATTGTTACAATATAATGAACAAGAACAGAAAAATAATCGGCATTGCGTCTGTCACAAAGTATTGATCCAGTGACGTATCCGGAGTGCAGAACCCCGCAGATTCATGCTGATAAATGCCGGACACCGGTAGCTTCGATGGCCGATCAGGTGAGCACAATTTTTGCGGTGAATTTTTTTTCTATGCCAAATTAAAAAATGTTTTAATAAAGATTTTCATTTTATTATGTCCTGCAGATTTTAATTAAAGTATTTTTTGATTGGTGCTTTTATATTCGAAATAAATGTGCATTTGTATGATGCATTAATTAGTAAATATTTCTTTATTTAAGGGTTGAATCGAAAAAAGTTTCAAATAAAATATCCTTATATTAATATTTTATACAAGATTTGTTTGAACCTTTTTCCTGTACAACCCCTAATGTCGCAGATAAAAACAACCCCCTTTAAAGTGAAATAATTTTTGTACTAATTGAAAATTGGGGGCCGTCCGTGGGCGCCGCACTCAGTATTTAGCCCTAGAAGCTGCATGCAAAATTTCAGCGAAATCGAATATATCGTCATTAATTAGGCTTTTCAAAGCCACTCTTTTTTCAACTAATTTTTAAACTATTTCCGATCGTGCTGAAATTTTGCATGCAGCTTCTAGGTTAATATAATACTGAGTGCGGCACCCGCGGACGACCCCCGTTTTTTAATTAGTACAAACGTTATTTCACTTTAAGGGTGGTTGTTTGTATCTCCGAAGTTAGAGGTTGTACAGGAAAAAGGTTCAAACAAAAGATGTAGAGAATGAAAAAGTAGGCAACTTTTATTTGACACATTTTATTAAATAACGTCTAGATTTTGAAATAAAGTTTAAACACTCTTTGCCTCGTCTGACACCCTGTTACAGTGTTGTATGCGATATTACATCTTACGTTACATGTGCTTAAGGTTCACTGTCGTATCAAACTAGATTCTAAAACAAGTTCTTTGTGTGTTTATTTAGGAAGCTTCTAAATTAATTCGGACAGCTTTCCTGCAGCATCTCTGCGCTTGGAATCTTCTTCTGTGTCTTCTTCACACCTAGAGATGTCTCCTGATGTTTTATCTTCAAGTTCAACAATGAAATTTACTAGTTTAAGTTCGTTAGTTTGTATAATACCACAGTCACTTTTATTTTGTTAAAATCCAAAAACTATTGACTCTGTTGCTTCAATTGTTCCAAATATGGACTCTAGATGACATTTAGCATTAGATTAAATCAGATTTATTTATATTTTATTGATATTTATTAGTTTTATAACATATTCAAAATGGACGACATGCTGTCAGTTTGGAATATTTTATTTTGTTGTAATCTTAGAAACTATTGACTCTATTGTTTCAATTGTTACAAATATCGACTCTAGATAGTATTTAGCATTAGATTAAGTTATATTTAATTATATTTTATTGATATTTATTAGTTTTATAACATATTTAAAAATGGACGACAAGCTGTTAGTTTGGAATATTTTATTTTGTTGAAATCTCGAAAACTATTGACTTTATTGTCTCAATTGTTGTAAATATGAACTCGAGAGGATATTTAGCATTAGATTAAGATATTTTTATTTATATTTTATTGTTATTTAATGGTTTTATAACATATTCAAAATGGACGAAAAGCTTTTAGTTTGGAATATTTTATTTTGTTGAAATCTCGACAACTATTTACTTTATTGTTTCAATTGTTGTAAATATGAACTCTAGAATATATTTAGCATTAGACTAAGATATAATTATTTATATTTTATTGATATTTATTGATTTTATAACATATTTAAAAA
Source organism: Pterostichus niger (assembly GCA_947425015.1). Lineage (NCBI taxonomy): Eukaryota > Metazoa > Arthropoda > Insecta > Coleoptera > Carabidae > Pterostichus > Pterostichus niger. The sequence goes on from OX380352.1 coordinate 7,634,536, forward strand.
TGGACGACACGCAATATTTTATTTTGTTGATATTTTAAAAACTATTGACTCTATTGTTTCAATTGTTACAAATTCTGACTTTAGAGGACATTTAGCATTAGAATAAGTTTAATTTATTTATATTTGATTGATGTTTATTAGTTTTATAACATATTTAAAAATGGCAGACATAATGTCAGATTGTAATATGTTATTTTGTTAAAATTTCAAAAACTATTGATTCTATTGTTTCAATTGTTATAAATTCGGAGTTTAGAAGCTTTTTAGTATTAGAATAAGTAATATTTATTTAATTTTTATTGATATTTATTGGTTTTATAACATATTTAAAAATGATGTTTCAATATATACAACTTTATTTAATATAAATATTATTATAACTTGTATTCGATTTGAAGATACAAATAAATAAGATTAAAATTAAATCCTTTTATTTTTAATGTCCTTTAAAATAAATAATTATGAAATATAAGTACTAATTACATCTGAAATTAAAAGTGAAATTTGAAGTCCTCAATTGAAATCGCTTGAAAAATTGTTGATTTTGTATCAGGAGCGCATCTCTGTAAGGAGGTTAAATCTGAAATTTTTAATTTTGGTTGCAGACGATTGGCAACCCTGAAAATAATATCAATAAATGGGCAGGGCGATGAATTTTTGAAGGGTGTCTCCGAAACTCATTAAATTTCAGTGTTGCCAACTGTATTGAAACTAAAATCTAAAATTGCTGAGTTAGCCTCCTTGCAAATATGTTCTCCTGATACAAAATCAACAATTCTAAAACTTACATCGTGACGTCACTTCTTCGAAATCGTCTTGAATTTGATTTAAGCTGGAAATTAGGGATGAAAAAGGGTAAATATAAAAGAAAATAAACTTTGTGTCACAAATTTATTCAAACAAATGTTTTATTACAAAAAAATATATATTTAATACAAAATACACTACAAATAGATATATGTACAGTTGTAAATTGCTAATTATTTATTAATGAGCATTAATTATTAACAAATATGACATATACTTATGCTAAATTTTACGTAGAGTTCATATTTGTAACAATTGAGGCAAAATAATCAATAGTTTTTAAAATATGAACAAATTAAAATATTCCAAGCTTACAACTTGTCGTCCATTTTTAAATATGTTATAAAACTAATAAATATCAATAAAATATAAATAAAAACAACTTAATCTAATGCTAAATATCCTCTACAGTTCATATTTGCAATAATTGAGACAATAAAGTCAATAGTTTTTAAAATTTCAACAAAATAAAATATTCCAAACTGACAGCTTGTCGTCCATTTTTAAATATGTTATAAAACTAATAAATATCAATAAAATATAAATAAATATAACTTAATCTAATGCTAAATACTATCTAGAGTCGATATTTGTAACAATTGAAACAATAGAGTCAATAGTTTCTAAGATTACAACAAAATAAAATATTCCCAACTGACAGCATATTCGCCGAGTATTTGTAGCTCAAGTGGTAGAGCAGTCACCTAGCGAGTGAAAGGTTCTGGGTTCAAATCCCGGCGAATGCTCATGATTTTTCAAAAAAATTCTAACATAAAATATTCCATTTGACATCATATTCTCCATTTTTAGATATGTTATAAAACCAATAAATATCAATAAAATATTAATAAATCAGATTCAATCTAATGCTAAATGTCCTGTAGAATCCATATTTGTAACAATTTAAGCAATAAAGTCAATAGTTTTTGAGATTTCACAAAATAAAATATTCCAATCTGACAGCTTGTCGTCCATTTTTAAATATGTTATAAAACTAATATATATCAATAAAATATAAATAAAAATAACTTAATCTAATGCTACATATTTTCTAAAGTTCATATTTGCAACAAATGAAACAATACAGTATATAGTTTTCGACATTTCAACAAAATAAAATATTCCAATTTTGACATATCCTCCATTTTTAAATATGTTATAAAACCAATAAACATCAATAAAATGTTAATAAATCTGATCCAATCTAATGCTAAATGTCCTCTAGAATCCATACTTGTAACAATTGAAGCAATAGAGTCAATAGTTTATGAAATATTAACAAAATAAAATATTCCAATATAACAGCATGTCGGCCATTTTTAAATATGTTATAAAACCAATTAATATCTATAAAATATAAATGAATATAATTAAATCTAATGCTAAATATCCTCTCGAGTCCGTATTTGTAATAATTAAAGCAATACAATCAATAGTTAATGAGATATTAACAAAATAAATATATTTACAGAGATGTGCATCTACGTGTAATCTTTAATTGTCGACATCTACACGTAGACAATACGTCGACAATTCTAGCGACGTAGAAAATGTAAACAATGTAGATAATGCATCTGACAGTTGTAAAATTCAACATAACCTAAATTTATTCCTTTGTAACTATTACATGTATTCGTATTCGTAAGCTCGGGTCATTATCGGTCTTTATATAATAAAACTAATAAAGTAAGTGCTCGTATATTACTAGACGAATGTCTGTCTTGGGTCTTGGGCGAACTGTCATATTTTTTAAATCGATCAACGCGCCATCTCACCAGACGGAGTTTTCTTTGGCGCTATTTTTAACAGTAACCAGTTGACAAATTTTGAACGTTTTGCCCTGCACAACTAATTTTTTTTCATGTAATCCCTAGAATAAAAATAAAAATCTCTACCAACATTTAAAATTCCCTAGTTCTAGGGATAAAATTTTAATATGATTTAAGTGAACACAGGTGTTTTCATTGTCTACATAGTCTACATTGTATACATGAAAAATGATGACGTAGACTACATGATTGTTTACACGTAGAGAATTGCGTAGATTACTTGCAGTAGACTACACGCACATCCCTGTATATTTATGACTTCCAAAAACTATCTAAACTTAAACTAGTAAATTTCATTGTTGAACTTGAAGATAAAACATCAGGAGACATCTCCAGGTGTGAAGAAGACACAGAAGAAGATTCCAAGCGCAGAGATGCTGCAGGAAAGCTGTCCGAGTTGATTTAGAAGCTTCCTAAATAAACACACAAAGAACTTGTGTTAAAACATAATTAGATACGAAAATGAAAATTTTCTAATATTAGATGTAATCTAAGACCCAAATATTTAACATTTGATTCCATAGTTTTAATAATTTTCGAGATAACAACAAATTAAAATATTCCAGTATGACAGCATGGCGTGCAATTTTACAAATGTCATTATACTATTAAATATGTACAAAGTATGAATGAATCTAACATTTCCTAATACTAAACATGCTGCAGGGTCCATATTTGCAACATTTGAAACAGCAGCATAAATAGCTTTTAACTTATAGCCAAATAAAACATTCCAATTTGACAGCTTGGCGTATCTTTTTAAATATGTCATTAAACCAATTATTCTATACAAAATATAAATAAATCTAACATAACATGCTGCTAAATGTGCTGCAAGATTAATATTTAGCATATTTACAGCTCGTCCTGCTCTCATATCTGCAGGAGACTTCAACAATCAGTCAGCAAACATTATTTTAAATATGTCATCTAATGAGATTTGTTTCTGTTGTCCTGGTAACTAGTTTCGTTTTCTAGAATCAGCAAATATTTCCGAATGTGGAGGACACGACATACTCATGCTTGTACATCTAAAAACTAAACAGAAATCAGTGAGAGAAATGTTCAAATGCAGTAAGAGCTGTAAAATATATAAATACTTACAGAAACCTTAAAAATATAACATTTTAAATATTTTCTCCAGTTTTTAGGCACCCTTAGTGTCCCTTGAAATATCCTGAAAAGCAATTTCACCCTCAAAATTATAAAAACAGATCAAAAATACTCCCAACATCACACATCTGTCAATGACATTTCTTTAATTTAATTAGTTTATAATAGTTAATTGTTTATACCAAGAGATGTCTCTGAGGGCATGCAGCAAATACGATACATAAATTATTTTGTAAAATAAATATTTAATACATATTTTTAGTTTAAAAATAATTTATTTTACATGAAAAATATCAATTGGGACCTTAAGAGTTTTGTTTGTCGCATTTTACAAATAATTATTAAAATGAAGTCCGCCATTGACGCCATTACAAAAACTAATTATCTGGTGTGGCTATGAAATGCTGGGAGGCGGAACAACTGTCAACAGTGTAGCCAATCTGCTGAAACTAAAACAAGACCAAGGTACCTTCTCATCAACGTGTTCTCCTGATACTCCGGATACAATTTTTAGCGTCGAATGAAGATTATTTTAGCCGTTTCTTGTATGCGAAAGATACAAAATGATATAAAATTAGTAGAAACAGGGATTGCTGCATAACAAATTTGTTAAAATAAATAATATTGTTGCAAAATAAATATTATTTTAACAAAATAATAATTAAAACAAACAAAAATACATATTTATCGCGAAAATACACAGCCAACGATATACATATATCAAATTCATGCCGTTGAAACTTATTTTACGCCGAATCAAAAAATGTTTAAAACAAAAGAAGTTTCATTTTATTATTACCTGTACATTTTAAGTACAATAAGTTTTGATTAAGGCCCTTATATCCAAAATAATAATGTATTTATATAAAATATAAAGTAGTAAATATTTCTTTAACTAAGGGATGAATAAAAAAAGTTTCAAATAAAACTTCTTAGTTTTTCGATCCTCTGTCATATTTATTTGAAGTATTTTTTATTTAATCCCCCAGTTCCGAAATATCCACCTTTATATATAGGTTCTCTAGTTTGCTAAGAGATGGCGTCAGCAGTCCCGTTCGAAATTACCTTAAATATATTTTCTCGATTTTTGGCTATACCGTTAATTTTACATAAAATTTGTAATGAAAGAAAATACTCCTTAATTTACTCCCTACTTAAGTTATTTGAAGCACAAAATAATTATTTTGTCTGGACCCCGCAAATTCATGGGTATAAATGTCGGACACCGGTGAGTTCAATACCGATAAAACAAACACAATTTTTGCGGTGAAACTTATTTTACGTCAAATCAAAAAATGATTCAAATAAAAAAGTTTCATTTTATTATTTCCTGGACATTTTAATTAAACTATTTTTTTATTAAGTCCCTTATATTCAAAATAATCATGCATTTATATGAAATATAAAGTTGCAAATATTTCTTTAACTAAGGGATAATTCGAAAAAAGTTTCAAATAAAACAGCTTAGTTTCTTGATTATCTATAACATTTATTTAAAGTATTTTTCGATTTACTCCCCCAGTTCCGAGATATTCACCCACGTATATAGTTCCCAAGTTTGCTAAGATATGGCGCCAACAGTCTCGTTTAAAATTATTTTAAACATATTTTTCCGATTTATGGCTATACCGTTAACTTTATAGTAAACTTGTAATAAAATAAAATACTCCTTAATTTATTCTCTACTTAAGTTATTTGAAGCATTTTTTGATTAGACGCAATTTTTCTTTTAATTTATGCTATTGCATTTTTATAAAAGATAATAAAGGGTTTAAAAGACTGAAGAAAATTGCAAATCTTAGAAATGTTTCAAAAATAAAATAAAATTTGACTCCCCTATGCGTCTCTCTCATTAACATCTTTAAGGGGCCATCATTTTTGACGGCTGGTAACCGCACTTCACGCGCTTAAATATATCACTTACCAAGATCTGCTACGGCCGGGTGCCACATCTAGTAAAGGTAAAAATGCGAGATTATATACCCTACTAATTAATGGGGTAGGTAGCTCAGTCGTGGATCTTGAGAACTCTGGTTCGATCCCCACAGCCAACAAACAATTTACACCAAATTAAATCTACCCCTGGGCTCCCCCTTTACTAATATCTTTGGGGGCCGTGATTTGACGGCTGGTAACACGCATAAGTAGGTATATCACTTACCGAGATCTGCTTAGGCATAGTGCCACATCCAGTAATGGGTAAAAGGCGTGATGATATATTTATTTATTTTATTTATTTTTTTTTTAATTTATATATCGGACCAACTACTAAGGTCATATGCCGATATGTCCTTTGTATGGCCGCCACACGGGCGGGACCCGAACCCACGACCTTATGGTCGTCAGTCAGGTCCTTAACCCGCGCGGCCACCACGCGGAACAATTTTTATTTATTAAATCTACCCCTGTGACTTCCCTCCACTAACATCTTTGGGTGCCGTGATTTGACGGCTGGCAACAGGCATAAATATATCACTTACCGAGATCTGCTTAAGCAGAGTGCCACACCTAGTAATGAGTAAAAGGCGTGATGATATATTTACTTATTTTATTTATTAAATCTACCCCTGTGACTCCCTTTCTACTAACATCTTCGGGTGCCGTGATTTGACGGCTGGCAACGCGCATAAGTATATCACTTACCGAGATCTGCTTACGGCAGAGTGCCACACCTAGTAATGAAAGAAAAGGCGTGATAATATATTTACTTATTTTATTTATTAAATCTACCCCTGTGACTCCCTTTCTACTAACATCTTCAGGTGCCGTGATTTGACGGCTGGTAACGCGCATAAATATATCACTTACCGAGATCTGCTTACGGCAGAGTGCCACACCTAGTAATGAAAGAAAAGGCGTGATGATATATTTACTTATTTTATTTATTAAATCTACCCCTGTGGCTCCCTTTCTACTAACATCTTCGGGTGCCGTGATTTGACGGCTGGCAACGCGCATAAATATATCACTTACCGAGATCTGCTTACGGCAGAGTGCCACACCTAGTAATGAAAGAAAAGGCGTGATGATATATTTACTTATTTTATTTATTAAATCTACCCCTGTGGCCAGGCCCGACGAGAGGGGAGGGTAGGTGGGGTAAAATACCCAGGGCCCCTGGAATTCAAAGGGCCCGGATGTGATGCTATTTTATGAATTGTTTTTAATTTTCTACTATTTCACCAATTTTTTATATTCTTTACTAAAACATGTATAACGAAACGTCTGATACACGTTTCCAACAATTTATTACATTGCATAAAGTACAAAATGACGAAATGCTTGATCAAGGGCCCCAGTTGCAAATTTTAAATAAATTTATACACTATTCAAAAGTACATTATTACATTGTTGCATTTTTGTTTGTTATATTACTACATTGTATACATTACACATAGGTAAAGGCTCTATACATTTGTGCGTAGTGCTGTTTTGGTATCCCCTGCATTTATCGAATATGCAACTAGATATTAGATAGTCATACAGTGAGTATACAATACACATCGCTGCACCAATTAACTCAATTTTGTATTTAATTTTATTTATATTGTTATAACTTTATTTAGATATTAATAATTCTTATTGTTGTCATACATATATTTATAAATATATTTTTTTATGTATCTTATATTTAATTAATAAATATTCAAAGTTAAAGGAGGCCCGAATTTTTTTTTTCCCGGGGCCCGCTTTTTCTCTCTGCGCCCCTGCCTGTGGCTCCCTTTCTACTAACATCTTCGGGTGCCGTGATTTGACGGCTGGCAACGCGCATAAATATATCACTTACCGAGATCTGCTTAAGCAGAGTGCCACACCTAGTAATGAAAGAAAAGGCGTGATGATATATTTACTTATTTTATTTATTAAATCTACCCCTGTGGCTCCCTTTCTACTAACATCTTCGGGTGCCGTGATTTGACGGCTGGCAACGCGTATAAGTATATCACTTACCGAGATCTGCTTACGGCAGAATGCCACACCCAGTAATTAGTAAAAGACGTGATGATATATTTATTTATTTTATTTATTTATTCTACTCCTGTGGCTTCCCTCCACTTTTTCACAAGTATTTTATTTTAATTAGTAAAGGTGAAAAAATAAATATATTATATTATAATGGGGTAGGTGGCTCAGTGGTGGATCTTGAGAACCCTGGTTCGATCTCCACAGCCGACAAACAATTTTCACCAATTTAAAATCTACCCATGTGTCTCCCTCTCCACTAACATCTTTGGGTGCCGTGATTTGACGGCTGGTAACGCGCATAAATATATCACTTACCAAGACCTGCTTACGGCAGAGTGCCACACCCAGTAATAGGTAAAAGGCGTGATGATATATTTATTTATTTTATTTATATATAATTACGTATAATACTGAATTAACAAATCACAATTTAATATACGCGTATTACATTTGGAAATACCGACAAATTTCTATTTATTTTATGTATTAATAAAAATTGCATAATAAGTTATAAAATTATGTGTAATAATATTTTATATTAAGTATATTATATATTAAATATGAATTTACGGAGATATGTTGTAATTTCGACGTATTTTTATTCTTTCCAAATTAAAATTCTATGAAACATAACAAGATAGCAGTACCCCCAAATTCTTAAACATACGTAATAAAAGTTTACGTAACCGTTTCAATTAAAAGCTATAATGGTTTCTTATAATTCTGTTTAGTATCTCAAAATTGTTGATTATAAACTTCGTTTATAAAATAAATAAATAAATATATCATCACGCCTTTTACTTATTACTGGATGTGGCACTCTGCCTAAACAGATCTCGGTATGTGATGTATTTCTTCGCGTGAAGTGAGGTTACCTGCCGTCAAATCACGGCATCCAAAGATGTTCGTGGAGGGGTAACCACAGGGGTATATATTTATATTTTATATTTATTTATTTTGTACAGTAACTCATCATTAGTCCACCAATAATTATATTCATTCAATTAGTTCTAGTACTTCAGTTTGAGAGTTTTTCAAATTGTTTTTAAAACTGAAATCTGACTTTAAAAATCCCTCAAATCATTTATAAAAATCTATTTTATTTCAAACAGTCCCTCAAATCAACTATTCTGTTTCTAAAAGGTCCCTCAAATTATTTTCCAGATTATGCTGTTCCTAATAAGTGCTTCAATTCATTTTTAAGACTGTCGTCTACCCAAAAAGTCCCTCAAATCATTTAAAAAACAAACATATTCTCAAAAAGTCCCTCAAATCACTTGTAAGACTATCATCTTCCTGAAAAGTTCCTCAAATCATTTGAAAAACTTCCCAAAAGTCCCTCAAATCATTTTCCAGGCTAGCCTATTTCCAAAAAGTCCCTCAAACCATTTAAAAAACAATAATCCTGCTAAAAAAGTGACTGAAATCACATATAAGACTGTCATCATTTAAATAAGTTCCTCAAATCATTTTTAATGTTTCCATTTTCCTAAAAAGTCACTCAATTCATACTTAAGATTGTCCGCTTCTCAAAAAGTCCCTCAAATCACTTGTACCATTTCAATTAAAAGCTATAATGGTTTCTTATGATTTTGTTTAGTATCTCAAAATTGCTAATTATAAACTTCGTTTATATTTATTTATTTTGTACAGTAACTCATCTTTAGTCCGCCAATAATTATATTCATTCAATTATTTCTAGTACTTTAGTTTTTCAAATAGTTTTTAAGACTGTAATCTGCTTAAAAAGTCCCTCAAATCATTTATAAGATAGTTAAAGTTTTCAAAAAGTCCCTCAAATTATTTTTTAAACTATTATGTTTCCAAAGAGTCCCTCAAATAATTTCAAAATCGAACATCTTCTCAAAAAGTCCCTCAAAACACTTGAGACAAAAGACTGTTATCTTCCTAAAAAGTCCCTCAAATCATTTGGAAAACTTCCCAAATCGTCCCTCAAATCATTTTCCAGACTAGCCTATTTCCAAAAAGTCCCTCAAATTATTTTTAAAAACAATAATCCTGCTAAAAAAGTTCCTCAAATCATTTGTAAGACTGTCATCATTTTAATAAGTCCCTCAAATCATTTTGAAAAACAATAATCCTGCTACTAAAGTTCCTCAAATCACTTGTAAGACTGTCATCATTAAAGGCCGGATATTTAGGCTCTTAAAAACACCCAAATAAGCAGGCATATAGGCCGGTAATTACTCTAAAATAGGCGGGATTTTAGGCAGCCTAAATGTAAATAATTTGTTTAAAAAAAATAAACGAATCCTTTATCTAATATTGGTACTCGTATCTACTGTTCGTTAGAAAAAAAGAATCATTTTAAACAAAAATTAATGCAATTTGAACAATAATAATAAAATAATAATGCAAGGTTCTCATTTTATTAACTATTATACAAATTCAAATTATGTAGTAAACTTTAATTCACAAAATATTACGAGCAATTGCTCTATGAAATTTTCGGAAAGGGACTGTCTTTGGTCTGTCAGAACTTGCTTGTAAGTTCATCACAAAATATGACAGGAGCGTTCTTATATTTAGCCATATCGTCTAAAGTTACCTCAGCTCCATTGATTAATTTCAAAGGCACAATTGAATTGCCACGTAAAATTTTGACTAAAAAACGTTTTTTCTTTCGGTATTTTAAATTCACACACAAAAACTTCATTAAAGTAAGTACTTTAAGTATTATAGGTTAGGTTAAAACACTTTGCCGAGTGCTGAATTAGTCAACGAAGTAGATGATAAACCTTGTCTGCTCAATAAAAGTTAGAATAGGCAACAAAAATAGGCAAAATAGGCTGTATAAGGTAAAATAGGCACAATAACCAAAATATAGAAAAAATAGGCTCTAAGGCACGATAAAAAAACCTTCCATTACACGTAAACATGTTACCTATGTATAGAAAAACGAAATTGCCTGAAGTATATTAAAATTTGAATCTAGGCAATTGCCTAAAAATCTGGGCTTTAGTCATCATTTTAATAAGTCCCTCAAATCATTTTTAATAGTGCAATGTTTCCAAAAAAGTCCCTCAAATCAGTTTTCAGATTACCTTGAGCCCAATAAGTCCCTCAAATCATTTTTAATATTGCTATGTTCCTAAAAAGTTCCTCAAATCATTTTAAAGATTGTGCTCTGCCAAAAATGTTCCTCAAATAAAATAAAGACTGTCATTTTCCTAAAAAGTCCCTTACATCATTTGAAAAACTGTCATTTTTCTAAAAGTCCCCCAAATCATTTTCAATATTGTTATCTTCCCAAAAAGTCCCCCAAATACATTATTCAAATTGTCATCTTCCCAAAAAGTTTCCCAAATTCATTATTGAAATTTTCGTCTTTTCAAAAAGTCCCTCAAAGTATTTTTAAAATTGTCCTCATCTCAAAAACTCCCTCATATCACTTGTAAGACTGTCCTCATTCTAATAAGTCCCTCAAATCATTTTTAATATTGTCAAGTTTTCAAAAAAGTCCCTCAAATCATTTTTCAGATTATGTTGTGGCCAATAAGTCCCTCAAATCATATTAAATATTTGACATCTTCCTAAAAAGTCCCTCAAATCATTATCAACACTATCCTGATTCCAAAAAGCCCTCAAATTACTTGTAAGACTGTCGTCATTCTAATAAGACCCTTAAATCATTATTAATATTGCCATATTCCCAAAAAGTCCCTCAAATCATTTTCCCGATTATCCTGATTCCAAAAAATCCCTCAACCCATTTTTAACACTGTCCTCTTCCTAAATAGTCCCTCAAATCATTTTCAAGATCAGCCTGTTCCCAAATAATTCCTCAATTCATCTTTATGACTGTATTTTTCCTAAAAACTCCCTCAAATCATTTCAAAAATAAACATCCTTCCAAAAAGTCCCTCAAATCATTTTCCAGACCAGCCTGATTCCAAAAAATACCTCAACCCATTTTTAAGATTGTCCTCTTCCTAAATAATCCCTCAAATCATTTTTCAGATCAACCTGTTCCCAAATAATTCCTCAATTCATCTTTATGACTGTATTTTTCCTAAAAACTCCCTCAAATCATTTCAAAAATAAACATCCTTCCAAAAAGTCCCTCAAATCATTTTCCCGAGTATCCTGTTTCCAAAAAGTCCCTCAAATCATTTTTAATATTGTCATCTTCCTAAATAATCCCTCAAATCATTTTTCAGATCAACCTGTTCCCAAATAATTCCTCAATTCATTTTTAAGACTGTATTTTTCCTAAAAACTCCCTCAAATCATTTCAAAAACAAACATCCTTCCAAAAAATCCTTCAAATCACTTGACACATTGTCATCTTCCTAAATAACCCCTCAAATCATTTTTCAACCTTCCATATTCCAAAGTAATCCCTCAAATTTATTTCCAATGTCATTTAAACACAAGTTCTCAATTTATCTTTGCGCAAACCATTTAAATTATTTATTTATTTTTTTAATTTATGTATGTTACGCTGTACAACAGGAATTTAATCCCAATTACAGTACATGATATACCTTTGTAACTTGTAGAGGCTATTATATACGTACGTATATAATTTTATATTTTACAAGACAAAAATCACAATGTTTCTGAGTAAACATATGTATAAAACAAGTGATAGCTTAATGGATAATAGTTGTTTAACAATTATAAAGACGTTAGAAACAGATATACACGTCGGGATTAAAATATTCAATGCTAAGTTGTTTCATGAAAGAAAGAATAAACATCCAAAAAGTCCTTAGAAGTTAGATAAGTGAAACATCGTAAATAGTTATTTTTGTTTCTAGATTGCGAAATGTTACTTTTGCATTCTGCAAAAGCATTTCGCAATCGAGTATCAAACAACGTTTTTTCGAAAACTATGTCCTAAAATTAGTAATAATGTAATGAGAAAATGTTGACGTTTAGGATGAATTAATGTGACATCTAATGTCTCCATGACAACAATGTATGTAATATAATTGCTATCAAATCTGGTATTCTCTGACCAGCAATTGACAGCTGGTTGGCAATAGAAACCAAACAAACGTTCTAATTGTTTTCTGCGATTTATTGGGATTCGCATTGCATTTCTCAAGAAACTATTCCAGTACACCAGTTAGCTTCCTCAAGCGGGATAAATATCAATATGCGCTCAATTGGAACATTAAATATAAGTTAAAGAATAGAAGTGTTGTTTCTAAGCAAAAAAATAAACTGACAAATTTTATTAAATTGTGAGCCTTTCTTCTATCAAAATTTTTTTGCATCCTGCATGCAAAAGTCTTTTGCGTTCTGTAGAAAAAAAAACACTCATTTCGCGTGTTGATAGTTGTCATGTAAATTTTAACTTTATATGACAGTTTTCGAAAAAAATAATTTTTTTCTACAACTGTAAAAAAATTTTCATTTCTTTCCACTAATATCAATATGCGAAGTGCGTGATTTTTTCATCATTACCATGACAACTCGTATTTAGCGCATTATTTTGCACCCTAGTGCGCAAAATCAGTATTTCGCGCACGCTCCCAAATTATTTGTTGTCAGGTTTCATTAGTTACAACACATCAATAGTATCAAATTCATATTATTGTTGATTGTTTTCCTTCAATTTACTTAAATACATCAATAATTATTGTATTATTCTTTATTTACAGTTGTAGAAAAAATGTTGTTTGTATTTCGTGGCCAAAATTCTTGTTTTTTTCGCGTTCAAATGACTTTTATTGTAACATTCTCACGCGCAACAAAAAACACTCATTTTGCGCACTTCATACAAAAATAACTATTTGGAACAATTATTGTACTTAAAATGTATTCCAGGAATTTTTTATGTAAGCTAGTTTTCTTAAAATTATTTCGAACATATTCTAAAAAGCTGAAGGTTTGAAAAATGATTTGAGGGAGTTTTTGTAAAGATAATCGAGTTTGAAATTATTTGAAGGACCTTTTGGAACGATAACTGATAAAAATGAATTAATTAACTTATTTTAAAAATGATTTTTTACTTCCTTGTACGAAGTAAAGGAAGTATTGTAATCGCGAAAAATTTCGGTTTTGAGATTTCAGCGGAAATATGCATTTTGAGCATCCCTGAATCCATTTTGACTAATTTCATCGTGACGTCTGTACGTACGTATGTATCTCGCATAACTCAAAAACGGTAAGCCGTAGACAGTTAAAATTTGGTATTTAGGACTGTTATAACATCTAGTTGTGCACCTCCCTTTTTGGTCAGTATATAACTTCCGGAAGTGCTACTTTACTTGAATAATAGATTTTCATGAAAAACTATATTCAAATATAATCCAAAACTTTTCAAATTTGGTATATAAGACTACTATATCAATGCAAATAACATAATAAATTTTGGTTAAAATGGACTAACCGGTAGTGATACATTACATGAAGCTGCTAACAGTTTTTCTTGAAAAAAATGGAATTGTTCTGATATTAGAAATAAATACTGCAAATAAATGTTTTAGAAAATTAAATTCTGCGTCTAGCACATGAAGAATTATTTAATTAACCTTTTGTATATGCGAGATATGTAAATTTAAAAATTATATATATATATATGTAATTAAGTTTTGTTAGAACAAAAAATAAGAAAAAATATAAAAATTTAATATCAGATATGTGCAATTAAAAAAATATCTATAGTTTAATACGCGTACAAGGAAGTCATGTGGTGTCCACATCAGATTTTTAAAGTATGAATGAAGCATAGTTATATATTGATTCTTATTCAACACATATGTTTAATCAATTCTTTCTCACATACATTTTTAATAACTTTTACACGATTCTACTAAGTAGAGTTCAAGCTATGCTGTAGTTAAAATATCCTTGTACACGTATTAAACTATAGATATTTTTTTAATTGCACATATTTGACATTAAATCTTTTATTTTTTGTTCTAATCCATAGCAAACTTAATTAAAAAAAAATCAAAAAATATATAATATTTAAATTTAGATATCTCGTTTATGCAAAAAGCTAATTTAAAAATTCTTAATGTGCTAGACGCAGAATTTAATTCTCTAAAACTTTTATTTGCAGCATTCATTTCTAAAATTAAAATAATACCATTTTTTTCAAGGAAAACTGTTAGCAGCTTCATGTAATGTGTCACTTCCGGTTAGTATATTTTAACCAAAATCTATTATGTTATTTCCATTGATATAGTAGTCTTATATACCAAATTTGGAAAGTTTTAAATTATATTTGAATATAGTTTTTCATGAAAATCTATTATAAGCTTCAAGTAAAGTACCACTTCCGGTAGTTGTATAATGACCAAAAAGGGAGGTGCACAACTAGATTTTATAACAGTCCTAAATATAAAGTTTCAATTTTCTACGGCTTACCGTTTTTGAGTTATGCGAGATACGTACGTACAGACGGCATGACGAAATTAGTCAAAATGGATTCAAGGAGGGCCAAAACACCTATTTCCACTGAAATCTGAGAACCGAAAATTTTCGCGATTACAATACTTCCTTTACTTCGTACAAGGAAGTGAAAATCAAATCATTTTCCAGGTTAGCCTGTTTACAAAAAGTCCCTCAATTCATTTTTAAGCTTGTCCTCTTCTCAAAAACTCCCTCAAATCACTTATAAGACTGTCATCATTTTAATAAGTCCCTCAAATCATTTTAATATTGTCATGTTCCCAAAAAAGTCCCTCAAATCATGTTCCAGATTATGCTATTTCCAAAAAGTACCTCAATTCATTTTTAAGATTGTCGTCTACCAAAAAAGTCTCTCAAATCTTAAAAAAAAAACGATTATCTTCTTATAAAGTCCCTCAAATCATTTGCAAGACAATCATCTTCCTAAAAAGTCCCTCAAATAATTTTAAAAACTTCCCAAAAGTCCCTCAAATCATTTAAAAAACAAACATCTTCTCAAAAAGTCCCTCAAAACATTTGCAAGACTCTCCTGTTTATAAAAAGTCCCTCAAATCATTTTTAATATTGCCATGTTTCCAAAAAAACTTCCTCAACTCATTTGCCCGACTTTCCTGTTTCCAAAAAATCCCTCAATTCATATTTAAGATTGTCCTCTTCTCAAAAAGATCCCTCAAATCATTTGTAAGTTTGTCATTATTCTAATAAGTCCCACAAATCATTTTTTGTATTGAAATGTTTCCCAAAAAGTCCCTCAATTCATTTTTAAGATTGTCGTCTACCCAAAAAGTCCCTCAAATCATTTAAAAAACAAACATCTTCTCAAAAAGTCCCTCAAAACATTTGCAAGACTCTCCTGTTTATAAAAAGTCCCTCAATTCATTTTTAATATTGTCGTCCTCTCAAAAAAGTCCCTCAAATCACTTCTAAGACTGTCATCATTCTAATAAGTCCCTCAAATCATTTTTAATATTATCATGTTCCCAAAAAGGTCCCTCAAATCATTTTTAAGATTGTCCTCTTCTCAAAACATCCCTCAAATCACTTATAAGACTGTAATCATTCTTATAAGTCCCTCAAATCATTTTTAATATTGTCATGTTTCCAAAAAGTCCCTCAATTCATTTTTAAGATTGTCCTCTTCTCAAACCCTCCCTCAAATCACTTATAAGACTGTAATCATTCTAATAAATTTCACAGGTTCATTAAGTAATCTACAAGCTATACTGTAGTAAAAAATAACTCATTTATCTTTATTACTTTTTGAGATACAGTTACTCAAATTTTCAGCACAAATTTTTCTTAATTTTTATAAAACTTGTCTTATAAAATATTTCATAAGTGCCAGTAAAATGTCAACAATACCAATTAAGTAAGTGATAATACTACACTTTAAGTAACATTTCCCCTTCCACTCTCCCGTGAATTTTACTGCGCATGGCCATCGGAATTCCTGGCGTTCAAATATTTTTCATCGCACACGAAAATTTCATCGTTGGTTAGTATGCTTTCTTTTCCTCTGAAGTTAGTTGACTTAAAACAGTTTTAAAGTTGAATTAAGACAATCATTAACTTGGTTTAAGTCATGCGGTTAATTTAGTGGCAGACTTATTAGTTAAAATAGTGAAATATTGGTTTTCTTATTTGGATTTATTTTATTTTCAATTTAAATCTTTTTGGTAAGTAATTTATAATTATTTATGTTGACTATAAATAGTTTAAGCTTTAATTAGGAAATATAATTAATTAATTTAGAAGTTCTCAAACTTTTTTATTTCTGCTGAACAACGAATTCTTGTTTTTGTTTTGCGGTGCAATTAATCTCTTACCAGTGAAGCAAGAGCACTACAATTGTGCTACAAGTACTCTCTTGTAAAAAGGCAGTACTACCAACGTGCAAAAACCAAAAAATTAATTTGCAAAAATTGTGAAAAATTTAATTTATTATTTTTGATTTTACTTTGAGATAGATTTCTTGCCTGTAAAGCGATTGCAGTTGCATTGTGCAACAACTGTACTCTCTTCTGGAGAGGTAGTACTACCATTGTGCTACCATCTCAAATTTAACCCACCAAATTTTAATATGCAAAATAAAGTTACAAATTAATTTCATTTTCTGTTGCCCGTGAATTGATAGCGCTACCATTGTGCAACAACTGCTCTATCTTGTGAAGGAATAGAGCAACCAATGTGCCACAACCTTAAATGTAATTACCAAATTCCGTTCGACAAAGTTTTACTTTCAATAATCAAATTAGAATTATTATTTTTCTCTTGCCCGTGAAGCGACAGCGCTACCATTGTACAAAAACTGCTCTATCTTGTCAAGGAACAGTGTAACTAATGTGCCACAACTTTAATATGAATTCCCAAAAATTATCCGAAAAACAGACAAAGTATTATTAGCAAAAATATAATTAAAATTATTATTTTTCTCTTGCCCGTGAAGCGAAAGCGCTACCATTGTGCAACAACTGCTCTATCTTGTTAAAAAACAGTGTAACTAATGTGCCACAACTTTAAATTGAATTCCCAAAAATTATCCGAAAAACAGACAAAGTATTATTAGCAAAAATATAATTAAAATTATTATTTTTCTCTTGCCCGTGAAGCGAAAGCGCTACCATTGTGCAACAACTGCTCTATCTTGTGAAGGAACAGTGCAACTAATGTGCTACAACCTTAAATTGAATTACCAAAAATTATCCGAAAAACAGACAAAGTTTTACTATCAAAAAACAAATTAGAATTATTATTTTTCTCTTGCCCTTGAAGCAACAGCGCTACCATTGTGAAACAACTGCTCTATCTTGTGAAGAAGCAGTGCAACCAATGTACCACAACTTTAAATTGAATTCCCAAAATTTATCCTAAAAACAAAGTTTTAATGGTAAAAATAAAATTATAATTATTATTTTCTCTTGCCCGTGAAGCGACAGCGCTACCATTGTACAAAAACTGCTCTATCTTGTCAAGGAACAGTGTAACTAATGTGCCACAACTTTAATATGAATTCCCAAAAATTATCCGAAAAACAGACAAAGTATTATTAGCAAAAATATAATTAAAATTATTATTTTTCTCTTGCCCGTGAAGCGAAAGCGCTACCATTGTGCAACAACTGCTCTATCTTGTTAAAAAACAGTGTAACTAATGTGCCACAACTTTAAATTGAATTCCCAAAAATTATCCGAAAAACAGACAAAGTATTATTAGCAAAAATATAATTAAAATTATTATTTTTCTCTTGCCCGTGAAGCGAAAGCGCTACCATTGTGCAACAACTGCTCTATCTTGTGAAGGAACAGTGCAACTAATGTGCTACAACCTTAAATTGAATTACCAAAAATTATCCGAAAAACAGACAAAGTTTTACTATCAAAAAACAAATTAGAATTATTATTTTTCTCTTGCCCTTGAAGCAACAGCGCTACCATTGTGAAACAACTGCTCTATCTTGTGAAGAAGCAGTGCAACCAATGTACCACAACTTTAAATTGAATTCCCAAAATTTATCCTAAAAACAAAGTTTTATTGGTAAAAATAAAATTATAATTATTATTTTCTCTTGCCCGTGAAACGACAGCGCTACCATTGTGTAACAACTGCTCTATCTTGTGAAGAAGCAGTGCTACTAATGTGCCACAACTTTAAATTGAATTCCCAAAATTTATCCTAAAAACAAAGTTTTATTGGTAAAAATAAAATTATAATTATTATTTTCTCTTGCCCGTGAAACGACAGCGCTACCATTGTGCAACAACTGCTCTATCTTGTGAAGAAGCAGTGCTACTAATGTGCCACAACCTTAAATTGTATTACCAAAAATTATCCGAAAAACAGACAAAGTTTTACTATCAAAAAACAAATTAAAATTATTATGTTTCTCTTGCCCGTGAATCGACAGCGCTACCATTGTGCAACAACTGCCCTATCTTGTGAAGAAGTAGTGCAACTAATGTGCCACAACTTTAAGTACAATTACAAAAATTATCCGAAATACAGACAAAATTTTACTATCAAAAAACAAATTAGAATTATTATTTTTCTCTTGCCCGTGAAGCGACAACGCTACCACTGTGCAACAACTGCTCTATCTTGTGAAGAAGCAGTGCAACCAATGTGCCACAACCTTAAATTTGATTACCAAAAATTATTCGAAACACAGACAAAGTTTTATTTGCAAAAATCAAATTAGAATTATTATTATTTTTCTCTTGCCCGAGAAACGACAGCGCTATCATTGTGCAACAACTACTCTATCTTGTGAAGAAGCAGTGCTACCAATGTGCCACAACCTTAAATAGAATTACAAAAATTATCCGAAATACAGACAAAATTTTACTATCAAAAAACAAATTAGAATGAGTATTTTTATCTTGCCCGTGAAACGACAGCGCTACCATTGTGCAACAAATACTATATCTTGTGAAGAAGCAGTGCAACCAATGTGCCACAACCTTAAATGTAACTGCCCAAAAACTGTCTAAAAAGCGACCAAATTTTACTTCCTTATTACCTTACGTAATGAAATTACCATATTACCGTTGAATACTCGACGATTGATATCTTTTATTCTTTTTGTTAATTTCACATCACCAAAACTTACGAAATGTTGATGCAGCATTACGAAAGACAGTTTTACTATTTCGTTTACTAAGCATAAGTAGTTTGCTACTTAATAGCGAGGTTAAACTAAATGAAAGATGACAAGAGATGTAGAGAAAATTATTTCAATATTGTTTTGCGTATGGATGTTTTGCGCGAATTTAGAAAAAGTTTTGGGAATTCTGTATTAATACACTTAATATAACAAAAATTGTTGGGTTTATTAAATGAAGTATGGGGAATACACAGGTGTAAATAGAACTGAATTATCTTTTTTAGTTTTTGAGTTATCGGTGTTTGAATTTGTAGAATTAAATTTTATGTCATATAATGTTGAATTTAAACAAAGTTTTGGTACTGCCGTGATAATTAAGATAATTTAGCAAAAAAATTCAGACTTATTACCAAACGTGTGAGGAATTTCCCGGTCAATAGTAATTTTAATTATCTTTTTTAGTTTTGGAGTTATAGCCGTTCAAATTGGCAGTATTTATTATTATATTTTTTGTTGCATTTTTGCTTAAATTTAAACAATGTTTTAGTACTGCTGTATTAATAAAGATAAATTAACAAAAATTTCTATACTTATTAAATATAATATGTGGAATTTATTAGTAAAAAGTAATATGAATTAATTTGTTATATTTGTTTGAATATGCAGTACTAATTTTTATGTTTCATATTCTTGAATATATTTTGTGACAATTTATAAAATGATTAATAACTTTTGTATTAATAAAAATAATTTAACAAAAATAATTTCGTATACTGACAAAAGTGTGAGGAATATAATGGTGTTCAATAAACCTAATTATCTTTTTTAGTTTTTGAATTAGAGTTAATTAAATTTGCAGTATTTATTTTTATATATAATTTATTGTAGTTTTACGCAAATTTAGATAAAGTTTAGTAACTTTGCTATTAATTAAGATAAATTAACAAGAGTTACTACAATTAC
Source organism: Pterostichus niger (assembly GCA_947425015.1). Classification (NCBI taxonomy): domain Eukaryota; kingdom Metazoa; phylum Arthropoda; class Insecta; order Coleoptera; family Carabidae; genus Pterostichus; species Pterostichus niger. The sequence goes on from OX380352.1 coordinate 7,655,206, forward strand.
TAACTAAAGTATGAGAAATTCATTGGTGAAAAGTAATCTTAATTATCTCTCTTACTTTTCAAGTTATAGCTGTTAAAATTTGCAGTACTTATTATTATTTGTTCTTTTGTTGTATTTTAACGCGAATTTGAACAAAGTTTTGGTACTGCTGTATTTATTAAAAGAAATTAACAAAAATTTCTATACTTATTAACTAAACTGTGAGGAATTCAAAAGAGGAAAGTAATTTTAATTATCTCTTTAAGTTTTGGAGTTATAGCTGTTCAAATTTTCAGTACTTATTAGAATTTGTTTGTTTCTTGCATTTTAGCGAGAATTTAAAAAAAAATGGTACTGCCATATTAATAAAGATAATTTGACAAAAAAAATGCTTATTAATTAAAGTATGAGGAATTTAACAGTGTATAGTAAACTTAATTATCTTTTTTAGTTTGTAAGTTACAGCCTATCAAATTTGCTGTATCAATTTGAATTTATAGTTTTATTAAAATTTTACCACAATTTATAAAAATTGTAGTAACTTCTGTAATAATTAAGATAATTTAACAAAAATTATTGAGACTATTAAATAAAGTACGACAAATTCAACGGAGTATAGTAAACTTAATTATCTTTTTTAGTTTGTAATTTATACCGTATAAAATTTGCAGTACCAATTTGAATTTGTAGTTTTGTTAAATTTTTACCACAATTATAAAAAGTTTAGGTAACTTCTGTAATAATTAAGATAATTTGCCAAAAATTACTGAGCTTATTAACTAAAGTACGACAAATACAACAGCGTCTAGTAAACTTAATTATCTTTTTTAGTTTGTAAGTTACAGTCTATCAAATTTGCAGTACCATTTTAAATTTGTAGTTTTGTTTAATTTTTGCCGCAATTTATAAAATGCTTAGTAACTTCTGTAATAATTAAGATAATTTTACAAAAATTATTGTGATTATTAATTAAAGTACGACAAATTTAACGACGTATAGTAAACTTAATTATCTTGTTTAGCTGGTGAGTTACAGCTGTTAAAATTTATATTTGTATTGTTCATTTTCACCAAATTACAATAAATTTTATAACTTATGTAATACTAAAAATAAATAAACAAAATTTACTATATTTACTACCGAAAGTATGGGGAATTCACTGGTGAACAAAAAAACATAATTATCTTTTTTTTACATTTGGAGTATAAGGCAGGCAAAAATATAAAATCATTTAAGTTATTTTTGTATTAAGTGCGCAAAATGAGAAGTTTTTTTTGTTGCGCGTGAGTATGTTACTTTTAGTCGAGACAAAAAAATCATTTGAACGCGCCAAAAAAACAAGAATTTTGTCCACGAAATACAAACAACATTTTTTCTACAACTGTAAATAAAGAATAATACAATAAGTATTGATTTATTTAAGTAAATTGAAGGAAAACAATCAACAATAATATGAATGTGATACTATTGATGTGTTGTAACTAATGAAACCTGACAACAAATAATTTGGGAGCGTGCGCGAGATACTCATTTTGCGCACTAGAATACGAATACTCATTTTGCGCACTAAAGTGCAAAATAATGCACGAAATTCGCTTTGTCATAGTAATGTAAATTTTGAAAATATCACGTACTTCGCGTATTGATATTAGTGAAAAAATGAACAGTTTTTGACAGTTGTAGAAAAAATAATTTTATAAAAACTGCGTATTTTTTATAACTCGCATTAGAAATAATAGTAGACATACAATTCAGCTATCTACAGTTTTACAAGGACAATTTTAATCGTTTATTCATGTTGTCCAACAGCTTCAAGATATATTACTTTTAATTCTTGATAAAGCATCTTGAAATACACGTAAACACTATTATTCTTCAAAATCATAAAATTTATAAAACGGAATAAAAAGTCGACCAAACAAAAACTACAACCAAAAAAACATAAAATTCTTTGATTGGAACCTTCACTGACGCAAGCAAATATTAGGACCGGTTTTAGTGGCCGAAAATTACAAGTAAAATAAAAACAAAAACGTCTCGTGACGTCAATACAAACCTGTAACCGAAACTTAAAAAAAAAAAATATTTATGTAATTATTTTCGCCTTTCGTTCGGCTAAAGTTCAACTTAAAATTGTCTTAAGTTTAGGAAAAATGAATAAATATATCATCACGCTTTGTACTCATTACTGAGTGCGCCTTTTTTTCGAAGCAGATCTTAGTAAGTGATATATTTGTGCGGAAATGTTTTATGTCAATTTTCTTAAAAACAAAAGACTTGAGAACCATTTTAGGAATTTTTAAATGAGTTGCGAGACTTTTTGGGAAAATTACAATGTTTTAAATAATTTGGGGGACTTTTTAGGAAGATGACAGTCTTATAAATGATTTTGGGAATTTGTTTGGCAAGATGACAGTCTTAAAAATGATTTAGGGGATGTTGTTAGGATGATGATAATCTTAAATAATATTTGGGGGACTTTTTGTGAAGATGACAATCTTAAAAATGATTTGGGGGACTTTTTTGGGAAAGATGACAGTCTTAAAAATGATTTGGGGGATTTTTTTCGGGGAGATAACAGTCTTAAAAATGATTTAGGGGAAGTTTTTGGAAAGATGACAATCTTAAATATGATTTGGGAGACTTTTTGGGCAAATGTCAAAATTTTAAATAATTTGAAATACTTTTTAGGAAGATGACAATTTTAAAAATGATTTGGGGGATTTGTTTGGAGAGATGACAGTCTTAAAAATGATTTAGGGGATGTTTTTAGGAAGATGACAATCTTAAAAATGATTTGGGGGACTTTTTGGGAAAATCTTAAAAATGAAAAATATTAAATAAACACTTGGCATCGTCGATGATGCCCTCATAAGGTGACTTGGAGACTGAATTTTGTGAGACTTTGCCAAGTGTTTATTTCATATTTTTTATTAAACCTAGTTGCACCAAGTGTATGGATGACAATTAATTTTGTCTTTGTTGTTATCTTAAAAATGATTTAGGGGATATTTTTGAGAAGATGACAATCTTAAATATGATTTGGGGGACTTTAAGGGACGATGACAATTTTTTAAATAATTTGGGGGACTTTTAGGGAAGATGACAATCTTAAAAATGATTTGGGGGATTTATTTGGGAAAGATTACAGTCTTAAAAATGATTTAGGGGATGTTTTTAGGAAGATGACAATCTTAAAATGATTTGGAGAATTTTTTGGGAAGATGACAAGTTTTTAAATAATTTGGGGGACTTTTTTGGAAGATGACAATCTTAAATATTATTTGGGCGACTTTAAGGGAAGAAGAGAACTTTATTCACATTTTAAAGCACCTAAACTTAGGCCAACCTTTATAATCAAGGTCAAAAACCAATAATTTTTGGTTACATACTAGTCAATTATTATTGGCATTTCAACTATTACTACCAAAGTACAATCTCGTAAAAAAGTAGAGTTAATTATAATGCTACATGTTCATTAATATTTAATAATATTAACGAACACCAATTTGCAATGTTTATTAAACCTTGACTAGTAAATAGTTCGTCTATTTTTTGTAAGTTTATATTTAGAAAAATATTTTTTTTTTTTAATTTACAAAAAAAAACCTTTCTATAAGTATTATTAATTACAAATACTGAATGTCCCTCAAAAATTGTTACTGTACCTGCTTGTCTGGTTCTTTGAAATATTTTTAGATGAAATAAATTTCAAGTTTACTCTTTGTGGCAACAGGGTTCAATTGCATATCATTGTGAATCTGGATTTTCTGCCAATTTAGAAAAAGTTTAATAACTTTTGTAATAATTAAGATTATTTAACAAAAATTACTGTACTTATTAACTAAAGTCCGAGAAATTTAATGGTGTATAGTAAACTTAATTATCTTTTTTAGTTTTTGAGTTATAACTGTTCAAATTTGCAATATTAATTTTAATTTGTATGTTTGTTGCATTTTTGCGCCAATCTAGAAAAAGTTTTATAACTACTGTAATAATTAAAGTAATTTAACAAAAATTACTACACTTATTAACTAGAGTACGGGAAATTTAATGGTGTACAGTAAAATTAATTATCTTTTTTATTTTGTAAGTTACAGCTATTCAAATTTTGCAATATTAATTTTAATTTGTATTTTTGTTGCATTTTTTTGCCAAATTAGATAATGTTTAATAACTGCTGTAATATCTAAGACAATTTAACAAAAAATACTATACTCATTAACTAAAGTATGAGGAATTTAATGACGTATAGGAAATTAAATTATCTGTTTTAGTTTGTGAGTTACAGCTAATCGAATATGCAGCACCAATTTTAATTTATAATTTTGTTGCATTTTTGCGCGAATCCCGAAAAAGTTTCATAACTGCTGTAATAATCAAAGTAATTTATCAAAAACTACTACGTTTACTAACTAAAGTACGAGGAATTTAATGGCGTATAGCAAACTTAATTATCTTTTTTAGTTTGTAAATTACAGCTATTCAAATTTGCAATATTAATTTTAATTTGTATTTTTGTTGCATTTTTGCGCCAATTTAGAAAATGTTTAATAACTGCTGTACTAATTAACGAAATTTAACAAAAATTACTTTGTTTACTAACTAATGTACGAGAAATTTAATGGCATATAGTAAAGTTAATTATCTTTTTTAGTTTGTAAGTTATAGCTAATCGAATATTTAGTACCCATTTTTATTTATAATTTTGTTGCACTTTTGTGCCAATCTAGAAAAAGTTTTATAAATGCTGCAATAATAAAGACAATTACTATACTTATTAACTAAAGTACGAGAAATTTAATAGTGTATAGTAAAATTAATTATGTTTTTTGGTTTGTGAGTTACAGCTAATCGAATATACAGTACCAATTTTAATTTATAATTTTGTTGCACTTTTGTGCCAATCTAGAAAAAGTTTTATAAATGCTGCAATAATAAAGACAATTACTATACTTATTAACTAAAGTACGAGAAATTTAATAGTGTATAGTAAAATTAATTATGTTTTTTGGTTTGTGAGTTACAGCTAATCGAATATACAGTACCAATTTTAATTTATAATTTTGTTGCACTTTTGTGCCAATCTAGAAAAAGTTTTATAACTGCTGTAATAATCAAGGTAATTTAACAAAAATTACTGTATTTACTAACTAAAGTACGACAAATTTAATGGCGTATAGTAAACTTAACTATCTTTTTTACTTTGTAAATTACACCTCTTAAAATTTACAATACTAATTTTAATTTAAATTTTTATTGCATTTTTGCACCAATTTACAAAAAGTTTGATAACTGCTGCAACAATTAAGATAATTTAACAAAAATTACTATGTTTACTAACTAAAGTACGCGGAATTCAAAGGTGTATAGTAAACTTAATTATCTTTTAGTATTAATAAAAAAAATTACGCTTAAATCTTACTTTCACTCCAGGTACAAAATAAAAATAGATTTAATTATGAAAAAATACAGACATATGCAAAAAATGAGCATAAATATACAAATATATGCTAAATATACAAATTGAAACCAGTATTAAATCAATTAATATTTGTTGATTCATATAAAAAAGTATTTAAATAGCTTGTTTACTTACAGATATACATTTGCATATAATCACGCTATAGTTATAACAATTTAAAGATAAAATAAAATAAAGTTTATTTTAAAGACTATTCATACATTTAAAAAATCACCATAATCATTGAATTCATCATTAATATACTTAATAATTAATATTTGATTTAATATCTTACGAGTATACAGGCTGTTTCTATACCTCTGCACGAAACTTCAATGACATATATAATTTGATATACTGATTATAGAACAAAATAGTTATTTGTGTATTAAAAGCGTAAAGTGATTCTTTGTTACTCGAGCACGGTAATTGCTGAGAGCTGCAATAGTGTAAGAGGAACAAAGACACTTTACGCTCGTGATACACACATAATTTTTGCTACGATTGCATCTTAAAATTATTTAAAAACATATACGTACTGTGAATAAATTCAATCTGTTAACTGTCAATATGACAAGTTTCTGTTTTGTTTGTATCCTTGGTTACTATTGAAATAAGCGCGCATTTAATATCTTTCCAATGGCAACGCGCGAAAAAGATATTTTTCGATTGATCCACAGAAAACGTCAACTTTACGATGACAAATGAGAGCGTAATTGTCAACTTTTCATAGCAATCGTAATAATTTTTTTGAAATTCCTAACGAACATTTTTAGCGTGACTAGTTTAATAATACATTAAATTAAAAAAAAATAAGGCATTACACCAGGTACCTACATAATAACTAATTAATAAATGATTATTTGTAGGCAGTGTTTATACTTTTATTTCATTAGTAACATAAATAATTAAATGCACTATTAAACCAGTGACACTAAAATAGCTAGAAATAAAATACCCTAGTTTTTCGGAATTTCAAATAAATTATTTTTGTTCTATAATCAGTATATCAAATTATATATGTCATTAAAGTTTCGTGCAAAGGAATAGAAACACCCTGATTTACTTGATGTATATTAAGTCGTTTAGAATGAAGATTAAGTAAAAATTTAATGACATAATTATGTACATAATAGCATGGTATGTTCCCTAGAATAGGGTGGCACTAATCCTTGAAATATTCCAAATATTCCAATACTGGTATATACAGGGTGTTTCAGGACTAGTGTAACCAACTTTAACAACTTATTCCTGAGGTCATTTTGAGCCAAAAATGTCATATGAACATAGGTCCTATTCCTTCTAGTTACCAAAATACAAGAGGTTAAAGTTCTGTAAATAATACGAAATTTTCAAATTTTGGTAATCAAGATACTTTCGGAAGACAAGAGTTTTATTGAAAAGTCATACCCTATTTGTCTTCATTAATTTTATTTATTAATATTAACGAATACGATTTAGAGAACAAAACATAAAATGACACAATTAAATAGACACAGAACAACATAACCAAACATGGAATAGGTTAACAAAATATGAAATAAGATAACAAATTTTAAAATGAGCGCCTTGAACTCGTATGCATGTTAATATTAATAAATAAAATTAATTAAGACAAATAAGGTAGGACTTTTCAATAAAACTCTTGTCTTCCGAAAGTATCTTGATTACAAAAATTTGAAAATTTCGTGTTATTTATAGAACTTCAACCTCTTGTATTTTGGTAACTAGAAGGAATAGGACCTATGTTCATATGACATTTTTGACTCAAAATAATCTCAGGAATAAGCTGTTAAAGTTTGTTACACTAGTCCTGAAACACCCTGTATATGGGGTAGGTGGCTCAGTGGTATCGGGTTGGCCTGTGCATCTTGAGAACCCTGGTTCGATCCCCACAGCCGACAAACAATTTTCACCAATTTAAATCTACCCCTCTGGCTCCCACTCCACTAATATCTTTGTGAGCCGTTATTTGGCAATTGGCAACGCGCATAAATATATTATTTACCGAGATCTGCTACGGGAGAGTGCCACTCTCAGTAATTTATTTATTTTTACGAAAAAATCTGATGTGGACACCACATTACTTCCTTGTACGCGTATTATACTATACCTACATTTTTTTGATTGCACATATTTGACGTAATTTGAGATTGTCATTACATTTATTGTTTTTTGTTCTTATCCATAGCAAACTTAATTACAAAAAACAAGAAATATATAATTTTTAAATTTAGATATCTCGCTTATATAAAAAGCTAATTGAATTTATTTCTAAAATCAAAATAAAACCATTTTTTTCAAGAAAAACTGTTAGCAGATACATGTAATGTATCACTTCCGGTTAGTCCATTTTAACCAAAATCTATTATGTTATTTCCATTGATATAGTAGTCTTATATACCAAATTTGAAAAGTTTTGGATTATATTTGAATATAGTTTTTCATGAAAATCTATTATTCAAGTAAAGTAGCACTTCCGGATGTTATATAATGACCAAAAAGGGAGGTGCACAACTAGATATTATAACAGTTCTAAATACCTCAACTTTCTATGACTTACCGTTTTTGAGTTATGCGAGATACATACGTACGTACGTCACGACGAAATTACTCAAAATGGATTCAGGGATGCACAAAATGCAAATTTTCGCGATTATAATACTTCCTTTACTTCGTACAAGGAAGTAAAAAGTCCCATAAATAATTATTAAGTCTGTCATCTTTTCAAAACATCCTCCAGATTATTTATAAGTCTGCCTTTTTTAATAAAAACTCACCATTAATTCTTTCCCCATTCATTCCTCTCTCATAACAACACTCATTCTTCCAAATATCACAACATTCAAAATTAAACATTGTATTAATATTTACCAATTTAAATCTACCCCTGTGCCCCCCCCCCTCTACTAACATCTTTGGTGGCCGTGATTTGACGACTGGCAACGCGCATAAATATATCACTTACCAACATCTACTACAGTAGAGTACCACAGCCAGTAATGAGTAAAAGGCGTGATGATATATTTATTTATTTATATTTTGTATTCTGTTTCAGTTTGTAACTATGGACACGGCATCATCTTCGAACACCCTACAAATGGGGGACATGGCAAATCTGGCTGCTCGACGAAGACAATTGAAGTCACAACAAAGTACAGTCAGTTCAAGAAGACAACAAGCTGTGTGTGTCCGGAGAGCGTGCAAGTCTTACGGACCTAAGAAAAATTCCAATGTTGTTTTAGATGGACTTAATATGACCGTCCCAAAGGGAGCTATGTAAGTTTAAATCACATTTAAACATTTATTTAATTATATGTATACAGGATGGTGACTCGCTCAGCCGGTCATAGGACTTTAACATGGGAAATTAGTTTTTTGCAATTTCCTGCTTCCCTAATTATTTTAAGCAAAAACACGTCAAATCAAAGTTTTAGGGCATCAAATTCTGCATCTAAATCAATAAACAGAATTACTTTTACATGCTTTGTAACGACAGAAATTAAATATGAAAATGTCGAAAATTACGTTGAAAATATTGATAGCCATGGAATTGAACAAAAGAAATAAATAAATGCTTGACGTTTTATCTGTCAAAACATCAACGTTTGACGTTGTGACAGATAAAATGTCCAACTCGATCACTGGATTTGTCACCTAATGACTTCTTTCTGTGGGGTCATTAAAAAAATAAAATTTACAAAAGTAGGCATCGAAATGTGGATTCTCTAAAACAAAGAATTGCAGAGGAATGCAGGAATATTACAGTCCGGCAGCTATCAAATATGCGCCGTAATTTTTACGAAAGACTTGGGCTCTAGAGTAGAATATGTCTTTATTATGTCCATTATAGTTTAATTTTGTTATAAATAATTTTTTATTATATATACCGGCTGTCTACTTTTTTTTCCGAACATAGGAAATTCAATGTTAAAATTTTGATTTAGTGATATCTCTTTATCTATTAATTTTAGAACAAAATTGTACTGTAGAAAAATATTCAGAATGAAAAACTGCATCCATAGAGTATAAGTTTGTTGTTCAATTGTTTCTTATGTCCGAGTTAGAAGCAAAAGAAAATACACGCTTTAAAGCAATTATCAGAGTGCCATGAGAAATAAAACAATAATTTGTTTGTTGTGTCTGACATTATTTGACATATTGGACCAGAATTGGAAGTTTACTCTAATTTATTTATTTATTCGAGCATTTAATTTAATAATAAAGTTAATTATAGCAACTATTATTTTCTTTTTACTTCCTTGTAGGAAGTAAAGGAAGTATTGTAATCGCGAAAATTTTCGGTTCTCAGATTTCAGCGGAAATACGCATTTTAGCCTTCCCTGAATCCATTTTGACTAATTTCGGCGTGCCGTCTGTACGTACGTATGTACGTATGTATCGCATAACTCAAAAACGGTAAGCCGTAGAAAGTTAAAATTTTGTATTTAGGACTGTTATAACATCTAGTTGTGCACCTCCCTTTTTGGTCATTATATAACTTCCGGAAGTGATATTTTACTTGTATAATAGAATTTCATGAAAAACTATATTTAAATATCCAAAACTTTTCAAATTTGGTATATAAGACTACTATATCAATGCAAATAACATAATAGATTTTGGTTAAAATGGAGTAACCGGAAGTGATACATTACATGAAGCTGCTAACAGTTGAAAAAAAATGGTTTTATTTTGATTTTAGAAATAAATGCTGCAAATGAAAGTTTTAGAGAATTAAATTTTGCGTCTAGCACATTAACAATTATACAATTAGCCTTTTGTATAAGCGAGATATCTAAATTTAAAAATTATATATTTTTTGTTTTTTTTTTAATTAAGTTTGCTATGGATTAGAACAAAAAATAAAAAAATTAAATGTCAAATATGTGCAATTAAAAAAATATCTGCAGTTTAATACGCGTACAAGGAAGTCATGTGCTGTCCACATCAGATTAAACATTTTGATTGAATTTGAAATTGAATACAGAATAAACTCTGAATGATTTGAAATGAAGTGCTTAAATAAATCTGCAACTGTGGCATGGATGCAACACTGACCCATATTTTCTTTGTAATAACTCTTTGAATTGTGTGTATTGAAGGAATTGGCCTGTGAGGGTTCGAACCCGCAAATAAATCTCTCTCTACCACTATAATACAACTTAACACATTCATTTCTTTCACTAATTCACTAATTATCCAACATCTTATAATTCACTTAAATTCAAGACTAATAAATAACTACTGGCAATAAAGAAATATTTTTCTGTCATGAGATGAAATTAATAAAAATATACATATATCAATCAAAAAACTGCTCTAGGTCCATTGTTAAAGTCCATAAGTCCATATCAAGTTTTTAAATCCGCATCAAGTTTAAAAAAAAACATAAATCAAGTTGCTTTGCGTGTTTGTTGAAATAAATGAATGTGCGTGAAACATAATAAAAAAAATGTAATAATTAGTATAAACTCTAAATTTAGATACTAACTTTAGAGTTTATAAGTATTATGATTCATTTTAAATACACTTAAAATATTAGTAAAAATTATGAAGATCAATAAATATTAATTCTTATTTAAATAATTCTGAACGTAGCTAAATAAAAATATTGTTTGTCAAGTGATTCATTGGACTTTGTAAACCTGTCTTTAATATTTACCTAACTTCCTGTTTGTGTTGAAGTCATTCGGAGAATGTGTTGACTTTACTGGTTTATTAACAGTTTTTTCACAATTTTTTGTGTTTGTAAATATTTACGCAAGGAGACGACAGCCATCTTTTCGAAGTATCTTTTTTATTGTTTTTGTGATAACTATGTTTAAAGAAGTCTCACAAGTTATTGTAAGGTAGTTGTGTTTTTTAAAAGTTCCCCAAATTGTTTAAAAGATTGTTATTCGCCTAAAAAGTCCTTCAAATCATTTTTAAAACTATAATAGGCCCAAAGAGTCCCCCAAATCATTTTTTAGATTGTCTTCTTCCTAAAAAGTCCCTCAAATCATTTATAAATTTGTAATCTTTCCAGAAAGTCCCTCAAATTATTTATAACACTGCTAGCTCTCAAAAAATGTCCTCCAAATCATTTATAAGATTGTTATCTTCCCAAAATGTCCCCCAAATCATTTTCGAGACTGTCATCTTTCTAAATTATCTCTCAAATCATTTTTAAAATTGCCATCTTCCGAAATAGTTCCTCAAATCATTTTTAATTCTGTCATCTTCTTAAAATATCCATCAAATTATTTTGAAGACTACCATATTCTTAAAATATAATTTTCCCAAACAGTCCCTCAAATCATTTATAAGACTGTCATCACCCCAAAAAAATCCCCCAAATCATTTTTAAGATTGTCATCTTCCCAAAATGTCCCTCAAATCATTTATAAGACTGTCATTTTTAAGATTGTCATCTTTCCAATAAAGTCTCTTTAATCATTTTTAAGGCTGCCATCTGTCCAAAAAGTCCCCCAAATCATTTTTAAAATTGTCATTTTTTCCTAAAAGTCCTTCAAATCATTTTTAAGATTGTCATCTTCCAAAAAAGTCCCCCAAATTTTTGAGACTGTCATTTTTATAAAATACCTCTCAAATTTTTTTTGAGATTGCCATCTTTTGAAAATATCTCTCAAAACATTTTTGAAGATGCCATCTTTCTAAAATATCTCTCAAATTACTTTTAAGACTTTCATCTTTTGAAAAACTCTCCCAAATCATTTTTTAAGATTGTCATCTTCCCAAAAACTCTTTCAAATCATTTTTAAGATTGTCATCTTCTTAAAATGTCTCCCAAATCATTTATAAGATTGTCATCTTTCAAAAATGTTCTCCAAATCATTTTTGAGACTGCCTTCTTCCCAAAATGTCCCTCAAATCATTTATAAGATTGTCATCTTCCCAAAAACTCCCTCAAATCATTTATAAGATTGTCATCTTTCCAAAATGTCTCTCAAATCATTTATAAGATTGTCATCTTCCCTAAAAGTTCCCCAAATCATTTTTTAAAATTGCCTTCTTCTCAAAATCTTTCTCAAATAATTTTTAAGATGGCCATCTTCTAAAAACCTCTCTCAAATCATTTTTAAGTCTGTCATCTTTTCAAAAAGCCCCCTAAATCATTTATAACCCTCAAATCCCCCAAATTATTCTTAAAGCAACCATCTCTTTAAACATTCTCCCAAAACCCTCTCAAACCAGGCAAAATATAACTTTATACTGTAACTTGAAAACCTCTAATTTAAAATAATATATTTTTCTATACAAATTTCTTTTAGCCTTTTACAACTTTGTTATTATTTCATATTTATCTTTAATAATAACGCCAATAATATTGCTACCTCGTTCAGCAATCACATTCAGTATACTTTGAGAAAATTAAAAGAACTTATTTTCAAATCAATAAATTTTAATAACCAAAAAACTTTGAAACCGAAAAGGTTAGATTATTTATTTATGTTACGCTGTACAACAGGAACTTAATCCCAATTACAGTACAGGGTCCGCACTCACCGAGCCGCAGTGTAGTAGTTCATTTTTAACTTGAATGAGATTCGAACTCGGGATCTCCGGATTCGAATTCCGTATCGCTATTCACACCACCGTAGTAGGGAATGCAATACCGGGATCCCGGACATAAGTTGTCCGGTATTCAAACCGATGATTAGCATAGAAATACCGGTTTTTCGGTATTTTTTCAATTGACGTATAAGTAACGTTTAACTAAAATTATGTTATTGAAGAGTTGGCAAGCTTGTTGCGGGGAATCCCAAATAATGGAACAGTGGGACGTTGCGTATTTGTTGCCGATCGCCAATTCGTAGTTGTCTCGTAGTCGTTCGTTAGCAAATAGCAAAAAGCAAGGAGTTGAGCAACTAATCAGGAAGGAAATGATATTTTTTGAAGAGGAAGGTATTAAGGGCGTGAATTTACAATTAACATACGACTATTTACAAACAGTAGCACCAACAAGTGTGGAATCAGAAACGACATTTTCAGCCGCATCTCAAATATGCACAAGAATAAGATCCAGATTAAATGACGACACACTCGATCATATTTGTTTACTAAAAACTTATTTTAATTCCATTGAAGCAAAAAAGTAAAAGTTTATGTTGTTTATTTTACATATATAGAATTACCTATCTTTATTTTTTGATATTGTTCAATTTTATTTATATTTTATAATTATTAAAATAAAATGATTATTTTTGATTAAATTTGCCATTCCCTTAATCTATATACCACACGCACACACCACACCCTACTGTAAACAAATGTTAAATAGGTTCAATTTTTAAAAATTTATCAATACCGGTATTAATACCGGTATCCCGATTCTCAAAACGAAAATACCGAGATACCGGTATTGAAATTTTTTACCGGTATCGCTATCCACACCGCCGTACTGACGGACACAATAAATTAATTGAATTGTAAAGAAAATAAATAAATTCGAGACGGTAAAAATTCACTTTATGGCAGCTTAAAGAAAGACCGAAATTTCACTTTCACTAAAACATCTGACTGTCGACAGTCGTCCAGGTTCACCTTGACCGCAATTGTGTAATACTTTCTTATTTTAAGTGAACTTAAGAGAGCAGTTATATAAAGTATTGCATTTCATGTCATTAAACAACAAAATTTTGTTGCAATTTGGAATATTTTTTAAACTTCCTTATAACAAAAATGTCGTTTAGTGTGTTTGAATTATAAGAAAATTGTTTTAATAACGAATTAAAACATTTACAATAGTATATAAATAAGTAGAATTGACTTACCTCATTTTTTACTTGCTTGTACGAAGTAAAGAAAGTATTGTAATCGGTTTTGAGATTTCAGCGGAAATATGCATTTTGAGCATTTCTGAATCAATTTTGAGTAATTTCGTCGTGACGTCTGTACGTACGTATGTATCTCGCATAACTCAAAAACGGTAAGCCGTAGAAAAATGAGGTATTTAGGACTGTTATAACATCTAGTTGTGCACCTCCCTTTTTGGGTATTATATAACTTCCGGAAGTGCTACTTTACTTGAATAATAGATTTTCATGATTATATTAAAATATAATCCAAAACTTTTCAAATTTGGTATATAAGACTACTATATCAATGCAAATAACATAATAGATTTTGGTTAAAATGGACTAACCGGAAGTGATACATTATATGAAGCTGTTAACAGTTGAAAAAAATGGTATTATTTTGATTTTAGAAATAAATGCTGCAAATAAAAGTTTTAGAGAATTAAATTCTGCGTCTAGCACATTAAGAATTATTTAATTTGCCTTTTGTATAAGCGAGATATGTAAATTAAAAATTATATAAGTTTGCTATGGATTAGAACAAAAAATTCAAGATTTAATGTCAAATATGTGCAATTAAAAAAATATCTATAGTTTAATACGCGTACAAGGAAGTTATGTGCTGTACACATCAGATTTTTTGAATTGAATGTACTATTAAACCAGTGACACTAAAAATGTTCGCTAGGAATGAAATACCATAATCTTTGCGAATTTCAAAACAATTATTTTTGTTCTATAAATCAGTATATCAAATTATATGTCATTAAAGTTTAAAATTAAAATTAAAATTTTCTCCAAATTAAATCTTCCCCTGTGGTTCCCTCTCCACTAATATAATTGGGGGCCGTAATTTCACAGCTGGTAACCGCACTTCACTCGAAAAAAAATATATCACTTACCGAGATCTGCTTAGGCAGAATGCCACACCCAGTAATGGGTAATAGACGTGATGATATATTTATATTTATATATTAAAATTTCGTGCAGAGGTATAGAAACAGCCTGTGTATATACAGGGTGTTTCACAACTTAGAGCAAAAAATTAAAGGGTATATTCTGTACGACGTGCTGATCATGAAACAAAAAGATTTTTTTTTAAATTCGAAAAATTAAGGGTTGTTAACCTAAAACATTTTTTGTAGTAGTGCACTGGATTCGCTTTCCTATTAAACACAAACAATGAAGTAGGTATCAACTACGAAAGAATAATTACACAATTCAATTAATAGCAGTTATTTATAATAGAATTTTATTTAATTAATAACTTTAACATAATCATCCACCCAGTGGCAGTGGCAACGAAACATTTTGGACTGGGAAACATGGAAAATAGTTTTGCGATTTAAAAAAAAAATCTTTTTGTTTCATGATCAGCACGTCGTACATAATATAGTCTTTAATTTTTTGCTCTAAGTTGTGAAACACCCTGTACATATATATATATATATTTAGAGAGAGAAATGTATGTTTTTTCGTGACGCAAAATTAGCATTTTTTTACGAATTTTAAGTAGAATTAAAATCGACAAAAACTTATTTTAAAATATAATTTATTCATATTTTTTACTTTGTATTAATTTATAATACAGTTATTTTTATAAAAAAAAGTCCCTCAAATCATTTATAAGACTGTCACCGTCCCAAAAAGTCTCTCCAAATTATATTTAAGATATTAATCTTTCTTACAAGTTACATTAAAGTTCATTTGCCTCTAATGTCTTCTCTCGTTTCTTTAAAACTATTCTTAAAATCTCTTTAATGTTCCTAAAAGACTTTTGGTAATTTTGAGGCTATTAAGTTGGCATTAACTTTCATGGTAATCAAACAAGAGACAGTCGTTTACTTCCTGATCATCTAAAAATTACAAAATTACTAATCCGGAACCGTAGACACATAGAATTAAAAACGAAAGTACGTAATGTTATTTAATATTAATTATTATTTAATTTATTTGTAACGATACTGTTTCGCATTTTCTTTGTGAAGTCATTTACAAGTCTGGCATCTTTCCAAAAGTTCTTCAAATAATTTTGTGAATTGTAATTTGTTTGAAAAGCCAGCCGACAAATAATGCTCCCCTTCCTGTCAATAGTTATTTACATACCAAGTGCGGGAACCTAGTTCACGCAAGAGGTTTGTATTTTTTGTACGAAAAGTGCAAAACTATATAATCATGATCATCATGTGCAAGTACTTCAACAGAAACTGCTGCTGCTGCTATAAATGTTCATGTGCCGCCAGCTTTACAATCCATTCAAACAAACCAAGTTGTGCCAGGAGTTAGTATTTCAAATTGACAAAGTTGTACTATAAATATAAACATTCCACAAAACAATCATATACACATAACACTGCTTTGTAACCATTTTATGACTAACTTCACAGTCATGTCAAATTACAATTGATTTAATTTTAATGTAATGCAAATAAAGAGTGTTATATTATTTACTAATTTCATTAGTAGTATACAGTAAATTTAATAAACTTGTTTAATTTCATATCTATGTTGTTACAATTTACCTTACGTTTGTAGGTTATGTGTTTCCACTGCTGTCGAGTGCTGTCATTTCGTTGCCAACATTGTGAACTAAATGCACTAAATTTATCATTTTAAAATTAAATTTCATTCAATATTCCATCATTTTCTTTTATTATTATTACGCAATAGGGTGTTTGAGATACTATACTTTTTTATTATAAATATAGTTTTTTAATAAGTGCAGTGTTTTTTACGAAACAACACATTTTAATGTAACAAAAAATATATTACTTTGTAAATATATTCAAATAAATATTATAGTTTCCTAGAAATTATAAACTTATTTATAGTTTTTATTGTCGCTGTTAAATTATTTATTTATTTGACACTTTGTTTATATTTTTAAATAAATCCATTGTTAGAACCATGTTTTTAAAACATATTCATGACGTAACTACAACTATTTTTAATGTTTTATTTTAGTTTGTAATTATTGAACAAAGTTCGGTTCATAAAATACTGAAAGCAATTTAAATTTTACATAATAATACAACAATTATGAGTCGTTCAAGAAGTTAAATGCGTGGCTAGAGTTTGAACCTTAAAATTTATTTATAAAACAAGATTTTAATTGCTCATGTAGTCAACGAAATGATATAACCACTTCTAGTTTAATAAATGTAAGTTTTTACTTCCTTGTACGAAGTAAAGGAAGTATTGTAATCGGGAAAATGTTCGGTTTTGAGATTTCAGCGGAAATATGCATTTTGAGCATCCCTGAATCCATTTTGAGTAATTTCGTCGTGACGTCTGTACGTACGTATGTATCTCGCATAACTCAAAAACGGTAAGCCGTAGAAAGTATTTAGGACTGTTATAACATCTAGTTGTGCACCTCCCTTTTTGGTCATTATATAACTTCCGGAAGTGCTACTTTACTTGAATAATAGATTTTCATGATTATATTGAAATATAATCCAAAACTTTTTAAATTTGGTATATAAGACTACTATATCAATGGAAATAACATAATAGGTTTTGGGTAAAATGGACTAACCGGAAGTGATACATTACATGAAGCTGCTAACAGTTGAAAAAAATGGTATTATTTTGATTTTAGAAATAAATGCTGCAATTAGAAGTTTTAGAGAATTAAATAATGTGTCTAGCACATTAAGAATTTTTAAATTAGCCTTTTGTATAAACGAGATATATAAATTTAAAAATTATATTGGTTCTTGTAATTAAGCTTGCTATGGATTAGAACAAAAAATAAGAAACAAAATAAAAATAATAATGTCAAATATGTGCAATTAATAGTATGTTATGCATCAAGGGAGGGAAAAGAGCGACTTCCGCTCGAGCCTTCGGCCCTCGCTTACGTCTCGGTTTGTCAACTTCACACAAGGGATAATCGCGCCCTCCCGTGAAGCATATTATACTTTTCGTAACAAGTGCACAAAAATTACTGTCTTATCGGGACAAATGTCAAATATGGGTTGCGTAACTAGTTACCTAGGAAACGCCGCAAACAGCTAATAATCGTAGTCTCTAGGGAGAGAGGGAGAGAAACATCCTACCTAGAGAAAGAAACATAATGTTTCTCTCCCTAGGGGAGAAAAGCAGTGTTTCTCTCTCTAAAATTAGGGAATAACGTGTTTCTTGTGCATGTTACGGAAAAAAAAGTCATGTGGTGTCCACATCAAATTTTTTATTAATAAAAATAATATATTATACTTGTACGTCTAGGGAGCCAGAGGGCGTAGCCCTATGCAAAATAGCATTCATTCCCGAGGTGTATAAACTATTACAATGATTTGAGGGACTTTTTGAAAAAATGACAGTTTTTAAAAAGACTTTTGGACAAATAGAAAAATAATCACAAATTGTACCTAACAAAATGATACTCTTGATCCATAATATACAGGATGTTTCTATACCTCTGCACGAAACTTTAATGACATATATAATTTTATATACTGATTATAGAACAAAAATAATTGTTTTGTAATTCGAAAAAATTAGGGTATTTCATTCTTAGCTATTTTAGTGTCACTGGTTTAATAGTACATTTAATTATTTATGTTACTAATGAAATAAAAGTATAAACACTGTCTACAAATAATCATTTATTAATTAGTTATTATGTAGGTACCTGGTGTAATGCCTTATTTGTATTATTTTTAAATTAAATGTACTATTAAACCAGTGACACTAAAATTGTTCGCTAGGAATTAAATACCCTAATTTTTGCGAATTACAAAATAATTTTTTTTGTTCTATAATCAGGATATCAAATTATATATGTCATAAAAGTTCATTATTAATGGGGTAGATGGCTCAGTGGTATCGAGTCGGCCTGTGGATCTTGAGAACCCTGGTTCGATCCCCACAGCCGACAAACAATTTTCACCAATTTAAAATCTACCCCTGTGGCTCCCCCTCCACTAACGTCTTTGGGGGCCGTGATTTGACGGCTGGTAACCGCACGTAATCGCACTACCGAGATCTGCTTAGGCAGAGTGCCACACTCAGTAAAATGTGTAAAAGGCGTGATGATATATTTATTTTATTTATATATATTAAAGTTTCGTGCAGAGATATAGAAACACCCTGTATTTATAGGTTCATTTTGGATGGACCTATAGGTCATAAATTTAAAGTTAAAGAAATCAAATATTTATTTAAAGTAAAATAAATAAATATATTCACGCCTTTTACCCACTACTTGGTGTGACACTCTGCTGTAACAGATCTCGGTAAATGATATATTTATGCCGTTAAATCACGGCCCTCAAAGATAGTAGTGGAGGGAGAGCCACAGGGGTAGATTTCAATTGGTGACAATTGTTTGTTGGCTGTGGGAATCGAACCAGGGTTCTCAAGATCCACAGACCGACTCGATACCACTGTGCCACCTAAACCATATAATTATATAATATTAATAATATTATATAATATTTTCAAGGACATATAAATAAAATAAATTATTGTTTGACGCAATACTTCAGAAAATATAGATGTTTAATTTGTTAAAATAAACAATTTTATGCTTTTACTAAAAACAAACAATATTGTACTTACATAAGAATGTCGTTTACTTTTAAATAATTACACTTTAAATAAATATGGTAGTATCGAGTCGGCCTGTAAGTTTTGAGAACCCTGGTTCGATCCCCACAGCTGACAAAAAATTAAATCTACCACTGTGGCTCCCCCATAACTAACATTTTTGAGAGCCGTGATTTGACGGCTGGCAACGCGCATAAATATATCACTTACCGAGATCTGCTACGGCAGAGTGCCACACCCAGTAATGGGTAAAAGTCGTGATGATATATTTATTTATTTTACTTTAAATAAATATTTAATTTCTTTTAACTGTATCTTTAAAATTATGACGTTAAATGTAGGTCCATTAAAAAAATTAACTAATATTTAATTTGAAATTTTATTTGTGAAACATTTTGTACCCACAAATACAGGGTGTTTCTATACCTCTGCACGAAACTTGAATGACATATATAATTTGATATACTGATTATAGAACAAAAATAATTGTTTTGAAATTCGAAAAAATTAGGGTATTTCATTTCTAGCGAACGTTTTTAGTGTCACTGGCTTAACAGTACATTTAATTATTTTTTTAAATAAGGCATTACACCAGGTACCTACATAATAACTAATTAATAAATGATTATTTGTAGGCAGTGTTTATACTTTTATTTCATTAGTAACATAATTATAAATAATTAAATGAACTATTAAATTAGTGACATGACATGACATGACAATGTTCGCTATAGAATGAAACACCCTAATTTTTGTGAATTTTAAAAAAAATCTACAACTGTCAAAAAATGTTCATTTTTTTCACTACTATCAATACGCGAAGTACTTGATTTTTTCATCATTACCATGACAACGCGTATTTTGCGCATTATTTTGCACCCTAGTGTGCAAAATGAGTATCTCGCGCACGCTCCCAAATTATTTGTTGTCAGTAACTCAAAACTTTTTTTAAGACCATCATTTTCTCGTAAAGTCCCCTAAATCATTTTCAAGATTGTCATCTTGCCAAAAAGTCTTCCAAATTCATTATTGAAATTGTCATCTTCCCAAAACGTCCCTCAAATTATTTTTAAGATTGTCATCTTCCCAAAAACACCCTCAAAACCTTTCTTAAAACCATCACCTTCCCTTGAAGTCCCCTAAATAATTTTCCAAATAAATTCAAACACAACCCCACAAGACTCAAATTAAGTTTCAACATATTTTATTAATTTAATTATTCTTTTTTAGTTATGGACTTCTTGGATCAAGTGGTTGTGGAAAAACAACATTACTGAGCTGCATTGTTGGAAGAAGAAGACTAGATTCTGGTGAAATCTGGGTTTTGGGTGGTAGGCCTGGTTCCAGAGGAAGCGGCGTTCCTGGACCCAGAATTGGGTATATGCCTCAGGTACGACAATCTTAAACAACATTATTTTTGTAAATTTAATTTGATTTGACGGCTGGTAACTGCACTTCACGCGAAGAAATATATAACTTACCGAGATCTGCTTACGACAAAGTGCGACACCCAGTAATGGGTAAAAGGCGTGATGATATATTTATGTGTAAATTCCTACAATTTTCAACACTTTAAAACAACCTCTTTGGCCCTCCTAACATTTTTTTAGAGGGTCCTTGATTTTACGTAAATATATATCACGTACTGAGATCTGCTGCGACAGAACCCTACATCCAGTAATGGGTAAAAGGCGTGATGATTGTCAATTAATAGTTATTTTTGATTCTAGATTGCGAAATGTTACTTTTGCATTCTCGAATGCAAAAGCATTTCGCAATCGAGTATCAAACAACGTTTTTTCGAAAACTATGTCCCAAAATTAGTAATAATTTAATGAGAAAATGTTGACGTTTAGGATGAATTAATCTGACATCTAATGTCTCCATGACAACAATGTATGTAATAAAATTGCTATCAAATCTGGTATTCTCTGACCAGCAATTGACAGCTGGTGGGCAATAGAAACCAAACAAACGTTCCAATTTTTTTCTGCGATTTATTTTGATTCGCATTGCATTTCTCAAGAAACTATTCCAGTACACCAGTTAGCTTCCTCAAGCGGGATAAATATCAATATGCGCTCAATTGGAACATTAAATATAAGTTAAAGAATAGAAGTATTGTTTCTAAACAAATAAATAAAGTGACAAATTTTATTAAATTGTGAGCCTTTCTTCTATCAAAAAATTGCAGGATGCAAAAAACTTTTGCATCCTGCATGCAAAAGTCTTTTGCGTTCTGTAGACAAAAAACACTCATTTCGCGTGTTGATAGTTGTCATGTAAATTTTAACTTTATATGACAGTTTTCGAAAAAATATATTTTAAACAATATTCACAAAAATGCTAATTTATTGTCGTTTTTTTTAGGATATAGCTCTATATTCAGAATTTACGATAAGAGAAACGTTGCTGTATTTTGGTTGGGTGTGTGGAATGACTCGAGCAGAAGTAAGTATATTAAACCAACACAGAACTTCCCAAGGTAGTAATTTAAGACCACAGTTAATAGACAGAGAGATTCAGTAACTTTTAAAGTAAGATTTGGTGTAAAAATTGTCCGGTAGATGGCAATACTGCTTTGTTTCTGCCATGAGCAAATTTATTTCACAGCACTTCGGTTATTAGGACCGTTTCATTTTATTGTTTAGTCAGATATAAAGGTGTACATCAAGCAATTCAAAATGGTCGTGCTGTCAAGTTATAAAAAATATCTTAAAATATTTTAAAATCAAAGTTAAACAACCTTAAAAATAAATGAAAATTGAAGGTTATAAAATGAAATATATTTTAGCTAATTCCGTTATGAAAAGTCGTGTTTAACATGAATTTTTGAGGTTATGTCAATTTTTTCATAACTGTCATTCAAGAGTTATGTAAGGAATTCTTTACATAACTAGTTACGTAATGAATGTTGACAGTTTTTTCTCAAAATGCAAATAACGGAAAAAACTATTTATTAAAATGTTTAGGATTTATATACATTGAATAATGTTTCTGGTATGAAACAGTTGACGGGCAAATTAGCAGATTCTTCGATATCAGAAGGAAGGTCTGTCTCGGATTCAGAACTCATTTTCAATGATGACATAAGCTTTAAATTTAAACATTTTATTCATTTATTTTCACGGCAACGCTTTGGTAATTTTGAAATATACTGAGCTGTCATAAACCTAGAATTTTATGTATTTTAAACATTATTTTAGCGGAATTAGATAAAATACGTTATGAAAACGTGATATTGTTTGACTCACATAATTTGCAAAACTCGCTTCACTCGTTTTGGCAAATGTTCGTCAAACAATATCAATCTTTTCATAACTAGTTACGTAATAGGTATTTATGAAACTAGTAAGGAAATGAAGGTTATTACCTTACGCATGTGAAATACACATAAGTAAGGTAATAACTTATTTCCTTACTAGTTTCATACAATATTTTTTCTACTTCCGTTCTAATAAATACAGAAGAGCGTTTTTGAAATTATTAAATTCTGACATATTAATGACAGTTATACATTCAAAAAATAATAGAATAACACATCAGAATTCGTCTACCAAGATATCTGTTGCTATGTTACCTCATTATTTCACTAGTTAAATAATGCAGTTCATTACCTAACTCATATAAGAGAAATAAATAGTTATTTGTATCACTAGTCCAGAAACTGCTATTTTGCGAGTGCGAGTATATTTTGAAAGGACGAGCTGCAGGCGAGGCCTTTAAATACGAGCACTCGCAAAATAGCAGTTTCTGGACGTGTAATACACAAGATTTTTCGCGCCAACGTTTTTGTAAATTTAATAAAAAAGTTTAATTTATTACTCACATTCTAAATGTCAGGGAATTTTTTTATGTTGGTATCATCTAATTGTCAGAACTGTACTTTTAATTTTAATTAATTATTTATTGTTCATCAATTTACATCTTCAATAAGTTTAATTACACTGTACACTTTATTTAATAAACATAAAACATAATTCATTCCTTTGTCTATTTCACGACTTGTCATTCCAGTATTATAACCTAAAAATCAACATATTTTATTTGGATTTTACATTGCTAATTCA
Source organism: Pterostichus niger (assembly GCA_947425015.1). Classification (NCBI taxonomy): domain Eukaryota; kingdom Metazoa; phylum Arthropoda; class Insecta; order Coleoptera; family Carabidae; genus Pterostichus; species Pterostichus niger. The sequence goes on from OX380352.1 coordinate 7,679,073, forward strand.
ATTATAATAACTTACAATTTTGTTTAAAATATATGTATAAATATTCTGTTTTATTGTATTGAAAATACTCAACTATGAATATTTTATCATAATATGTTTACCCCAATGCAATACTTTGACATTTCGTACGTTCAGGAGTTCGCTATACTAGTGATGCCAACATATAACCATAAAAAGTCACTAATTTTTGCCGGCATCGTCCGGCAACACATGGTTTCCGGACGATTTTTTGTTATGTAAAACTGCTAATGCCGGACGGTGGCGCGAAAACATCTATTTTCTAACGGAACTAGAAAAATAACTATAATGGAAATGCATATTTTAATTAGCTTTACAATAATTGTGTTATAGTTTATTAATTTTTAAACTATATTTTAGGTCGAAGAAAAACTAGAATTTTTGATAAACTTTTTAATGTTACCTTCTGCAAACCGAACAGTTAAAAATTTGAGTGGCGGGCAACAAAGACGCGTGAGTTTCGCAGCTGCTTTGGTCCATGATCCGGAGTTGCTGATCCTGGATGAGCCCACGGTAGGAGTGGATCCGCTTTTACGCCAGAAGTAAGAATATTCTATTTCCTTTTTTACTTTATCGAAAATACCCGGAAAATTAGTTAGCACTAACTCTGTTAACATCTTTGGGGAGCGTGATTTGACGGCTGGTAACCGCACTTCACGAGTATGAATTTATTTGGCGGTGCTTCATTTAGTAATGGGTAAAAGGCGTGATGATATACAGGGTGTTTCAGGACTAGTGTAACAAACTTTAACAGCTTATTCCTGAGGTCATTCTGAGCTGTCATATGGACATAGGTCCTATTCCTTCTAGTTACCAAAATACAAGAGGTTGAAATTCTATAAATAACACGAAATTTTCTAATTATTGTAATCAAGATACTTTCGGAAAACAATAGTTTTATTGAAAAGTCATACCTTATTTGTAGAGATGGGCGAATATCATCCGCGAATAGTCGAATGCCTCGTATATTGACATTATACGATATTTGATATTTTCGAATATTAACGTCAGTATAACGAACATTCGAATACCTCGAATATCGCGCCAATTTTTGACTATGTTTTTCTTTATCATTTGTACATAAACTTAAAGCTATTACAATACTTTGAAGTTATTAATAACAAAGATATTTTGTTTCAAAACCATGAAGACGTACCATATTTCAAATTTGTTTTTCGCCAACATCAGCCCGTACGTTTTACCTTAAATTTAAAGTTTTCGTCTTTTTCTTATTTGTTTGTACTTATCTTAACAATTTCATTCAAATAATGAAAAGGACATAATAAAATAATTATTAATAATAAATAAATTAACTTTTAGGAGTATTCGAATATTCGAGATCTGATTAATATTCGTATTCGATATTCGAATTCGAGAAATTTGATATTCGCCCATCTCTACTTATTTGTCTTAATTAAAAATTGTTGTACTTTTGATTGTACTTTTATTCCATAATGGATGGTTATAGTACTGCTGAATATGCAGATATGATTTTTATTTATGGATTACGTAATGGTAATGCCCGTTATGCGTCCAGAGAATACCAAGACAGATATCCAAATAGACGCCAACCTTCCCTTCGCCTATTTGCGCGCGTTTTTCAGCTTCTACGTGAAACTGGATCAACAACTATACGGGGAGGTGTACAAAATGATGGCATTGGTGTTAATAATAACGTTGAAGATGAAGAGAATGTAATTGATGCTGTTTGGTTATGTTGTTCTGTGTCTATTTAATTGTGTCATTTTATGTTTTGTTCTATAATTCGTATTCATTAATATTAATAAATAAAATTAATTAAGACAAATAAGGTATGACTTTTCAATAAAACTTTTGTTTTCCGAAAGTATCTTGATTACAAAAATTTGAAAATTTCGTGTTATTTATAGAACTTCAACCTCTTGTATTTTGGTAACTAGTAGGAATAGGACCTATGTTTATATGACATTTTTGACTTAAAATGACCTCAGGAATAAGCTGTATATACAGGATGTTTCACAACTTAGAGCAACAAATTAAAGGGTATATTCTGTACGACGTGCTGATCATGAAATAAAAATTAATAATAGCAATAGTGAACAAAATAAAATTAACATCCTGTATATTTGAAATAGTAACACTTCTTTCTAAATTAATCTAAAAAAAAATTGCCTGAGGCAGTCTTTGTATTTTAAATGTCATTAATGACGTCTAAACCAAAATGTTTTATATTTAAATCTATTTTTTTTAATATCTCAAGGATGAATTTATTAATTGTAGACTTTATTGTAAATTGTAATTAAATATAATTAAGTATTTTTAATATTACCGACATATTTTGTAATAATTTGTGCTAATTTTTTATATTTTTTGAAGTATTTGGAACCATTTAGTTGAAATAACGAAAACTGGAAACCGAACTATTATTATTACTACTCATTATATTGATGAAACCAAACAAGCTTCATTGGTAAGTAATTGATTAAAAATGTTCCCCAAATTATTTATAAGATACTTATTTTCCTAAAAAGTCCCTCAAATTATTAACAACAAAGACAAAATTAATTTTTCATCCAACACTTGGTGAAACTAGGTTTAATAAAAAGTATAAAATAAACACTTGGTTAAGTCTTACAAAATTCAGCCTCCAAGTCACCTTATGAGAGCATCGTCAGAGGCTGGCCAGCACAGTTAGTAACCATAGACGCGTTTCGCTCTTATTAGAGCTCATCAGTATGGTATAACTCACTTCTTCACCTAGAGCAAAGTTCACGTGAAGAAGCTGTGTGACGAAGAACTGTGCCAGCAGAGAATAAGATCTCTAACAAACTGGTAAGATGACATGAGAAGTTCTGTGGAACAGGCCATGCCATCTACCGAAAAAGCAAAAGCTACGAAATAGAAATTTAAATAAAAAACAACAAAGACAAAATTAATTGTCATCCAACACTTGGTGAATCTAGGTTTAATAAAAAGTATAAAATAAACACTTGGCTAAGTTTCACAAAATTCAGCCTCCAAGTCAACTTATGAGGGCATCGTCAGAGGCTGGCCAGCACAGTTAGTAATCAGAGACGCGTTTCGCTCTTATTAGAGCTCATCAGTATGGTATAACTCACTTCTTCACCTAGAGCAAAGTTCACGTGAAGAAGCTGGTGACGTAGAACTGTGCCAGCAGAGAATAAGATCTCTAACAAACAGGTAAGATGACATGAGAAGTTCTGTGGAACCAGTAATGCCATCTACCGAAAAAGCAAAAGCTACGAAATAGCAATTTAAATAAAAAACAACAAAGACAAAATTAATTGTCATCCAACACTTGGTGAAACTAGGTTTAATAAAAAGTATATAATATACACATTTGGCTAAGTTTCACAAAATTCAGCCTCCAAGTCACCTTATAAGGGCATCGTCAGAGGCTGGCCAGCACAGTTAGTAACCATAGACGCGTTTCGCTCTTATTAGAGCTCATCAGTATGGTATAATTCACTTCTTCACCTAGAACAAAGTTCACGTGAAGAAGCTGGTGACGAAGGACTGTGCCAGCAGAGAATAAGATCTCTAACAAACAGGTAAGATGACATGAGAAGGTCTGTGGAACCAGTAATGCCATCTACCGAAAAAGCAAAAGCTACGAAATAGCAATTTAAATAAAAAACAACAAAGACAAAATTAATTGTCATCCAACACTTGGTGAAACTAGGTTTAATAAAAAGTATAAAATAAACACTTGGCTAAGTTTCACAAAATTCAGCCTCCAAGTCACCTTATAAGGGCATCGTCAGAGGCTGGCCAGCACAGTTAGTAACCATAGACGCGTTTCGCTCTTATTAGAGCTCATCAGTATGGTATAATTCACTTCTTCACCTAGAACAAAGTTCACGTGAAGAAGCTGGTGACGAAGGACTGTGCCAGCAGAGAATAAGATCTCTAACAAACAGGTAAGATGACATGAGAAGTTCTGTCGAACCAGTAATGCCATCTACCGAAAAAAAGGAAAGCTACGCAATAGCAATTTAAATAACAACAAAGACAAAATTAATTGTCATCCAATACTTGGTGAAACTAGGTTGAATAAAAAGTATAAAATAAACACTTGGCTGTTTCACAAAATTCAGCCTCCAAGTCACCTTATGAGGGCATCGTCAGAGGCTGGCCAGCACAGTTAGTAACCATAGACGCGTTTCCTAAAAAGTCCCTTAAATTATTAACAACAAAGACAAAATTAATTTTTCATCCAACACTTGGTGAAACTAGGTTTAATAAAAAGTATAAAATAAACACTTGGCTAAGTCTCTCAAAATTCAGCCTCCAAGTCACCTTATAAGGGCATCGTCAGAGGCTGGCCAGCACAGTTAGTAACCATAGACGCGTTTCGCTCTTATTAGAGCTCATCAGTATGGTATAACTCACTTCTTCACCTAGAACAAAGTTCACGTGAAGAAGCTAGTGCCGGAGAACTGTGTCAGCAGAGAATAAGATCTCTAACAAACAGGTAAGATGACATGAGAAGTTCTGTGGAACAGGTCATGCCATCTACCGAAAAAACAAAAGCTACGAAATAGCAATTTAAATAAAAAACAACAAAGACAAAATTAATTGTCATCCAACACTTGGTGAAACAAGGTTTAATAAAAATATAAACTAAACACTTGGCTAAGTCTCACAAAATTCAGCCTCCAAGTCAGCTTATGAGGGCATCGTCAGAGGCTGGCCAGCACAGTTCAGTTAGTAACCATAGACGCGTTTTGCTCTTATTAGAGCTCATCAGTATGGTATAACTCACTTCTTCACCTAGAACAAAGTTCACGTGAAGAAGCTGGTGACGAAGAACTGTGCCAGTGTTTATACTTTTTATTCCTCAAATTATTTTTAAGATCTTCCCCAAAAGTCCTGCAAAATATTTGTATGATTGTTATATTTAGAAAAAGTCTCTCAAAAGTAAAATCATTTATAAGATTATTATCTTGTCACAGACGCATAAATATTTTTTGTAATACGTGCACAAGAAACATGGTTTTATTCCCTAATTTTAGAGAGAGAAACACTGCTTTTTTACTACCACTATTTTTAGGGGAGTAAATGACAAAAGTTCGTTTCAGATTCTAATATCGCAGTGAATAGTGTTTCAAATTAAAAAATCTGATGTGGACACCACATGACTTCCTTGTACACGTATTAAACTATAGATATTTTTTTCATTGCACATATTTGACATTAAATCTTTTTATTTTTTGTTCTAATTTATAGCAAACTACAAAAAACAAGAAATATATAATTTTTAAATTTAGATATCTCGCTTATACAAAAGGCTAATTGAATAATTCTTAATGTGCTAGACTCAGAATTTAATTCTCTAAAACTTTTATTTGTAGCATTTATTTCTAAAATCAAAATAATTCAATAATAATGGACATAAGTCGTTTTTACTTCCTTGTACGAAGTAAAGGAAGTATTGTAATCGCGAAAATTTTCGGTTTTGAGATATCAGCGGAAATACGACTTTTGAGCATCCATGAATCCATTTTGAGTAATTTCGTCGTGACGTCTGTACGTACGTATGTATCTCGCATAACTCAAAAACGATAAGCCGTAGAAAGTTGAGGTATTTAGGACTGATATTTTATTATTAAACCTAGTTTCACCAAGTGAGCATTTAAAGACAATTAATTTTGTCTTTGTTGTTTTTTATTTAAATTGCTATTTCGTAGCTTTTGCTTTTTTCGGTAGATGGCATTACTGGTTCGATAGAACTTCTCATGTCATCTTACCGTTCTTTAGAGATCTTATTCTCTGCTGCCACAGTCCTTCGTCACCAGCTTCTTCACGTGAACTTTGTTCTAGGTGAAGAAGTAGGTTATACCATACTGATGAGCTCTAATAAGAGCGAAACGCGTCTATGGTTATTAATTGTGCTGGCCAGCCTCTGACGATGCCCTCATAAGGTGACTTGGAGGCTGAATTTTGTGAGACTTAGACAAGTGTTACGTTAATATTTTTATATTAATATTTTTATATTTTATTTACAATATTTATTTATTTTTTGATAATCTTCCATTTTGTTTTTATCAGATCGGTCTTATGCGTGGAGGATATTTCTTAGCGGAAGAATCGCCCGCCAGACTCATTCAACAGATGGGAGCCGATAGCCTTGAAGACGTTTTCTTAAAACTGAGTGTAATTCAAAATATGGGAAAGAGAAGAAGGTCTTCTATTGCCCATGATGTTATTGAAGCGATATCTGTTCCGTCTGGATCAATAAACGTAAGTTTTTTATAAAAAAAATTAGTTATTATATATCTAGAAAAAGAAATGCATACTTTTTGATGAAGTTTAATATGTGGCAAGAGGGCCCTAGGAAAGAATAACATTCTACTATTTTTTACGAATAAGAATAAAATCGAAAATAGTTATTTGTGTATTAAGAGCGTAAAGTGATTCTTTGTTATTCGAGCACGGTAATTGCAGCGCGAGTCGAAGGCGAGAGCTGCAATAGTGTAAGAAGAACAAAGACACTTGACGCTCGTGATGCACACATAATTTTTTCTACGATTTTATTTTAAAATTATTAAAAAACGTATGCGTACTGAAAATAAATTCGTTCTGGCAACTGTCAATATGACAAGTTTCTGTTTTGTTTGTATCCCTGGTAACTATTGAAATAAGCGCGCATTTAATATCTTTTTTCTACGATTGCTATGAAAAGTTAACAATTACGCTCTCATTTGTCATCGTAAAGTTGACGTTTTCTGTGGAACAATCGAAAAATATCTTTTTTGCGCGGCTCCAATAGCAACGCGCTAAAAAGACGTTAAATGCGCGCGTCTCCAATAGCAACGCGCGAAAAAAATATTAAATGCGCGCTCATTTCAATAGTTACCATTGATACAAACAAAACAGAAACTTGTCATATTGTCAGTTGACAGAATGAATTTATTTTCAGTACGTATACGTATTTGAATAATTTTAAGATGCAATCGTAGAAAAAATTATGTGTGTATCACGAGCGTAAAGTGTCTTTGTTCCTCTTACACTATTGCAGCGCGAGCCGTGTTCGAGTAACAAAGAATCACTTTACGCTCTTAATACACAAATAACTATTGATATACTGATTATTGAACAAACATATTTTTTTGGAATTCGCAATAATTAGTGTATTTCATTCCTAGCGAATATTTTTAGTGTCACTGGTTTAATAGTACATTTATTTAAAAAAAAATAAAAATAAGACATTACACCAGGTACCTACATAATAACTAATTAATAAATGATTATTTGTAGGCAGTGTTTATACTTTTATTTCATTAGTATCATAATTATAAATAATTAAATGTGTCATCTTCCCAAAAAGTCCCCCAAATCATCAGCGAAAAAGATTATAAATGCGCGTTACCAGGGATACAAACAAAACAGAAACTTGTCATATTGACAGTTGACAGAACGAATTTATTTTCAGTACGTATACGTTTTTAAATAATTTTAAGATGCAATCGTAGAAAAAATGATGTGTGTATCACGAGCGTAAAGTGTCTTTGTTCCTCTTACACTATTGCAGCTCTCGCCTTCGGCTCGCGCTGCTATTACCGTGTTCGAGTAACAAAGAATCACTTTACGCTCTTAATACACAAATAACTATTAAAACATTGTTTGTCATATTTTATTGATTTTAAACGTACTCGTATTAGTAGTTTTTGGCAAAAAAAGGTTTGTTTAACTCAAATTAAATGATATTTCTAAATTGAAATAGCAAGAAGATAGCGAAGAATCCGAAGAAATTGTTGTTGCAACTTCTGCATTTGTTCTTACATTTTCATTTATTATTTTATTTATTTTTGACGATTGAACTATAAAAAAATATACAGAGAAACCAACCATCGCCTATATTTTCTTTATTATTATAGTTACAAAAAAATATTAACAAGCAAAGTTGTAGAAGACCAAGGGGGACATCTGGTTAAAGAATAAAATAATTTTTTTAACCAGTGGTTCTCAAGTTACAACACAAAGTTATATTTTTTCAAATGGGATTATACATATTTTTTAGCCCTATTAGTATTTTTTTTAATTCAACCATGTGACCATTCTACATCCTTACATAATAAAAACAAAAGAACAAAATATTAAACACACAAATAATAACAATTTACAACAATTATTATTACTTGACAGCAGCTAAACTTTGTTCTTTTGTTTTTGTTTTTAATCCATAGCTTACTGAACATTAATATTAAAAATTAAAAAAAAAAATAAAAATAAATATATCATCACGCCCTTTACCCATCACTGAGTGTGGCACTCTGCCTACGCAGATCTCGGTAAGTGATATATTTTTTCGCGTGAAGTGCGGTTACCAGCCGTCAAATCACGGCCTCCAAAGATATTAGTGGTGGAGGAGCCACAGGGGTAGATTTTTTTAAATTGGTGAAAATTGTTTGTCGGCTGTGGGGATCGAACCAGGGTTCTCAAGATCCACAGGCCGACTCGATACCACTCAGCCACCTATCCTAAAAAATATTTATTTCAATTGAATTTTTCTTAATATTTTTATTATATAAGAATGTAGAATGGTCACATGGTTGAATTTAGAAAAAATACTCTATGGAATAGGCCAAAAAAATATGTTTAATCCCATTTGAAAAAATATAACTTTGTATTGTAACTTGAGAACCACTGGTTTAAAAAATTATTTTATTCTTTAAGCAGATGTCCCACTTGCTCTTCTACAACTTTGCTTTATAATATTTTTTTGTAACTATAATAATAAAGAAAATATAGGCGGTGGTTGGTTTCGCTGTTACACCCCCTGTATATACCGGGTGTCTACTTTTGTTCCGAACATAGGAAATTCAATGTTAAAATATTGATTTAGCGATATCTCTTTACCTATTAATTTTAGAACAAAAGTGTATTCAAGAAAAATGTTCAGAATGAAAAACTGCATCCATAGAGTATAAGTTTGTTGTTCAATTGTTTCTTATGTCCGAGTTAGAAGCAAAAGAAAATACACTCTTTAAAGTGCCATGAGAAATAAAACAATAATTTGTTTGTTGTGTCTGACATTATTTGACATATTGGACCAGAATTGGAAGCTTACTCTAATTTATTTATTTATTCGAGCATTTAATTTAATAATAAAATTAATTATAGCAACTATTATTTTCTTTTTTCTACATAATCTAGACAAATAAATACCTATTATTAAGTTATCTAATTTGTTTGATTTCGCATGGCACTCTGATAATTGCTTTAAACCCTGTATTTTATTTTGCTTCTACTCGGACATAAAAAACAATTGAACAACAAACTTATACTCTATGGATGCAGTTTTTCATTCTGAACATTTTTCTTCAGTACAATTTTGTTCTAAAATGAATAGGTAAAGAGATATCGCTAAATCAAAATTTTAACATTGAATTTCCTATGTTCAGAAAAAAAAATAAACACCCATCCAAAATTATGCAATCTCAAGTCTCTGTTTAATTTTGTTTCATTTTTTAATATATAAGCTTGCTAGAAAAATAATATGCACTTTATTTATTTGAGTTACTGTTTATTACTCCCGTTTTATTTCATCTTTTACGTCAATACGGTGGTGTGGATAGCATTACGGAATTCGAATCTCACTCAAGCTAAAAATGAACTACCACACTGTGGCTCGGTGAGTGCGGACCCTGTACTGTAATTGGGATTAAATTCCTGTTGTACAGCGTAACATAAATAAATAAATATTAATTTGTCATGAATTTAGGTACGTCAAGTGCTGCCATCTAGTGTCTTTCATTTCAATTAAATGAATGTGGCTGTCACGTTACAAAAACAACCTCAAAATATTTAAAAATAAATAAATACCCTACAACAATCTTCAAAATTCATTCTTCCAGGAAGCAGCCGTGATAGACGATGACATCGGCGAAATGTCCGGTGAATTCGGCGACAACATCTCCATGTCTTCACGTGGAGCAGGACGAAGAGTGTCATTAATACCTGATGATATTGTTGAGTCTCCTCCAGAGCTACCTCCAGATGATGACGTCTCCACCAGCTGGTGGGATTACTTCAAGGTTGTTGACCCGATGCATTTAAGAGCAATGATATGGAAGAATTTACTATGGATGTGGAGAAACGTACCGTGAGTATTTGAATTTAAAAGGAAATAATTTTTTCGAGTGTTTACCATATATGTATTAGTAATATATTGCTGACACTGGGTCCAAAAGCGAAAAGGGAAAGAGAGTGAGATATATGCTATTTTATCTTTGTCTATACTTGCTTCAAAATGCGCATGTCCGTAATACTGGAGTACGATTGGCTGACGTCAATTTCTAGCATGTTCAAATCTAGCGCCATATTTTACATTTGTTGAAAATATTTTATTAATTAAAGGTCATGTCGACTAATATAGCAGTACATATTAAATTATTGATTCATATTTTGTCCATAAGTTACATATTGCCTTGTTTTTAGGAAAACTGTGAACAAAATCATTCGCATGTAAATAAAAATATTTAACATTTTGATTATTAAATCATTTAACTATCTAAACTAACTTGAGGAGATTTTGAAAAACACGAATAACAACTGACTGGCATAATAATAACGAAGAAGATAGTCACAAACAAATGTAGCAAACAGACTAATTCAAATTCACACAAGCGGTGACGAAGAGAGCTCGCCATATTTGCAATGTCTCTGCCACTTCGTTATTAGCCAATAGTATTCCAGTATTACGGGCATGCGCATTTTGAAGCAAGTATGGATAAAGATAAAATAGCATATATCTCACTCTCTTTCCTTTTTCGTTCAAATAACATTGCTGGTATACGACTATTAGCAATATATTACTAGTATATATATAGGGTGTTTACCTGCAATTGTGTCGAGTTCACTTTGATAAACGAGCGCAGGGAGATGCTCCGTTTCTTCCTCATCTTTTTTTTACTTCATTTTCAGTTTTTACTATACAGTCTGTAACTGCAATTGTATTAAATGTATTTTTAAACAAGCGCAGGAGATGCTGCCTTCATTTCCTTATAGATTCGTTGTTAGGGAAGTGGGCGTAAGTGAAGATTTACGAAACAGGTGTACAGGAGCAAATGGATGAATGTTTGTTGCGTGATGATGTATTTTGGTTGTGAGGAAGTGTTAATGTGGGCGAAACGAGTATCGTGTGTCAGGATGATAATGTTCTGTGAATGTTTCAGGGGTTCGTGCTACCCCATTTAATGGGATATAGCGTGATGTTATGTATGTATGTATGTATGTATAATTTAGAGGATTTGTTCTGGAAATTAATTGGTGTAAAAGGATTTAGGGAATTTATTGAACAGATAACTAACTTGGAAATAAATTGGGAATTTTTTTTTGTGAAGATAACAGTCTTAAAAATAATTTGGGAGATATATTAGAACAATGGTTATTCTAAAAGTGATATGAGGGACTCTTTGAAATGAAGATTATTTTAGAAATAATTTAGGGGACTTTTTGAAAAAATGATTTTTAGGAATGATTTGAGGGACTTTTTTGGAAAGATAAATAAATAAATAAATATATCATCACGCCTTTTACCCACTACTGGGTGTGGCACTCTGCTGTAAGCAAATCTCGGTACCTAAGTGATATATTTATGCGCGTGCACATCCGTCAAATCACGGCCCCCAAAGATATTAGTAGAGGGGGATGTTATATTTAAACATGTACGTCTAGGACGCCAGAGGGCGTAGCCCGAGGTAAAATAGCATTTATTCCCGAGGTTTATAAACTATTACAATAATTTGCGGAACTTTTAAGAAAAATGACAGTTTTTAAAATGACCTAACGGAAATCACACTTTTGATCTATAATATTATAAATAAATATATCATAACGTCTTTTACCCATTACTGGGTGTGGCACTCTACCTAAGCAGATCTCGGTAAGTGATATATTTATGCCTAATTACGGTCCCCAAAGATATTAGTTGACGGGGAGCCACAGGGGTAGATTCAAATTGGTGAAAATTGTTTGTCGGCTGTGGAGATCGAACCAGGGTTCTCAAGATCCACCACTGAGCCACCTACCCCATTTTTGATCTCCAGATTTAAATTTTGTAATGTATTTTACTTTCTAATTAGGTAATAACATGTATACTTCAACAATAATGTGTAATTCTTTCCTAAAGTAATTTACAACCTTTGGAAAACGAAAGACGTTTCACTTTCTTTTTTATATATATGTATACAAATAATGATTTCGATGAATCTTTTTGCTTACAGTGTAATGATGTTTATTACTGCATTGCCCGTTGCCCAAATCGTTCTCTTCTGTTATTCTATTGGCCACGACCCGAAGGGCCTATCGCTCGCTGTAAAGAACTATGAATTAAGCAATGACACTGTCGGTTGTCCAATAGTTTCAGGTTGTAATAGAACTTATATGAGTTGTCGATTTCTACGATTCTTGGAAAATAAGAACACAATTTTGGTAAGTGCTACAATGATTTTTGTATGATACTAATTTTAATTAGTCGATGGTTTAAAAAATAATTTATTAAACTCTTTAGTTAGATTACTGTCTTTTGCCTTTTGAGGTTTTAATGGTAGTTTATCAAACTAACTACTGCATTAATTAACATTTAATAATAATTATGTTTATATTTCAGACGTATTTTGATACAGAAGAACAAGCTATAGACAATGTCAAACGAGGAAAATCCTGGATGGCTTTAATTTTCCAATCAAATTATTCACAATCATTCAATAATCGAATAGATTATGGAAGAAGTGCATATGAATGGGACATTGATAATTCAGATATAACTGTTTATCAGGACAAATCAAGTAAGCATTGAAACCAAACTACTTTTTCCTTTGAAATAGTTATTTGTGTGACTAGTCCAGAAACTGCTATTTTGCGAGTACGAGTATATTTTGAAAGGACGAGGCGTTTAAATACGAGCACTCGCAAAATAGTTTCTGGACGTGTAACACACAAGATTTTTCGCGCCGACGTTTTTGTAAATTTAAGAAAAAACATTTATTACTCACATTCTAAATGTCAGGGAATTTTTTTATGTTGGTATTATCTAATTGTCAGGACTGTACTTTTAATTTTAATTAATTATTTATTGTTCATCAATTTACATCTTCAATAAGTTTAATTACACTGTACACTTTATTTAATAAACATAAAACATAATTCATTTCTTTGTCTATTTCACGACTTGTCATTCCAGTATTATAACCTAAAAAATCAACATATTTTATTTGGATTTGACATTGCTAATTCAATTATAATTACTTACAATTTTGTTTAAAATATATGTATAAATATTCTGTTTTCTTGTATTGAAAATACTCAACTATGAATATTTTATCATAATATTTTTACACCAATGCAATATTTTGACATTCCGTACGTTCAGGAGTTCGCTATACTAGTGATGCCAACATATAACCATAAAAAGTCACTAATTTTTGCCGGCCTCGGCCGGTAAACACATAAGCTGGTAGCACAAGCTCTGTTTTTGGATGTTCTAAGAGCACGGTTTTAACATGTTAGAGATCGCTAAAACACCCAAATACGCAGCTCTCAAAACAGGCAAAAACAGAGCTAGTGCTTCCAGCCATTGTTTCCGGACGATTTTGAGTTATGTAATACTGCTAATGCCGGACGGTGGCGCGAAAATAATATTTTCTTTTCTGAATTTGTTTCTGTATCATAATTAAAATAATTATCAAGACATCTAAAATATACTATGAACTATGAGTGCTGGAGATAAAATAGTATAAATAATTATGATATTTTATTGTTTAGATCAACAAATCTCGCTGTTGTTATGGAGAGACTTGCATTATTCATTTATTGAGTACGCTCAAGACTATATGCAGAGTTGTGATTATCCAGCCCACGTAGCCAGCATACCTTTAAGAGTAAGTAATAGTTATTGTGAATATTACAAGACTTCCGGTACACACAATTACATAAAATTACAATAAATACTCTATGAAAATTTATGTGCAATTCTACAGAAAACTATTTAAATAATTGTATCTAATATCATAAAATTCTTCAACGAAGGGTATCATGTATCGTACATCGATTGTTTTTACGAGTATCTCCATTAAAACCACTACGTATATGCGATATGTACTTCTGGAAGGTAAAATATACCGAAATATCTCAAGATGCTTAGAATATTTTACCCACAATAGGGTGAAACCTCCCCAAACATCTCAAGACATTTAGGACATATTTTACCCATAAGAGGGCAAAATATCCCCAAACACCTCAAGATGCTTAGGATATATTTTACCCCATAAGAGAATAAAATATACCCAAACACCTCAAGATGCTTAGGATATATTTTACCCACATACGGGTAAAATATTTCCCAAACACTTCAAGATGCTTAGGCTATTTTACCCATAAGAGGATAAAATATACCCAAACACTACAAGATGCTTAGGATACATTTTACCCATAAAAGGATAAAATATCCCCAAACTTCCTAAGATGTTTAGGATATTCCACCCATAAGAGGATTAAATGGGTAAAACATCCCCACATCCTGAAAATGGCTAATGCACAAACAACGCCACCCTTATTAGAAAACTGCTTTAATATATAAAAGTAGAATTGTTTTCCATACCTCAAAAAGGGATGAGAAAATTAAGGGTTGATTGGTTTGCACACCCCTACCATTTTAGTGTTTCCGGTTGTCCACCTGCCTAGTAAGTTATGACAGGAATCCGAGTCGAGTAGCTTCACGCGTTTCTTACATAATCGCCAGGTTATTAATCTTACATCGGTAAGAGATACGGAGAGCTATGATATAACCAGACTAATTATTTAAATTAAAATTACCTATTGGTAATTACTTCGGAAACTAATTCTACAGAATTAAAGGGTATTAATAGTACTTAAACATAATGTAACACATAGTTAGTTTTGTACCTAAATACTGAAGTAACAATTAATTGAAAAATATAATAACATTTATTTAAATGGTAAAAACTTGTAAAAAATTGTATTGCTGCATATAGCGCTGTCACCTGTCGGAAGTCAATGAAACTCTACAAGACGACGCGCGAATATTTGAAAATGATCCACAAGAAATGTCCGGTTTTTTCAACCAAAATTGATTGAGAAATAATTGTGTTTCATTACTTATTGAACTACCCTCATATATCAGCCTTTAAAATGATTTAAGAGACTTAATACAACTTTTACAACAATTTGACAAAACACAAAACAAATTAATAACCTTAAAATCTACTTGTTCCAGTTCAACGAACCCATCTATGGGGACAGAATCCCCAATTTTACAAACTTTGCTGCTCCTGGAATAATATTAACGTAAGTTTTACAAATTGTTTTATAAAACAAACCCTTCTCAAACCAGGGCCTGATCCAGACTTCGCATTAGGAGGGAGTCATGGAGTGAATTTTGTCTCGGGGGGAGGGGGATGGGGGGTATTGCCTATCTTCTAAATATAAAAAAACATTTGTATTTGTTCATATTATATTCCTGCTTTAAATAATTTTTACAATCACATTAAATCGTCTTTGGAATTACATTATTTCACATTAAATCACATTGAATAACATTAAATCATCTTTAGAATATACTTAGATAACAAAATTAATTCGTCGTTTGCTTTTTGCAAATTTAGTGATGATTTTTTAAACGGTTCTTCGATAGAATCATATATGTATTAGTAATATATTGCTGACACTGGGTCCAAAAGCGAAAAGGGAAAGAGAGTGAGATATATACTATTTTATCTTTGTCCATACTTGCTTCAAAATGCGCATGCTCGTAATACTGGAGTACGATTGGCTGACGTCAATTTCTAGCATGTTCAAATCTAGCGCCATATTTTAAATTTGTTGAAAATATTTTATCAATTGTAGGTCATGTCGATTAATATAGCAGTACATATTAAATGATTGATTCATATTTTTTCCATAAGTTACATATTGCCTTGTTTTTAGGAAAACTGTGCACAAAATCATTCACATGTAAATAAAAATATTTAACATTCCGATTATTAAATCATTTAACCATCTGAACTAACTTGACTAGATTTTAAAAAACACGAATAACAACTGACTGGCATAATAATAACGAAGAAGATAGTCACAAACAAATGTAGCAAACAGACTAATTCAAATTCACACAAGCGGTGAGGAAGAGAGCTCGCCATATTTGCAATGTCTCTGCCACTTCGTTATTAGCCAATAGTATTCCAGTATTACTGCGCATTTTGAAACAAATATGGTCAAAGATAAAATAGCATATATCTCACTCTCTTTCCTTTTTCGTTTAGATAACATTGCTGGTATACGCCATCAGCAATATATTACTAGTATATATATATGGATAGAATACAAAAATTATTGAATTAGAAGTTGATTTTCTAAGTGCAAATGTCGGTAGTCACATACTTGACTAGGTCTTAAATAGAATACCTCTCCCATCTGCGGGTCGAAATAATATTGGTTTTTGGCTATTTATTAGATTAATAAATCAAACAATACTTCATAATTATCTTAGAATTTTAAGTTCTTAGATAATATTTTCTATTTAATTTGTTTAACAAATTGAGTTATTATTACTATTAGGGCCAACATTTAAAAACAGTCCATGCTTAGAGGGGGGAGGGTCATGACCCCCATGACCCTCCCCCTGGATCCGCCGCTGTCTAAAACACTTTTCTTTCATTCCACAGAATAATATTCTTCTTGGCGGTAGCGTTGACATCCGGCGCAATGTTATTAGAACGTAATGAGGGAAGTTTAGAGCGATCTCTAGTAGTTGGCATCACTGGGACAGAGATGTTATTCTCACATGTCATTTCTCAGTTTATGGTCGTTGCTGGACAGACTGCGTTTGTTTTAATATTTTGTTTTGCGTTTTTTGGATTGACGAATAATGGACCTTTTGGATGGGTTTGTTTATTGGCGTTAATGACAGGACTTTGTGGAATGTGTTTTGGTGAGTATTCAGTTGTTTTGACATAATTAATTTTGTGTTTGTATCATAATAGTAGAGATGGGCGAATATCAAATTTCTCGAATTCGAATATCGAATACGAATATTAATCAGATCTCGAATATTCGAAGTAGGTACTCAAATATTCGAATAGGTACTTCCAAAAGTTAGTTTATTTATTATTAATAATTATTTAATTATGTCCTTTTCATTATTTGAATGAAATTGTTAAGATAAAATAAAATAAAAATAAAAAGTACAAACAAAAAAGAAAAAGACGAAAACTTCAAATTTAAGGTGAAACGTACGGGCTGATGTTGGCGTAAAACAAATTTGAAATATGGTACGTCTTCATGGTTTTGAAACAAAATATCTTTGTTATTAATAACTTCAAAGTATTGTAATAGCTTTAAGTTTATGTACAAATGATAAAGAAAAACATAGTCAAAAATTGGCGCGATATTCGAGGTATTCGAATGTTCGCTATACTGACGTTAATATTCGAAAATCTCGAATATCGAATAATGTCAATATTCGCGGCATTCGACTATTCGCGGATGATATTCGCCCATCTCTACATAATAGTATATTATAAGCCAAGGTTGAGAAGATGATAATGATCTTCTCAACCCTGGTTTATATACTATTTGTTTCACTACTAGCTCTTAAATACTATGTAACGAATTTTTTATTAATCATGACATAAGCAATTTGATATGAATACTTGTTAATATCTACAAAAACCGAGAAGGCAAAAAATAATTTTTTCTACGATTGCTATGAAAAGTTGCCAATTAAGCTCTCCATTTGTCATCGAAAAGTTGACATTTTCTGTGGAACAATCGAAAAATATCTTTTTTGCGCGTCTCCAATGGCAACGCGCTAAAAAGATATTAAATGCGCGCATATTTTAATAGTTACCAGGGATACAAACAAAACAGAAATTTGTCATATTGACAGTTGACAGAACGAATTTATTTTCTGTTTTTTAATGATTTTAAGATGCAATCGTAGAAAAATTGATGTGTGTATCACGAGTGTAAAGTGTCTTTGTTCCTCTTACACTATTGCAGCTCTTGCCTTCGACTCGCGCTGCAATTACCGTGTTCGAGTAACAAAGAATCACTTTACGCTCTTAATACACAAATAACTATTGTGTTTGTGTCACAATAGTTATTTGTGTATTAAGAGCGTAAAGTGATTCTTTGTTACTCGAACACGGTAATAGTGTAAGAGGAACAAAGACACTTTACGCTCGTGATACACACATAATTTTTTCTACGATTGCATCTTAAAATTATTTAAAAACGTATACGTACTGAAAATAAATTCGTTCTGTCAACTGTCAATGTGACAAGTTTCTGTTTTGTTTGTAACCCTGGTAAGTATTGAAATAAGCGCGCATTTAACATCTTTTTCGCACGTTGCCATTGGAAACGAACATTTTTAGTGTCACTAGTTTAATAATACATTTAATTTAAAGGTACCTACATAATAACTAATTAATAAATGATTATTTGTAGGTAGTGTTTATACTTTTATTTCATTAGTAACATAATTATAAATAATTAAACGTACTATTATACCAGTAACACTAAAAATGTTCGCTAGGAATGAAATACCCTAACTTTTGCGAATTACAAAAAAAATATTTTTGTTCTATAATCAGTATATCAAATTATACGAGCCCTAACCACTAATATTTGGTACGGCTGTGTTTTTTAAATATATTGATCTTTGAAGCATTTTAAAAATTATTTGGAATAAATTTATGTAATTATATTTGTACTATTTTAATAAGTAATTATAATATCTACATCAACACAAAAACATAATAACCAAAAATGAAAATTAAAGGATTTATTCTATTATTCGTAAGATAGCATTTTTAAGTTATGAAATAAATTGGCCACAAATAATTGGTACGGCTATTTAAACTTATATTAATCATCCTCCTATTGCCCTCTATACTATTTATTTTATACTGAACAAATTTTCGAGTAGGTTTTGCCTTTGTTTTGAATCAATTGTCATTAATATTGCCTTTTGTTTTCAATAAACTGTCATTAATTTTCAACATGGTACGCGGAAAGCCTATATCTGAAGATATTCGAAGATTAATTATTGAAAAAAATGAATCTGGTAAAAGTTATGGTGAAATTTCGAAGGAATTGAATTTACCTAAATCGACAACTGTAAACATAGTTAAAAAATATAAAATTTCTGGATCTATTTCAACATTTAAGAACAAAAGTGGTAGAATTTCAAAAATTACCGAGCGAGATTTGCGAGCGTTGTCTTCCATTGTCAAGTCAAATAGACGAAGTACCGTTCGTAATTTACCCGAAAAATGGGCAGCAAAAATTGGAAAGTCCATGGGACGCGAATGGACCCGAAAAAATATTCCTAAACTAAAATATGGATTCTATAAGGTAAGATTTTTAAAGTAAGAAAAACGTAAACTTAGACTTAAATCTTCCAGGCCAAAGAAAAACCATTATTGACCAGTATACAAAAGAAAAAACGTTTATTATGGGCAAAAGAAAGAAGACTTTGGGTACAAAGGCAGTGGGATTTTATTATATTCAGTGATGAATCTAAATTTGATGTTTGCGTTGGTGACTCTAGAAAAAGAGTAATACGGACAAAAAAAGAAGTATACCATAGAGACTGTTTGAAGCGTACCGTCAAATTTCCAGCTAGTATCATTGTATGGGGTTGCATGTCCTCCAAAGGTGTGGGCAATTTGCACTTTATTGATGGCATTGTAAATGCTCAGAAATATGTTAACATTTTGGAGGGAAATTTAATTCCGTCTGTAACCCAATTAATTTCCTATGAAGAATTTATATTTCAACACGATGGTGCTTCATGTCATACCGCCAAAGGTACTAAGAATTGGTTGGAAAGTAAGGGGATAAATGTCTTGAGCTGGCCATCCTCCAGTCCAAACCTCAATCCTATAGAATCCTTGTGGGCAGTAATGAAACGTCGTTTAAGAAATGAGCCTCAAAGAACTGTTTTAGGTTTGAAACAAAAAATTACAGAAATTTGGAATTCAATTACACCAGATGAGTGCCAGGACCTTATAAACACAATGTCAAAACGAGTTGAAGCAATTATAAAAGCAAAAGGCGACGTTACGCAATATTAATATAAGTTTTAATTAGCCGTACCAATTATTTATGGTCAATTATTTTCACAACTGAAAAATGTTCTCTTACGAATATTAGAATAAATCCTTTAATTTTCATTTTTGGTTATTATGTTTTTGTATTGATGTAGATATTATAATAACATATTAAAATAGTACAAATATAATTACATAAATTTATTCCAAATAATGTTTAAAATGCTTCAAAGATCAATATATTTAAAAAAACACTGCCGTACCAAATATTAGTGGTATATGTCATTAAAGTTTGCTGGTAACCGCACTTCACGAGACGAAATATATCACTTACCGAGATCTGCTTCGGCAGAGTGCCACACAAAGTAATGTGTAAAAGGCGTGATGATATATTTATTTATATTAAAGTTTAAAATTTAAAGTGCTATTGGAGACGCGCGACCAAGATATTTTTCGATTATTCCACAAAAAACGTCAACTTTACGATGACAAATGCGAGCGCAATTGTCAACTTTTCATAGCAATCGTAGAAAAAATAGATTTTTATATAGGTTGCGGGCAGTCATGTGACGAAGTTGACCTTCACAGAAAATGACGACAGCGTGAACAACTGTTCAGTGTGTAACCTCAAATTTTTGACGTTTGCTTTTTTCTGGTCTATAATCGTTTATATATTTTGCATGTCTTATTTTTTTACACTTCCTTATTTGTTATAAACAATATTAGTTGTTGATTAGTACAAACACTGAAAAATGTGTATTATTTTTAAGAACTTTAAAGACCGCACAAGAAAGCTTTCATTGAAGATGGCGCTACGATCGGGCGCTACAAATTAATTATATTTTACACTGAGCAGCAGCAGAAATCGTTTATAATAATTAAGAAGGATTAACTAATAATACGAGTAGAAGCGCAAGAAATAAAGCATAATACACCAGAAAAAGAAAATGTTGTGCACTGAAAAGCTATTCATTTTCTGTCAAGATTGCATTCGTCACATGACTGCCCGTAACCTATTTTTCTGTTTTTTAAATTATTTTTAAAATTTTGATAAATAATTAAAAATCGAAAGAATAAGAATATACAGGGTGTTTCATAACTTAGAGCAAAAAATTAAAGGGTATATTCTGTACGACGTGCTGATCATGAAACAAACAGAATTTTTTTTTAAATCGAAAAACATTTTTTGTAGTACTGCACTGGATTCGCTTTCCTATTAAACACAAACAATGAAGTAGGTATCAACTACGAAAGAATAATTACACAATTCAAGTATTAGCAGTTATTTATAATAGAATTTTATTTAATTAATAACTTTAACATAATCATCCACCCAGTGGCAGTGGCAACGAAAAATGTTGGACTGGGAAACATGGAAAATAGTTTTGCGATTTAAAATCAGCACGTCGTACAGAATATGCCCTTTAATTTTTTGCTCTAAGTTGTGAAACAACCTGTATATTGAATATGGCTGTGGTTCACCTAAATCTAATATGTTTGTGGATCGTAATTTGACAGTTGTACAAATAAAATCATATTTTTATAATGTCCTAGTCCCTTATTATTGTAAAATGCTTCAAATAAATGTTGTATAAAATTCTACGTTAAAATCAGTAAACAGAATTAATGTTGCACGCTTTATAACGAAAGAAATTAAATTGAAAATGGTGAAAATTAGCTGCAAATTAGGGATAGACTTGCTTGGAAATGAAACAAAATGAAACAAATGATTCAGGTTTGATCTGTCAGCAAAAAAATATTCCTTTATTGCCAGTAGTGATTTATGAGTCTTGAATTTAAGTGAATTATAAGATGTTGGATAATTAGTGAATTAGTGAAAGAAATGAATGTGTTAAGTTGTATTATAGTGGTAGAGAGAGATTTATTTGCGGGTCCGAACCCTCACAGGCCAATTCCTTCAATACACACAATTCAAAATACAAAGAAAATATGGGTCAGTGTTGCATCCATGCCACAGTTGCAGATTTATTTGAGCACTTCATGTCAAATCATTCAGTATTCAATTTCAAATACAATCAAAACATTTAATTGATAATAACAAAAAACTACGGTCCTTTTCAGGACCATCAACACTTTTACAAACCACAATTTATCATTATTTTTAATTCTGGCAATTTTGTTTCATTTCCAAGCAAAGCTACCCATAATTTTGCAGCTAATTTTCAACATTTTCAATTTAATTTCTGTCGTTATAAAACATGCAAAATTAATTCTGTTACCACACCCAATAACGACCATTTAATATATTTATTTATTCTTTTTACCTTTATTTTTACATGTATTTTCATAAAAAAAACAATTTAAAAAATAAGTATGTTTCGTATTTTTCGCGCGCAAAAAACTGACCAATGAAAACGTTTCAAATACTGTCATCACAATCTCTTAAATTAAACATTAATTTTAAAATTTTTTTGCCAACATTCTCAATAATTAAATACATATTTTTATTATTATTTCTTCTTATTACAATTATAATGGCACACTGGTCGAAGAGCGTCGATGAAACAACAGAACGCACCTGTCATCGACAAAAAATACAGGCTCCTCTATTTCCATTGAAGAGCTCATCGATGAAACAAACGTATCTTATTTCACTCGTATCTTTTGTGTCTCACTTCACGTTAGCATATTTTTGATATTTAGTTTTTCTTTCTCAACTTTAGAAGCTTTTTTTTTTTCGTCAATGACAGGTGCGTTCTGTTGTTTCATCGAAGAGCTCATCGATGAAACGAACGTATCTTATTTCACTCGTATCTTTTGTGTCTCACTTCACGTTAGCATATTTTTGATATTTAGTTTTTCTTTCTCAACTTTAGAAGCTTTTATTTTTCGTCAATGACAGGTGCGTTCTGTTGTTTCATCGAAGAGCTCATCGATGCTCTTCGACCAGTGTACCATAGGCATAACAATTTGTATATCAAACCTACTGAAATATAGTAATACTGGAAAGTGCACTGTCCTATGCTCGCGGCGTACGAAAAGCGTGCCGACAGAGACAGATAGTCGCGGGCGATTCTGTCGTTGTCTTACACTGCTGCGCATGCGCATTAGAACAAAAGTCAGGCGGCGTATAGGCCATCAAAAAAGTGAATATCTTTACTAAATTCGCTATAAGTTTTGTGCGGATACAGTATGTTCAAACACTTTTTGAGCGGACTGTACGACAAAGACGTTATCACCAGAGATGTGCATCTACGTGTAATCTTTAATTGTCTACAGCTACACGTAGACAATACGTCGACAATTCTAGCGACGTAGACAATGTAAACAATGTAGATAATGCATCTGACAGTTGTAAAATTCAACATAACCTAAATTTATTCCTTTGTAACTAATACATGTATTTGTATTCGTAAGCTCGGGTCATTATCGGTCTTTATATAATAAAACTAATAAAGCAAGTGCTCATACATTACTAGACGAATGTCTGTCTTGGGTCTTGGGCGAACTGTCATATTTTTAAAATCGATCAACGCGCCATCTCACCAGACGGAGTTTTCTTTGGCGCTATTTTTAACAGTAACCAGTTGACAAATTTTCAACGTTTTGCCCTGCACAACTAATTTTTTTCATGTAATCCCTAGAATAAAAATAAAAATCTCTAACAACATTTAAAATTCCCTAGTTCTAGGGATAACATTTTAATATGACTTAAGTGAACACAGATGTTTTCATTGTCTACATAGTCTACATTGTTTACATGAAAAATGAAGACGTAGACTACATGATTATTTACACGTAGAGAATGGCGTAGATTACTTGCAGTAGACTACGCGCACATCCCTGGTTATCACCCGTGAGTCGCTGTCTGTCGGCTCGCGCTGGCGTCGCCAGAGCGCGTTCCAGTATTACTATATTTCAGTGATCAAACCTTGTAAAACAAACACACTAAACACAAAATTCCCTAAAACTTTTTTCATTTTGACAGGTTTCGTTGTAGCAATAGTTTGCGACACAGAAAGAACTGCAACATATCTAGCAATGGGCAGTTTTCTTCCAATTGTGATGTTGTGTGGAATTATTTGGCCAATTGAAGGGATGTATCACGTTTTACAAATCATTTCGTATGTTTTACCTTTGACAAAATCAACTGAAAGCCTTCGATCTATTTTACAACGAGGTTGGGGTATTTCCAATTCTGTTGTTTATACTGGATTTATTTCAACTTTAATATGGATTATGTTCTTTTTAACTTTAAGTATTTTGTTATTGAAGTTTAAAAAAGGATAAATATAAAATATCTTTTTTGATGTTTGTTGAAAAATGTCGTCATAAGACAAAAAATTCCCCAAAATAAATTCAATTTTAGTATTGAAAGTATTTCTTTAAGGGGTAAGGCCACTCTAGACAAGGAAAAAAGGGTAATTTTCAAGATTTTTTTTAACGAAATCTAAACGTGCTGCTTAAGAACTGTTTTTGGATCTTTATTTAGTGCTCTTTAAACTTTATTTAAAAATTTTTTTTAAACAAAATATTCAAAATTGTCGTCAGAAATTTTAATAAATGGCGACTCCTCTCGGCGCGTAGGGCAAATCGGACGAAAACATTCCGGGAACAGCAATAGACCTGGATCAAAAAGGGATATGTTTTCTTAATCTCTGATGTATACTCTAAAAAACTACGAGCTGGATTTTGAAAATTTTGATTTTTAACAAAATGGCGCACGTTTGAAAAAAAAGTTCATTATTCGGGACTAAATTTCTGTATAAAAACGACCATAAAAAACGAATGAAGCACTTTAAAAAAAAGCCCCCGTAGTTTTTGAGTATTTTATATCTAGAATAAAAAATAAAAAGATTCAGCACGATCCATCAATTAGTATTTCAGATTTCTTTTCGCACGATTTTGAAAATATGATTTCGAGAAAAACGCGTTTAAAGTTTCGAGTCATATATATATATATATAAATACTAGTACTAATAGATATATGTTTTTTTCCCTCTGAAATACTTCCGCGCGGCATTTAAATTAATTGTCCCTTATTCCTAAGGGTTTAAACTATAATTTAAGCAAATAAAAAAATGCATTTTTAAAAAATTTTAAAGTGGCCTTACCCCTTAATGTTTGGTAGAAAGAAAGACGACTTTTAAGTATTTTTATGTTTAAAAGTGAAGTGCAACTATTTTTGTTTGACATTTTGACAATACATCTAGTATGATGTTGGATAGTTGTCATTTTGAGGTTAGTTTCAAATTATTATTAGTATTATTTTGTTGTTGTTAGTTTATAGATTGTTATTAGACAATTTAGTAGATGATCTTTAGAAATGTGTGAAATATTTTATATTGGTGCCTGTGATTTTATCATATTTTTAAGGTAATAAAAATATAAGCCATTTGTTTTTTATTTAATTATAAAATAACATTTTTAAACATATTGAGACGGTACACCAATTACACTTGATTATAATTTTTTATGTTTAACAATAATCCACGCATATTTATTTTTTTTGAAACAATTATTAGAACGCCGAAACTAATCGTGTGGGGCCAAATGTAAACAAAACACAAAAGTTCCATTATCATAAATTAATACAAACGACCAAGAGTTGAAAGACGGTAACCAACGCCTGGGAAGGTCGCAGGCCAAGTTTCAAGTGTCTAGGCGAGGGTAGGTAACAGGGCCGTGCCGAGAAATTTGTGTTTCTCAAACAAAAATTATCATAGAATGTGGAAATTAGATTAATACTCTTACTATATCAAAAAGAACGCGATGAACTAGAAGAATCAATTTAGTTAAAGCATTGCATGTCCTCAGTAACATCTAGATGTACAATACATCGTCGGCCCATTAAAAATAAAGAGAAACCGACCCTGTTCGGAGTTATATTACAAAGACGATACATGACAATATGTAAAGTTCTATCACATTTTTGTACAAGTAGCTCTCGCGTTGATTTAATTCATTGTAATAAGTGCAGTTTGAAGAAATGACATGCGCGAGGAAACATTTGATAAAAATACAAAAGGGTTTAGAAATAAGAGGGGGCAAAATTTAAGACGTTTTCGTTCCGTCTCTTTCTCATCCACTTGAGGTAGACTATAGCTGTCTCTATTGCATTGAAAAACGAACCAGAGCACCCGACGGACCACCACCATGGGTGAGAATTCCTACAAGAATCCAACGAACGAATAAACATGCAGGAATTTCACCCCGCCAAGTCACTCTGAGTATTTGGGAATTGCTCGCGACAAATAAGAGTGATTGGAAAGATTGTTAGCTCACTCTGACACATACAAAACCTGATCTTTTGTCCCCGATCACGCCAAGACTATGTTAACCAATAAGAGTAACATAAACAACTGTTTTCCCCGAAATATTTTGTGATTTCTGTTTAGCTTAGGGAAATGGCATCTTCGATCGCAGTTCAATCAAGGATCGAGGGCGGCGCCTACCTGTATAAAACACGATGTTTTATCCAGGAACAGCATCTTGGTTCCGGCCAAGATCAGCTATTGTTCAGTTGCGATTCTGTCAGAATTGGCCGTCGCACGTTCAGTAGGTCATATTTCTCTCAGTTCAGCTGCGATTCTGTCAGAATTGGCCGTCGCACGTTCTGGTAGAACCTGTATTATTTATTCACCGACTTTCACCGTTCAGCTGCGATTCTGTCAGAATTGGCCGTCGCACGTTCCGTGAATACTCGGTTGAATTCAACACCGACCCCTTTCAGTCCAGCTGCGATTCTGTCAGAATTGGCCGTCGCACGTTCTGAAAGGCTGTCTGGCCATCATCATCGTAGTCCAGTTGCGATTCTGTCAGAATTGGCCGTCGCACGTTCTACTGCAGTAATGCAAAACAATAATCACAAGGGTGAAGATTCACGACCTTCTAACTTGCGATAGATATACTTGGGGACTATTTACCCAGAATTAATTGAGATAACAGCTCTTTGAGCACATAATAAGAATCACAAAGGCGAAGATTCACGACCTTCTAATTTGTGATGGATATATATTTCTGGGGACTATTTACCCAGATTTGAAATATTAGCTCTTTGAGCACAGAAATAATTGAGTGAAGGATTATTCCCTCACTGACATATCTTGCCTCCGACCGTCACTCTGGTGACACACAGAGGTGTACCTGCCGTCATCGAGGGGTTCCCGCACGCTGCCACGGCCTACTGCAGGCCGCTGTCCGTCATCCGCGCTAGCCTTGCTAGCCTACCAGCCGTCACCGAGGGGTTCCCGCACACTGCCACGGCCTACTGCAGGCCGCTGTCCGTCATCCGCGCTAGCCTTGCTAGCCTACCAGCCGTCATCAAGGGGTTCCCGCACACTGCCACGGCCTACTGCAAGCCACAGTCCGTCATCCACGCTAGCCTTGCTAGCCTACCAGCTGTCACCGAGAGGTGCCCGCACGCCGCCACGGCCTACTGCAGGCCACTGTCCGTCATCCGCGCTAGCCTTGCTAGCCTACCAGCCGTCACCGAGAGGAGCCTGCACGCTGCCACGGCCTACTGCAGGCAGCGGCCCGCCATCCGCGCTAGCCTTGCTAGCCTACCAGCCGTCGCCGATGGGTTCCCGTCTACCGACCGACCTACGACAGGCCGTCCAACCGCTACCTGCGTTAGCATTGCTAGCCCAGCTATTTACACGGCATAACTCAGGGAAGAACTGTTTCTTCCCTGGCATCACCCGCTGGGTGTCATCACGGTGACACTCGGTGGTCTTTGTTCTAAGTTTCAGATGCCGACGCCGCCTGGCTTTTCCACTTAAGATACAACAATTTTGGCGATAACAGACCAACTGGCCGAATCCGTCTGCACGAGGATTCAGAGTCACCCTCCGTTTGTGGTCGTGGGTGCCGAGATTCATCTGTCAAACACCAAAGCCGCGGACGACACCATTATCGTAACTACTGCTTCACCCTCTTTGCTTACATCTTATGTTTTTATGTCATGTTATCATGTTATGTTCGATTTATCCATTACTGATTTTGAATTCCTCTGCCTGTGTGTTTTCTGTGGTTTCCCTCAGGTGTCAGGTGAATACCAGAGGATTTTGTATCTCCACAGCCGAAATAAATAACCTTTAAATAGTTGCAATGTGTAATTTCTCTACTTCCTCATAACCTACCACATTCACGACTTCAAATTAAAGAATCTGGTCATTAGTAAAATCAAATAAACACAACGTAAAACACAACGTAAACTAATTGGTCCTAAATAATCTAAAATAATAAATTTCGATACTAGACGATTGCCGCGTCACAGAATTGGTGCCGTGACCAGGATTTGAAGTTCTTGAGGTTGAGCGTGGTGGTTGGAAATTAGAGAAAATATATTGTTGCTTTTATGTTCATTACATCTTTACAGGAACATCTGTTTGGTGGAGAGAAATAATAACTAATAAATTGTTTTTTTCAGTATGGCTTATGATTTGTGTTGAGTACATAATTTGTAATGTATTTGTCTTGTGTATTATGTTACAGAGCACCAACGAATGTTTAACTGATAGCTAGTACCTCATGTTATGCTTGTATCAATTGTTATCATTCTGATTGTGTTCAATGTTTACAGAAACAACAATTACCGTTTTACAGGACAATATCGTCAAAGCCCATAGCACACTATTTTTGCTCTGTTTTATAGGCATCCACTCGAACTTTAGAAACCGGGGGAGAAAAATGTCAGTGATTTATTTTGTAACACGTTATGTTCTTTAGCAGACGGCAGTATTATAATATTTACACCAGAAGGTTTAAAAAGATTTAATTTATCAATCATATTAGAATTGTCGACTAACGACACGTATTAGTAAGCTTAATAAATCATCAGAAGGACAAACCACGCCACGAGGATCATCGAATTAAAAAAACTCTGTCTGAGAGCCGGAGACGAAATGTAAAACAAGTCAAAATAACAAAATAAAAATTATTAATGGGGAAAAAGTCCATGCTCACTTTGAAGGAAGAAAAGTTCAAAGAAATTGATAAGGCCAGCAAATATCTTACCACATCTACAAAATGGGAAAGAAATTCCCATAAACAAAAGTAATGCTGAGAAAGAAGGAAAAAATCAAAAAAAAATAATTTGTGATCACGGACTTAAGCAGAGTGCTACATCGTTTTTAATATTTTGAATTAACAATGAATTAACGGAAAGGGTTTGATCTTCAACTACAAATTCAGAATTAAAGAAGGAATAAACTTTAACAAAGTAGTCGGAAAAACGAAGTGACTGTAATTGTTATGGTACTAAATTGTACTGTCTTATATCTCGGAAATTAAATGAAGACAAATGCAGGAATCTTATCTAAAAACGCAGTGGCCACTCGCGTACAACGTCTGGTATATTTTTGTATCCTTGGGTAACCTGGAATGACGGTTGGTTACCACAATTAGCGTACCAAAAATGTATAACTGGTCAAAATCTACTACTGTCGAGTGTTACATTCAGTACTGAAAGTATATTTACTGTCGTAGAGTGAAGGATATTTTTGTTTAATTTGTCGTGTATATGTTCTTGCTAGTTTCAGATAATCAACTGCTGCAAAAAGTACGCTCTGTTATTCTTGGGCGTTTGTTTCTTTTCTTGTCTTGTTCTGATCTTATGTTATAGGTGTACCAGCACAGCATGACATTAAAATACTCATGAACTTCAATTTTAATATCAGGGGGAGATTGAGACGGTACACCAATTACACTTGATTATAATTTTTTATGTTTAACAATAATCCACGCATATTTATTTTTTTTGAAACAATAATTAGAACGCCGAAACTAATCGTGTGGGGCCAAATGTAAACAAAACACAAAAGTTCCATTATCATAAATTAATACAAACGACCAAGAGTTGAAAGACGGTAACCAACGCCTGGGAAGGTCGCAGGCCAAGTTTCAAGTGTCTAGGCGAGGGTAGGTAACAGGGCCGTGCCGAGAAATTTGTGTTTCTCAAACAAAAATTATCATAGAATGTGGAAATTAGATTAATACTCTTACTATATCAAAAAGAACGCGATGAACTAGAAGAATCAATTTAGTTAAAGCATTGCATGTCCTCAGTAACATCTAGATGTACAATACATCGTCGGCCCATTAAAAATAAAGAGAAACCGACCCTGTTCGGAGTTATATTACAAAGACGATACATGACAATATGTAAAGTTCTATCACATTTTTGTACAAGTAGCTCTCGCGTTGATTTAATTCATTGTAATAAGTGCAGTTTGAAGAAATGACATGCGCGAGGAAACATTTGATAAAAATACAAAAGGGTTTAGAAATAAGAGGGGGCAAAATTTAAGACGTTTTCGTTCCGTCTCTTTCTCATCCACTTGAGGTAGACTATAGCTGTCTCTATTGCATTGAAAAACGAACCAGAGCACCCGACGGACCACCACCATGGGTGAGAATTCCTACAAGAATCCAACGAACGAATAAACATGCAGGAATTTCACCCCGCCAAGTCACTCTGAGTATTTGGGAATTGCTCGCGACAAATAAGAGTGATTGGAAAGATTGTTAGCTCACTCTGACACATACAAAACCTGATCTTTTGTCCCCGATCACGCCAAGACTATGTTAACCAATAAGAGTAACATAAACAACTGTTTTCCCCGAAATATTTTGTGATTTCTGTTTAGCTTAGGGAAATGGCATCTTCGATCGCAGTTCAATCAAGGATCGAGGGCGGCGCCTACCTGTATAAAACACGATGTTTTATCCAGGAACAGCATCTTGGTTCCGGCCAAGATCAGCTATTGTTCAGTTGCGATTCTGTCAGAATTGGCCGTCGCACGTTCAGTAGGTCATATTTCTCTCAGTTCAGCTGCGATTCTGTCAGAATTGGCCGTCGCACGTTCTGGTAGAACCTGTATTATTTATTCACCGACTTTCACCGTTCAGCTGCGATTCTGTCAGAATTGGCCGTCGCACGTTCCGTGAATACTCGGTTGAATTCAACACCGACCCCTTTCAGTCCAGCTGCGATTCTGTCAGAATTGGCCGTCGCACGTTCTGAAAGGCTGTCTGGCCATCATCATCGTAGTCCAGTTGCGATTCTGTCAGAATTGGCCGTCGCACGTTCTACTGCAGTAATGCAAAACAATAATCACAAGGGTGAAGATTCACGACCTTCTAACTTGCGATAGATATACTTGGGGACTATTTACCCAGAATTAATTGAGATAACAGCTCTTTGAGCACATAATAAGAATCACAAAGGCGAAGATTCACGACCTTCTAATTTGTGATGGATATATATTTCTGGGGACTATTTACCCAGATTTGAAATATTAGCTCTTTGAGCACAGAAATAATTGAGTGAAGGATTATTCCCTCACTGACATATCTTGCCTCCGACCGTCACTCTGGTGACACACAGAGGTGTACCTGCCGTCATCGAGGGGTTCCCGCACGCTGCCACGGCCTACTGCAGGCCGCTGTCCGTCATCCGCGCTAGCCTTGCTAGCCTACCAGCCGTCACCGAGGGGTTCCCGCACACTGCCACGGCCTACTGCAGGCCGCTGTCCGTCATCCGCGCTAGCCTTGCTAGCCTACCAGCCGTCATCAAGGGGTTCCCGCACACTGCCACGGCCTACTGCAAGCCACAGTCCGTCATCCACGCTAGCCTTGCTAGCCTACCAGCTGTCACCGAGAGGTGCCCGCACGCCGCCACGGCCTACTGCAGGCCACTGTCCGTCATCCGCGCTAGCCTTGCTAGCCTACCAGCCGTCACCGAGAGGAGCCTGCACGCTGCCACGGCCTACTGCAGGCAGCGGCCCGCCATCCGCGCTAGCCTTGCTAGCCTACCAGCCGTCGCCGATGGGTTCCCGTCTACCGACCGACCTACGACAGGCCGTCCAACCGCTACCTGCGTTAGCATTGCTAGCCCAGCTATTTACACGGCATAACTCAGGGAAGAACTGTTTCTTCCCTGGCATCACCCGCTGGGTGTCATCACGGTGACACTCGGTGGTCTTTGTTCTAAGTTTCAGATGCCGACGCCGCCTGGCTTTTCCACTTAAGATACAACAATTTTGGCGATAACAGACCAACTGGCCGAATCCGTCTGCACGAGGATTCAGAGTCACCCTCCGTTTGTGGTCGTGGGTGCCGAGATTCATCTGTCAAACACCAAAGCCGCGGACGACACCATTATCGTAACTACTGCTTCACCCTCTTTGCTTACATCTTATGTTTTTATGTCATGTTATCATGTTATGTTCGATTTATCCATTACTGATTTTGAATTCCTCTGCCTGTGTGTTTTCTGTGGTTTCCCTCAGGTGTCAGGTGAATACCAGAGGATTTTGTATCTCCACAGCCGAAATAAATAACCTTTAAATAGTTGCAATGTGTAATTTCTCTACTTCCTCATAACCTACCACATTCACGACTTCAAATTAAAGAATCTGGTCATTAGTAAAATCAAATAAACACAACGTAAAACACAACGTAAACTAATTGG
Source organism: Pterostichus niger (assembly GCA_947425015.1). NCBI lineage: Eukaryota > Metazoa > Arthropoda > Insecta > Coleoptera > Carabidae > Pterostichus > Pterostichus niger. Next base: position 7,711,608 of record OX380352.1, read on the forward strand.
TCCTAAATAATCTAAAATAATAAATTTCGATACTAGACGATTGCCGCGTCACAATATTTATGTAGTAATACAATAATTATAAATAAAATGTTACAAATATATTTGTTTTATTTTGCAACTAACTTCATATTTATTGATAAACAGTCAAACATCAACTGTCATCTGTCATAACAGTCAGTCGTTCAACGGACGTCGTACAAGCAACACCATCATGGCGAGTTTTTGTCTTTTGTGTTTAAACGACAATTTATCCGATTTATTAAACTTCACCGAAATAATCGACAATAAAACCATCATTGAAATGTTGAAAATTGTCCATCCTGATATTGTAAGTATTATAACCATTAAATTTAAACCAAAATTAATATCAATTTGTTTTTAAAAGGACCCGAATGAGATGAAATGTGCAAAATTCATGTGCAAAGTTTGTACGAATGACTTAAAAACATGTTTGGCATTTAAAGAGAAGTATCATAAAGGCTACAATAATTTTAAATTTTACAAAGATAAACTTCAAAATGAAGTTGTCATAGCAACTATTGACATTGACGAAGTCAAAGTCGAGGAAGATGTTATAGAAGTGAAAGAAACTGACAGAGAAATTTTACAAGAATTGATAAACTATGAAGAAAATTCAATTCCTGTTGATGTTCCACCAAGTCCAATCAATAATCAGTTTCCTTGTTATCGATGTGCTGCTATTTTACCCGACGAACCATCATTTAAACATCATTCACAACTTCATGATTCTAAAACTTCCGATATAACCTCAAAACGTTTGCGTTCGCGTCACTTATTTAGAATATTCTCCGCGGAGACAAATTGCAAACAATACAAAATGTGTCAAATTTGTAATATTATTTTCACCACACAATTCGAGCTTCAAAACCATGTTTGCCAACTTAAATACCAATGTAAAGAATGCCTTAAAAAGTTTCTGTCGAAGTCCACTTTAGATAAACATAAATTAATACATCAAAATAAGTGCCAGAATTGTAATAAAAAGTTTCAAAGTGATTCATTGTTGGAAGAACATTTAAAAACACATCAAATTTTGCAAGAATTTCAATGTGATAAATGTAATAGATCATTTATAACCCAAAAATCTTTGAAAAATCATTTGATGACTCATAATCGACGGTGTGATATTTGTCAGAAGAATTTTAGATCGATTAAAATGATGCAACAACATAAAATGATTCATAATATCGAAGAAAGACTGAACAACAATTGGCAAAAAGATCTCAACAATAAGGCATGATTGTCAAAAACATTCAAGTGAAAGTAATTGTTGTCAACAATGAATGTCAACAATGTATGCCAACAATGGCGAAAATAAGGATTATTTTATAAATAGTTTGTGATTTTGTTTTAAACAAATGATTGTTAAGATATTAAGTTTTAAATGTGATAATAGTTTTAATTGTTAATTCTTGTTCTTATTTATTTGTGTTCTTAATAAATTATTTCTTAAATAATATTTAGTCATTATTTATATTGTATTCTATAAATTGTTGTGGATTTTTACTTGCTTGTACGAAGTAAAGGAAGTATTGTAATCGCGAAAATTTTCGGTTTTGAGATTTCATCCCTGAATCCATTTTGACTAATTTCGTCGTGACATCTGTATGTATATCGCGTAACTCAAAAACGGTAAGCCGTAGAAAATTGAGGTATTTAGGACTGTTATTACATCTAGTTGTGTACCTCCCTTTTTGGTCATTATATAACTTCCGGAAGTACTACTTTACTTGAATTTTCATGAAAAACTATATTCAAATATAATCCAAAACTTTTCAAATTTGATATATAAGACTACTATATCAATGAAAATAACATAATAGATTTTGGGTAAAATGGACTAACCGGAAGTGATACATTACATGAAGCTGCTAACAGTTTTTCTTTAAAATTATTGACAATAATTGTTACGAATAGTTGGCCATTGTTGACAATTATTGTTGCGTATTGTTGGCCATTGTTGACAACAATTATTTCTTATTGTTGGCTATTTTTGGAAATCATTGTTGGCCATTGTTACAAAGAATTGAAGCTTATTGTTGGCCATTGTTGACAATAATTGTTGCGTTTATTTAACTATTCCGGAGGGTATATCTTTAAAACTAAACCAGATTTGAAGATGTGCTCCACGGCATTAAATTCCCAGTGTCTGAATTTACATATAACTAGGGTTGTGCATTTGACCAGTCAAATGTTTTTCGGTCAATTGACCGACTATTTGACCGGTCAATTGACCAAGAAACATTTAATAAAAATCGCAATTAAAATTGTAATTTATTTATATAGTACTGTTTACTACATCCAATATTACTGAAAATGAAAAACCAACAACAACTAATAAACAAAATCACATCAAATTCAAAATAAAGGGAAAATAAAGTAAAAGACGTTATGAAATTAAATAATATGTATTTATTTTATTTGTAAAGTAAAGTAAGCAAATTATCCAGAACCCAGAATACCAAACTAGATATATTCATGTAATAATAGTAAGTAGCTATTTCTATTGAACAACAGATGTCGTGGCGGTTCCATTTAGATTTTTGACCGTTTTATTTGGTCGTCAAATATTTTTGGTCAATTGACCACGGCACAACCCTACATATAACCTAAATATTTTCAACTAATTTTAAGTTGTTACAATTTTTTTTAAGGGTTTTTTTCATATTTTATATTAACTTTCTTCAAAATTCTTCATCGTTGGAATATAATATCGAAAATGTTCACATTTCTAAGAATAAACGTTTAATTTCTGTCCTAATTTTGATAAAAACGATGAAATAATACGTCATAAAACAAAATATTTTCTAATATTGCATTTATTAATTCCATATACAAAATATGTTACATCAAATTATTGTCAAAACTATGAAACATTGACACAAATTAAAATAATTTAAAGTTGCTCTAAAATGGAATATGTAAATCTAAATCCATGATAGTTTTGGCAAGGAAGGCACTAATCTCTGGTTGGTATTCTTCTAACATCGGTTGTAAGTTTTCCCGCACTAGTGCGGATATAACTTCACTGCGCACGGAATCATTCAACCATCCAGTCAGCGAGAACTATATACAAATATAAATAAATAAATATATCATCACGCCTTTTACACATTACTGGGTGTGGCACTCTGCTGTAAGCAGATCTCGGTAAGTGATATATTTTTGTAAGAACAATACATAAATTTATATTTATCTGTTTAAATACAAATTAATGACAAAAAAATTGTTTATTATTAATAGAATACGAGGATGTGTCAATAAGTACTTGTGTTTGAAAAGAGATGGCGTTGTTGAGAAGCGGTGGCATTACCAGCAAGTGCTGCCATCTTTCAAACGTCGATATATATAATTTCAGATTGATTCGTAGGTTAGTTTTGATTTGACAGTCATTTCTATTTAGCGTGTTTGGTGTTTTTAAATATAAAAAATGTGATGTGGACATCACATGACTTCCTTGTACGCGTATTAAACTATAGATATTTTTTTAATTGCACATATTTGACATTAAATTTTTATTTTTTGTTCTAATTCATAGCAAACTACAAAAAAAAACAATATATATATAATTTGTACTTGCCTGTACGAAGTAAAGGAAGTATTGTAATCGCAAAAATTTTCGGTTTTGAGATTTCAGTGGAAATACGCATTTTGGGCATCCCTGAATCCATTTTGAGTAATTTCGTGGTGACGTCTGTACGTACGTATGTATCTCGCATAACTCAAAAACGGTAAGCCGTAGAAAGTTGAGGTATTTAGGACTGTTATAACATCTAGTTGTGCACCTCCCTTTTTGGTCATTATATAACTTCCGGAAGTGCTACTTTACTTGAATTTTCATGAAAAACTATATTAAAATATAATCCAAAACTTTTCAAATTTGGTATATAAGACTACTATATCAATGCAAATAACATAATAGGTTTTGGTTAAAATGGACTAACCGGAAGTGATACATTACATGAAGCTGCTAACAGTTTTTCTTGAAAAAAATGGCATTATTCTGATTTTAGAAATAAATGCTGCAAATTAAATTCTGCGTCTAGCACATTAAGAATTATTCAATTAGCCTTTTGTATAAGCGAGATATGTTAATTTAAATATTATATATTTTTTGTTTTTTTCTAATTAAGTTTGCTATGGATTAGAACAAAAAATAAAAAAAAAATAAAAGATTTAATGTCAAATATGTGCAATTAAAAGAATATCTATAGTTTAATACGCGTACAAGGAAGTCATGTGGTGTCCACATCAGATTTTTAAATTTAGATATCTCGCTTATACAAAAGACTAATTTAATAATTGTTAATGTGCTAGATTTAGAATTTAATTCTCTAAAACTTTTATTTGCAGCATTTATTTCTAAAAGCAAAATAATACTATTTGTTTCAACTGTTAGCAGCTTCATGTAATGTGTCACTTCCGGTTAGTCCATTTTAACCAAAATCTATTATGTTATTTACATTGATATAGTAGTCTTATATACCAAATTTGAAAAGTTTTGGATTATATTTGAATATAGTTTTTCATTAAAATCTATTATTCAAGTAAAATAGCACTTCCGGAAGTTATATAATGACCAAAAATGGAGGTGTACAACTAGATGTTATAACAGTCCTAAATACTTTCTACGGCTTACCGTTTTTGAGTTATGCGAGATACATACGTACGTACAGACATCACTACGAAATTAGTCAAAATGGATTCAGGGATGCTCAAAATGCATATTTCCGCTGAAATCTCAAAACCGAAAATTTTCATGATTACAATACTTTCTTTACTTCGTACAAGCAAGTAAAAATTGTAACAATATTTCATCTTCTATTCTAGCACAGGTAATTATTGATCCACTGTCGTATTGCGAGTTGTGAGAAATAAATAAGCTTGTATGAAACGCTCAAATGTCAAGATGAGAATATATATTTTTCATGAATCTGTTACTGGATGTTCTGTGAATGTTTCAAGGGTTTGTTCTACCCCATTTAATGGAATAATGCATGATGTTATACCGGGTGTATGACTTTTATTTCCGAACATAGGAAATTCAATGTTAAAATTTTGATTTAGCGGCGATATCTCTTTACATATTAATTTTAGAACAAAAGTGTACTGAAGAAAAATGTTCAGAATAAAAAACTGTATTCATAGAGTATAAGTTTGTTGTTCAATTGTTTCTTATGTCCGAGTTAGAAACAAAAGAAAATACACGCTTTAAAGCAATTATCAGAGAACAACAAAGACAAAATTAATTGTCATCCAACACTTCGTGAAACAAGGTTTAATAAAAAGTATAAAATAAACACTTGGCTATGTTTCCCAAAATTCAGCCTCCAAGTCACCTTATGAGGGCATCGTCAGAGGCTGGCCAGCACAGTTAGTAACCATAGACGCGTTTCGCTCTTATTAGAGCTCATCAGTATAGTATAACTCAATTCTTCACCTAGAACAAAGTTCATGTGAAGAAGCTGTGTGACGAAGAACTGTGCCAGCAGATAATAAGATCTCTAACAAACTGGTAAGATGACATGAAAAGTTCTGTCGAACAGGTCATGCCATCTACCGAAAAAAAAGGAAAAGCTACGCAATAGCAATTTAAATAACAACAAAAAGACAGCCTCTGACGATGCCCTCATAAGGTGACTTGGAGGCTGAATTTTGTGAAACATAGCCAAGTGTTTATTTCATATTTTTTATTAAACCCTGTTTCAATAAGTACGATGACATTATCAGAGTGCCATGAGAAATAAAACAATAATTTGTTTGTTGTGTCTGACATTATTTGACATATTGGACCAGAATTGGAAGCTTACTCTAATTTATTTATTTATTCGAGCATACTCGGATATAACAAACAATTGAACAACAAACTTATACTCTATGGATGCAGTTTTTCATTCTGGACATTTTTCTTCGGCACAATTTTGTTCTCAAATTAATAGGTAAAGAGTAAATCAAAATTTTAACATTGAATTTCCTATGTTCGGAAAAAAAAGTAGACACCCGGTAAGTATGTATATAAGATTGAACCGAGAATTAAAATTAAAAGATTTAAAACAAAATTTACCCATTTTTCGTCTTGTTCCTTTTCCAGCCTGACATTGATTTTGATAGATTTAATATACACCGAAGAAGGAGGTTTACCCGGATCTGGGAATAGGCCAATCCTACCGAAAATACCCAGTTCTTTGATGTTAACGCTAGAAATAAATTTAAAACATTATTGTTATAAGTTAATAAATTTGTTATTTATATTGACACTAGGATCAAAAATATCATATTAATGGGGTAGGTGGCTCAGTGGTATCGAGTCGGCCTGTGGATCTTGAGAACCTTGGTTCGATCCCCACAGCCGACAAACAATTTAAAAAATCTACCCCTGTGGCTCCTCCTCCACTAATATCTTTGGAGGCCGTGATTTGACGGCTGGTAACCGCACTTCACGCGAAAAAATATATCACTTACCGAGATCTGCTTAGGCAGAGTGCCACACCCAGTGATGGGTAAAAGGCGTGATGATATATTTATTTTATTTATTTATTTAAAGAAAATCAAAGATTTAAAGTTTTGATTTTTAAGATATTTGAGTTCTTAATGCTATTGAGATATTTCTTTAACCCTCTCGCACATGTAGTCTATTCAGATTCTTCTGTCTTTGTCCCACAAATCATTTATAAGACTGTCATCTTCCCAAAAAATCCCCCAGAAAATTAATGGGACTGCCATCTACTCAAAAAGTCCCTCAAATAATTTTTAAAACACTCATTTTTCTAAAAAGTCCCCGAAATCATTTTTAAGACTGTCATCTAACAACAAAATCCCCCAAATCATTTTTAAAATTGACATCTAACTAAAAAATCCCCAAATCATTTTTATGAATAAGCCAATCTTACCGATTTAATTTAACTAAAAAGTCCCCCAAATCATTTTTAAGATCGTTATCGTACTAAAAAATCCCTCAAATTATTTTTAAGATTATCATCTAACAAAAACATCCCCCAAATCATTTTTAAAAATGTCATCTAACAACAAAATCCCCCAAATCATTTTTATGAATGTCATTTAACTAAAACATCCCCCAAATCATTTTTAAAATTGTCATCTAACAACAAAATCCCCCAAATCATTTTTATGAATGTCATTTAACTAAAAAATACCCCAAATCATTTTTAAAATTGTCATCTAACAACAAAATCCCCCAAATCATTTTTATGAATGTCATTTAACTAAAAAATACCCCAAATCATTTTTAAAATTGTCATCTAACAACAAAATCCCCCAAATCATTTTTAAGATTGTCATCTAACTAAAAACTCCCCCAAATCATTTTTAAGATTGTCATCTTCACAAAAATCCCCCAAATTATTTATAAGACTGTCATCTTCCTAAAAAGTCTTTCAAATCATTTATAAGACTGCCATTGTTCCAAAAATATCCCCCAAATTATTTTTAAAACTGTCATCTTCCCAAAAAGCCTCCAAAATTATTTATAAAACTGTCATCTTTCCAAAAAGTCCCTTAAATCATTTTATCTGGCGTCACAAAATTTGTAAAAAATCGTTACAACCTTAAAGAATATCAATTAAAACTTTCTAGATCTGTACATTGGTTTAAAGTTAAATAAAATTTCATAAATGAATTATAAAATTATTATTAAGAAGGTCCCCATTCATAATATACCACATACTATTTTTTTTCTATTTTACGTTCTAATGCCTATGGCACACTGGTCGATGAGCGTCGATGACCATCGATGAACTCCTCGATGAAACAACAGAACACACCCGTCATCGACAAACAATAAAAGCTTCTAAAGTTGAGAAAGAAAAACTAAATTTCAAAAATATGCTAACGTGAAATGAGACACAAAAGATACGAGTGACATGAGATACGCTCGTTTCATCGATGAGCTCTTCGATGGAAATAGAGGAGCCTCTAATTTTCGTCAATGACGGGTGCGTTCTGTTGTTTCATCGTAGTAGCGGATGACATATTTAACCTGTCAAGCTGACAACATCAAAATTTCAATATAACCGGAAAATCTGCTGCATTAATCTCAATAACAGTTACCAACCACATTATTTCATATACAAATTCCACTAAATTGATTTGGTTTAAAATATCGCAGATTTTAAAAAAATGTTAATTTTTAAGACGCAAAATAGAAAAAATAGTACAAATAACACATTTAATAAGACTTTAATTGTTTTCTAAAGTTGGATGCGTCCAAAAAAAAGTAAATTAAATTTATTTTCACTAACGCGCCATCTGTTATCAATCTGTGGAAATAGAATTACTGTATTGTAAATGTGCGCGCCATCTATTATCAATCTGTGCAACTAGAATTGCTGTATTGAAAATGTGCGCGCCATCTATTATCAATCTATGGAACTAGAATTACTGTATTGTAAATGTGCATTATAATAACATATTTTTCCGGCATTATTGCAACTTTTATAAGTAATTATATAAAAGGCTAAACTCGACTTGGGGGCCAAACCTGAAGTTGGCTGCGGAACAAGCCGCTTCTGGCTTGAATTCAGGAGTACCAACTTAACGTCAAAAGCCGAGCAATTTGAAATGCGAAGTATATTTATCATAAAAATTCGTTCAGAGGTTTGGCATGGTTAGGGATGTTTTTTTTTACTAACGAAACAAAATTTTGTTTGTAATAAAATTCGAGTACATGGTTTAAAAAACTAACCAAACCAACGAAACATACTTGTTTTGTCATAAAATTCGAGTATATTTAAGAAAAACTAACCTAACTAACGAAATATACTTCGCATTTCAAATTGCCCGGCTTTTGACGTTAAGTTGGTACTCCTGAATTCAAGCCTGAAGCTGCTTGTTCCGCAGCCAAGTTCAGGTTTGGCTCCCAAGTCGAGTTTTACCATATAATAAATTATCAATAGAATTAAAATCTTCGACTTACTGAAGCGATCCGGTTCCAAAGACTCGGATTAAATGCACATAACCTTCCAGGTCATACGGATCAATCCGGATGTCAATTTCCGGCCACTCTACATCAAAGTTATAGAATAGAGCTCCGCTGAATTTTTTCACTACGAATCCAACCAGGCCGTGGATAACGCCTGTAACTCTTAACTGCCCTCTGAAAACAGTTTAAACAATCAAACTTCGTTAATGGACTGTCAACTTCTTTTGCGGTGTATTAAAAAAAAACATGGCGTCGATAAAGAAACAAATTATTATTTGAAAATAATAACTATTATTTCAAAATTTCAAATTTTAAATTAAGTTGTTTTTGCATTTAATTTTATCAGTGTTACCAACTTTAAATATTAGTATTTTACTTTCATAACAATTTCCAAGTAAAGTGATAACATATCTTTATTCTCTTTAGTTTATTTTTTGATTAAAATACATATGCATTCAATTATAAATATTGTCAACAATTCTTGCCTCTAAGTTGGCAATCAAAACATAACCTCATATGTCAAATATTAAACACGCGTTTTCAACATATATCTACTAGTAATATATTGCTGACACTGGGTCCAAAAGCGAAAAGGGAAAGAGAGTGAGATATATGCTATTTTATCTTTGTCCATACTTGCTTCAAAATGCGCATGCTCGTAATACTGGAGTACGATTGGCTGACGTCAATTTCTAGCATGTTCAAATCTAGCGCCATATTTTAAATTTGTTGAAAATATTTTATCAATTAACTGGCATAATAATAACGAAGAAGATAGTCACAAACAAATGTAGCAAACAGACTAATTCAAATTCAAACAAGCGGTGAGGAAGAGAGCTCACCATATTTGCAATGTCTCTCCCAATTCGTTATTAGCCAATAGTATTCCAGTATTACGGGCATGCGCATTTTGAAGCAAGTATGGATAAAGATAACATGGCATATTTCTTTCTCTCTTTCCTTTTTCGTTCAGATAACATTGCTGGTATACGGCAGCAGCAATATATTACTAAAGCATATATGGTTTTCAACTTTCATTTAGCTTTCAAAATTCAGCCTGAATCACCGATTTTACGTATACGTTCAAAACGACACAAATAATTCCAGGCGCAAGATGTAAACCTCAGAATACTTTAAATTATTTTAGCTCAGGAAACAATAAAATACTAGCTATTTCATTCCAACTTACTGTGTACCAAGAGCATCATTATCAATTGACAACACATAATCATTTAATGGAATATCATTATATCCTTTTGCAACTAATTCTTCGCGTTTATCTTCAATCATTTTCTTGATGCCGGCGTCGTTGGGGACACGAGGTTCAGCAACAAGTCGTTCTTCAACATTCTTTTCTGTAAACAAATATTGTATCAAATAAATAATAATAATCATAACCTTACTTGCTGCCAAAACTGGGCGTGGCATTCTGGCGCAATAAATCGCGACAATAAAACTTCTTTTTTTATTATTTTAATTAAATATTAGTAAATTTATAGTTAAGAATAACTATTATTATTATAAAATTGATTTTAAATTAACTATACTTCAATTAGAATAATAGAAAGTTAGCAATAGATGTCACTACAATCGTTCTTAGGTATGCATAAATTAATTTATCTACTCTTATTAAATAATGTATTCATTACTTATGAAATTTATGATAAGTAATACTAAACGTAATCATTATTGACAGTGTTAAGTAATAATTCATTACTCAACACTTCACGACCAATCACACGTCTGAATTTTTATTACTTAACACTTTAATAGCCAATCAAAAAATAACGATAATTGCCGCGCGTTAAGTATGTAATGAAACAGTGAAGCGCGCTATTGTTAATTATCTGTCAAAATTAGTTTAAAACGTTTTTGTTTACAATAATACTGTAATTTGTGTGATTATACATGTGAGTTATGGATTCTGAAAGCGAACAAAGTGAAATTTGTACTCCAGATATTGTAGAAGCCGCACACGTACGTTTCTTAAATTTACTGCCCTAAAAATCAAAAAAAAAGTATGAACAAGTTTATAAAGCTTTTATGGATTGGCAAATACGCAAAAATGTAAATTCCTTTTCGGAAAATGTTCTTATAGTACATTTTGGCGAACTTTCTGATAAATATAAATCATCGTCATTATGGGCTACTTATTCCATGTTAAGTAGTGTTAATATTTATTAAATAAAAATAAAAACAAACAATTTAAGCAATCTGACTTATTCATAATGTAACATAAAAAAATAATTGTAAAATCTTATTACATAATAACATATAGTCGTAGATAAAGTATAGTATTCTATTCGCAAGTAATAGCTATTACTCACTCGAATGATTTACAACACTCACCTTCGGCTCGTGTTGCAAACTTCATTCTCTTGAGTAATAGCTTATATTACTTACTCATTGAATAATATACTATTAATTGTGCCACGTTTATTAAGGCTGTCGTGAGTTAAGTACGTCAGGTAACGCCATCTAGCTATTTTTATTTCAAAGTATCGAGCTGTCAGATACAAAAACAAGCTTACAACATTTGAAAATAAAAGTAAAACAATGTTAAAATATTTGCAAATTGAAGTGTTTATAAAAAGAAATACAATTAATGTAATTGCGTATTTAATTTATGCAATATTATTTGGTTAGATTACGTTAGTTACAACGTACCTCGCCAGAGGAGCGCTAATTGCCGTGCTCGGTCTATATATTTGAAACTTTAATGACATGGGACGACCATAATAATCCTAGTGCAAATTTGACATAATTTGATACGCCAAACTTTGACATCTATTTTACCGGGGTGTCAAGTTACAAAAACAATCTTAAAATATTTTAACAACTAATAAAATTAAATACATTTAATGGAATTATTTTTATTTTATTTATGCAATCTTAATAAGTTAGGTTCCCCCTTCACTAATATCTTTGGGGGCCGTGATTTGACGGCTGGTAACCGCATTTCACCCGGAAAAACTATTTCACTTACCGATATCTGCTTAGGCAGAGTGCCACACCCAGTAATAACTAAAAGGTCATCACGCCTATATTTATTTTATTTATATTAAGTTAGGTTAGGTTAGTTACGACGTATCCTGGCAGAGGCGCGCTTGTTGTCGTGCCCGTTCTACAAATTTGATACTAGGAATTATAATAACATGGTACAACCATAATAATTTAATAAAGTTGTTCATACACAGTATTTGTTCTAACACCATCTATAGCTAATAAAACGAACACTGCTTGACGCTAACTTCACTTCTGTCAGCCATATTTTCTTTAGACGAACAATCAAATTTGTAACAAATCTTTAAAATATATTGGCTGGTAGCACAAGCTTTGTTTTTGGGTGTTCTAAGAGCACGGTTTTTATATATTGGAAATAGCTAAAACACCCAAAAACACTGCTCTTAAAACAGGCAAAAACAGAGCTTGTGCTACCAACCATTATCTTAAAAGCTAGAAGATGTAAAAAACAATAACGACACAGCCCAAAACATTAAACTAGCCATGGTGTTGAATAATTAAATAATTATTAAATAAAATTAATGTATATAAGTTTGAAGTTATCATATTAAATAACCTTTTGTTATCTTTAATAGACTTTGAAATATAAATTAATCAGTTTATAATTTGTAGTTTTATCACTTACCTGGACATCTTTGAGTGCCGTTAATTGACAGCTGGTAACGCGAAGTAATTTACCATTTACCTGAATCTGCTACGGCAGTTTGCCACACCCAATAATGAGTAAAAGGCGTGATGATATATTCATTTATTTTTATATTTCAACGATTTTTTTTGCAATTTAAATTATATTCCAAAATTTATTATTAACGAAAACAAAAATACTATTTATAAATAAAATGCTATATACTAACCAGAATCTTGTTGAATATTTTCTGCTTTTAGAAGCACACAAAATGCTGCAATAATTATTAAAGATTTCTTCATTTTCTTCTACTTTTATTTTTACTTGCTTCAATGAAAACTACCATTACACTCTGATAATTTCAAGACAGAAACTAATATTTATTTTATCTTATACGTTATCAGCATATCAGTCAGATTATAAGCAATTTTTTTGATAGTAATCAGGTTATTAAATACCAATTGAAATTTAGATAAGCGATTCAACTTTTATTGATAGATTCCATGAATAGATTAGATTTTTAATCCCTATTTTGAATTAGTGATTAGATACTAATTTCGTCTGACATTTGAACAGGGTTGGTTTCATTTAAATCTTGATGTATTTATTGACTGTATTTTGTATTATTTAATAATATTTCTGGTACAGAACAAAATATGTGTTATTATAAATTCAGTTTTTAAGGTTATTTGTAGTTGGTCACGATTTGGTACGTCTATTAGTGCCATCTAGTTGTTTCTATATAAATTAAATGACTGTGGCTGTCAAGTTACAAAAACAACCGTCAAATATTTGTAAATTAAAGTTTATAATAATGAAATTACATATTTTATTTATGCATTATTATTATGTTAGGTTAAGTTAGTTACGACATATGGCGCCAGAGGCGCACCAGTTAACGTGTCTGCTCAGTAAATATACAAATAGAAAGTTTAATGACATGGAACGACCATAATAATAGTAGCATAAGCGAATGAAGTTGTTTCATCAAGCAGTGCCATCTAGTGACTTATATTTCAATTAAATGAATGTAGCTGTGAAGTTACAAAAGCTACCTTAAAATATTTGAAAATTTAAAATATCACATAATTTACAAAACTCGCTTCGCTCGTTTTGGCAAATATTATGTTCGTCAAACAATATCACGTTTTCATAACGTATTACGTATAAAATTTTATCAAATTCCGCTAAAATAATGTTTAAAATACTTAAAATTCTAGGTGTATGACAGCTCAGTATATTTCAAAATTACCAAAGCGTTGCCGTGAAAATAAATGAATAAAATGTTTAAATTTAAAGCTTATGTCATCATTGAAAATGAGTTCTGAATCCGAAACAGACCTTCCTTCTGATATCGAAGAATCTGCTAATTTGCCCGTCAACTGTTTCATACCAGAAACATTATTCAATGTATATAAATCCTAAACATTTTAATAAATAGTTTTTTCCGTTATTTGCATTTTGAGAAAGTTCAAACTGTCAACATTCATTACGTAACTAGTTATGTAAAGAATTCCTTACATAACTCTTCAATAACAGTTATGAAACAATTGACATAACCTCAAAAATTTATGTAAAACAGAACTTTTCAAAACGGAATTAAGTAAATACCTAAACGACTCATTATTTTAATTTTGAAAAACGTTGTAAAGTAAGGAACAAGACATAAATATTTATGTAAATTATTTTTATTAGAAAATAAATTCATTGTTATTACAAAGTTTGGTTATGAATTTTTAGATAATGTTTTCTAACGCTGCTTTTCTCAGTGAAAAGACGTCCACATGTGTCGCACGGAAACAGTTGACGTTGGGTGTTATGACGTTTAAGATGCGTGCGCAGCCTGAGCGGTGTTTGAAATACCTGCAATTTAAATTCATTAAATAAACAATTTATAAAACTCGTTTTAGATGGTGCAATTTTTCAAGCAAGTTTAAAACAAAAATTGTTGCAGAGAACCATTGTTTGGCGGCCTTGCAAATTTCTAATTTTCTTGGGTGCAAGTTTTAGTGACTTTAAGTGCGTCATACTGTTGCCAACTGTTCATCAAATACACTATAGATTATTTGTGCATACTTGCTTCAAAATGCGCATGCCCGCAATACGATTGGCTGACGTCAATTTCTAGCATGTTCAAATCAGCGCCATATTTTAAATTTGTTGAAAATATTTTATCAATTGAAGGTCATGTCGATTAATATAGCAGTACATATTAAATTATTGATTCATATTTTTTCCATAAGTTATATATTGCCTTGTTTTTAGAAAAACTGTGAACAAAATCATTCACATGTAAATAAAAATATTTAACATTCCGATTATTAAATCATTTAACCATCTGAACTAACTTGAGGAGATTTTGAAAAACACGAATAACAACTGACTGGCATAATAATAACGAAGAAGATAGTCACAAACAAATGTAGCAAACAGACTAATTCAAATTCACACAAGCGGTGACGAAGAGAGCTCGCCATATTTGCAATGTCTCTCCCACTTCGTTATTAGCCAATAGTATTCCAGTATTACGGGCATGCGCATTTTGAAGCAAGTATGGACAAAGATAACATGGCATATATCTCACTCTCTTTCCTTTTTCGATCAGATAACATTGCTGGTATACGGCATTAGCAATATATTACTAATCCATATATGGATTTAAATCAAAAATAATTATTAATGAAATGAAATTAAACATCAATGTACTCATAGTTTAATTTAGTTTAGCAACACAATATTTCTAATTGTGCCAACAACAACCTCCATTAAATCATAGTTATATAAAAAATATGAAATAAACACTTGGCTATGTTTCACAAAATTCAGCCTCCAAGTCGCCTTATGAGGGCATCGTCAGAGGCTGGCCAGCACAGTTAGTAACCATAGACGCGTTTCGCTCTTATTAGAGCTCATCAGTATGGTATAACTCACTTCTTCACCTAGAACAAAGTTCACATGAAGAAGCTGGTGACGAAGAACTGTGCCAGCAGAGAATAAGATCTTTAACACACAGGTAAGATGACATGAGAAGTTCTGTGGAACAGGTAATGCCATCTACCGAAAAAAAGGAAAAGCTACGCAATAGCAATTTAAATAACAACAAAGACAGCCTCTGACGATGCCCTCATAAGGTGACTTGGAGGCTGAATTTTGTGAAACATAGCCAAGTGTTTATTTCATATTTTTTATTTAACCTTGTTTCACCAAATGTTGGATGACAATTAATTTTGTCTTTGTTGTTATCATAGTTATATGTTGGTACAAAAGTAAAAGTTCCTGCATAAAATCGTTTATATTCTTACTGGAATTTAGTTTAAAACGATGCAAATCTTATGCAACAGAACTTGCATGAAAATTGATCCATTAAATATAAATAAATAAATATATCATCACGCCTTTTACCAATTACTGGGTGTGGCACTCTGCCTAAGCAGATCTCGGTAAGTGATATATTTATGCGCGTTGCCAGCCGTAAAATCACAGCCCTCAAAGATATTAGTGGAGAGGGAGCCACAAGGTTAGATTTAAATTGATGAAAATTGTTTGTCGGCTGTGGGGATCAAACCAGGGTTCTCAAGATCCACCACTGAGCCACCTACCCCATTTAATCCGAGCTTAAAATGAAGAAAGCTGTAAAAAATAATCTTTGAGGGGCGTAACTTGGCATAAATTTATCATTTACTTGCTATGACAGAGTGCTACATCCAGTAATGGGTAAAAGGAGTGATGAAATATTTATTTTCGCGCCACCGTCCGGTATTAGCCGTATTACATAACTCAAAATCGTCCGGAAACCAAGTGTGACTTTTTATGGTTATATGTTGGCATCACTAGTATAGCGAACTCCTGAACGTACGAAATGTTAAAATATTGCATTGGGGTAAACATATTATGATAAAATATTCATAGTTGAATATTTTCAATACAAGAAAACAGAATATTGGTAAAACTTGACTTGAGGGCCAAACCTGAAGTTGGCTGCAGAACAAGCTGCTTCTGGCTTGAATTCAGGAGTACCAACTTTAAAAAAAGCACCCCTAACCATGCCAAACCTAGTACAGAACGCATTTTTATGATAAATATATTTTTAAACAGATGTACTCGAATTTTATTACAAACAAAATTTTGTTTCGTTAGTAAAAAACACCCTTAACCATGCCAAACCTAGTACAGAACGCATTTTTATGATAAATATACTTCGCATTTCAAATTGCTCAGCTATTGACGTTAAGTTGGTATTCCTGAATACAAGCCAGAAGTGGCTTGTTCCGCAGCCAACTTCAGGTTTGGCCCCCATGTCAAGTTTAGCCAGAATATTTATACATAAATATTTTAAACAAAATTGTAAGTAATTATAATTGAATTAGCAATGTAAAATCCAACTAAAATATGTTGATTTTTTAGGTTATAATACTGGAATCACAAGCCGTGAAATAGACAAAGAAATTAATTATGTTTTATGTTTAATAAAGTGTACAGTGTAATTAAACTTATTGAAGATGTAAATTTATAAACAATAAATAATTAATTAAAATTAAAAGTACAGTTCTGACAATTAGATGATACCAACATAAAAAAAAATCCCTGAATTTTAGAATGTGAGTAATAAATTAAACTTTTTTATTAAATTTACAAAGACGTCGGCGCGAAAAATCTTGTGTATCACACGTCCAGAAACTATTTTGCGAGTGCTCGTATTTAAACGCCTCGTCCTTTCAAAATATACTCGCACTCGCTAAATAGCAGTTTCTGGACTAGTGATACAAATAACTATTGCATCCACGTACCTTATTGCAGATTGGACAACTAGCCGGCGCGCCACCAGAATGTTTAAGCGAGTGCTCTTTTAGACTAGAATTTTGTGCAAAGCGTGCCCCGCACTCGGTACACGAGTAAGGCTTCTCGCCAGTGTGAAGTCGCATATGAGACTTCAGCGTAGCGGAAGTACCACATTTTTTACCTGTAAATAAACACCAATGCGTTGAAATATTAATTTACGTAACCAGTTGATATCGTTTGACGAACATAATATTTGCCAAAACGTGCGAAGCAAGTTTTGCAAATTATGTGAGTCAAACAATATCACGTTTTCATAACGTATTTTGGCTAAACCGTAGTTGACGGACAAACCTGAAGTTGGCTACGAGTCGCTAGTGACGTTTAGTGAAATCGGCAGTTCGAACGGTACAAGTTCGACATAAGAAGCAAGCGGTTTGTTACTCTTTACCATAAAAATACGTTCTATACTAGGACAGGCATGGTTAGTGGTGTTTATTATTTTAAAAAACATCCGATTTTGCTAACAAAACGTTTTTAAATTATTTTGATATTCAAATTTGCCGGGTTTTTCTATGTCCGGCCGAATATGCCGATTTCACCAAAAGTCACTAGCGACTCGTAGCCAACTTCAGGTTTGTCCGTCAACTACGGTTTTACCCGTATTTTATCTAATTCCGCTAAAAGAATGTTTAAAATACATAAAATTCTAGGTTTATGACAGCTCAGTATATTTCAAAATTACCAAAGCGTTGCCGTGAAAATAAATGAATAAAATGTTTAAATTTAAAGCTTATGTCATCATTGAAAATGAGTTCTGAATCCGAGACAGACCTTCCTTCTGATATCGAAGAATCTGCTAATTTGCCCGTCAACTGTTTTATACCAGAAACATTATTCAATGTATATAAATCCTAAACATTTTTATAAATAGTTTTTTCCGTTATTTGCATTTTGAGAATGTTCAAACTGTCAACATTCATTACGTAACTAGTTGTGTAAAGAATTCCTTACATAACTCTTCAATGACAGTTATGAAAAAATTGACATTTTATAACCTCAAATATTCATATAAAACAGGACTTTTCATAACGGAATTAGGTTAATAAACTAACACACTTATGAAGGAATGGTAGTTACCACAAATTCTACAAACATATGGGCGAAGTTTCTCATGAATACGACTTTTATGGTTGGTTAGGTCGTTATGCCATTTGAATCGTTGGCCACATGTGTCGCAAACAAAGGGGCGAGCTGTGGAATGTCCTGCTTGATGTGTACGTAATGCCCATGCAGCCGTGAAACGTTTCCCACATGTGTCACACATCCAAGATTTTGGCCGGTTCACCTACATTCAAAAATAGCTGCTGTAATTTATTTTACAAAACAATTATTAACAACAAAGACAAAATTAATTGTCATCCATACACTTGGTGAAACTAGGTTTAATAAAATATAAATTAAACACTTGGCTAAGTCTCCCAAAATTCAGCCTCCAAGTCATCTTATGAGGGCATCGTCAGAGGCTGGCCAGCACAGTTAGTAACCATAGACGCGTTTCGCTCTTATTAGAGCTCATCAGTATGGTATAACACACTTCTTCACCTAGAACAAAGTTCACGTGAAGAAGCTGGTGACGAAGGACTGTGCCAGCAGAGAATAAGAACAAACGGTAAGATGACATGAGAAGTTCTATCGTAGCTTTTCCTTTTTTTGGTAGATGGCATTGCCTGTTCGATAGAACTTCTCATGTCATCTTACCGTTTGTTAGAGATCTTATTCTCTGCTGGCACAGTTCCTCGTCACACAGCTTCTTCACGTGAACTTTGTTCTAGGTGAAGAAGTGAGTTATACCATACTGATGAGCTCTAATAAGAGCGAAACGCGTCTATGGTTACTAACTGTGCTGGCCAACCTCTGAGGATGCCCTCATAAGGTGACTTGGAGGCTGAATTTTGTGAGACTTAGCTAAGTGTTTAGTTTATATGGTACAAAACAATTATTGAGTTTTTTTTTAATAAGATCGGGAACAATTTGATCATAACCTCAACACCAAGTATTTGTACCTAAACGATAAACTAAATATGTATGTGATTTAAAAAAAAATCATTTTTAGATTATTATTTTTGTATTTAGTACTAAATTAGTTATAAAGTGTTTTAATTTAGTTGTTTAAAAAACATTTTTAAGGTTATATGTAAAATAAATAAACGTAGTACAAGTAATACCATCTAGTGATTCATTTAATTAAATGTGGCTGTCAAGTTACAAAAACCAATTTAAAATATTTGAAAATTAAATTAAAACAACCTTTAAAAATATTTGAAAATTTAAGTTCATAGAATGAAATACATTTCATGGAATTGAGTATATTATTTATGCTATTTAATTAGGTTAGGTTATATTAGTTACGACGTATCTCGCCAGAGGCGCGCAAGTTGGCGTGGCCGCTCTACAAATTTGAAACTTTAATGACATGGAACGACCATAATAATCCCAGCTCAAGTTGGACATATAAATTTGAAAGTAGCAATTTTAATAACATAAATGACCATAATAATCATAACGCAATGAATGAAGTTCACAAAGATTTGATACGTTCAGCAACGCCATCTACTAAATTTTATTTCAATTAAATGATTTTGCATGTCACGTTAGAAAAATAAATTTAAAATATTAAATTAAAACAACCATTTATAAAATGAAATACATTTAATGGAATTGTATATTTTATTTATGCAATATTAGGTTAGTTATTTATGCTATTCTATTAGATTAAGTTGTTAGTTAAAACGAATCCCGCCAGAGGCGCGCTAGTGGACGTGCCCGCTCTGTAAATTTGAAACTAGCTATTTTAATTACATATAGCGAACATAATAATCGTAACGCAATCGAATGAAGAAGACAATGATTTGATACGTTCTGCAGCGCCATCTACTGACTTTTATTTCAATTAAATGATTGTGGCTGTCACGTTACAAAAACAAATTTAAAAGATTAAAATCTTAAAAATATTTGAAAATAAAAATTTATAAAATGAAATACATTTAATGGAATTTTATATTTTATTTATGTAATATTAGGTTAGGTTAGTTACGAAGCTAGAGGCACTGCCCACTGTAAACATTTGAAACTAGCAATTTAAACGACATGGTACGACCATAATAATCGCAGCACAATTCAATAAAACGTTTTCATGTAACTGTACAACAACAATTTATAATCACGTTTTTGATTGGTTTGAAACAACTCTCAACTAAGTAACAAATTTCTATTGGTCGGTTTGAATTTCGCGGGCTGAATAATTTGACATTCCTACCTTAGCATAACACTCTTCAACATGTGACTTCAAATCTGTCAAATTTTTATAAAACCTCGCACAAATATTACATTTAAATGTCACTGACGCATTAATATTTCCAAATTTACACTTTTCACTTCCAGTATTATTCTCACCACTAAAAATTTTTTCAACATTTCGTTCAACCTCATCAAACTTGTCATTTAAATAATCATGTTCTTCAGGCACATTCAAACAATGGTTATCAAAACTATGTTTCTCCAAATCAGAGAAGTGTTCAAAATCAAGTTGACAAGTTTGGCAAAAATAAAATGTTTTCTTGGCTAGAACTTCTTTTGTGTGGTGAAATTCCATGTGGTATATGTGTGACAGTTTCGATAGAATATTCTTGTTGCAAATCTTACAAATGACATTAATCTTTTCGTCGTGTATTTTGATATGTTTTCTCCAAGATTTTTTTGAATAAGATTTATTATCGCAAAAGTCACAACCGAAATATGAGTCGAGGTTATGATAAACTAAATGACGTTTTAAATTCCTGGTTTGTTGAAACTTCATACCACATTTAGGACAAACTACTTTGCATTCTGCTAAATATATTTGTTTGTGAATACGCTGCATGTGTAACTTGACTCGTAGTTCAGTAGTGAATCGTTTTTTACAAACTTTACATTTATGTTTTTTGTTTAAATCGTTATTTTCTATTTTTTTCGACTTTTTTACTGGTTTTTTTTGTTTAGGTTTTTGTTTTGTCACTACTGTAGTTGTTTCATGATGTTCAACTGTTTCTAAATTGTTTATGTGTTGTTCAACATCTGCTAGTTGTAACTCAGCTTCGTTTGTCATTTGTTCTTCGTCGTCAACTTCAATATAATAACGTATTTCTTCTTGTGTTTCGTTTTCATCACTAGTTTCAACAAAATCATCTAAAAATACTTGTTTTATGTTATAATTAACTAGAACTTCTTGAGACGATAGACACATGCGCCTAAATTCATAATAGCTCTTCAGTTTTTTTCGACAATTAGTACAAATTGTTTTAGGGTAATCGTCATATTCGCTAACCTAAAACAGTTAAAACAATTGGTTCAATAACTACAATACAAGTTAACTAAACTTATAAAGCATTGATGAATTGATAAAATACATACTTCCAAACCACAAATAATTTTTAACTTTTCAACGGATGTAACTCCGTCATTATCATCTTCATATAAACTAAATAGCGACATCGTAGACTTGGTGCAAACTCTGCACATATTACTAAACTCAAAATTATTTTCTAACATTTCTACAAACGTAAATATAACGAATTAACATATTTTATTTCATATTTCTTAATTTGACAGTACACGAATGCTGCGTGACGGTTGACAGCCAATGTTACCAACCTTAGTATACATATAAATGTTGAACAGATTTAATAAAATTATCTTTATATTAGTAGGTTAATAGGTAATAAATTAAAATACTTTTTTCTTTACTTTGCGTCATTTATTTAGTCGAAATTTTACAATATTAATTGTAAAATAAAAGATTGAACTAGAATATAGGGATTTTTATGATATGTGGTAGCTCTATAAAACAAATAAATGTATTATCATTATTATAAGTTCTTTCGGTATGAATGTAATAAATAGCTTTGCTATTATGAAAGGGGATATTTCTTTGACGGTACGTCATTTCTAAATGAATGACCCAATTGGGCCCAAATTTTTACTGTATACTAACAACATACTAGGATAAGTTACAATTTATAATTTAGCCTAATCTCTTGTGTACATTCCGAGAAATAAATTCGTGAAGTTAAAGTATACATACCGGGTGTCTACTTTTTTTCTGAACATAGGAAATTCAATGATAACATTTTGGTTTAGCGATATCTCTTTACCTATTAATTTTAGAACAAAATTGTACTCAAGATAAATGTTCAGAATGAAAAACTGCATCCATAGAGTATAAGTTTGTTGTTCAATTGTTTCTTATCTCCGAGTTAGAAGCAAAAGAAAATACACGCTTTAAAGCAATTATCAGAGTGCCATGAGAAATAAAACAATAATTTGTTTGTTGTGTCTGACATTATTTGACATATTGGAGCAGAATTGGAAGCTTACTCTAATTTATTTATTTATTCGAGCATTTAATTTCATAATAAAATTAATTATAGCAACTATTATTTTCTTTTTTCTACATAATCTAGACAAATAAATACCTATTATTAAGTTATCTAATTTGTTTTATTTGGCACTCTGATTCTGCTCCAATATGTCAAATAATGTCAGACACAACAAACAAATTATTGTTTTATTTCTCATGGCACTCTGATAATTGCTTTAAAGCGTGTATTTTCTTTTGCTTCTAACTCGGACATAAGAAACAATTGAACAACAAACTTACACTCTATGGATGCAGTTTTTCATTCTGAACATTTTTCTTCAGTATAATTTTGTTCTAAAATTAATAGGTAAAGAGATATCGCTAAATCAAAATTTTAACATTGAATTTCCTATGTTCGGAAAAAAAAGTAGACACCCGGTATAATAAATAATTTTGCTATTCGAAAAGGGGCCTTTCTTTGACGGAACGTTATTTCTAGGTGAATTACCCAATTGGACCCAAATTTATACTGTATACTAACAACATACTAGGCTACGATACAATTTATAATTTAGCCTAAACACTTGCGTACATATATATTTGACTGTAATTTGATTTTAAATGATCAATCATCAATGAATACGTATTCAGGAGCTGTTCATCACTTGTTTATTTTCAACAAAGGAAACAAGAACACCAAGGCTATTTAAAAAATTTTACTTTGTGTTAAAAAATTAGATTAATTATTTTTTTTTTAAATTAGTTTTTGTATTGTTACATATTAAAATTTATCATTTTTCGCAAGAACTCTGTTCAAATTGATTTTGTAGTGTCTTCTGCATTATACCTACGGTATATTGGTCCAAGAGAATCGATAAGAATTGATGAGCTCTTCAATGAAACAACAGAACGCACCCGTCAAAGAAAGGCCCCTTTTAGAATAGCAAAATCATTTATTATACGTATACTTTAACTTCACGAATTTATTTCTCGGAATGTACGCAAGCGATTAGGCTAAATTATAAATTGTAACTTAGTCTAGTATATTGTTAGTATACAGTAAAAATTTCATTTCCATTTAGAAATGACATACCGTCAAAGAAAGGGCCCTTTTCGAATAGCAAAATTATTTATTACATGTATACTTTAACTTCACGAATTTATTTCTCGGAGTGTACACGTGAGATTAGGCTAAATTATAAATTGTAACTTAGTCGAGTATATTGTTAGTATACAGTAAAAATTTGGGCCCAATTGAGCCTTCCATTTAGAAATGACATACCGTCAAAGAAAGGGCCCTTTTCGAATAGCAAAATTATTTATTATATGTATACTTTAACTTCACGAATTTATTTCTCGGAATGTACGCATGAGATTAGGCTAAATTATAAATAGTAACTTAGTCTAGTGTGTTGTTAGTACACAGTAAAAATTTGCGCCCAATTGGGTAATGTATCTAGAAATTACGTACCGTCAAAGAAGGCCCCTTTTCGAATAGCAAAATTATTTATTATATGTATACTTTAACTTCACGAATTTATTTCTCGGAATGTACACAAGAGATTAGGCTAAATTATAGATTGTAACTTAGTCTAGTATATTGTTAGTATACAGTAAAAATTTGCGCCCAATTGGGTAATGTATCTAGAAATGATGTACCGTCAAAAAATGCCCCGTTTAGAATACGGAGCTATCACTGACAGCTAGTATTACATTTGACCGGTAGTACTATAGTTGAAATACGTTAGGGTATTGTTAGTTCCATATAGATTCTTATGTTGGCATTTTTGAAATCAGTTATCTCGTAGTTTATTTTTGACATTTCTAATAGTACGAGTATATTTTGCTTATAATTTTAATAATACTCTTTAACCATAAATATAAATGCTAGCACAAATAATACATCCATTATTAATCATCTTTAAAATAATTAAAATTGTACCAAAAACTTAATTATATTTTTATATATGTCAAAAATTTTATACTATTATTTTATATAAAATGGGAGTATCTCTAGTAGATCTAGAAATTTTCCAAAGAAAATGTATTTTAACTGATATTGACATCAAGTTTTGCACGAGAATTGAAAATGGAATTAAACAACTTTTAGCAATTGTTACAACGTAAGTCTCTCAAAATAAGTGTTTAAATCTTTTATTACTTTGTTTATACTTTACAGCGAAGGAAATATAGTATTATATTATAATTTCGGAGGTCTGACACCAATTTTAAAACATATACCTTGGTATACAGACCCAGAAAAGAACATACAAAACATTTGTTTTGATCCTTCTGCAACCTGGCTTCTGGTATCAAGTAAGCTATTCAACAATTCCTTGTCAAATTTACTAAACCTGTCTGTTTTTTAGCACTAGATGTATCACTATACATAATTCCAGCACTAAATATCGTAGACCCAAAACAAAAAATTGATTGTAAATGGTCATTGACAGATATAACTTATTTCTGTCGACATGAAAGAACGCCAAATGTCAAACCTGTTTGTATTATTTGGTGGCAAACTTTAGACTGCAATCAAAATGCGATATTAGGGCATGATGATGGAAGTGTCAGTTTTATTAGTTTGACAGATGGGCAGAATATTGGTGTTTGTAATATTTCAAACGCTGTCAAATCGTTGCATATTTGTCAAGATAACAATTTGGATTCTGTTACTTTGTTGGTATGTACTTTTGTATAGTGAAACAATTGAGTATTCAAGGCATTTATTTTAAGTTTTGACACTTTGTTCTATAGTAAAACCTAGCGAAAACGAATTTAATGCACAAGTACTAAATATAATTTAATATTTATTTTTCTGTTCGAAACATTTAAAAGTAATACTATACAGGCTGTCCCAAATAACATTACGTTCTTGAATATCTCGAAAAGAATGCATCGTAACAAGTAAGCCGAATCAAAACCTTCATAGTTTTGGTGAGGGGGGACATCGAATTCTGACAAAATGGCCCTCCCGCGCACCTAGAGGGGTCTGGAAAGGAGGTCGACTTAAAAATCTTAAATGGAAACCCCTATTTGTTATTGCAGATTCGGAAAGAGCTTAAAAAAGTATGTTGGTTTTATTCGAAAACTTTTTTTGAACACCCAACAGGTGGCGCTGTAATCGTAAAAAATGACTGCTAGAAAAAATTTATTCATTAATATTGTGTCATTAACTTGATAAAAAAATGACGTCTGTTGTTTCAATAAATGAGGAGTCACATTTCTACAGTTTTATGTATTTACTGAAACAACAGACGTTATTTTTTATCAAGTTAATGACACAATATTAATTAATAAATTTTTTCTTGTCAGAATCCGATGTCCCCTACCCAAAACTATGAAGGTTTTGATTCGGCACACTTGTTGTTAAGATGCTTTCTTTTCGAGATATTCAAGTATGTAATGTTATTTGGGACACCCTGTGTACACAGGGTGTATTAAAGGGTATATACTATAAGACGTACTGATCATTTAAATGGTTTAAAAACTTTGAAATGAACATTTTTATAGCTTGACCTGCTGCATTTAACTAAATTAAATTATTAATTTCACAACATCAGACATTTATTTGGTGTTGTGTAAACAATTACTTGTAAGAAGATTTAAATTAGAGTTGCAACGAATATTAGGCAACTATTCGGTATTCTGCCTATTCGGCAGCTGTTTCACTATTCGGCCGAATACCGAATAGTAGTTTCCTATTCGGCCGAATACCGAATAGTTTGACATAACACATCTAAAACATGAACAGCGGTTGCATTCAATTTATTAATTTATATATAAAAAAAAACACATGTATATTTTATTTATTATGTAAATATTAATTCAATCAGTATAATAGAAATACAAATAAAATCACAAATACTGTCCATAACTAAAAAATAAGAATATAATAAATAATGTCAATTACTAATAATAATAATACATAATATTATCAATAACTAATGAAAGGTTAATTATAATTAAAATTTAAAAGTGGCAAAGTGAGAAAAGTCTCTCTGAATAAACACTGCTCCCTGGGGAAGAAAGATAAATTCTAGCAAATGCGGGAATAGATTTGTATTGGTTGCCCACCATGTATATGGATTATCAGAATGTGATATACATTTAATTTTACAATAAGCTTGAACTGCACTGATGTGCAAACGAACTAGACACAACATGTCATTTGCAAGGGATCTGCTGAAAGGGGAGGAGCACAATTTCGCTCCGCCAATCCCCACCGGTTTATCATTTGACGCCAAAAATGTGCAGAATATTCGCCGAATATTCGGCTATTCGGCACACGGTTCCGCCTAATATTCGGTATTCGGTAGATTTACTATTCGTTGCATCACTAATTTAAATACAATTATTCTAAATAGCTGCCCACCAGTGGCTAACAAAATGTTGTCTTAAAATGCGATGCAAAATTAAAAAAATTCTTTTTGTTCCATGATCAGTACGTCTTATAGTATCAACCCTTTAATTTTTTTGCCTGTATATTTTTGCTGTTCATTTGACAGTTGTCCAAACAAAATCCGTTAACGTTGTTTTTACAACGCCATCTATGTTAATCGTTCTGATTGGTTCAATTTGACAAACTACATTTAGTTCACATATTTTCCGATGTTTTTCGGTGCGCTGCATTACAAGTTAAATTATAATTTATGCATTTTATATTTAGTACATATA
The DNA here is from genome assembly GCA_947425015.1 of Pterostichus niger. NCBI lineage: Eukaryota > Metazoa > Arthropoda > Insecta > Coleoptera > Carabidae > Pterostichus > Pterostichus niger. The sequence continues at coordinate 7,739,067 of OX380352.1, forward strand.
TTGCCCGTAGTTTTTGGGTGCGCTACATTATAATTTAGATTATAGTTTATTTATTTTGATTGGTTTAATTTGACAAATTACATTTAGTTCACATATATCCCGTAGTTTTTGGGTGCGCTGCATTACAATTTAAATTTTAGTTTACTTATTTTGATTGGTTTAATTTGACAAATTATATTTAGTTCACATATTTTACGTTGCTTTTGGGCGCGCTGCTTTACAATTTGAATTATAAAGTTCTTATTCTGATTGGTTAATTTGACAAATTATATTTAGTTCACATATTTCCCGTATGCGATGTATTTCTATTTAAATTATGGTACACTCAATTTGATTGGTTTCTTTTGTCAGATTACATTTAGTTTACATATTTTCCGGAGTTTTTGGGTGCGCAGCATTACAAGTTTACTCATTTTGATTGGTTAAATTTGACAAATTTCATTAGTTCAAATATTTTCCGAAGTTTTTCCGTGCGCTGCATAACAATTTAAATTATAATTAAAAGAAACTCAGTATTTTATTATATTATATATTGCCCCCTCCATCTTTTATTATCAATGATTCCTAATTTTTGTTAAATCTATAATTTGAGATTTCTGATTACTCATTTTGTCATATAAATTTAGCCGCGTTATTTTTTACTCGTTACTCGTTACTCGTCATTTATACTTCTGAAAAACATGTCAAATTAAAGTTTAATTATTCTGATTGGTCGATTTTGAGGTAATTAAAGTTAGTTCACATATTTTCCGGTTTTTTTTTGCGAGCGCTACATTACAATTTAAAGAATGGCCAATAAAATTGTATATTGAAAAACTAGCCTAACAATTGAGGCTTTCCATACATTAATTTAATTTTTATTTAAAAATTCTTATTAAAAAATCTGATGTGGACACCACATGACTTCCTTGTACGCGTATTAAACTATAGATATTTTTTTAATTGCACATATTTGACATTACATTTTTTATTTTTTGTTCTAATTCATAGCAAACTTAATTAAAAAAAAACACACAAAATATATACTATTTAAATTTAGATATCTCGCTTATGCAAAAGGCTAATTTAAAAATTCTTAATGTGCTAGACGCAGAATTTAATTCTCTAAAACTTTTATTTGAAGCATTTATTTCTAAAATTAAAATAATACCATTTTTTTCAAGGAAAACTGTTAGCAGCTTCATGTAATGTGTCACTTCCGGTTAGTGTATTTTAACCAAAATCTATTATATTATTTCCATTGATATAGTAGTCTTATATACCAAATTTGGAAAGTTTTAAATTATATTTGAATATAGTTTTTCATGAAAATCTATTATAGGCTTCAAGTAAAGTACCACTTCCGGAAGTTATATAATGACCAAAAAGGGAGGTGCACAACTAGATATTATAACAGTCCTAAATATAAAATTTCAATTTTCTACGGCTTACCGTTTTTGAGTTATGCGAGATACATACGTACGTACGTACATACGTACATACGTACGTACAGACGGCATGACGAAATTAGTCAAAATGGATTCAGGGAGGGCCAAAACACCTATTTCCGTTGAAATCTGAGAACCGAAAATTTTCGCGATAACAATACTTCCTTTACTTCGTACAAGGAAGTAAAAAGACATGAAAATTTTTGTCAGTTGGTTACAGTGACAGATGAAAAAACATTTGAAGTTTAAATTATTTTGACATCTAGAAGTTAGGTTAGAGTTTCACAATACTATCAATATCATTTTAAAAATAATTACGTTTAAATTTAAGTAAAAAGAAAAATGTTTTATTCTTTGTTGTTTTTATTTTATTATATAAAAAAACATTCTAATGATATTTATATCAGTACTGAGAACTAAATGAAGTGTTTGTTTGACAGTACGACAACTTTACAAATACTAAAGTACCTAAACGCAGTTGTACAAACTCGAATTTGGTTTTGAATATGCTTTTTATTTTACTGTGCATCATTTATTTAATCAAAATGTTACGATTTGAATTGCTATAAAGATCGAACTTCAATTTAGGGATTTATGTGACATGTGGTAACACTGCCAAATATATTTTGACATTATCAACTATAAATAAATATACTTGAAATGTTTAAGCCACAACTAACCGTTTTATGTAGCTTTTTTCATAAAATATTTAACTTCATATTTTAAAATATTTCAGTTTATCACTTTTAAAAGACATTTGACATATAGCTGCGTAGTAGTACCAACAAAATAAAAGTTATAAAACACAACAAACTAAAATAATTATTGTTAATTTTTTGTACCAAAATATTAATTCAGTAATTTTTGACAGATAACAAACAAACACCGTCAACAATGGCGTCTGTTACTGGAGCAACGGTCAACTGGTTTTACCTGGTCGCCGGACTGCGGTAACAAAATACAAACCGCTGTTGAATACGCTATTAACGGTTTAACTAACGGTCATTTAGACGAATCTAAAACAAGTCGTTCTAGATTACAAGGTTTGAAACAATTGAGTGTGGAAAAACTTGCGTCTTTGAAACAGAAGTTGGCTGAAACTAGAGCTAAAGGAATAGGTAACAATTCGAAAAGTAAGTTGATGAAATTGATGAGAAAAGTTGGAATATTTTAAGTGGTAATCAGGGGCGGATCCAGACTTCGAATGGGGGGGGGGGTCATGGAGTGGTTTTGTCTCTGGGGGAGGGGGGTGTATTGCCCATCTTCTAAATATAAAAATCATTTGTGTTTGATCATATTATATTCCTGCTTTAAATAATTTTTACAATCACATTAAATCATCTTTGGAATCACATTAATTCACATTGAATAACATTAAATCATCTTTATTGAATTAGAAGTTGATTTTCTAAGTGCAAATGTCGGTAGTCACATACTTGACTAGGTCTTAAATAGAATACCTCTCCCATCTGCGGGTCGAAATAATATCCCCACAAAATATTGGTTTTTGGCTATTTATTAGAATAATAAATCAATCAATAGTTCTTAATTATCTTATAATTTTAAGTTCTTAGATAATATTTTCATATATAATATAACAAGTAGTATGAAAATTGCTGAAAATATTTTGACATAAATTATGAGTTGTTATGGAAATGGAAACATAACGAGTGCGAAGCACGAGTTGTGTTTCCTATTTCCGTAACAACGAATGTATATTTATGTCAAAATATTATCTGTCAATTTTCATACTACGAGTTGTATTCGGCTTGAGAATTTACCAAACAAGAGTTAATTAACAAGAATAGTTAGGTATTTATTTGCACATTATTAATTAGGTATTACAGTGATGAAAATTTTGAATATTAAATGTACACTGAACAAATGTAGAATTGACGTTTATGAAAATATTGAAAATATCATTTATTTTATTTGTAACCAAGGATATTAATAACAGTGGTATTTCCGTTATCAATTGCACCAGCGATGAATTTCCGACGAAATGTACATTTCATTGGTTCATTTTCAAACAAATTCGTGATCCTATTGGTTGACAGTGACGTGTGGTGAATTCTCTATTTAATTTGTTTAACAAATTGAGTTATCGTAAATAATGACATCATTATTATGTATTAGGGATAACATTTTAAAAAAAGTCCATGCTTAGGGTTGGGGGGTCATGACCCCCATGACCCCTCCCCCTGGATCCGCCTCTGGTGGTAATACTAGAAAGATACTTTACAATACACATTTTAAAATTTTATGTTGTTCAAAATTATTTATTTCAGATGAAGTTAAGTTCTTCACTAGTAAATTTGTGATTTAGATTGAAACTAGACCCAAAAAAACATCAAAGATTTAAAGTTAATTATTTTTAGGATATTTGAGTTTTTAATGTCATTAAGTCTGAGTTTCACAGTATTACGATTTTTTTTAACCATTTCTTTTGTCTTTGACTGTCCCTAGTCATTTTGAAGATTGTTATCTTCCCAAAAAACCTTCAAATCATTTTTAAGACTGTCTTCTTCACAAAAAGATTCAAAAATGTTATTTATTTTGAAAATATTTTAGTTTTTAATACAATTAAGTTTGTCTTATTTATGCCCTTCAAATCATATTTAGACTTGTCATCTTTCCAAAAAATTTCCCCAAATCATTTTAAAAATTGTCATCTCAAAAAACCTTTCAAATCATTTTTAAGATTGTTATCTTTTTGAGATAACTAGTTACGTAATGAATGTTGACAGTTTGAACTTTCTCAAAATGCAAATAACGGAAAAAACTATTTATTAAAATGTTTAGGATTTATATACATTGAATAATGTTTCTGGTATGAAACAGTTGACGGGCAAATTAGCAGATTCTTCGATATCAGAAGGAAGGTCTGTCTCGGATTCAGAACTCATTTTCAATGATGACATAAGCTTTAAATTTAAACATTTTATTCATTTATTTTCACGGCAACGCTTTGGTAATTTTGAAATATACTGAGCTGTCATAAACCTAGAATTTTATGTATTTTAAACATTATTTTAGCAGAATTAGATAAAATACGTTATGAAAACGTGATTTGTGTGACTCATATAATTTGCAAAACTCGCTTCGCTCGTTTTGGCAAATGTTCGTCAAACAATATCAACCTTTTCATTCCTTATTATTACCTTCAAAATAAGATTTAAAAAAATATTTATTACAGTATCTGAAGATCAAAAATCTACAGGAAGTAACGATTCAAACGGAAGCCAACCTGACGCATCAAATATCCCTGAAAAATTATCGCATTTATGCGAAACGTATTTAAGTCCACAATTCGCCAGAAACCGTCATTTATTTTCAGGATATTATCGTCCTTCACATATATTAACAGTAAGTTAAATCCGGGCTAAACTTGACATGGGGGCCAAACCTGAAGTTGGCTGCGGAACAAGCTGCTTCTGGCTTGAATTCAGGAGTACCAACTTAATGTCAAAAGCCGGGCAATTTGAAATGCGAAGTATATTTATCATAAAAATGCGTTCTGTACTAGATTTGGCATGGTTAGGGGTGTTTTTTTTAAGTTGGTTCTCCTGAATTCAAGCCAGAAGCAGCTTGTTCTGCAGCCAACTTCAGGTTTGGCCCTCAAGTCAAGTTTTACCTAAATCCATCATAAGTATAGCTGGTTTCAACACATCAAGTTTTCTTGTAGATATATGGTGTTGACATTGACGTAATACCAATGTTTATACATAAATTATTTCCTGGCATTTTAGAGATTTTAGTCACAGACAGATTTTTTTTTATTGTCAATGACAAGTTGGATACGCTGTCTGTTGTTAGTTGTCAGTTCTCGGAGTCGCGTCTAGATGGAGATACGGTAGGTTGGGGACAGTGGCGTAGGTGTTTTTTTTTTGTTAAAGGTGTTTTGAAGATTTTATGTTTGAATTTGGGCAGTTGTAAATAAGAGAGATTGAATTTTAAAGTTAAATTTTTATGAAAGAAAAATTCGGATGACGCCTGGATTCGAACCAGGGACCCTCCGCTTGCCGGGCAGAGATGTTAACCGCTACACCACGTCACCTGTGTCCGACGTATGGCTTCAACCGAATTCTTCTTTCATAGTGTCTAACGTAGCATCGATCCCAACGACTCCTATATCTATGATAGGCATTGACAACGGGTTTCGTCTACAGCGACACAGTTCTGATTTATAGGGAATCATTCCACGAACTAATTTTTTAACATATGACTTCGACTGAACGTACAGTAATGAAGATAATTTTAAAGTTAAATTTTTATGAAAGAAAAATTCGGATGACGCCTGGATTCGAACCAGGGACCCTCCGCTTGCCGGGCAGAGATGTTAACCGCTACACCACGTCACCTGTGTCCTGTTTCATAAAAATTTAACTGTCATCTTTTAAAAACGTACCACAAATCATTTATAAGACATATATCTTCTCGAAAAATTTTCCCATACCATTTTTGAGACTGTTATCTTTTCAAAAATTCCCCTAAATTCATTTTTAAGATTGTTATCGTCTCAAAAAGTCCCCCAAGCCATTATTAAAACTGTCATCTATTCAAGAAGTCTCGTAAATCATTTATAAGAGTGTCATCTTCCCAAAAAGTTTCCAAAATCATTTTGTGTACTCAAAAAGTCTCCCAAATCATATATAAGACTGTCATCTTTCCAAAAAGTGCCACAAACTTTTCTTAAGATTGTCCTCTTCCCAAAAAGATCCCTAAATCATTTAATAAACTTTTATCTTTCTCAAAATGTCCCCCAAATTATTTATAAGATAATCATCTTCTCAATTAGTCCCCCAAATCATTTATAAGACTGCCATCTTTTTAGAAAGTTCCTCAAGTTATTATTAAGGCTGTCATCTTCCCAAAAACTCTCCTAATTTTTTTTTAAGATTGTCGTTTACTCAAAAACTCCCCCAAATTATTATTAAGACTGTCATCTATCCAAGAAGGCTTTTAAATCATTTGTAAGAGTGTCATCTTCCCAAAAAGTCCAGACAAATTATTTTTAAGACTGTCATCTTCATTAAACCCATCTCGAAATCATTTATAAGACTGTCATCTTTTAAAAACGTCCCTCAAATCATTTATAAGACATATATCTTCTCGAAAAGTATCCCATACCATTTTTAAGACTGTCATCTTTTCAAAAAATCCCCCAAATTATTATTAAGACTGTCATCTATTCAAGAAGGCTCGTAAATCATTTATAAGAGTGTCATCTTCCCAAAAAGTTTCCAAAATCATTTTGTGTACTCAAAAAGTCCCCTAAATCATATATAAGACTGTCATCTTTCCAAAAAGTGCCACAAACTTTTCTTAAGAGTGTACTCTTCCCAAAAAAGACCCTAAATCATTTAATAAACTTTCATCTTTCTCAAAATGTCTCCCAAATTATTTATAAGATAATCATCTTCTCAATTAGTATCCCAAATCATTTATAATACTGTCATCTTCTTATAAAGTCCATCAAATCATTATTAAGACTGTCATCTATCCAAGAAGGCATCTAAATCATTTGTAAAGGTGTCATCATCTCAAATTTTTAAGACTGTCATCTTCCTTAAATTCGTCTCTAACTCATTTATAAGACTGTCATCTTTTAGAAAAGTTCCTCAAATCATTAATTAGACATATATCTTCTCCAACAGTTCCCCAAATCATTTTTAAGACTGTCATCTTTCTAAAAAGTCCCCACAAATCATTTATAAGACTGTCATCTTCCTAAGAACTCCTCCAAATCATTTTTAAGACTGTCATCTTTCCAAAAGTCCCCAAAATCATTTATAAGACATCTTCTCAAAAATACCCTCAAATCATTTATAAAACAGTCGTCTTCTCAAAAAGTTCCCCAAATCATTCATTTTTCGAATAAGTCTTTCAAATCTATTTAAAAACATAAATTTATTTCAAAAATTCCCAATATTTTTGTCGTACCATCTACGCCACTGTACTAAAACAAAATAAAAACAATTAAAAATTATATTAAATACATCATATTTAGGATTTCAACCCGGATGCACTAATATCACAATTCAATTTCGACCAAAACGAAAAAATACTGGCATTGTATAAATTATCAGACTTGTCCTTAAATAATGAAACTTCTGAAAGCGACACTTCAAAGAAAAATCAAAAAACCTTCGTTCTAGCTAAAAGCGAATCAGAATTAAACATTAGAAAACCTAAAATCGATACATGTATCATCGTAACAACTAAGAATATCTACAAAATAATTTTAAGGTAAGAATTGACACAAAATCATGAACAGTTCAGTTCAAATTGATTGAAATTATTTATTGTTTTAGTTGTTCAATAATTGAAAAGTTTGTAACATTAGTAACAGACGATTTAGTGCTAGACAAAGCTGAAAGATTGGCATCCATGTTTGGATTAAGCGTACAACAATTACTCGAATATTCAGGGGATTTACTTCTGTCTCAAGAAAGGTTTAAACATGCAATTGCACTTTACCGGTTGTCGAAGGTAAAATTTTAAATAAAATCGACTAAAAACTATCTCAAATCGAAGTTTGGAATAATTTTCTGTCGTCCAATTTAATTTTCAGGATTATTTAATATATTTTACCTAATTCCGTTATGAAAAGTCGTATTTTAAACATATATATATATATATATAATAGTAATATCTGAACGAAAAGGAAACAGAGTGAGATATATGCTATATCTTACCTTTGCCCATACTTACTTTAAAATGCGCATGCCCGTAATACTGGAATACTATTGGCTAATAACGAAGTGGGAGAGGCATTGCAAATATGTCGAGCTCTCTTCCTCACCGCTTGTGTGAATTTGAATTAGTCTGTTTGCTACATTTGTTTGTGACTATCTTCTTCGTTATTATTATGCCAGTCAGTTGTTATTCATGTTTTTCAAAATCTCCTCAAGTTAGTTCAGATGGTTAAATGATTTAATAATCGGAATGTTAAATATTTTTATTTACATGTGAATGATTTTGTTCACAGTTTTCCTAAAAACAAGGCAATATGTAACTTAGGGAAAAAAATGAATCAATAATTTAATATGTACTGCTATATTAATCGACATGACGTTCATTTGATAAAATATATAATTTTCAACAAATTTAAAATATGGCGCTAGATTTGAACATGCTAGAAATTGACGTCAGCCAATCGTACTCCAGTATTACGGGCATACGCATTTTGAAGCAAGTATGGACAAAGATAAAATAGCATATATCTCACTCTCTTTCCCTTTTCGGTTTTGGACCCAGTGTCAGCAATATATTACTAATACATATATGATTCTACATGAATTTTTGAGGTTTTGTCAATTGTTTCATAACTGTCATTCAAGAATTATGTACGGAATTCTTTACATAACTAGTTACGTAATAAATGTTGACAGTTTTTTCTCAAAATGCAAATAACGGAAAAAACTTTTTATTAAAATGTACATTGAATAATGTTTCTGGTATGAAACAGTTGACGGGCTAATTAGCAGATTCTTCGATATCAGAAGGAAGGTCTGTCTCGGATTCAGAACTCATTTTCAATGATGACATAAACTTTAAATTTAAACATTTTATTCATTTATTTTCACGGCAACGCTTTGGTAATTTTGAAATATACTGAGCTGTCATAAACCTAGAATTTTATGTATTTTAAACATTATTTTAGTGGAATTAGATAAAATATGTTATGAAAACGTAATATTGTTTGACTCACATAATTTGCAAAACTCGCTTCACTCGTTTTGGCAAATGTTCGTCAAACAATATCAACCTTTTCATAACTGCTTACATAAATAACTATTGTTGAATTTCAGTGTCGAATACTGAAGTCTGTCTTGAAATTCGCCGTGTCTGGACACTGTCATGAGCTCTTGAGTTATATTACAGTTTGTCTCACTGCTGCCAACACTGAAATGTCAGTTTCCACTAAAAAACATTTGTCGAATTTAGCTATCATGTCCTACACGGAACTGTTGTTAAGAAGTTCTGTAAATAAGTTTCAGAAATTGTCTAATTTTAAAAAATTTATGTAAGTATTACTAATTCAGTGGTAAGATTCAGTAGATTCTTCCTGTAATTAATTTGCACCCAATATTCTGATCCTATCTTAAGAACCCTGGTTCGATCCCCACAGCCGACAAACAATTTTCACCAATTTAAATCTACCCTTGTGGCTCCCCCTCCACTTATATCTTTGGGGGCCGTGATTTAACGGCTGGTAACCGCACTTCACGCGAAAAAATATATCACTTACCGAGATCTACTTAGGCAGAGTGCCACACCCAGTAATGGGTAAAAGGCGTGATGAAATATTTATTTATATTCTGATCCTACCGACTGCGCCATTTTATTTTAATTTGTTTTATGCAAGCTCGTCTCATATTTTATTCAAACAAGAAAGATTTAAATTTATGTATAGGACCAACTACTCAGGTCATATGCCGATATGTCCTTTGTATGGCCGCCACGGGCGGGACCCGAACCCACGACCTTGTTGGTCGTGAATTAAGCCCTCAACCCGCGCGGGCATTACGCGAGACAATCAATTTGTTTATTAATTTGTTTTTAGTTTGTTTACATAATCTGTTCTCGGTATTATCTTCAAAACTTATTGATTTATTGTGGAAGTTTGTCTGAATCTATTTAGTTGTTTAGAGTTGTAAATCTGTAAATAATGAGTAAGATTGTAACGAAATTTATAATTTTATGAGATATTTTGCATTTCCAAATCATTTATAAGACTGTCATCTTCCCAAAATCTCTCCTAAATTATTTGTAAGATTGGCATCTATCCAAGAAGTTTCGTAAATCATTTATAAGACTGTCAGCTTCCCAAAAAGTCTTACAAACTTTTCTTAAGATTGTCCACTTCCCAAAAAAGCCCCTAAAACATTTAACAAACTTTCATCCTTCTCAAATTAAATATAAATAAATATATCATCACGCTTTTTGCCCATTACTGCATGTGGAACTTTGCCGTAAGCAGATCTCGGTAAGTGATATACTTCTCTGCGTGAAGTGCGGTTACCAGCCGTCAAATAACGACCCTCAAAGTGGCGGGGGAGCCACAGGGGTAGATTTAATGTGGTGAAAATTGTTTGTCGGCTGTGTGGGGATCGAACTAGAGTTCTCAAGATCCACCACTGAGCCACCTGCCCCACAAAATGTCTTCCAAATTACTTATAAGATAATCATCTTCTCAATTAGTCCCCCAAATAATTTATAAGACTGTCATCTTCGTAGAAAATCTCTCAAATCATTATTAAGACTATTATCTATCTAAAAAGTCTCGTACATGATTTGTAAGACTATCATCTTTCCAAAAAGTTCTCCCAAATCATTTTTAAGACTGACCTCTTTCCAAGAAGTGCCACAAACTGTTTTTAAGATTGTCCACTTCCCAAAAAGGCCCCTAAATCATTTAACAAACTTTCATCCGTCTCAAAACGTCCCCCAAATTAGTTATAAGATAATCATCTTCTTAAGTTGTCTCCCAAATCATTTATAAGACTATCATCTTCTTAAGAAGTTCCCCAAATCAATATTTAGACTGTCGTCTATTCTAGAAGACTTCTAAATCATTTATAAGACTGTCATCTTCCCAAAAAGTCCCCCAAAACATTATCAAGACTGTCCTCTCTCCAAAAAGACTCCTAAATAATTTTTAAGACTGTCATCGTCTTAAAAAGTCCTTCAAATCACTTTGTCAAATCATTATTAAAACTGTCATCTTTTTCCCTCAAATCATTATTTAGACGTCATCTATCCAAGAAGTTAGGTAAATCATTTATAAGAGAGTCATCTTACCAAAAAGTCCCCCAAACTTTTCTTAAGATTGTCATCTTTCCAAAAAGATCCCTAAATTATTTAACAAACTTACATCCTTCTCAAAATGTCCCCCAAATTATTTATAAGACTGTCATCTTCTTAGAACGTCCCTCAAATCATTATTAAGGCTGAGTTTTTCCCAAAAACTCTCCTAAATCCTTTTTAAGATTGTCGTTTACTCAAAAACTCCCCCAAATTATTATTAACACTGCCATCTATCCAAGAAGTCTCTTTTAAATTTATTTGTAAGAGTGTCATCTTCCCAAAATGTCCTGTAAACCTTGCTTAGAATTGTCTTCATCCCAAAAGTCCCCTAAATCATTTATAAGACTGTCGTCTTCCCAAAAAAGTTCTCAAATCATTTATAAGATTTTCATCTTCTTAAGAAGTCGCCCAAATCATTATTAAGACTGTCTTCTTTCCAAAAAGACCCCTAAATAAATTTTAAGACTGTCATCGTTTTAAAAAGTCCTTTAAATCACTTTATCAAATCATTATTAAGACTGTCATCTATCCAAAAAAGTTTTCTAAACCATTTATAAGACTGTCATCTTCTTCAAAGTCCTCCAAATTATTTTATACGACAATAATATCCTCAAAAACTAGCTTAAAATACTTACAATATCTGACATTCAATCATATTTTTGTCACCCATTCTAGCAACCCTAAAGACACTTAATTTCCACCCTCATTTTAACAAATCATTCACCATTTATTCCCATTACTCCTACCACCTCAATAAACATACGTTCACATTTTTAAATAAATCTCAACCAATATTAAATAAAATTAAATATTTCAGAAACTTCCTTGCTTATAACGAGTATTACGACGAAGTCCTCGCTGTAAACGTGGTTTGCCAAACATCCCTATGGTCAATTTTATCCCTTCTGGGACAAATTAGATGTCTGGGGTTTGATATTATCGAAGTTATTTGTAAAGTAATGAAAAACCCACCTATGGAAACTATAACATCTTCAAAAGATATTGACGTTATTAAAGACAGTTTCCATAGTTGTATTAGCGAGCCAATGTTGTTACAATGCATAATAGCGAAGCCACAATTTTGTAAAATATTTTTAAATTACATTAAAGACAATTTGAACAACTTTAATATCAGAATTTTAAAGGTATTGTTGAAAATATTTCTTGGAAATTACAACTTTACTATTTTAATGTTTAAACCAAATTTGTAATAAAATTCCTTCCTTATTTTTAGGGGAAAACTCATGTAATAATTTTTTTTTAATGTTACAAAAAGTTTAAACGTAAAAAAATCTATTTAAATTTGTATTTTTCCAAGTAACATAATTATAAATGCAACAAAATATAATTATTGTTTTGATTTCAGCGACTATCAAATTCTTTGGACCCAAGTCAGCCAGTTTCCTGGCCAGTAATATCAAAAGTATTTCAAAAACATAAATGTCATCAATCGTCTAGTTTAGATTCGACTCTAGATTCAGTGGATTTCGAGCCGCCAGTAAGAATGTTCATTTTTTTAGCAAATTGAGCGGAAATGTGCCTCTAGCCATCGTTTTAGAGCACTCTTCTGGGTTTTAGGACGATTTATAAGATTTTTGAGTGGCTTTGAAGGGTTTAAGGTGTTTGGGGTCTTCTTGCCTTCGTCTTAGAGCACGCGGCTAGCTTGTAGGACAATTTATAATATTTTAAAAGGTTTAATTTTTTTGGGTTCATCTAGCCATCGTTTTAGAGCACTCAGCTAGGTTTTAAGACAATTAGAAATAATTCAAATAATTCCAAAGGGTTCAAAAGATATTTGAGACCCTTTAGCCATCGCTTTAGAGCACTTGGCTAGCTTTTAAGACAAATTAAAAATGATCAAATGATTCTAAAGATTTTCAAGCCATCGCCTTAGAGCATTTGGCTAGCTTTTAAGACAAATTAAAAATGCTCAAATGATTCTAAAGATTTTCAAGATAATTGGGATCCTCTAGCCATCGTCTTAGAGCACTTGGCTAGCTTTTAGGACAATTTAAAAATGTTCAAATTATTCTAAAGATTTCAAGACAATTAGGACTCTCTATCCATCGTCTTGGAGCACTCATCTAACTTGTAGAACAATTTAAAAATATTTCAAGTAGTTTTGAAGAGTTTTAAGACAATTTGAATCCTCTAGCTATCGTCTTAGAGCACTCAGCTAACTTGTTGGACAATTTAAAAGACTTTTAAATTATTCTAAAGAATTCTAGACATTTGGGATCCTCTAGCCATCGCCTTAGAGCACTTGACTAGCTTTTAGGACAATTTAAAAGACTCAAATTATTCTAGAGGGTTTTAGACAATTGGGACCCTCTAGCCATCGTCTTAGAGCACTTGGCTAGCTTTTAGGACAATTTGATAGACTTTCAAATTATTCTGGAGGGTTCTAGACAATTAGGACCCTCTAGTCATCGTCTTAGAGCACGCAGCTATCTTGTAGGACAATTTATAATATTTTAAAAGGTTTAAATCATTTGGGTTCATCTAGCCATCGTCTTAGAGCACTCAGCTAGCTTTTAAGACAATTTAAAACATTTTCAAATTAATCTAAATGATTCTAGACAATTGGGACCCTCTATCCATCATCTTAGAGCACTCAGCTAGCTTGAAGGACAATTTAAAACATTATAAAAGGTTTAAATCATTTGGGTTAATCTAGCCATCGTCTTAGAGCACTCAGCTAGCTTTTAAGGCAATTTAAAACACTTTCTAATTAATCTAAATGATTCTAGACAATTTTGACCCTGTAGCCATCGAATTAAAGCACTTGTCTAGCTTTTAAGACAAATTAAAAATGTTCAAATTATTCTAAAGGGTTCAAGACAATTGGGACCGTCTAGCCATCGAATTAAAGTACTCTGCTAATTTGTAGATCAATTTCAAAATATTTTAAGTAATTCTAGAGTTTAAAACAATTTGAACCCTTTAGCTATCGTCTTAGAGCACTTAGCTAACTTTTAGCACAATATAAAAGACTTTCAAATTATTCTAAATGGTTTTAGACAATTTGAACCCTCTAGCCATCGCCTTAGAGCACTAATTTGTAGAACAATTTAAAAATATTTCAAGTAATTCTACAGAGTTTAAAACAATTTGAACCCTCTAGCCATCGCCTTAGAGAACTTAGCTAACTTTTAGGACAATGATTATAAAGGGTTCAAGACAATTATAACCTTCTAGCCATCGTCTTATAGCACTCATCCAGCTTTTAAAACAACTTTTTTTAATAATTCTGAAAGAATCAAAACAATTTTAACCTTTTACACATCGTCTACTTCAATTTCCAGGCATCAATTCCGCTCATTTTGCTTTCCCGGGTATTCCTGGGTTTAAACCCCAAAAATACTTTATATCTACTAATTTTTTTTCAAGGACGAATTATTACAAACAACCTACGATCTAATAGAAACATTTATCTGTGTTTTAATTGTTTTAATAAACAAAACATCAACAGACAATTTTGATATAAATTTATTGAATTTAATCGAACTTGATATCAACACAGAAGTACGTCTACCCATAATAGGGTATTTGACATTTATATTCTCACATTTACTCACGTTTCAGTCTATTCCTCGCTCAATACCATCATTCATTCACCCGAAACCACGAATTCTAAGTTCAGGATATAATCATGTTGGTTTAATCCGAAATGGAAGTTTGTACACGTGGGGAAATTCGACGGCTGGTTGTTTAGGATTCGGTCCAATGGTTACTAAATATAGCTTACCACTTCAAGTTGAACTTTTAAATAGTTATCAAGTTGAAGTGATAAGCGTTGGATGTGGCAGAAGTCATACTGTCGTTCTTACTAATTTTGGAGTAAGTATAGATGAACCACGAGTAAAGATATGTTGAATGAAGTATTGTAGTTATATATTTGACCGCTAGATGACTATAGTGTGTCATTTTACATGCCTGACTTCTTTTAATGGTTGTACCATGTCATTAAAATTTCTAACTTCTTTTAATGGTTGTACTATGTCATTAAAATTTCTAGTTTCAAATTTATAAAACACCTCTGACGGGATACTAACATAACCTAACTTAATAATATTGCATAATGTCTATGGCACACTGGTCGAAGAGCATCGAGCTCTTCGATGAAACAACAGAACGCACCTGTCATTGACGAAAAATAAAAGCTTCTAAAGTTGAGAAAGAAAAACTAAATTTCAAAAATATGCTAACGTGAAATGAGACACAAAAGATACGAGTGAAATTAGATACGTTCGTTTCATCGATGAGCTCTTCGATGGAAATAGAGGAGCCTTTATGATGACGGGTGCGTTCTGTTGTTTCATTGATCTCATCGACGCTCTTCGACCAGTACATAGAACATAGGCATAAATAAAATATGCATTCTGCTAAATGTGTTTTATTTTATAAATATTTAAGTTTTAATTTAATTTTTATATATTTTAAAATTGTTTTTGTAACGTGACAGCCACATTCATTTAATAAATATAAAAATCGTGGCAAGCTTCATTGTGTTGTGCTGCGATTGATAAGGCTGTTTTATATGTCATTAAACTTGCTAGTTTCAAATTTATAGAACAAAAATGTTAACCAGCGCCTCTGGCGAGGTGCGTCGCTACTAACATAACCAGACCTAATAATATTGCATAAATAATATACTCAATGCCATGAAATGTATTTCATTTTATGAACACTTTAAATTTCAAATATTTTAAATTTGTTTAACTTTATTTTCAAATACTTTACGGTTGTGTTTGTAACGTAACAGCCACATCGTCTAATACGTCTAGTGACTTTTATTTCATTGAATGTGACCGGGCTGTCAAGTTACAAAAACAACCTTAAAATATTTGAAAATTAAATTAAAATAACCTTAAATTATTTGAAAATTGAAGTATTTATAAAATTAAATACATTTAATGACATTGCATTTTTTATTTATACAATATTATTAGTAAGTTAGGCTAGGTTATGTTAGTTATAACGTATCTCGCCAGGGGCGCTAATTGACGTGACCGCTCTAAATATTTTAATCTAATCATTATAATGACATGGTACGACCATAAAATCTGTAGCGCAATTTAATGAAGTTGATCATGTTTAGTACGTCAAGTAATGCCATCTACTGACTTTTATTACAATTAAATTAATGTGGCTGTCACGTTACAAAAAATACTTTAAAATATTTGAAAATTAAAGTTTATAAAATGAAATATATTTAATAGAATTCCATATTTTATTTATGGAATATTATTAAGTTAGGTTAGGTTATCTAGTTAGAGGCGCGCTTGTGTGAGGCTCGCTCTATAAATTTGAAACTAAAAATTTTATTGACATGGTACGACCATATTAAACGTTTTTTAAATTTTAATTGTTTTAATTTGGTCAAGACAGCCGAATATTATAAATATTTAATTAATTTTTGCGCTTTGAATAAATACACAAATAAAACATGTTTTGTATCAAAACAAATGTAATTTTATTTAAAATATTTGGGTGGCAATTACAATCTCTCGATTATTTAAAAAGAAACATCTTTCTAATTGGCTACACTGGCTGGAGCACAAGCTCTGTTTTTAGAGCACGTTTTAACATGTTTAACAAACTTAATTTAATGGGGTAGGTGGCTCAGTGGTATCGAGTCGGCCTGTGGATCTTGAGAACCCTGGTTCGATCCCCACAGCCGACAAACAATTTTCACCAATTTAAAATCCACCCCTGTGGCTCTCCCACCACTAACATCTTTGGGGGCCGTGATTTGACGACTAGCAACCGCACTTCACGCGAAAAAAATATATCACTTACCGAGATTTGTTTAGGCAGAGTGCCACACCCATTAATGGGGAAAAGGCGTGATGATATATTTATTTATTTATTTAACAAATACACTGCTCTTAAAACAGGCAAAAACAGAGCTTGTGCTGCCAGCCATTGTATCCATTTTATAACCAGTGTTTGAATAAAGTAATAAATAATTTTTAGGTATATACTTGGGGTTCAAATACTTACGGACAACTAGGGTTAAGTACTATCGTCTATCAAGCATCTTACCCAACTTTAGTCGACGAATTATCATCCGAAAATATAATTGACGTCAGCGCCGGGCAATACCACACTTTAGCGCTGAATTCCCTAGGCCAGGTGTTCAGTTGGGGGTATTTAACAATCTTACATTTAAGTTGGCAGTATTGTAACTATATATTTCTAGTTGGGGCGTTTATGGACAACTTGGCCATGGAACAACTAGAGACGTATTCAAACCAAAACAAATCAAATACTTTCAAGACAAAATAATAACGCAAATTGCTGCTGGACATGCGCATTCAATTGTTTTGACCTCTGAAGGTGTCGTTTTTAGTTTTGGGTCAAATAGTTTTGGCCAACTTGGCAATGGGACTTCTGCTAAGTCTAGTGTTCCAGTTCAGATTTTGTTAAACGAAAAAATTATTCTAATTGCAACTAATTATTTCCATAACGTATGTTTAAAACAATCAAAACTGGTTGAAGGTCACGTGAACTGTCAAACATTATCTAAATTAATAGTAAAACAAGTTAATAGTTATTTTTGTATTAAGTGAGAATGTTATCGACTGCGCCAAAAACAAGAATTTTGACCACGAAATACAAACAATATTTTTTCTACAACTGTAAACAAAGAATAATACAATATTTATTGGTTTATTTAAGTAAATTGAAGGAAAACATTCAACAATTATATGAATTTGATACTATTGATGTGTTGTAACTAATGAAACCTCACAACAAATAATTTGGGAGCGTGCGCGCGATACTCATTTTGCGCACTAGAATACGAATACTCATTTTGCGCACTAGGGTGCAAAATAATGCGCAAAATACGCGTTGTCATGGTAATGTAAATGATGAAAACATCACGTACTTCGCGTATTGATATTAGTGAAAAAAATTAACATTTTTTGACAGTTGTAGAAAATAGCTATTTATGAAACTAATAAGGAAATGTAGGTTATTACCTTACACATGTGAAATTTGCAGAACGAGGCGTAGCCGAGTTATGTAAACACATAAGTAAGGTAATAACCTTCATTTCCTTACTAGTTTCATACAATATTTTTCCTACTTCCGTTCTAATAAATACGAAAGAGCGTTATTCAAATGATGAAATTTTGACATATTAATGACAGTTATAAATTCAAAAAATAAAAGAATAACACATCAGAATTTGTCCAACAAGATATCTGTTGCTATGTTACCTCATTATTTCACTAGTTAAATTATGCAGTTCATTACCTAACTCAAATAAGTGAAATAAAATGTCTATTTCCTAACGGAAGTAGAAAAAATATGTTTACCTAGTTCCGTTATGAAAAGTCGTGTTTTACGTCAATTTTTGTGGTTATGAAATGTCAATTCTTTCATAACTGTCATTCAAGAGTTATGTAAGGAATTCTTTACATAACTAGTTACGTAATGAATGTTGACAGTTTGAACTTTCTCAAAATGCAAATAACGGAAAAAACTATTTATTAAAATGTTTAGGATTTCTATACATTGAATAATGTTTCTGGTATGACACAGTTGACTGGCAAATTAGCAGATTCTTCGATATCAGAAGGAAGGTCTGTCTCGGATTCAGAACTCATTTTCAATGATGACATAAGCTTTAAATTTAAACATTTTATTCATTTATTTTCACGGCAACGCTTTGGTAATTTTGAAATATACTGAGCTGTCATAAACCTAGAATTTTATGTGCTTTAAACATTATTTTAACGGAATTAGATAAAATACGTTATGAAAACGTGATATTGTTTCACTCACACAATTTGCAAAACTTGCTTCGCTCATTTTGGCAAATATTAACCTTTTCATAACTGGTTACATAAATAACTATTACATTGACAGTTTGGCCAATCACTTGACTGACAAACCAGTTTTGACCACTTTAAATAAATATAAAACAAGATTGACAACTTTTAGTAACTTTTTTATTTTATAGTTGGTAGTAGCACAAGATAACAAGTTGTATACCTGGGGCGCAAGTCCTCAAGTATTACGTC
This sequence comes from Pterostichus niger, assembly GCA_947425015.1. NCBI lineage: Eukaryota > Metazoa > Arthropoda > Insecta > Coleoptera > Carabidae > Pterostichus > Pterostichus niger. Next base: position 7,758,343 of record OX380352.1, read on the forward strand.
ACCAAGTACATAATTATAAAAGAATTAAATTAACTCAGCAATATGATAAAAATTATGAACCGCCTCCAATAGATTGGACCCAAACTACTCCATTTAGTATTGATAACCATCATTTGTTTCCAGCATTAGTACCAACTGTTAATATTGTTGGACAAATTGTTCAGGTAAGAATAAAATCCCCCAAGACAGTTATAAATATCCCTAAATTTATTGTAGTTTCAAAATACCCTAAATCATTTTTAAGACTATCTTTGAAATATCATTTAAAATTTTGCCGTAGCAGATCTTAATATATGCATGAAATGCAGTTACCAGTCGTGAAATAACATCCCTGTCCCCGCCCCCGTATTAGTTAAATTTGTTTTGGTTGAAACTAGGGAATGCAATACCGGTAAAAAATTTCAATACCGGTATCTCGGTATTTTCGTTTTGAGAATCGGGATACCGGTATTAATACCGGTTTGATAATTTTTTTTAAATTGAACCTATTTAACATTTATTTACAGTAGGGTGTGGTGTGTGCGTGTGGTATATAGATTAAGGGAATGTCAAATTTAATCAAAAATAATCATTTTATTTTAATAATTATAAAATATAAATAAAATTGAACAACATCGAAAAATAAAGATAGGTAATTCTATATAATGTAAAATAAACAACATAAACTTTTACTTTTTTGTTTCAATGTAATTAAAATAAGCTTTTAGTAAACAAATATGATCGAGTGTGTCGTCATTTAATCTGGATGTTATTCTTGTGCATATTTGAGATGCGGCTGAAAATGCCGTTTCTGATTCCACACTTGTTGGTGCTACTGTTTGTAAATAATCGTATGTTAATTGTAAATTCACGCCCTTAATACCTTCCTCTTCAAAAAATATCATTTCCTTCCTGATTAGTTGCTCAACTCCTTGCTTTTTGCTATTTGCTAACGAACGACTACGAAACAACTATGAATTGGCGATCGGCAAGCTAATACGCAACGTTCCACTGTTCCATTATTTAGGATTCCTCGCAACAAGCTTGCCAACTCTTCAATAACATAATTTTTAAAAGGAGTTAAACGTTCAAGTAATAAATAATAATAACATTCCGCTAAATTGTATCTTATACTTCAATTGAAAAAAATACCGAAATACCGGTATTTTTGTGCTAAATACCGGTTTGAATACCGGACAAATTATGTCCGGGATCCCGGTATTACATTCCCTAGTTGAAACATCTAACAATGATCTTAAAATTACTTAAATTAGTAAAAAGTATTTCAAATTGTTATTCTTCTTCATTCTTCTTCCTAAAATAAAACTTATTCCTTCTCTCAAATTGAATATCAAATGACTCAGTTAATTTTTTTTATGTTAAAGGTCTCAACAGGATGCAATCATTCAGCTTTATTAACAAAAGATGGCTCCTTATTCACTTGGGGGCAAAATTTCGACGGACAAATTGGAAACAATACTCGTAACGAAGTGTTAAATCCAATTTTAGTTAAAGTGAATCCACTTAACACGTTAAATAACCTCAATGCTGGCGTTAGCACTGAATGTGATCAACCCTTAAAATGTACTTACGTGTCATGTGGCGCTGAATTTACTGTTGCAATAGAATACACTGGAAAAATTCTAGCTTGGGGCAATAATTCAAAAGCTCAGGTAAATTAGAACGAATTTTATCCTGATATTATAAACTGTCATCTTACTGAAAATATCTTTATTTATAAACGATTTATTTGGATGTGTACAACAATTGGGTAAAACTTGACTTGAGGGCCAAACCTGAAGTTGGCTGCAGAACATGCTGCTTCTGGATTGAATTCAGGAGTACCAACTTAACGTCAAAAGCCGGGCAATTTGAAATGCGAAGTATATTTCGTTAGTTAGGTTAGTTTTTTAAAAATATATTCGAATTTTATGACAAAACAAGTATGTTTCGTTGGTTTGGTTAGTTTTTTAAACCATGTACTCGAATTTTATTACAAACAAAATTTTGTTTTAAAGTTAAATTTTATGACAGAAAAATTTAACTTTAAAATTATCATCATTACTGTACGTTCAGTCAAAGTCATATGACAAAAAAATTTGTTTCGTTAGTAAAAAAAAAACACCCCTAACCATGCCAAACCTAGTACGGAGGTTGATTCTGTATCTTGCGTGAGCAGTTGCGTGATTAAATTTGCGTTAGTACAATGTAAGACGTCATCGATTCTTTTCTGGTGTCGAGCATAGGGAATTCCATGCTTACGTTTTCGCGCCAAGTTTAGTGTTGGTAATGGTTTTGAAACTAGAACTGTCAGTTGCAATCACATGTCATTGTTTGTCAACATCGTTTTGTAGTTTTTTATACGATTTTATTATGGTAGAAGATAGAAAATGTGATATGAACGCTACAGAGGAGCAAAAACAAATTTTAATAAACTTTATTGCAGATATGGCGTTGATAACGCAAAATGACAAGAAAGTAAAAGACAAACATAATGTTAGAATGAGACAGGTAGTGTCGCAAGTAAGAAACAGGAGCTACGGAGGTCACGCATCTATATTTGCGTGTCTCGCAAGAAGTGACGTCATACCCATTAGTTGTTTAAATGTCCGATAGATGGTTTACTATATGCATGTGACATATCTGTGTTAGTATGGGTGCCGCAAGTAGTCACGCAAGATACAGAATCAGGCTCCAGAACGCATTTTTATGATAAATATACTTCGCATTTCAAATTGCTCGGCTTTTGACGTTAAGTTGGTATTTCTGAATTCAAGCCAGAAGCAGCTTGTTCTGCAGCCAACTTCAGGTTTGGCCCCCAAGTCAAGTTTAGCCAACAATTGTAGCAAGTTTTTGACACTTCTAGTTAAATAATATTGGCGTAACATTTTAATATAAAAATATAAACGTTATTCTAAAAAACGAAAAAATAACTGGACGCATCCACTGAAAACTGCGGTCAAGTTGTCAAAAAATTCCTGATAGATAAGTTAATTAACTAAAAATAATTTTTTGTGAACTGCGATAGACTTCAATTAGCCTAATCGATAAATATATTTTAAATAAAGAACAAAAAACGCGTGTTTATGTTAGTCAATGTTTGTAGGTTTGCTAGTACACGCAGTCACCCATCTGTCAGTCTCAATCATATATATACTAGTAATATATTGCTGATGCCGTATACCAGCAATGTTGTCTAAACGAAAAAGGAAACAGAGTGAGATATATGCTATCTTACCTTTGTCCATACTTGCTTCAAAATGCGCATGCCCGTAATACTGGAATACTATTGGCTAATAACGAAGTGGGAGAGACATTGCAAATATGGCGAGCTCTCTTTGTCACCGCTTGTGTGAATTTGAATTAGTCTGTTTGCTACATTTGTTTGTGACTATCTTCTTTGTTATTATTATGCCAGTCAGTTGTTATTTGTGTTTTTCAAAATCTCCTCAAGTTAGTTCAGATGGTTAAATGATTTAATAATCGGAATGATAAATATTTTTATTTACATGTGAATGATTTTGTTCACAGTTTATCTAAAAACAAGGCAATATGTAACTTATGGAAAAAAATATGAATCAATAATTTAATATGTACTGCTATATTAATCGACATGACTTTTAATTGATAAAATATTTTCAACAAATTTAAAATATGGCGCTAGATTTGAACATGCTAGAAATTGACGTCAGCCAATCGTACTCCAGTATTACGGGCATGCGCATTTTGAAGCAAGTATGGACAAAGATAAAATAGCATATATCTCACTCTCTTTCCCTTTTCGCTTTTTGACCCAGTGTCAGCAATATATTACTAATAGATATATGTGTCAGACTCAATTTAGCTTGGTTATAACCTAACAAATCTGTTATTGAATTAAATTAGTTTTTCTTTAAATTAAAAAGTTAGCTAAAACATTGTTTGTGAACTGCACTAGTTTTCAATTAACCCAATCGATAAATATATTTTTTCTACGATTGCTATGAAAAATTGACAATTACGCTCTCATTTGTCATCGTAAAGTTGACGTTTTCTGTGGAACAGTCGAAAAATATGTTTTTTGCGCGTCTCCAATGGCAACGCGCGAAAAAGACGTTAAATGCGCGCTTATTTCAACAGTTACCAGAGATACAAACAAAACAGAAACTTGTCATATTGACAGTTCACAGAACGAATTTATTTTCAGTACGTATACGTTTTTTTAATAATTTGAAGATGCAATCGTAGAAAAAATTTATCGTGGTTATAAGCTAACAAATTTGTTATAAAATGAAATTAGTTTTTCTTTCAATTAAAAAGTAGCTAAAATAATTATATAAAAGTATGTTTTCTTATCTTCCAGCTCGGCAGAATTTGCGATGAAGACGAACGAAGCCTAGAAGGCAAAATGGTGATGTTAAAAACAACAAAACGCATTCTAAAAATCCCTAAAACCGGTCAAAACACAACAGATTCCCCTAAAGAAGTCCCAAATATTCCTTCATTACACATTACATATCGAAATAGTGACAAATACCCAAATTTCAACAAATCTTGTGCATATTTTTATCCAATACCAAAAATAGAAAATATTTCTACCACATATAAAATTAAAAACCAAGTATTTAGTTGTAAAAAATTATTAGAATCTCTCGAAGAAGATCATAACAATGAAACTATTTTTGTATTTGGACAAAAGTCCCTACATTTCGCCCTAGAAACTTACTTTAATTTCTATGACACAGAATTTATTTTACATAAATGTGTGGATTATAAAAATTTCCAAGCCGCGAGTAAAATATCATATTTAGATGGGCATTTTAGTGACAGTCTTGGCTTTCAATTATCTTGTTTTAAAAATCATTTGGATAAATCTAAATGGAAACTAGAAAAACCTGTAGAGGTTGGTAGACCTGTCAATATAGTGAAAACTGTCAATCAAGTTAGTGTAATTAGTGCATCTTGTTCATTAGAGAGTATTAAACAATTTAATGACGATTTATTTAGTCAAGGAGGTTTCGAAGAAATGTGTGAAGAAAATTTAACTTTTCTTAATGAACAACCCGAGCTTTCAACCAAACTTAAACATAACCTAAAATCTGAATTAATAGACAAACTAGAATTTAATAAAAGTAGGGTTAGATCTGATTTAATACTTAATTCAAATGATATTACCGATGAGTTTACTAACTTAACTTTAAGTGCAAGTGATGAATCAAACAGTAGTAGCCAAACAATGGCAAATAATCATGAAATACCTGGTTCAAATTCTGTTGAAATATCTAGTGACGTCATCCGGAAAACAGTTGTAAATTATGTTGAATCTCTTGATATTGATACGATTAATTCTGATAAAAGTGTTATACCAAATTTAAACGATTTAAAAACAGATGAATTTGTAAAAATGTGTCCTGCAGTTGTGCCAACTGTCAGTAGTGACAGCAAAGACGAAATTGAAATAAATCTTGTTTCAAATGATGATATTGTTGAGTTGGCATCAAAAATTGTTGAATTCTATTGCAGTAGAACACATATTCTCGATAATCATATATTAATGCAGAATATTTTAATTAAATGTATGCAGTTTTGGTTGACAAATAATTTGCCGGTTGATGTTTTAGAAAATATTCTTTTAAAAAATTTGGATAAATATTTTTATCCTTTATCAATTTTGTTATTTTGCAAAAATTTTAATAATAATCTCGGGGAAGGAATGGTGAAAGATTCTGAAGCGAAAAAGTCACAAAAGTCGTTTGAGTTTTTGAAACAATTGTCAACGAAGTTTTGTTTGAAATTGTGTTCGATGGTTTTGCAAAATGTTAATAAATCCTAATTTTAATTGTGTTTTTATTTGTTTTATAAATCAGTATTTAATTTGAAGTCTGAAAGGTTGTTCTTACTTTAGTTAAATTTCAGTAAAAGTTTGGTATTAATGTGAAATTTGTTTTGGTTTGAAATGTCACTTAGTAAATGTCTAAATTGTAATTTGTACTTTAGTTAAAGTCGGTACATAGAATCCTGGTTGAAATGCACTTGGTTAAATGTCAGTTAAAGTTTGCTTTAAATATCAACTCAAAATTGTTTTAGGTTAAAGCATCACTTAGTTAAATTCCTGATTGTTGTCTAAATTGTAATTCGGACTTTAGTTAAAGTCGGCACATAGAACCCTGGTTGAAATGCACTTGGTTAAATGTCAGTTAAAGTTTTCTTTAAATATCAACTCAAAATTGTTTTAGGTTAAAGCATCACTTAGTTAAATGTCTGATTGTTGTCTAAATTGTAATTCTGACTTTAGTTAAAGTCGGTACATTGTTTCAGTACAGTTAAAAGTTCCATTTTAAATTTCAAAATTGTTTTAGTTTATATCACTTAGTTAAAAGTCTTATAACAATCTAAACTGCAGTTTGTACTTTAGTTAAAGTCGGTGCATAGAATCCTGGTTGAAATGCACTTGGTTAAATGTCAGTTAAAGTTTTCTTTAAATATCAACTCAAAATTGTTTTAGGTTAAAGCATCACTTAGTTAAATGTCTGATTGTTGTCTAAATTGTAATTCTGACTTTAGTTAAAGTCGGTACATTGTTTCAGTACAGTTAAAAGTTCCATTTTAAATTTCAAAATTGTTTTAGTTTATATCACTTAGTTAAAAGTCTTATAACAATCTAAACTGTAGTTTGTACTTTAGTTAAAGTCGGTGCATAGAATCCTGGTTGAAATTCACTTGGTTAAATTTTAGTTAAAGTTTGTTTTAAATATCAACTCAAAATTGTTTTAGTTGAAAGCATCACTTAATTAAATTCCTGATTGTTGTCTAAATTGTAATTCGGACTTTAGTTAAAGTCGGTACAGTTAAAAGTTCCATTTTAAATTTCAAAAATATTTTAGTTTATAACATCACTTAGTTAAGAGTCTTATAACTATCTAAACTGTAGTTTGTACTTTAGTTAAAGTCGGTACATTGTTTTAGAATAGTTAAAAGTGCCATTTTAAATGTCAAAATTGTTTTAACTTCCGAATTCACTTAGTTAAGTCTGAAATGTTGTGTTTATTTGAGCCAAAATTGATACATTAATTAATTGTTAAACCTACTTAACTTGAAGTGAAATTTTGCTATTAAATATAAAATTTGTTTTAGCTTGAAGCATCACTTAGTTAAAGGCTTAAAAATGATCGAAACTGCAGTATCTACTTTAGTTAAAGTCGATGTATTGCCTTGGTTAAATTTCAGTTAAAACTTACAATTGTTTTAGTTTCGTACATCACTTAAATGCCTCACATTTATTTAGACAGTAGTTCGGACTTTAGTTAAAGTTAGTATATTAAAAGTGCTATTTTAATTGTCAAACTTGCTTCCAACATCACTTAATTAAATGTCTGGCAAGTTCTTACTTTAACTAAAATTGATGCATTAACTCGTTATATAACACTTAAAATTTAAGTGAAAGTTTACTATTAAATGTAAAAATTGTTTAAACCTTGACATATCACTTAGTTAAATGCCTAATAATGATCTAAACTGCATTATTTACTTTAGTTAAAGTCAAAGCTTTGCCTTGGTTAAATATCATTTAAAGTTTGTTTTAAATTTCAAGTTAAAATTGTTTTAGGTTTGAATATCACTTAGTTAAATATCAGAAAATGTTCCAAACCGTAGTATCTACTTTAGTTAAAGTCAGTGCATTGCCTTGGTTAAATATCATTTAAAGTTTGCTTTAAATATCAAGTCAAAATTGTTTTAGGTTAGAATGTCACTTAGTTAAATGTCAGAAAATGTTTCAAACCGTAGTATCTACTTTAGTTAAAGTCAGTGTATTGCCTTGGTTAAATATCATTTAAAGTTTGTTTTAAATATCAAGTCAAAATTGTTTTAGGTTAGAATATCACTTAGTTAAATGCTTGAAAATGATCTAAACAGCAGTTCGTACATTAGTTAAAGTCGGTACATTGTTTAGGTGTAGTTAAAAGTGATATTTTAATTGTCAGTCATTTTAGCTTCAAATATCACTTAGTTAAATGCGTGAAAAGTTGTTTATTACTTTCGCTAAAATTGATGCATTAATTCATAGCTTAACTTGAGTTAAATGTCAGTTAAAAATTGGTTTCATTTTAAAACTCACTTAGTTAAATGTCTAAAAATTGTCGTATTTTTATCCTTTAGTTGAACTTGGTGTAGTAGCTTACCTGACCTTGGATTATAATTAAACTTGAGTTAAAACTGATATTTTTAATGACTCAAAACTTCTTTTAGTTAGTAGCTAATTTAAATTTAATGTTTGAAATTAAATAACAATTTTTTAAATCTCTGAATTTTTTTTAAAACGGAATAGTTAAAGTGTCTTTTATTTTAGTAGTTATATTAATATAAAGTCTGATTTATTATTTAAGCATATATATAGTTGTTAAATTGAGCATCGTTAAATTTAAGTAAAATTTATAAATTTTAAAGTGCAATTATTTAATTTTAACTTCTCTTGTTTTGATATTTTAAAGTATACTTTAGTTAAAAGAGTGCCATTGTTGTATATGAACTAAATTTAAACTTTAAATATTTGTACTTTTAAATTTTGAATTATAAAGACTGTATTTTATTTTAACTTGTTTAATTTGGACTAATTAATTAATTATTATTACTGAAAGAACAAATTATAAATATATAATATTGAATATAACTTGATATATAGTTAAATTTACTAGTCAGTTTGTGTGAAGTTCTGTACAAATTATTTTTATTATTTCTTAGTCTTCCAAAATTTTGACATTTATGTCGAAAATAAATAAATATAGAAGCAATTATTTGGTTTGTGTCGTCCAGAATAAAGCAGCCGGCATTTTGTGAGGCAAATGTTTCAATAAAATAGCTTTTAAATGTTCCAAATAATTTTTAAAGCAGGTGTCTTTGTAAAATGTGTTTCAAAGTTTGTTTAAAATGTCTCTTAAATTAATTTGTAAGTTATTTGTGGAAAATAGTTTCGGAAATAGTTGTTACCAACATATTTTTGAATGGTTTTAAAATATCTGTCTTTCTTAAATCATTTAGAAGATTCTCATCTTCTTAAAATGTCCAACAAATTATTTTTAAGATTGTCATCTTCCCAAAATGTCCCCAAAATCATTTATAAGACTGTCATTTTTTCAAACAATCGTTCAAATCATTTTTAAAGCTGTCATCCCCCAAATCATTTACAAGATTGTCATCTTCTCAAAAAAATCCCCTAAATCATTTATAAGATTGTCATCTTCCTAAACAAATCCCCAAATCATTTTTAAAATTATTATCTTTCCAACCAAGTCTCTCGAATCATTTTTAAGGCTGTCATTTTCTCAAACAGTCCCTCAAATTATTTTTAAGATTGTCATCGTTCCAAAATAATCCCCCTAATCATTTTTACGATTGTCATCTTCCCAAAATGTCCCCCAAATCATATTTAAGATTGTCATCTTCTTAAAAAGTCCCCCAAATCATTTATAAGACTGTCATTTTTCCAAACAGTCCTTCAAATTGTTTTTAAGACTATCATCTACCCAACAAAATCCCCCAAATCGTTTATAAGATTGTCATCTTCCCAAAATGTCCCCCAAATCATATTTAAGATTGTCATCTTCCCAAAAACACCCCCAAATCATTTATAAGACTGTCATCTTCCTAAAAACTCCCCAAATTATTTTTAAGATTGTCACCTTTCCAAGAAAGTCCCTCAAATCATTTTTAAGGCTATCATCTTCTCAAAACTCCCCCAAATCATTTATTCATTTTCTCAAACAGTCCCTCAAATCATTTTTAAGATTGTCATCTCCCCAAAAAAAATATCCCACAAATCATTTTTAAGATTGTCATCTTTCCAATAGTCTCTCTAATCATTTTTAAGGCTGTCACCTTCTTAAAAAGTCCCCCAAATCATTTATAAGACTGTCATTGTCCCAAACAGTCCTTCAAATCATTTTAAGACTATCATCTCTCCAAAAAATCCCCCAAATCATTTTTAAGACTGTCTTCTTTCCAAAAAATCCCCCAAATAATTTATAAGACTGTCATTTTCCCAAACAGTCCCTCAAATCAAATGCCCCTCAAATCATTTATAAGACTGTCATCTTACCAAAATACAACTTAACTAATTTCCAAGACTCCCCCAAATCATTTATAAATCTATCCTACCCCCAAACCCTCTTAAATCCCTTATTTAAACAATAATTCATCATTTTACATCGAGCTTTCAACCGATATTCGACACTTATTTCACAGCTTTTGAACAGACACACCACTAAATTGCTCCTATATATTTTTATTCTAAAATTAACCAACATTATCTCAAATAATAGTTGAAGTAACATGATAGGTAACTTATAAATATACATAGTTGCACGTTCATTTTAATTTAAGTAGTTCTTTTTAGAGGCTCGCTCACAATAAGCACATTGAAAGCCTTAGGACTTAATTTAGTTTTGTATTGTTTTTAAATATTGTATATAATTGTGGATATTAATAAAAAAATTATCTGAAATAGTATATTTTTGAGTATCACATGTCTTAGAGATTATTATTATTTAAACATTTTTTTGTCTTCATATATATGACAATAATTAAATTATATATTTGATAGATACAATAGTACATTTTGTCTTTCTAATAATCATTTTTAAAATGAATTTATATTTCGTTTAACATCTCTAAATTAAATAAAATGACGAAAAATTTAGTTCTGAATATTCAAAATAATTGAACTTATAATTTGTCATTTTATTAATCCAACAAGAATAATTTTAATAAAATTGTACATAAAAAAAGTGTGTTTAAATCAATTTAAAATATCCTTTTTCAGTATTTTTAAAGAATGAATTTAAGGTAAAATTCATCTCAAATCATATTACAAGATACTTAATAATTTGAATAAAGACAAGTTGTGATTGCATCCACCATTTTCTTTTTTGACAGCAGCACCAAAATATCAGCAATTTTCATACTTAAATAATTAATAGTTATTTTTGTATTAAGTGCGCAAAATGAGTGTTTTTTTTTGTTGCGCGTGAGAATGTTACAAAAAAGTCATTCGAACGCGCCAAAAAACAAGAATACAAACAACATTTTTTCTACAACTGTAAATAAAGAATAATACAATAATGATTGATTTATTTAAGTAAATTGAAGGAAAACAATCAACAATAATATGAATTTGATACTATTGATGTGTTGTAACTAATGAAACCTGACAACAAATAATTTGGGAGCGTGCGCGAGATACTCATTTTGCGCACTAAAATACGAATACTCATTTTGCGCACTAGGGTGCAAAATAATGCGCGAAATACGCGTTGTCATGGTGATGTAAATGATGAAATAATCACGTACTTCGCGTATTGATATTAGTGAAAAAATTAACATTTTTTGACAGTTGTAGAAAAAATAATATATATATATTTTCTCAAAAACAAATATTAATATTGTTAATTTGCATTTATACTTAAGCTGCGTTTACAACTATCCATTTATTAATTACAATTATAAATTAGTGATACGTTTTAAACAACCCAAATTGCAATTAGTAACAATATCAATTGAATTAATCGGAAATGACATTTGTAGAAAACTTTTATTTGATATAATTTGTTTGATCGAATTTTAAATGTAAATTTAGGGATTTATGTGACAAGTGGCAACACTGTCGAATAAATTTTGACGTTTTTCAACCTCACATTTGTGCAATTTATGTAAATAAAATTTGAAAATTCTGTTTTCTAAATAATAAAATTAATAAATATTTAAATAACGTTCAAAATTATTACAAATTGTAATGAAGTATTTGAGGTTATGATTTTAAAATGACATTTAACGTTTGGCTACGTTCTAGTGCCAATATTACAAAATGAAAAGTTACTAAAATCAAATTGTTTGAACACAAACAAAATTTACTATCTTATTCTGTTTTCTCAATAATAATATTAATAAATAGTTAAATAAACATTCAAAATTGTTCCAAATTATATTGCAATATTTGAGGTTGTCATTTTAAAATGACATTTGACGTTTGGCTACGTTCTAATGCCAATATTACAAAACAAAAAGTTACTAAAATCAAATTGTTTGCACACACAGTATAAAGATTTACAAAATATGAAAATTTACCATCTCATTTTGTTTTTTCAATAATAACATTAATAAATAGTTTAAAAAACGTTCTAAATTGTTCCAAATTACAATGAAATATTTGAGGTTATTATTTTAAAATGACATTTGACGTTTGGTTGTGTTCTAGTGCAAACATTACAAAATAAAATGTTACTAAAAACAAATTGTTTGTGAATTTCAATTATAAAAAATAATATATCTATTGCTTTAATTGTAATTGAAAAGTTTGTGGAAGTATTTCACTTAGTACTTATAATTAGTGTCTCAAATTTATCAGTTTTATCAGTGGTGTTGTTTGACATAAATGTCAGTGACATTCAATTTAAATTTCGCGGTAATTGGATAGATGTGAAAATAGCTTTGAGTGAGTTTGTTTTTATAATTGTAACCAACGATACTGCAATATAAAATAAGTTTTAAACAATGTATTTAAATATTCTAAAACTAATTAGTAGTAATATAATTATTATATACATTTAACAAATTACAATTTTTATTTAAATTAATATTAAAGCTATTTAAAATAATATTAACATAATTTTGATATTTCTAAATAATTATTTAAAGTTTATTATTAATAAATAAGCGTTTTAATTTTTTTATTTCAAGCTTAATATTAAAAATATATTTCTTTTTTTAAATGTTAACAGAAATTATTAAAAATGGACGGAACAGGAATTTAAAAATAGTTATACACAATATTTTATTATTATTTTCCACTATAGTGTGAACCGATGTTACTAGGGGGCCCTCTATGGTGTTTCGGGGGCCCACTGTACCTAGAGCCAGGCCTGGAATGAACTATAGCGTAGTGGTCGCTATGAGAAGAGATTGACCTGTAAAAGAACATTTGATTTAGGGATATTTGTGTTTAATGTCATTGCCATCTATCTCTCTCTCGCACATCTAGTCAATTCAGGTTCTACTATTCATGTCGTCTGTCTTCGTCTAACTGACAGTCCCTCAAATTCTTTTTAGGACTGTTATTTGCCTAAAATCATTTATAAGACCGTCATTATTTCAAAAAGTCCCTAAAATCATTTTTAAGGCTGTCATCTTCAGAAAACATCCCCCAAATCATTTATAAGACTACCATCTTCCTAAAATAGTCCCCCAAATTATTTATGTCATCTTTGAAAAAAGTCCCTAGTCATTTTTAAGATTGTCATCTTCCCAAAAAAACCTTCAAATCATTTTTAAGACTGTCTTCTTCACAAAATGTTTCAAAAATGTTAATTATTTTGAATATATATTTTAGTTTTTACTGCTATTAATTTTGTCATATTTATGTCTTCTGTCTTTGACTAACTGACAGTTAATTTTGAGGTTATTGTTATGTTTACGTCGTTATGTATAGAATTCTCAACTATATTTTAAATAAATATTTAATACATATATTACTTTTGAATTAATTAATATATTATTAAAGATAAAACGGTTGTTAAATACTGCCTAGTTCAAAACTATGGTTAGGTTTACCCAAATCAGTGAAGGTAAAGACATTTTGAATGCGGTAGATTAAGAAAGTGTAAGATAATCTTACAGTTTATTTTTTGAAATTTGCCACGAAAGTTATTTAAACTTCATTTACCTAATTCCGTTATGAAAAGTCGTGTTTTACATGAATGTTTGAGGTTATGAAATGTCAATGTTTTCATAACTGTCATTCAAGAGTTATGTAAGGAATTCTTTACATAACTAGTTACGTAATGAATGTTGACAGTTTGAACTTTCTCAAAATGCAAATAACGAAAAAAACTATTTATTAAAATGTTTAGGATTTATATACATTGAATAATGTTTCTGGTATGAAACAGTTGACGGGAAATTAGCAGATTCTTCGATATCAGAAGGAAGGTCTGTCTCGGATTCAGAACTCATTTTCAATGATGACATAAGCTTTAAATTTAAACATTTAATTCATTTATTTTCACGGCAACGCTTTGGTAAATTTTGATATATACTGAGCTGTCATAAACCTAGAATTTGATGTATTTTAAACATTATTTTAGCGGAATTCGATAAAATACGTTATGAAAACGTGATATTGTTTGACTCACATAATTTACAAAACTCGCTTCACTCGTTTTGGCAAAAATTCGTCAAACAATAAACTGGTTACGTAAATAACTATTAAATGTTTTTCTAAATGATAAAAATGCGATTATATGTAAAGCCCACTGTTTTTCATCCACATATTTTAAATCTGACCTCTCAAAATTTATAAAACATCACAACGGCACAATGAACAACAAATAAAACTTTCTAAAACTATAAATTTGTTTCAATTTAAACAAAGTTTCATAACACAAAATTAAAATAACAACAAAGATAAAATTACATGTCATTCATACACTTGGTGAAACTAGATTTAATAAAAAATATAAAATAAACACTTGGCTAAGTCTCACAAAATTCAGCCTACAAGTCACCTTATGAGAGCATCGTCAGAGGCTGGCCAGCACAGTTAGTAACCATTGACGCGTTTCGCTCTTATTAGAGCTCATCAATATGGTATAACCCACTTCTTCACCTAGAACAAAGTTCAGGTGAAGAAGCTGGTGACGAAGAACTGTGCTAGCAGAGAATAAAATCTCTAACAAACTGGTAAGATGACGAGAAGTTCTGTGGAACAGGCCATGCCATCTACCGAAAAAGGAAAAGCTACGATATGATGACTTGGAGGCTGAATTTTGTGAGACTTAGCCAAGTGTTTAGTTTATATGTTTTACAAAATTAAAAGTTACTGAAAGTCTTCATTTTCACAAAAGAAAAACATATTTACCTTGTCGAGTTCATCGTTGATCCTCCACTAGTATAACCTTGTTTCGGATTCGGGGCTCCGTTTAAAGAATACCTCGATCCATATTGACTTCCATGCCATGATCTATAAGGATCATAGTCCTCAATGATCGAAGGTTCTTTCTCAATTATTTCGGTTCGCGCGCAAGCGCACGTCATTGCAGAGCACAAGAAAATGTTAATAATTAACATAATTAAGAAGAGGACTCCCAAAGCTATACAAAGCCATAGTAGCCAAGATGGATGGACTGAGCTGTCATCACAAAGTTTTTGAATTCCTGGAAAAGATTGTATTTTAGTTGTGTAGTTTTAAAAATATATATAATGCTAATATTGTTAAAAATAATGGTACAAAATATGTATAATTGTTTGTAGGACCTTTATATTTGTAAAGTTGTCGCGCATCATTTTAGCTGACATTCTTCATATAAGTATCATTATTAGTTATTTTTGTATTAAGTGCGCAAATTGAGTGTTTTTTTGTTGCGCGTGAGAATGTTACAATAAAAGTCATTCGAACGCGCCAAGAAACAAGAATTTTGGGCACGAAATACAAACAACATTTTTTCTACAACTGTAAATAAAGAATAATACAATAATTATTGATTTATTTAAGTAAATTGAAGGAAAACAATGAACAACAATATGAATTTAATACTATTGATGTGTTGTAACTAATGAAACCTGACAACAAATAATTTGGGAGCGTGCGCGAGATACTCATTTTGCGCACTAGAATACGAATACTCATTTTTCTACGATTGCTACCAACAAAACAGAAACTTGTCATATTGACAGTTGACAGAACGAATTTATTTTCAGTACGTATACGTTTTTTAATAATTTTAAGATGCAATCGTAGAAAAAATTATGTGTATACACGAGCGTAAAGTGTCTTAGTTCCTCTTACACTATTGCAGCTATTACCGTGTTCGAGTAACAAAGACTCACTTTACGCTCTTAATACACAAATAACTATTTGCGCACTAGGGTGCAAAATAATGCGCAAAATACACCTTGTCATGGTAATCTAAATGATGAAAAAATCACGTACTTCGCGTATTGATTAATGAAAAAATGAACATGTTTTACAGTAGTAAAAAAATAATATTTTTTTATGATAATATAAGAATATCAAACGATAAAACACGTTTTTTAAATTAAATTTAAAGATATTTATTTTATAAATGATATTGATACTATTTTGACCTTCTAATCTAACTTATAAATGACAAACAAATTTGAAATTCAAATGTTTTTTCATCTGTCAGTATAACCAAGTTTAAAAATATTTTTTTAAATAATAATTTCGAAATAAAAAGTCGATGAAACAACAGAACGCACCTATTATCAACATAAAAGCTAAAGTTGACAAAGAAAAACTAAAATGCAAAATACGCTAACTTTAATTTATTTAAAATTATAAAAATGCGGAAAGTATGTGAACTAAATTTAGTTTCATCAAATTTGACCAATCAAAATGAATAACCTTTAATTTATGTAGTATAGGCGGGAAAACATGTAAAATCAATTTTAAGCTTGACAAGATTTAGTAAATTTGAAAAGTCACTAAAAATTAATAAACCAGTAGAATTAAACAATAATACACTTCTCTATTTACTTAACTTTAAAGGTATATTTATCTCAAAAATTATATTGATATTATGAAATACTAATGTCTATGGCACACTGGTCGAAGAGCATCGATGAGCTCTTCGATGAAACAACAAAACGCACCCGTCATTGACGAAAATAAAAGTTTCTAAAATTGAGAAAGAAAAACTAAATTTCAAAAATATGCTAACGTGAAGTGAGACACAAAAGATACGAGTGAAATGAGATACGTTCGTTTCATCGATGAGCTCTTCGATGGAAATAGAGGAGCCTCTAATTTTCCTAGATGATGGGTGCGTTCTGTTGTTTCATCGAACGTAACATATAAACGACAAAATAACTGAATATCAAATATTTCTTGATCTATCAGTGTTACCAACGGTTCTTAAGATTCTTTTGAGGGTTTGTCGCTGACAGTCACGTGACCTATCCAACTGTCAAATAATTTTCATTTGCTTTGTTATTGAATTTAATAAATTTGCTAAAATAAAACAAACGTAACGCCTAATGAACTTGAATATCAAACTATCATTTCTAGAAGTTACAATAAATAGTTTGACAGTTTGACAGATCACATAACAATCAACTGTTTTTCACTGTAATAAAAAAATCAAGTAAATTTAATTACAGTCAAACAAATAAAATGTTTTATATACGACTAACTAATAATATTATCATTATATATGCGTTTTTTGCTATATAATGCTATATATTAATCCCGCCGGGAATAATGAGTCGGGAATAATGGTCATTATTCCCGCTCGTGAACCAATCAAAATGCTTAAAACATGGATCATTGTTTTATTGTGCCATCGGAACAGTGTTGTAATAGCGACTCATATTTAAATTAAACATGCTCGTTGCTAAGTTCACTGTTGTTTACGAATCGGAAACAAACAAAACGAAAACATCGTTGAGAAGTTGTCAAAAACGGTCTTGCAAATTGTGTTAAATTATTGTGTTTAACTGTAATTGAAAAAATGGACAGTATTACAGAAGACAGTATATCTTCTGCACCACCAGAAATAACGAAAATCGCTGATGCTACTACATATGGTTTATTACCGCAAAAGTCTAAAAATTTCTATGACAAAACATACCAAAGTTTTATGGACTGGCGTATTAAAATGAAGACAAATTCGTATTCAGAAAATGTATTGTTGGCATATTTTACTGAATTAGGTGAAAAATACAAATCATCTTCATTATGGTCTTTTTACTCCATTTACTCATTTCAATTAGATGTAAATTTCTTAGGTAAATAGATGTTAAATTAATAGATACCTAATAAATAATATAAAAATTGACTAATTTTTATTTAATTAGTCGTATATGTTAGTCGTATATAATTTATAGTATACAACTCGCTATAATGGCTATTATTACCTCGGATGATTACAACCCTTGCTCGCTTCGCTCGCTCGGGTTGCAAACTTCATCCTCGGGAATAAGAGCATCCATTATAGCGTCGTTGTATAATATACTATTATACCACAATTTTAAATATTAAACTATAACTATAAAAGGAAAAATTGACCAAAAAATTCCTGTACTGAAAATTTAAGTTGGCAGTCTTGAAAACAAAATTACTTACTTGGTGCATCGCCAGGGTCAAGAACATATACACTCGTAGAAGCCATAAGCACGCCTTCATCTTGAGATAAGTAAATATCGTTAGCTAATGATCGACTTTGTGACAGGGGTTGTATTTCTGAGTCGCAAGCTGTATCGATACATGCTCCTGAAACAAAAAATATGACATATGTTATCAACATGAAGTTGAAGCTAATAACAGCTGATTAGTACCCAGAGATGTGCATCTACGTGTAATCTTTAATTGTCGACATCTACACGTAGACAATACGTCGACAATTCTAGCAACGTAGACAATGTAAACAATGTAGATAATGCATCTGACAGTTGTAAAATTCAACATAACCTAAATTTATTCCTTTGTAACTATTACATGTATTCGTATTCATGAGCTCGGGTCATTTTCGGTCTTTATATAATAAAACTAATAAAGCAAGTGCTCGTACATTACTAGACGAATGTCTGTCTTGGGTCTTGGGCGAACTGTCATATTTTTAAAATCGATCAACGCGCCATCTCACCAGACGGAGTTTTCTTTGGCGCTATTTTTAACAGTAACCAGTTGACAAATTTTGAAGGTTTTGCCCTGCACTACTAATTTTTTTCATGTAATCCCTAGAATAAAAATAAAAATCTCTACCAACATTTATAATTCCCTAGTTCTAGGGATAAAATTTTAATATGACTTAAGTGGACACAGGTGTTTTCATTGTCTACATAGTCTACATTGTTTACATGAAAAATGAAGACGTAGACTACATGATTGTTTACACGTAGAGAATTGCGTAGATTACTTGCAGTAAACTACACGCACATCCCTGTAATAGTACCTATATGCTGGTAATACTTTGACATTAGCTTCTTCAGTGTTTAATTGTTTTTTGTTACTTTTGAAACTTTATTTAAATAAAAGTTATGTGTAGTTGTTGAAAGTTTAATTGTTATTGATAAAGTTATAATGAGTTTGTAGTGCCGTCAAATTTAATTGAAAGTGGAGGTCAAACAGTGGGGCTCACATATAATTATAATTTGTATTATTTAGAAAAATATTTAAATTAAGTTTCGTGGTGGACTATTTCAAAATAGTTATTTACGTAACCAGTATATTGTTTGACGAACATTTGTCAAAATGAGTGAAGCGAGTTTTGCAAATTATGTGAGTCAAACAATATTACGTTTTCTTAACGTATTTTATCTAATTCCGCTAAAATAATGTTTAAAATACATAAAATTCTAGGTTTATGACAGCTCAGTATATTTCAAAATTACTAAAGCGTTGCCGTGAAAATAAATGAATAAAATGTTTAATTGTAAAGCTTATGTCATCATTGAAAATGAGTTCTGAATCCGAGACAGACCTTCCTTCTGATATCGAAGAATCTGCTAATTTGCCCGTCAACTGTTTCATACCAGAAACATTATTCAATGTATATAAATCCTAAACATTTTAATAAATAGTTTTTTCCGTTATTTGCATTTTGAGAAAAACTGTCAACATTCATTACGTAACTAGTTATGTAAACAATTCCTTACATAACTCTTGTATGACAGTTATGAAAAATTTACATTTCATAACCTCAAAAATTCATGTAAAACAGGGCTTTTTCTACTTCCGTTAGAAAATAGACGTTTTATTTGACTTATTTGAGTTAAGTAATGAACTGCATTATTTAACTAGTGAAATAATGAGGTAACATAGCAACAGATATCTTGGTAGATGAATTCTGATGTGTTATTCTTTTATTTTTTGAATTTATAACTGTCATTAATATGTCAAAATTGCATAATTTCAAAAACGCTCTTTCGTATTTATTAGAACGGAAGTAGAAAAAATATTGTATGAACCTAGTAAAGAAATAAGGTTATTACCTTACTTATGTGTTTACATAACTCGGCTGCGCCTCGTTCTGAAGATTTCCCTACCAGTTTCATAAATAGCTATTTCAGAACGGAATTAAGTAAAATAAATAAACTGTAAGGTTATCTTACGATTTCCTAATCTACCTCATTCAACATGTCTTTCCCTTCATTGATTTGCACAAACATAACCAAAGTTTCGAACTAGGCAGCATTTAACAACAATTTCATATAAGTAACATATTAATTAATTAAGATATAATATATATATATATATATTAAATATTTATTTAAAATATAGATGTCAATTTTGTTTATTACGACGTAAACATAACATAACCTCAAAATTAACTGTCAAACAAAAACAAAATACATCAATTGAATAAATGTGCGAAAGATATGGTTAAAAAGAACTTTAAACTTACAAAGCTTAAATAACAAAAATATTTTTTTCTACGATTACTATGAAAAGTTGACAATTACGCTCTCATTTGTCATCGTAAAGTTGACGTTTTCTGTGGATCAATCGAAAAATATCTTTTTTGCTCGTCTCCAATAGCAATGCGCGAAAAAGACGTTAAATGCGCGCGTTTCCAATGGCAATGCGCGAAAAAGATATTAAATGCGCGCTTATTTCAATAGTTACCAAAGATACAAACAAAATAGAAACTTGTCATTTTGACAGTTGACAGAATGAATTTATTTTCAGTACGTATACGTTTTTTAATAATTTTAAGATGCAATCGTAGAAAAAATTATGTGTGTATCACGAGCGTAAAGTGTCTTTGTTCCTCTTATACTATTGCAGCTCTCGCCTTCGACTCGCGCTGCAATTACCTTGTTCGGGTAACAAAGAATCACTTTACGCTCTTAATACACAAATAACTATTGAAAGTATTTGGGTCTAGCGTAAATTATAAATTTATATGTACCAACCTTTACATATGCCGATGTCGCACTGAAAATGAACTTCAGTGCTATCAGGAAATCGAAACATTGAGTACAGTTGAGCATCAGCATGGCCTGTTTTTTCGTTGTATCTGAATTGAGATATAATTTCTGGACTGACCGGACATCTGTAAATAAAAATTCTTTATTATTGTAATCGGGACAACAGAACAGTTGTATTGAATTGAGCTATTGTTTATTATGGCCGTATTATTTCATAGTTTAGCCGTATATAAATTTGTCGTGAGTTTTGGTACGTCTGGTAACGCCATCTACTGATTATTATGTCAATTAAATGATTGTGGCTGTTACGTTACAAAAACCACCGCCAATATTTAAATGTTGAAGATTAAAAAATCTGATGTGGGCACTACCTGACTTCCTTGTACGTGTATTAAACTATAGATATTTTTTTAATTGCACATATATGACATTTTATTTTTATTTTTTGTTATAATCCATAGCAAACTTAATTACAAAAAATATATAAATTTTACACTTACATATCTCGCATATACAACAGGCTAATTGAATAATTGTTAATGTGCTAGACGCAGAATTTAATTCTCTAAAACTTTTATTTGCAGCATTTATTTCTAAATTCAAAATATACCATTTTTTTCAAGAAAACCTGTTAGCAGCTTCATGAAATGTATCACTTCCGGTTAGTCCATCTTAACCAAAATCTATTATGTTATTTGCATTGATATAGTAGTCTTATATACCAAATTTGAAAAGTTTTGGATTATATTTTAATATAGTTTTTCATTAAAATCTATTATTCAAGTAAAGAAGCACTTCCGGAAGTTATATAATGACCAAAAAAGGAGGTGCACAACTAGATGTTATAGCAGTCCTAAATACAAAATCTCAATTTTCTTCGGCTTACCGTTTTTGAGTTATGCGAGATACATACGTACGTACAGACGTCACGACGAAATTACTCAAAATGAATTCAGGGATGCTTAAAATGAATATTTCCGCTGAAATCTCAAAACCGAAAATTTTCGCGATTACAATACTTCCTCTACTTGAATAATAGATTTTCATGAAAAATCATATTCAAATATAATCAAAAAATTTGGTATATAAAGCTACTATATCAATGCAAAATATCTGATGTGGACACCACATGACTTCCTTGTACACGTATTAAACTATAGATATTTTTTTAATTGCACATATTTGACATTAAATCTTTTATTTTTTGTTCTAATCCATAGCAAACTTAATTTTAAAAAATCAAAAAATATATAATATTTAAATTTAGATATCTCGTTTATGCAAAAAGCTAATTTAAAAATTCTTAATGTGCTAGACGCAGAATTTAATTCTCTAAAACTTTTATTTGCAGCATTCCTTTCTAAAATTAAAATAATACCATTTTTTTCAAGGAAAACTGTTAGCAGCTTCATGTAATGTGCCACTTCCGGTTAGTCTATTTTAACCAAAATCTATTATGTTATTTCCATTGATATAGTAGTCTTATATACCAAATTTGGAAAGTTTTAAATTATATTTGAATATAGTTTTTCATGAAAATCTATTATAGGCTTCAAGTAAAGTACCACTTCCGGTAGTTGTATAATGACCAAAAAGGGAGGTGCACAACTAGATGTTATAACAGTCCTAAATATAAAGTTTCAATTTTCTACGGCATACCGTTTTTGAGTTATGCGAGATACGTACGTACGTATGTACGTACGTACGCACATACGTACGTACATACGTACGTACAGACGGCATGACGAAATTAGTCAAAATGGATTCAGGGAGGGCCAAAACACCTATTTCCGTTGAAATCTGAGAACCGAAAATTTTCGCGATTACAATACTTCCTTTACTTCGTACAAGGAAGTAATAACATAATAGATTTTGGTTAAAATGGACTAACCGGAAGTGGCACATTACATGAAGCTGCTAACAGTTGAAAAAAATGGTATTATTTTGATTTTAGAAATAAATGCTGCAAATAAAAGTTTTAGAGAATTAAATTCTGCGTCTAGCACATTAACAATTATTCAATTATCCTTTTGTATAAGCGAGATATCTACATTTAAAAATTATATATTTTTTGTTTTTTGTAGTTTGCTATGAATTAGAACAAAAAATAAATTATTTAATGTCAAATATGTGCAATTAAAAAAATATCTATAGTTTAATACGCGTACAAGGAAGTCATGTTCTATCCACATCAGGCTTTTTTCAATTAAAATTGATAAAATTTTGATTAAATAAATATCGCAAAGTAAAAAAATGTATATTATATTATTATTTTTAATATTTCAGATAATTTGTAAAAACACAAAGAGAGAGTTTAAAATATAATTATGTTGTAAATAAATAAATAAATATAAATATATCATCCCGCCTTTTACCCATAACTGGGTATAGTACTCGTGTGAAGTGCGGTTGCCAGCCATCAAATCACGGCCCCCAAAGATATTAGTGGAGGGGGAGCCACAGGGGTAGATTCAAATCGGTAAAAATTGTTTGTCGGCTGTAGGGATCGAACCAGGGTTCTCAAGGCCGACAGGCCGACTCGATACCACTGAGCCACCTACCCCATAAATAAAATAGAAATAAATAAATATAGTTACCCTCGTTCGTCTATCAGGGGGACACTTCCGTTGAATTTGTTGAAAGCGAAACACGATTTTACTCGAATCCCATAAGTTCCTAAAATAAAAATATATATATATGTAAGGTATTTGTATGAGAAGCAAAAGTGTTGAAAGTTTCTTATAAATATATTTGGTGTTTTTCTACGGATGTAGATTGCCGGACAGGAAATGAAAGTTGAGGTGTTTAAAGTTATTTGCAATTTCTCTGTCGCCGTTTTAATCTTTTGTCTTTGTTTGTTTGTGAATGTCGTTAACTTTTGTTTTATAAACAGAAGGATTAAGATTGGATATGCGGTGAAATTAATGAGTTGCTTTAGGAGTAACAAGAAATAAACAAAAATATTGTATAATGTTAAAGTTTTTTTTTTGATACTTTTTTGGAATTTCTTTTTAGATATTTGAGTCTTTTGGGAGGTTGATTTGGGAGATTTTTTAGAAAGAGGATAGTCTTATTAATGATTTGAGGAACTTTTTATAAAGATGACAGTCTTTTAAATGATTTAAGGATTTTAAAACTGCCATCGTACTAAAAAATCCCCCAAATCAGTTTTAAGACTGGCATCGTACGAAACAAATCCCCCAAATCATTTTTAAGACTGTCCTCTTATTAAACAAAATCCCCCAAATCATTTTTAAGACTGTCCTCTTATTAAACAAAATCCCCTAAATCATTTTTAAGATTGTCATCTTCCTAAAAAATCCCCCAAATCATTTTTAAGACTGCCATTTTACTAACAAATTCCCCAAATCATTTTTAAGACTGTCATCTTTCTAAAAAATCCCCTAAATCGTTTTTAAGATTATCATCGTACTGAAAAATCCCCCAAACTATTTTTAAGATTGCCATCTTACTAAAAATTCCCCCAACTCATTTTTAAGACTGTCATCTTCCAAAAATATTCCCCAAATAATTTTTACGACTGCCATCTTACTAAATAATCCCCCAAATCATTTTTAAGACTGTCCTCTTATTAAACAAAATCCCCTAAATCATTTTTAAGATTGTCATCTTCCTAAAAAATCCCCCAAATCATTTTTAAGACTGCCATGTTACTAACAAATTCCCCAAATCATTTTTAAGACTGTCATCTTTCTAAAAAATCCCCTAAATCATTTTTAAGATTATCATCGTACTGAAAAATCCTCCAAACCATTTTTAAGATTGCCATCTTACTAAAAATTCCCCCAACTCATTTTTAAGACTGGCATCTTCCAAAAAAATTCCTCAAATAATTTTTACGACTGCCATCTTACTAAATAATCCCCCAACTCAATTTTAAGACTGCCATTTTCCTAAAAATCTCCCAAATCATTTTTAAAACATCCCCAAAATCTTCTTTAAAAATCCCCCAACTTATTTTTAAGACTGCCATCGTACTGAAAAATCCTCCAAATCATTTTTAAGATTACCATCTTAATAAAAAATCCCCAAAATAATTCTTAAGACTGTCATCTTATTTTAAAATCCCCCAAATCATTTTTAAAACTGTCATCTAACTAAAAAAATCCCCCAAATTATTTTTAAGACTGTCATTTTCCCAAACAGTCCCTCAAATCTGCCATCATCCCAAAATGCCCCTCAAATCATTTATAAGACTGTCATCTTACCAAAATACCACTTAACTAATTTCCAAGACTCCCTCAAATCATTTATAAATCTATCCTAACCCCAAACCCTCTTAAACCCCTTATTTAAACAATAATTAAACATTTTACATCGAGTTTTCAACCGATATTTAACACTTATTTCATAGCTTTTGAACAGACACACCACTAAATTGCTCCTATATATTTTTATTCTAAACTAAAACAGCCTTAAAATCTTCTTTAAAAATCTCCCAAATAATTTTTAAGACTGCCATCTTTCTAAAAATTCCCCCAACTCATTATTAAGACTGTCATCTTACTAAAAAAAATCCCCCAAATTACTTTTAAGACTGTCATCTTCCAAAAAAGAATCCTCACATAATCCTCAACACAATTGTCTTTATAAAAAGATGACAATCTTATAAATATTTTGCGAAACATTTTTGTAAGATGATTGTCTATATTTCACCACCATTTTGGGGAGAGTCTGCGTAGGTTTAATACAGGTTCGCCACCCGTACGACCCACGAAAACAAAAATGCACTAGCATTGCTTACAAAGGTTACTGACCCTGCCTAAACACCCAACCATGCTTAAAATTCAGCGCTGGTTTGGGCGGACGAGACAGCCTCTCAAAATCTCTTGAAAATAAAAGAAGTTTTGTGTCGAAGAATGCAGACAATTTGAATATTGATATATTCAGTTTCAATTTTGTTTTGGATATATGTTTGATGGTTTAAAAAAAATTAATGAGATTAGGATCATAGTTTAGAATTAATTAATTTTTTGTGGAAGTTTTATATTTTGTGTGCGGTTTTGTTCACGACGTTCATGTCTCAAGTAATGTTTAAGTCTGTCTTCTATTCAAAAAATCTTTAAAACTGTCGTGTGCCTAGCAAGATGACACTCTGCAAAATAATTTGGAGAATGTTTTACTAAGATGACAGTCTTAAAAATGATTTAGGGGATCTTTTAGTTAGATGACAGTCTTAAAAAAATATTTGGAGGCTTTTAAATAAAGATGGCAATCTTAAAAATGAATTGGGGAATTTCTTAGTAAGATGACAGTTTTAAAAATGATTTTGGGGATATTTTAGTATGATGCCAGTCTTAATAATGATTTGGGGGATTTTGTTGTTAGATGACAGTCTTAAAAATGTTTTGGGGGATTTTAAAATAAGAAGCTATGGTGGATTTTTTTAGGAAAAAAGTAGTTTTAAAAATGAGTTGGGGGATTTTTTAGTAAGATGACAATCTTAAAAATGATTTGGGGGATTTTTAGTATGATGGCAGCCGTAAATATGATTTGGGGAATTTTTTAGTTATATGACATTCATAAAAATGATTTGGGAGATTTTGTTGTTAGATGACAGTTTTTAAAATGATTTGGGGGATTTTTCTATACGTTGGTAGTCTTAAAAATGACTTGGAGGATTTTTAAAGAAGATTTTGAGGATTTTTTAGTAAGATGACAATCTAAAAAACGATTTGAGGGATTTTGTTGTTAGATAACAGTCTTAAAAACGATTTGGAGGATTTTTTTGTTAGAGGATAGTCTTAAAAATGATTTGGGGGATTTTAAAATAAGATGACAGTTTTAAAAATTATTTGGGAGATGTTTTAGGAAGTTGACAGTCTTAAAAATAAATTGAGGGATTTTTTAGTTAGATGGCAGCCGTAAAAATGATTTGGGGAATTTTGTTGTTAGATGATAGTCTTAAAAATTATTTGGGGGATTTTTTAGTTAGGTGACAATAATTTTAAAAATGATTTGGGGGATTTTTTAATACGATGGCAGCCGTAAAAATGATTTGGGGAATTTGTTAGTTAGATGACAATCTTGAAAATGATTTGGGGGATTTTATAGTAAGATGACAGTTTTAAAAATTATTTGGGGGATTTTTTAGTACCAATCTTAAAAATGATTTGAGGGATTTTTTAGTAAATGACAAAATTAGGTGACTTTTAAATAAAGATGGCAGTCTTAAAAATGATTTGAGGGATTGTTTTATGGAAGAAGACTGTCTTATAACTGATTTAGGGTAGTTTTTATGAAGTTCTTAATCTTATAAATAATTTGCGGGGCTTTAGAGTTTCATACTACTCCATTTAATGGGATATAGCGTCATGTTATGTATATATGTACAAGAAATAAAAATACATACCATCAGGTCGAGACATTTCCGCCCTTAGAGTATAAGGGTGGCTTATAATTGCTTCTTGAATCTTCTTCTCATCTTCAAGAACTTTTAGACTGACCAGGCTTGTTTCATTTCTAAAATTAAATAAATAAATAAGCAAATAAATAAATATATCATCACGCCTTCTACCCATTACTGGTTGTGGCACTCTGCCTAAGCTAGATCTCGGTAAGTGATATATTTATGCGCGTGAAGTGCGGTTACCAGCCGTCAAATCACGGCTCTCAAAGATATTAGTGGAGGGGAAGCCACAGGGGTAGATTTAATTTGGTGAAAATTGTTTGTCGGCTTTGGGGATTGAACCAGGGTTCTCAAGATCTACAGGAGGACTCGATACCACTGAGCCATCTACCCCATAAATAAATAAATAAATATATCATCACGCCGTTGTTTAGCCATTACTGGGTGTGGCACTCTCCATAGCAGATCTTAGTCATATAATTTATGATAACCAGCCGTCAAATCATATCCGCAAAGACGGTAGTGCAGGGAAACTGACAAGGATAATTTTAAATAAATATAAATAAATATATCAACACGCCTTTTACCCATTACTGGATGTGATACTCTGCCGAAGCAGATCTCGGTAAGTGATATATTTATGCATGTTAAGAGTGGTTACCAGCCGTCTAATTACATCCCCAAAGATGTTAGTAGACGAACAGCCACAAGGATAGTTTTAATTTGGTGAAAATTGTTTGTCGGCTGTGGGGATCGGACCCAGCGATCCAAGTTCGCAGTTTGACTTGATACAACTGACCCTCCTAATTATTATAATGTTTGTGGGTGCTTCAATTTGACGGCTGGGAAGCAAGCTTCACAGTAAATGTACTACAAAGAAAATAAAAATCAAGTAATAAAAATATATTTTTTCTACGATTTCTATGACAAGTTGACAATTACGCTCTCATTTGACATCGAAAAGTTGACGTTTTTTGTGGAACAATCGAAAAATATCTTTTTTGCCGCGTCTTCAATGACAACGCGCGAAAAAGACGTTAAATGCGCGCGTTTTTAATGGTAACGCGCGAAAAAGATATTAAATGCGCGGTTATTTCAATAGTTACCAGGGATACAAACAAAACAGAAACTTGTCATTTTGACAGTTGACAGACCGAATTTATTTTCAGTACGTATAAGTTTTTATATAATTTTAAGATGCAATCGTAGAAAAAATTATGTGTGTATCTCGTGTGTAAAGTGTCTTTGTTATTCGAACACGGTAATTGCAGCGCGAGCCGAAGGCTCTTAATACACAAATAACTATTTTCTACAACTGTCAAAAAATGTTCATTTTTTTCACTAATATCAATACGCGAAGTACATGATTTGGTCATCATTTACATTACCATAACAACGCGTATTTTGCGCATTATTTTGCACCCTAGTGCGCAAAATGAGTATTCGTATTCTAGTGCGCAAAATGAGTATCTCGCGCACGCTCCCAAATTATTTGTTGTCAGGTTTCATTAGTTACAACACATCAATAGTATTAAATTCATATTGTTGTTGATTGTTTTCCTTCAATTTACTTAAATACATCAATAATTATTGTATTATTCTTTATTTACAGTTGTAGAAAAAATGTTGTTTGTATTTCGTGGACAAAATTCTTGCTTTTTGGCGCGTTCGAATGACTTTTTTAAGTAACATTCTCACGCGCAACAAAAAACACTCATTTTACGCACTTAATACAAAAATAACTATTTTGAAATTTGCAAAAATTTGGGTATATCATTCCTAGCGAACATTTTTAATGCCACTACTTTAATAGTATATTTAATTATTTATAATTATGTTACTAATGAAATAAAAGTATAAACTGCCTACAAATTATCATTTATTAATTAGTTATTATGTAGGTACCTGGTGTAATGCCTTATTTTTAATTTAAATTAAATGTACTATTAAACCAGTGACACTAAAAATGTTCTCTAGGAATGAAATACCCTAATTTTTACAAATTTTAAAACAATTATTTTTGTTCTATAATCAGTATATCAACTTATATATATCATTAAAGTTTCGTGGGTGAAATTCTTGTTTTCCGGCGCGTTCAAATGACTTTTTTGTAACATTCTCACGCGCAACAAAAAAACTAGAGATGGGCGAATATCATCCGCGAATAGTCGAATGCCGCGAATATTGACATTATTCGATATTCGAGATTTTCGAATATTAACGTCAGTATAGCGAACATTCGAATACCTCGAATATCGCGCTATATGTTGACCTCAATTTTTGACTAGGTTTTTCTTTATCATTTGTACATAAACTTAAAGCTATTACAATACTTTGAAGTTATTAATAACAAAGATATTTTGTTTCAAAACCATGAAGACTTACCATATTTCAAATTTGTTTTTCGCCAACATCAGCCCGTACGTTTCACCTTAAATTTTCGTCTTTTTCTTTTTTGTTTGTACTTTTTGTTTTAATTTTATTTTATTTTAACAATTTCATTCAAATAATGAAAAGGACATAATTAAATAATTATTAATAATAAATAAATTAACATTTTGGAGTATTCGAATATTCAAGTACCTCGAATATTCGAGATCTGATTAATATTCGTATTCGATATTCGAATTCAAGAAATTTGATATTCGCCCATCTCTAAAAAGAACATTCATTTTGCACACTTAATACAAAAATAACTATTACTATTACTGAGTGTAGTAGTCTGCCATAGCAGATCACAGTCATATAATTAGTAGTTACCAGCCGTCAAATAACGATTCTATTTGTTTTAAATGAAACACCTTGTTTATTTATTTTCCTGTGCCATATTAGTATTACCTTGCATACTATAAGTCTTTGTCACTATTTGCACTCGTTAGTATTCTACTAAAGGCTTATGCTAAGACGTTACTTAACCTTCATACTAATTTTAGTTACCTGGCGTTCTTGAATCCGGCCTTACCACACGTTATAACGTAGAATTTGTCATCCGCTAACTCGAGAGTTTTGTGAATGCGTACTGCAATTGGGATGGATCGCTCTTCGGTTTTCTATAAAGACAATTAACAATTAGTCAATTTATATTTAGAAAAATATGTGTTTTAGGGTCACAAATGTTTGCTGGATTTAGTGTTGCAGTCCTTAAGTCCATATCAAGTCCAGGTTGTAAGTTATAGGGCTTTGTATCTAGTCTCTTTTTTTCTTTTTGGCGGAATAGGATATTTTATTTAATATAAAATTTATAAAGCAATTTGGATTTATAAAAAAATATGTTTTAGGGTGTAAAATGATCGCTGGATTCAATTATGGCAATCTTTAAGTACATATTAAGTCTATTTAGTGAGTTATTAAAGATGACAGTCTTAAAAATGATTTGGGGGATGTTTTTAGGACGAATAGAGTCTTATAAATAATTTGAGGGACTTATTGGAAAAAATGACAGTCTTGAAAATGACTTGAGGGATTTTAAAGAAAGAAAACATTCTTAAAAATAATTCGGGGGATTTTTTTAGAAGATAAACATTCTTAACAATAATTTGGGGAATATTTTAAAGAAAATATCTGATGTGGACACCACATGACTTCCTTGTACACGTATTAAACTATAGATATTTTTTTAATTACACATATTTGACATTAAATCTTTTATTTTTTGTTCTAATCCATAGCAAACTTAATTTACAAAAAAATCTAAAAATATATAATATTTAAATTTAGATATCTCGTTTATGCAAAAAGCTAATTTAAAAATTCTTAATGTGCTAGACGCAGAATTTAATTCTCTAAAACATTTATTTGCAGCATTCATTTCTAAAATTAAAATAATACCATTTTTTTCAAGGAAAACTGTTAGCAGCTTCATGTAATGTGCCACTTCCGGTTAGTCTATTTTAACCAAAATCTATTATGTTATTTCCATTGATATAGTAGTCTTATATACCAAATTTGGAAAGTTTTAAATTATATTTGAATATAGTTTTTCATGAAAATCTATTATAGGCTTCAAGTAAAGTACCACTTCCGGTAGTTGTATAATGACCAAAAAGGGAGGTGCACAACTAGATGTTATAACAGTCCTAAATATAAAGTTTCAATTTTCTACGGTTTACCGTTTTTGAGTTATGCGAGATACGTACATACGTACGTACAGACGGCATGACGAAATTAGTCAAAATGGATTCAGGGAGGGCCAAAACACCTATTTCCGTTGAAATCTGAGAACCGAAAATTTTCGCGATTACAATACTTCCTTTACTTCGTACAAGGAAGTAAAAACAGTCTTAAAAATTATTTGGGGCAGTTTTTAGAAAGATAACAGTCTTTTAAATGATTTGGGGGATTTTTTTTAAGATGACAGTCTTAAAATTGATTTGAGGGACTTTTTTTGGAAAGATGAGTCTTATAACTAATTTGAGGAACTTATTGGATAAATGACAGTCTTGAAAATGATTTGGGGGATTTTTTAGTAAGAGGACAATCATAAAAATAATTCGGGGGATTTTTTTAGAAAAAAAACCATTCTTAAAAATAATTTGGGGGATATTTTTAAGAAAAAAACAGTCTTAAAATGATTTGGGGAATTTTGTTAGTAAGATGACAGTCTTAAAAATGATTTGAGGGATTTTAAAGAAAGATAACATTCTTAAAAATAATTTGGGGTATTTTGTTCGGGAATTTTTTTTTAGGACGATTAGAGTCTTATAAATAATTTGAGGGTCTTTTGGGAAGATGACAAACTTTTAAATGATTTGGGGAATTTTTTTTAGTAAGATGACAGTCTTAAAAATGATTTGGGGGATGTTTGTAGGATGATTAGAATTATTAATAATTTCAGAATCTTCTTGGGAAGATGGCAGTCTTATAAATGATTTGGGGGATTTTAAAGAAAGGCAACAATCTTAAAAATAATTTGGGGTTATTTTAAAAAAGACAACAATCTTAAAAATAATTTGGGGGATTTTTTAAAGAAAAAAACAGTCTTAAAAATTATTTGGGAGATTTTATTAGAACGAGTGAAGTCTTATAAATGATTTCAGGGACTCTTTGAGAAGATGACAGTCTTAAAAATGTTTTGAGGGAGTTTTTAGAAAGATGACAGTCTTATAAATTATTTATGGGACATTTTGGCAAAACACCATATTAAAAATTAAAATTAAAATATTTCCAATCATATATAAAATACAAAATAATTCTAAACAACCTTTCAAATCATATTGAACCAATTTAAATTTATAAAAATAGTTATTTGTGTATGAAGAGCGTAAAGTGATTCTTTGTTACTCGAGCACGGTAATTGCAGCGCGAGCCGAAGGCGAGAGCTGCAATAGTATAAGAGGAACAAAGACACTTTACGCTCGTGATACACACATCATTTTTTCTACGATTGCATCTTAAAATGATTAAAAAACGTATACATACTGAAAATAAATTCATTCTGTCAACTGTCTTCTGTTTTGTTTATATCCCTGATAACTATTGAAATAAGCGCGCATTTAATATCTTTTTCGCGCGTTGCAATAGGAGACCCGCAAAAAAGATATATTTCGATTGTTCCTCAGAAAACTTCAACTTTACGATGACAAATGAGAGCGTAATTGTCAACTTTTCATAGCAATCGTAGAAATGAGTCATTTTAGAATCTTAAAAGTTCACAGAATATAGTCCTCAACTCCATTTTCTAAGTTATTAGACTCATTGAATTCATTTCAACAGCCTTGCCACATTTCACATAAATCCTAAATTATAATTTTCACTTTAATGCAATTAAAAATGCATAATTTTAATCAAATAAATGATATATATTAAATTAAAGTTAACTACAAGCAATGACAAAGTTCAAATGAGATATACCCACAGAATATATTTCTATATAGCAGATAATAATAATAATTTAACAATTTCAGTCTAAGCATCAGAATTATATTGCCCTTGAGTAACAATTTTGTTTCTTTCGTGCAGAAATACCAACTGTTAAATCTGATAATGACATGTTAGTAACTTATGAAATTAAGTTGGCGGCATTGCGACAGTTATTGCGTATAATTTAATGTGTTTACAATGTATTTCTAAGTTGGCATAAAATTGCACGACTATTAAATATTTTATAGATATTCACGTAAATATTAATTAAATTTATTTGTAAGATTAAATGACTTTATTCTTTATTATTTTTTTAATAATAAAATGTATTTCCGGTATGATAAATTTAATTTTATAATTATGTAAATAAATATGTTTCTTTTAGTTTGTTTTGCGTATGTTAGATATAGTGTGTCTCGGAATTATGGAACCATATTTCAATTTTTGTATTATTTATTAATATTGAAGATACATTTCAAAAGACAGGATTTATTACTTTTTAGAATGGTGACAGTCTTATAAATGATTTGTGGGACTTTTTGGGACAATGGACAGTTTTTTAAATGAATTTAGAGATTGTTTTGGAATGATGACAGTCTTAAAAATGATTTGAGGTACTTTTTTGTTAGGAAAATAACAGTTTTAAACATAATTTGGGAGACTTTTTGGGACAATAACGGTTTTTAAAATGATTTTAGGGATTGTTTTGGAAAGATAATTTGGTTTTATAATTGATTTGAGGGACTTTTTAGGAAAATGACAGTTATAAACATAATTTGGGAGGCTTTTTGGAAGAATGACAGTTTTAAAAATGATTTTGGGGATTTTTTAAAATGATGACAGTCTTATAAATGATTTGAGAGACTTTTTTGGACATGACAGTTTTAAAAATGATTTTAGGGATTGTTTTGGAAAGATAATTTGGTTTTATAAATGATTTGAGCAACTTTTTAGGAAAATTACAGTTTTAAACATAATTTGGGAGTCTTTTTGGGACAATGGACAGTTTTTAAAATGATTTTAGGAATTGTTTTGGATAGTCTTTTATAAATGTTTTGAGGAACTTTTTAGAAAGATGATAATCTTAAAAATGATTTGAGGGACATTTTGAAAAGAAGTCAGTCTTAAAATTAATTTGAGGGACTTTCTGGGAAGAGGATAATTTTAAAAATGATTTGAAGGACTTTTCGGGAAGATGGCAAACATATAAATGATTTGAGGGACTTATTGGGAGGATGACAAGACTTAAATTTAATTTGAGGGACTTTGTCGGAAGAAGACTTAAAAATTATTTGAGGGACTTTTTGGAATTAGGATAGTCTTACAATTGATTTAAGATATTTTTAAGAAGATGACAAGTTTATAAATTATTTGAGGGACTTTTTGAGAAGTTTACAGTATTAAAATTAATTTGAGGGAATTTCTGGGAATAGGACTATCTTAAAAATGATTTGGGGGACATTTTGGGAAGATGCCACTATTATAAATAATTTGAGGGACTTTTTAGAAAAATGACAGTCTTAAAAATGATTTGAGGGACTTTTTAAGAAAACGACAGCCTTAAATATAATTTGGGAGTAATTTTGGAACAATAACAGTTTTTAAAATGATTTGGGGGATTTATTTGAAAAGATATCAATCTTAAAAATGATTTAAGGAACTTTTGGGACGATGACAGTCTTGAAAATGATTTGGGAGACATTTTGGAAAAATGCCACTATTATAAATGATTTGGGGAACATTTTGGGGAAGATGACAATCTTAAAAATGATTTGGGGGACTTTTTAAGAAGATAACAGTGATAAAAATGATTTAGGGACAGTCTTTAAATTGACTTGAAGGAAGACTTCTTGAAAAGTTGACAGTTTTAAAAATGATATAACGGATTTTTTTTTGCAAAATTACAATCTTAAAAGTGATCTAAGTGAGTTTTTGGGAAGATGACTTGAGGGACTTTTTAAGAAAACGACAATCTTAAACATAATTTGGGAGTCTTTTTGGGACAATGGACAGTTTTTAAAATGATTTAGGGGAATTTTTTAAAATGATGACAGTCTTATAAATGATTTGAGGGACTTTATGGGACAATGACAGTTATGAACATGATTTTGGGGAGTTTTTTTGGAAGGATGACAATCTTAAAATTTATTTGGGGGACTTTTTTGGGCAATGACAGTTTTTAAAATGATTTAAGTGACTTTTTGGGGATATTTTAGGAAAACGATAATCTTAAACATAATTTGGTAGTATTTGACGGTTTTAAAAATGATTTGAGGAATTGTTTTGGAATGATGACAGTCTTATAAATGATTTGAGGAACTTTTTAGAAAGATGACAATCTTAAAATTGATTTGAGAGACTTTTTAAGAAAACGACAATCTTAAACATAATTTGTACGATATTTCTGTGCCTAGTCTCAATTATAAAAGACAAATTTACTATTTTATAGTTCGAATTTGCGCCTCTACGACCGCATTCTAATTCAAAACTTCACTTTGAAGTTTCAAAACTTATCAACAGATGTCTCATTATCAGTAAAAAATATTTATTATATAAAAAAAAAATTCTCAAATAAGTGAACAACGTTCTAGTTCATAACAAACCAGCATAAATAATATTGCGTAAATTTTATAGAAATATTCTTGCGGAACTGGAGCAACCAGCTACCATTGCATGCTTTAGCGTGATATGAAACATATTCGCTTGTGAATAAATAAATGTTTTCTCTTTTTTGTTTCATTTTCACTATGAATTATGGTTTCAACTTTCATTTGTTTATTTTGCGTGTTGCTTCACATCACAGCGGGCTTGGAAATACTGGTGGGCAGGTTTTAAACCCACTTTAAAAATCGGTGTTATTATACTGAGTTGAATTATGCTGTTGTTTATATGGTGGTTGATATACAGGGTGTTTCACGAAACTTTAATAAAAAAAATTAATTAATTAATATATCTTTCTTGTAGCATATTTAGGAGACATATTTATGCGTATAACCAGCCGTCAAATAATAGCCCCGAAAGATGCTAGTAGAGGGAGAGACATACAAGTGATTTTAAAACAAATAAATATATCTTCACGTCTTTTACCCATTACTGGGTGTGGCACTCTCTTGTAGTATATTTAGGAGACATATTTATGCGTATAACCAGCCGTCAAATAATAGCCCCGAAAGATGCTTGTACAAATAGAACCATAAGTGATTTTAAAACAAATAATTAAATGAATAAATATATCATCACGCCTTTTATCCATTACTGGGTGTGGCACTCTCTTGTAGTATATTTAGAAGACATATTTATGCGTATAACCAGCCGTAAAATAATAGCCCCCTAAAGATGCTAGTAGAAGGAGAGACATACAAGTGATTTTAAAACAAATAAATAAATACATCATCACGCCTTTTACGCATTACTGGGTGTGGCACTCTCTTGTAGCATATTTAGGAGACATATTTATGCGTATAACCAGCCGTCAAATAATAGCCCCCCAAAGATGCTAGTGGAGGGAGAGACATAAAAGTGATTTTAAAACAAATAAATAAATATATCATCACGCTTTTTACGCATTACTGGGTGTGGCACTCTCTTGTAGTATATTTAGGAGACATATTTATGTGTATAACCAGCCGTCAAATAATAGCCCCCAAAGATGCTAGTGGAGGGAGAGACATAAAAGTGATTTTAAAACAAATAAATATATCATCACGCCTTTTACGCATTACTGGGTGTGGCACTCTCTTGTAGTATATTTAGGAGACATATTTATGCGTATAACCAGCCGTCAAATAATAGCCCCCCAAAGATGCTAGTGGAGGGAGAGACATAAAAGTGATTTTAAAACAAATAAATAAATACATCATCACGCCTTTTACGCATTACTGGGTGTGGCACTCTCTTGTAGTATATTTAGGAGACATATTTATGCGTATAACCAGCCGTCAAATAACAGCCCCCAAAGATGGTAGTGGAGGGAAAGACATACAAGAGATTTTAAAACAAATAATTAAATAAATAAATATATCATCACGTCTTTTACCCATTACTGGGTGTGGCACTCTCTTGTTGCATATTTAGGAGACATATTTATGCGTTTAACCAGCCGTCAAATAATAGCCCCCCAAAGATGCTAGTAGAAATAGAACCATAAGTGATTTTAAAACAAATAATTAAATAAATAAATATATCTTCACGCATTTTACTCATTACTGGGTGTGGCACTCTACCTAAGCAGATCTTGGTAAACGATATATTTCTTTGCGTGAAGGGCGGTTACCAGCCGTCAAATTACGGCCCCCAAAGAAATTAGTGTAAGGAGAGTCACAGGGGAAGATTTAATTTGGTGAAAATTGTTTGTCGGCTGTGGGGATTGAACCAGGGTTCTCAAGATCCACCACTAAGCCACCTACTCCATATTTAAATAAATAAATATATCATCACGCCTTTTACCAATTACTGGGTGTGGCACTCTCTTGTAGTATATTTAGGAGACATATTTATACGTGTAACCAGCCGTCAAATAATAGCCCCGAAAGATGCTTGTACAAATAGAGCCATAAGTGATTTTAAAACAAATAATTAAATGAATAAATATATCATCACGCCTTTTATCCATTACTTGGTGTGGCACTCTCTTGTAGTATATTTAGAAAACATATTTATGTGTGTAACCAGCCGTCAAATAATAGCCCCCCAAAGATGTTAGTAGAGGGAGAGACATACAAATGTTTTTAAAATTATTTGTCGGCTGTGGGGATCAAACCAGGATTCTCAACTCGACTCGATACCACTGAGCCACCTACCCCATAAATAAATAAATAAATAAATAAATATATCATCACGCCGTTGTTTATCCATTACTGGGTGTGGCACTCTCAGTAGCAGATCTCAGTCATATAAATTGCGATAATCAGCCGTCAAAACATGTCCTCAAAGACGGTAGTGCAAGAAAACTCACAAGGATAATTTTAAATAAACATAAATAAATATATCATCACGTCTTTTATCTATTATTGGGTATGGCACTCTCTTGTAGTATATTTAGGAGACATATTTATGCGTATAACCAGCCGTCAAATAACAGTCCCCAAAGATGCTAGTAGAAATAGAGCCATAAGTGATTTTAAAACAAATAATTAAATGAATAAATATATCATCACGTCTTTTATCTATTATTGGGTATGGCACTCTCTTTTAGTATATTTAGGAGACATATTTATGCGTATAACCAGCCGTCAAATAACAGCCCCCAAAGATGCTAGTGGTGGGAGACATACAAATGATTTTAAAACAAATAATTAAATGAATAAATATATCATCACACCTTTTACGCATTACTGGGTGTAGCACTCTGCCTACGCAAATCTTGGTAAGTGATATATTTATGCGAGTGAAGTGCAGTTACCAGCCGTTAAATCACGGCCTCCATAGATATTAGTGGAGGGGGAGCCACAGGGGTAGATTTAATTTGGTAAACATTGTTTGTCTGCTGTGGGGATCGAACCAGGGTTCTCAAGATCCTCAGGCTGACTCGGTACCACTGAGCCACCTACCCCATAACAAAATTATTGTAGACGAAAAGTTTCTGTATTTTTTGGCACTAATTATAATTTTACTCGACCTGGACCCGGGAAAATGACAGAAATATTTATTGGTATTTTTTTTTAAGCCTTGAAATGATAAAACAAATGTACCAATTAAAAGTTATTGATTTTGTCTGTCATTATTAAAATAAATAACTTTTCTCTACGACTGCTATGAAAACTAGATAATTACGCTCTCGTTTGTTATCGTAAAGTTGACGTTTTCTATGGAACAATCGAAAAATATCTCCATTGGCAACGCGCGAAAATGATGTTAAATGCGCGCTTATTTCAATAGTTACCAGGAATACAAACAAAACAGAAACTTGTCATATTGACAGTTGACAGAACGAATTTATTTTCAGTACGTATACGTTTTTAAATCATTTAAAGATGCAATCGTACAAAAAATTCTGTGTGTATCACGAGCGTAAAGTGTCTTTGTTCCTCTTACACAAATACACAAATAACTATTCTCTACGATTGCTATCGAAAAATATCTTTGTTACGAGTCTCCAATAGCAACGCGCAAAAAATATGTTAAATGCGCGCGTTGTCATTGTCATCTTTTTAAGATGACCACTAATTTATTTTTAAGATTGTCAAATTCTAAACCAAGTTTCCCCAAATCATTCTTAAGCTTGTTATCGTCCCAAAATGTTCCTCAAATTATTTTTAAGTTTGTCATTTTTTAAAAATAAGTCACCCAAATCATTTATAAGACTGTCATCTTACAAAAAAGTTCCTCAAATCATTTTTAAGATTGTCTTCCTCCCAAAGAACTCTTTCAAATTATTTTTAAGACTGCCATCTTTCCAAAAAGTCCCTCAAATCATATTTAAGCTTGCCATCTTTCTAAAAGTCCCTCAAATCATTTGCTATCTTTTTAAAAAGGCTCTCAAATCATTTTTAAGATTGTCTTTCTCCCAAAAATTCCCTCAAATCATTTATAAGATTGTCTTCTTCCCAAAAGGTCCTCCAAATCATTATAAGATTTTCTTCGTCCTAAATTAATCCCTAAAATCATTTTTAAGACTGCCATCGTCCTAAAAAGTCCCTCAAATCATTTGGTATTTTTCTAAAAAGTCCCTCAAATCACTTATAAGCTTGTCATCTTCCCAAAAAGTCCATCAAATCATTTATAAGCTTGTCATCTTCCCAAAAAGTCCATCAAATCATTTATAAGATTGTCATTTTTCCAAAAAGTCCCTCAATTCATTTTTAAGACTGTCATCTCTCAAAAAAGTTCCCTAAATCATTTAAAAGATTTTCATTTTCACAAAACGGCCCCCAACTCTTTCATAAGATTATCATCTTCCCAAAAAGTCCCCCAAATCATATTTAAGATTGTCATCTTCCCTCAAAACTCCCTGTAACCTATCTTAAATCAACCACCTTCTTTCAACTACCAATATTTCTTCTACACCTCATCCGCTATTCATTCTCAATCTAATCTACAATTTCAATCTTAGATAATTGTAAAGAAGATGCATTTAACAAATCCAGTATTTTAATAACACGTTGATTGCTGCTCAATTATTCCATTCATCAATTTAGAACAATAAACAGTTAAAATTCATTTAAGTACCGATCTGTTCAACTGTTGTCTTTCATCCCGGAAATATGTATAATTATTCTTAATTGTTAATGAATTTGGAGCAATTATAACTGATCTTGATCAGGTTGAACCGGTACAAAGATATTTGTTAATTAATTATTTGCGGTGTTGAACGCAAGGATTTTGTTCTTAATTAGATTATTTTATAGTTGTTAGTTTGGATGTTTAGATAATTATGTTTAAGACTAGAATCTTATTAAAAAGTCCCTCAAATCATTTATAAGACTGTCATTTTCTAAAAAAATATCCGTCAAATCATTTATAAGACTGTCATCTTTACAAAAAAGTCCAAAAATTCATTTTTAAGATTGTCATCTTTTCAGAAAAGTCCATCAATTCATTTATAACACTGTCATCTTCTCAATAAAGTCCCCTAATTCATTTTTAAGTTTACCATCTTTCTAAAAAGTCCCCCAAATCATTTATAAGATTGTCATCTTCTCAAAAACATTCCTTAAATCATTTTTAAAACTGTTATTTTTATTTTAAAGTTCCTTAAATCATGTATACGACAGGCATTTTCCCAAAATGTTCCCCAAATTATTTTTAAGATTGTCATCTTCCTAAAAAGTTCCCCAAATTATTTATGTGTCATCTTCGTAAAAAAATCCGAAAAATATTTTTTTTAAATTGTCATCTTTCTATGTTTTTTTATGTTTGGATGGAAGAGAAAATCATTTATAATATAGTTATGTTTAAGACTAGATTCTTATTAATAAGTCCCTCAAATCATTTTTGAGACTGTCTTCTACCTAAAATGTTCCATAAATTATTTTTAAGATTGTCATCTTTCTAAAAAGTCTCCCCAAATCATTTTTAAGATTGTC
Source organism: Pterostichus niger (assembly GCA_947425015.1). NCBI lineage: Eukaryota > Metazoa > Arthropoda > Insecta > Coleoptera > Carabidae > Pterostichus > Pterostichus niger. The sequence continues at coordinate 7,799,491 of OX380352.1, forward strand.
TTCTTCCCGAAAACTTCCTCAAATCATTTATAAGACTGTCATCTTTCTAAAAAGTCCCCTAAATCATTTATAAGATTGTCATCTTCCCAAAATGTTCCCCAAATTATTTTTAAGATTGTTATCGTCCCAAAAAGTCCCCCAAATTATTTATGGGACTGTCAAATGAACAAAAAAAAAATCCCCAAATAGTTTTGAAGACTGTCGTCTTTTTAAAAAAAAACACCAAATCTTTTAAAAATGTCCCCCAATTGATTTTTAAGATTGTCATCTTTTAAACAAAGTTCCCCAAATTATTTGTAACACTGTCAACTTCTCAATAAAGTCCCCCAATTCATTTTTAAGATTGTTATCTTCCTAAAAAGTCCTCCAAAATTATTTTCATCTTTTTAAAAAGTCCCCTAAATCATTTTTAAGACTGTCATCTTCACAATAAAGTCCCCCAAATCATTTTTAAGACTATCATGTTAACAAGAGGTCCCCGGATAACATTTATAAGACTGTCATCTTCCCAAAACCTCCCTAATATAATTTCCTCCTAGAAAAATTCCTTAAATCATTTTTAAGCCTGTCATCTTTCCAGAAAAGTCCCCCAAATCATTTATAACATTGTCATCTTCTCAATAAAGTCCCCTAATTCATTTTTAAGACCAACTTCCCAAAAAGTTCCTTAAATTATTGATAATACTGTCGTCCTTTCCAAAATGTCCCGCAAATCATTTTTAAGATTGTTATTTTTCCAAAAAGTCCCCCCAATCATGTATAAGAGTAGCATATTCCCAAAATGTCCCCCAAAACCTTCTTAAGGCTGTTATCTTTCCAAGAAAGTTTCTCAAATATTTTATAAGATTGTCATCATCCTAAAATGTCCCCAAAATTATTTATATGACTGCCATCTTCTCAAAAAATCCCATAAATAACTTTTAAAATTGTCATCTTCCCAAAAAAAGTCCCCCAATTCATTTATAAAATTATCATCTTCCCAAAAAGTTCTCCAAATTATTTATATGACTGCTATCTTGTAAAAAAAATATCCCCCAAATAATTTTAAAAATTTTCATTTTCCTAAAAACTTTTAAAAATCATTTATAAGACTGTCATCTTCCTAAAATGTCCCCCAAATCATTTATAAGATTGTCATTTTTCCAAAAAGTTCCTCAAATCATTTATAACATTGTCATCTTCCTAAAAATATCCCCCAAATAATTTTAAAAATTTTCATCTTCCTAAAAACTTTTAAAAATCATTTATAAGACTGTCATCTTCCTAAAATGTCCCCCAAATCATTTATAAGATTGTCATTTTTCCAAAAAGTTCCTCAAATCATTTATAACATTGTCATCTTCCTAAAAATATCCCCCAAATAATTTTAAAAATTTTCATCTTCCTAAAAACTTTTAAAAATCATTTATAAGACTGTCATCTTCCTAAAATGTCCCGCAAATCATTTATAAGATTGTCATTTTTCCAAAAAGTTCCTCAAATCATTTATAACATTGTCATCTTCCTAAAAATATCCCCCAAATAATTTTTAAAATTTTCATCTTTCTAAAAACTCTCAAAAATCATTTACAAGACTGTCATCTTCCTAAAATGTCCCCCAAATCATTTATAAGATTGTCATTTTTCCAAAAAGTTCCTCAAATCATTTATAACATTGTCATCTTCCTAAAAATATCCCCCAAATAATTTTAAAAATTTTCATCTTCCTAAAAACTTTTAAAAATCATTTATAAGACTGTCATCTTCCTAAAATGTCCCCCAAATCATTTATAAGATTGTCATTTTTCCAAAAAGTCCCTCAAATCATTTATAACATTGTCATCTTCCTAAAAATATCCCCCAAATAATTTTTAAAATTTTCATCTTTCTAAAAACTCTCAAAAATCATTTACAAGACTGTCATCTTCCTAAAATGTCCCCCAAATCATTTATAAGATTGTCATTTTCCCAAAAAGTTCCTCAAATCATTTATAACATTGTCATCTCTCTAAAAATATCCCCCAAATAATTTTTAAAATTTTCATCTTCCTAAAAACTCCCAAAAATCATTTACAAGACTGTCATCTTCCTAAAATGTCCCCCAAATCATTTATAAGATTGTCATCTTCCCAAAATGTCCCCCAAATCATTTATAAGATTGTCATTTTTCTAAAAAGTTCCTCAAATTATTTATAATACTGCCATCCTCCCAAAATACTCCCTCAAAGCATTAGCTGTCATCCTCCTAAAAAACTCCCTCAAATCATTTTATAAAACAATAATCATCCTATACCGCTCCTCAAATTTGTAAGTCGCTCTCTAAAGCAAACAGTGCAACCAAGATGGCACAACTGTCCATAATTACAATTATTATTAATTGATCTAATTAGAAATTTGACATTTGATGATTTCACTTTCGAAGGCTTTGTAAGAATTTTGATGCAATACTTCATAAATGAGGAAACAGTTAATTAATAAAATGAAATTATCACAGTTCCGCTGGTTGAAGATATTATGTTCCTGATACTTAATAGAAAGCTAGGTTAGGTAGATATATTTTCGATTTTAAATATTATTAGCCGATAAACAATTTTCACTAAATTAAATCTAGCCTTGTGGCTCCCCCTCCACTAACATCTTTGAGGGCCGTGATTTGACGGCTGGCAACGCGCATATGTATATCACTTACCAAGATCTGCTACGGAAGAGTGCCAACAGTCAGTAATGGATAAAAGGCGTGATGATATATTTATATTTATTTATTTATTCCTTTTATTTTTCGAGTCGGCCTGTGGATCTTGAGAACCCTAGTTCGATCCCCACAGGCAACAAACAATTTTCACCAAATTAAATCTACCCTTGTGTCTCCCCCACCACTAACATCTTTGGGGGCCGTGATTTGACTGCTGGCAACGCGCATAAGTATATCACTTACCAAGATCTGTTACGGCAGAGTGCCACACTCAATAATTGGTAAAAGGCGTGATGATATATTTATTTATTTTATTTTAAAATGCCAGATGATATATTTATATTTATTTATTCCTTTTATTTTTCGAGTCGGCCTGTGGATTCTGAGAACCCTGGTTCGATCCCCACAGCCGGCAAACAATATCCCTGTGGCTCCCCCTCCACTAACATCTTTAGGGGGCGTGATTTGACGGCTGGTAACCGCACTTCACGCGAAGAAATATATCACTTACCAAGATCTGCTTAGGCAGAGTGCCACACCCAATAATGGGTAAAAGGCGTGATGATATATTTATTTATTTTATTTAAAGTGCCAGATGATATATTTATATTTATTTATTCCTTTTATTTCTCGAGTCGGCCTGTGAATCGCGAGAACTTGGGTTCGATTCCCACAGCCGTCAAACAATTTTCACCAATTTCAATCTATCCCTGTGGCTCCCTCTCCACTAACATATTTGCAGGCCGTGATTTGACGGCTAGTAACCGCATTTCACGCACATAAATATATCACTTATCGAGATCTACTTACGGCAGAGTGCTACACCCAGTAATGGGTTAAAGGCGTGATGATATATTTATTTATTTTATTTAAAGTGCCAGATGATATATTTATATTTATTTATTCCTTTTATTTCTCGAGTCGGCCTGTGATCGCGAGGACCTGGGTTCGATTCCCACAGCCGTCAAACAATTTTCACCAATTTCAATCTATCCCTGTGGCTCCCTCTCCACTAACATATTTGCGGGCCGTGATTTGACGACTAGTAACCGCCTTTCACGCACATAAATATATCACTTACTGAGATCTACTTACGGCAGAGTGCTTCATCCAGTAATGGGTAAAAGGCGTGATGATATATTTATTTATTTAATTTTAAATGCCAGATGATATATTTATATTTATTTATTTCTTTTATTTTTTGAGTCAGCCTATGGATCTTGAGAACCCTGGTTCGATCCCCACAGGCGACAAACAATTTTTACCAAATTAAATCTACCCCTGTAGCTCCCCTCCACTAACAGCTTTGGGGGCCGTGATTTGACGCTGGCAACGCGCATAAGTATATCACTTACCAAGATCTGATACGGCAGAGTGCCACACCTAGTAATCAGTAAAAGACGTGATGATATATTTATTTATTTTATTTATTAAACAGTAAAATGCAATTTACTTATTGAATACTTGAAATTCAGATATTATTTGAAAAGTATTTAATTAAAATTGATGAAATAAATCTTGTTTTATGTCAAATTTAATTTTAAATAACTTCTTTCTAATGATATACATATAAAAAGTGTATAGTTCAGGAGATATTTACACTTTTACAAGCTTGAATCAAAATTGTTTCCAATTTTTTGGATGTTTTTATATAGATCTCTTACACAACATTGAAGTTATCGTTGTAAATAGAAACTCTCAAATTCATTTATAAGACAACTGTCTTTCCAAAAGTCCTTAAACTCATTTATAAGGCAGCTAACTTCTTAACAAGTCCCTCAAATCATTTTTAAGATTGTCATCTCCCAAAAACTCCATAAAATCATTGTTAAAACTGTCGTATTTTCAAAAAAGTCCCCCAAATCATTTTTAACAATGTCATCTTCTCAAAAAAGTCCCCCAAATAAATCTTAAGACTGTCATCTTCTCAATAAAGTCCCCCAAATTATTTGTAATCCCAAAAACTCCCTAAAATCATTTTTAAAACTGTCGTATTTTCAAAAAAGTTCCCCCAAATCATTTCTAACAATGTCATCTTCTCAAAAAAGTCCCCCAGATAAATCTTAAGACTGTCATCTTCTCAATAAAGTCCCCCAAATTATTTGTAATCCCAAAAACTCCCTAAAATCATTTTTAAAACTGTCGTATTTTCAAAAAAGTTCCCCCAAATCATTTCTAACAATGTCATCTTATCAAAAAAGTCCCCCAGATAAATCTTAAGACTGTCATCTTCTCAATAAAGTCCCCCAAATTATTTGTAATCCCAAAAACTCCCTACAATCATTTTTAAAACTGTCGTATTTTCAAAAAAGTTCCCCCAAATCATTTCTAACAATGTCATTTTCTCAAAAAAGTCCCCCAAATCATTTATAACATCTTTTTAATAAAGTCCCCCAAATAATAATTAATATTGTCATCTTTTCAAAAAAGTCCCCCAAATCATTTTTAAGATTGTCGTCTTCCCAAAATCTCCCTCAAATCATTTATATTTATATATATATATATATATATATATATATATATAATTTCCTTGTACTTTTTCTCACTCTATTTGCTTTGCAAATTAGTAGGAAATACTTCAGCAAAAAATATGCATAAGTTATTGTTTAAAATGAGTTACTACAACCTGCAGAATGAAAGGAAAAGCTGAATAACAACTTAGTCGTATAATAGTATTGTAATTGGTTCCGTGTATTTCTCTTTGCGTGAAAAAATGTTAAACGTGTATTATATATGTATTTATAAACACACAAATAAAATTACTGGCACGATATTGTTGTATTACTATTGTAGTATACTTTAAAAAAGTAATTTACGAGTAGGAAGTAATCCTAAATGGAGCCACAAGTCCCGCAAATCATTTATAAGACTGTCATCTTCTTAAAAAAAAACCCAAATAATTTTTAAGACCGTCATCTTTCCAAACAAGTCCCCTAAATCATTTTGAATAATGCCAAATACTCAAAAACGTCTCTCAAGCATTATTAAGACTGTCATCTTCTCAAAAAGGTTCCCCAATTCATTTTTAAGATTGTCATCTTTTCAAAGAAGTCAAATTATGAAAAAAGTCCTCCAAATCATTTTTAGGACTGTCATCTTCTAAAAAGTCCCCCAAAATCATTTTTTCGAAAACTGTCATATAAAGTTAAAATGTACATGACAACTATCAACACGCGAAATGAGTGTTTTTTGTCTACAGAACGCAAAAGACTTTTACATGCAGGATGCAAGAGTTTTTTGCATCCTGCAATTTTTTGATAGAAGAAAGGCTCACAATTTAATCAAATTTGACACTTTATTTTTTTGCTTAGAAACAATACTTCTATTCTTTAACAAAATTTATATTTAATGTTCCAATTTAGCAATTATTCATATTTATCCCGCTTGAGGAAGCTAACTGGTGTACTGGAATAGTTTCTTGAGAAATTCAATGCGAATCCCAATAAATCGCAGAAACAAATTACAACGTTTGTTTGGTTTCTATTGCCAACCAGCTGTCAATTGCTGGTCAGAGAATACCAGATTTGATAGCAATTATATTACATACATTGTTGTCATGGAGACATTAGATGTCACATTAATTCATCCTAAACGTCAACATTTTCTCATTACATTATTACTAATTTTGGGAACATAGTTTTCGAAAAAACTATTTCAGACTGTAATTTTTTCATAAAAAGTCCCCCATACAATGTCAAATTATCAAAAAAGTCCCCGAAATCATTTTTATGACCGTCATCTTCTAAAAAGTCCCCAAAATTATTTTTAAGACTGTCATAATCTTAAGAAGTCCTCCAAAATATTTATAAGACCGTCGTCTTTTCAAAAAATTCCCCAAATCATATGTAACACTATCAAATGATCAAAATAGTCCCTCAAATTATTTATAAGACTGCCATCTTCTCAAAAAAGTCCCCCAAATCAATCTTAAGACTGACATCTTCTCTAAAAGGTCCCCCAAATCATTTTTAAGACTATCATCTCAAAAACGTCCTCCAAACACTGTCAAATTATCAAAAAAGTATCCCAAATCATTTATTAGATTGTCATCTTCCCAAAAACTCCCTTAAATTATTTTTAAGACCGTCGGCTTTTCAAAAATGACCGCCAAATCATTCTTAAGACTGTCTCTTTCCAAAAAGTCCCCCAAATCATTTTTAACACTGTCAAATTATCAAAAAAGTCCTTCAAATCATTTTTAAAAGTGTTGTGTTATCAAAAATGTCCTCCGAATCAATCTTAAGACTGCCATCTTTTGAAAAAGGTCCCCCAAATCATTTTTAAGACTATCATTTCAAAAACGCCCCCAATCAAATGTCAAATTATCAAAAAGTCCTCCAAACACTGTCAAATTATCAAAAGTCCCCCAAAACATTTATAAGTTTGCTATTTCCCAAAAACTCCCTTAAATCATTTTTAAGACTGTCATATTTTCAAAAAAGTTCCCCAAATCATTTTTTAAACTGTCATCTTTCTAAAAAAAGTACCCTAAATCATTTTGAACAATGTCAAATTCTCAAAAAAGTCCCTCAAATCATTTTTAAAACTGTCATCGTACCAAAAAAGTCCTCTAAATAATTTTGAACCATGTCAAATTCTAAATAAAGTCCCTCAAATCACTTTTAAGTCTGTCATCTTCTCAAAAAAGTACCCCAAATTATTTTTAAAATTGTCATCTCTCCAAAAGTATCCTTAACTTTGAAACAGATAATGAATATAACATTTAAAAACTATAAGTCTATAAATCTAAATCTAAAAATGTACATAAATATTTTACAATAACAACAATTACAATTAAAATAATTAAAGATACTAAAATATGCACTTACATTTATAACTAGAACACCGCAATAGTCTGGCGATCCAGGGGTCGCCAACAAGTTAATATTAATCACAACATTCCGTGTTCCATTTCCATTAGCCATACAAGCAGGGGTCCTAAAATCCCTGGCGTGTACGGCCCCAGTAAACGATTGATTCAGAGCTACTCGTATTGTCATAAAGCCGGCTTTGCATGTTGCTGACACGGATGGAGCGAAATCTGTGTCTATTAGTTGAGTTGAGCCCTGGAATAAAACAAATACATGGTTATTTATTTATTTCTTTATTTATTTATAGAAGAAATCTGACAAGTAAATGGTAACACAATAATAACGTTCACACAATTATTTTGGAAATTGTTATTTTACCAAATATGTTCCTCAAATCGTTTTTAAAATAATAATCTTCCAGAAAAGTTGGTCAAATCATTTTAAAATCTGTCGTTATTGTGAAAAAATTCCGAAATCATTTAAGAAAATTGATGTTTTTTCCAAAAAAACCACAATTAAATTGAACAACTGTTATTTTACCGAAAAAAAGTCCCTCAAATCATTTTATAAATAGTCATCTTCTCGAAAAGTAATTCAAATCATTTTAAAATCTGTAATTTTTATAAAAAATTCCTGATATTTTAAAAAATTGATATTTTTTTCCAAAAAGTCCCCTTAATTAAATTTCAAAACTGTCATTTTACCAAAATAAAAGTCTAATCTTCTTGAAAAGTAGTTCAAAACATTTTAAAATCAGTCATTTAAAAAAAAATAATTCCTGGCATCATTTAAAAAAATTGACAGTTTTTCCAAAAAATCCCACAATTTAATTGGAAAACTGTCATTTTACCAAAAAATTCTCTTAAATTATTGTTCAAATAATAATCTTTCCGAAAAGTAGTTCAAATCATTTTAAAATCTGTCATTTTTGTAAAAAATTCCCTAATTTATTAAAAAAAATGGAAAACTGTCATATTACCAAGAAAAAGTCTCTCAAATAATTTTTAAAATAATAATCTTCCGAAAAGTTGGCCAAATCATTTTAAAATCTATCATTTTTGTAAAAAAATTCCCTAAATTATTTTTTTAAATGTCAGTTTTCCAAATTTTCACCCCAATTCAATTGGAAAACTGTCATTTTTCCAAAAAAAAATCCCTCAAATAATTTTATAAAATAATAGTCTTCCCGAAAAGTAATTCATATCATTTTATAATCATTTATAAGATCATCTGCTAAAAAAAGTCCCCCAAATCATATATAAGACTGCCATTTTTCCTAAAAAAAAGTCCCTCAAATCATTTTTACAGTAACAATCTTCTCGAAAATTCAAATCATTTAAAAATCTATCATTTTTTGAAAAATTCCCAAAATCATTTAAGAAAATGGACATTTTTTCCAAAAAGTCCCACAATTCAATTGGAAAACTGTTATTCTTCCAAAAATAATGTCCGTAAAAACATTTTCAAATTAATTATCTTCTCGAAAAGTTAGTCAAATCATTTCAAAATCTGTCATTTTTATAAAAAATCCCGAAATCATTTAAGAAAATTGACATTTTTTCTAAAATGTCCCAGAATTCAATTGGAAAACTCTCATTTTCCCAAAATAAAAGTCCCTGAAATAATTTTATACATAGTCATCTTCCCGAAAAGTAATTCAAATCATTTAAAAATCTGTCATTTTTGTAAACAATTCCCGAAATTATTTAAAATAATTGACATTTTTTCCAAAAAGTCTCTCTAAATCAATTGGAAAACTGTCATTTTTCCAACAAAATAAACCTCAAAATTATTTTGAAATCACAGATATCTCCCAAATTAATATATTATCTTATTAATTTTAATTTTCACCACATTAAATCTACCCCTGTGACTTCTCCTCCACTAACATCTTTAGGGGCCTTAATTTGACAGCTAGTAACCGCACTTCACGCACATACCGAGATCTACTTACAGCAGAGTGCCACACCCAGTAATGAGTAAAAGGCGTGATGATATATTTATTTATTTTATTTATGAAACAATAAAATGCAATTAACTTAATGAATACTTGAAGTACAGATATTATTCGAAAAGAATTTAATTAAAATTGATGAAATAAATCTTGTTTCATGTCAAATTTAATTTTAAATAACTTAATAATTTATTTATTAATTTTGTTAAAACAAAAATCAATGGTTTTCATAAAAACTTGAAACCTCAAAGCTTAGACGGTGATTATATCGTAACGCTTCAACAGATATCAGACAAAAGAAACATAAACGGAAATGTTCTAACATCTATTCATAATCTTTGAAGTTTATCACGCTGTTTGCATCTGTGCGCTGCGTTGCTAGTTATTTTCGTGTTTTAATTGTGTCAGTGCTGTCTGTAGTACGTCTGGGTTTTTTTGGTTGTTAGGTTGACAGAAGTTTTAAATTGCATTAAAAGTTAACCGCTATATTTTTAGTAACTTTTGTTGTTATATGTGTGTCAGTATTATCATTTTTGAATCTTTAAATTTAATTTGTATATTTTGAGGTTATTGACTTGAACATTTTTAAATGATTTAAATCAATTTTATCTAATGCCGTTATGAAAAGTCCTGTTTTACATGAATTTTTGAGGTTATGTCAATTTTTTTATAACTGTCATTTAAGAGTTATGTAAGGAATTCTATACATAACTAGTTACGTAATGAATGTTGACAGTTTGAAGTTTCTCAAAATGCAAATAACGGAAAAAACTATTAATAAAATATCAAAATAAACACTTGTCTAAGTCTCACAAAATTCAGCCTCCAAGTCACCTTATGAGGGCATCGTCAGAGGCTGGCCAGCACAGTTGGTAACCATAGACGCGTTTCGCTCTTATTAGAGCTCATCAGTATGGTATAACCTACTTCTTCACCTAGAACAAAGTTCACGTGAAGAAGCTGGTGACGAAGGACTGTGCCAGCAGAGAATAAGATCTCTAAAGAACGGTAAGATGACATGAGAAGTTCTATCGAACCAGTAATGCCATCTACCGAAAAAAGCAAAAGTAACGAAATAGCAATTTAAATAAAAAACAACAAAGACAAAATTAATTGTCTTTAAATGCTCACTTGGTGAAACTAGGTTTAATAATAAAATATCAAAATAAACACTTGTCTAAGTCTCACAAAATTCAAAATTACCGTTCTTTAGAGATCTTATTCTCTGCTGGCACAGTCCATCGTCACCAGCTTCTTCACGTGAACTTTGTTCTAGGTGAAGAAGTAGGTTATACCATACTGATGAGCTCTAATAAGAGCGAAACGCGTCTATGGTTACCAACTGTGCTGGCCAGCCTCTGACGATGCCCTCATAAGGTGACTTGGAGGCTGAATTTTGTGAGACTTAGACAAGTGTTTATTTTGATATTTTATTATTAAACCTAGTTTCACCAAGTGAGCATTTAAAGACAATTAATTTTGTCTTTGTTGTTTTTTATGAAAAAACTATTTATTAAAATGTTTAGGATTTATATACATTGAATAATGTTTCTGGTATGAAACAGTTGACAGGCAAATTAGCAGATTCTTCGATATCAGAAGGAAGGTCTGTCTCGGATTCAGAACTCATTTTCAATGATGACATAAGCTTTAAATTTAAACATTTTATTCATTTATTTTCACGGCAACGCTTTGGTAATTTAGAAATATACTGAGCTGTCATAAACCTAGAATTTTATGTATTTTAAACATTATTTTAGCGGAATTAGATAAAATACGTTATGAAAACGTGATATTGTTTGACTCACATAACTTGCAAACCTCGCTTCGCTCAGTTTGGCAAATGTTCGTCAAACAATATCAACCTTTTCATAACTGGTTACGTAAATAACTATTAAAGCATTCAAAAACTTTTATAATAACTTACATTTCAAATAATTAAAAAGTATTACAGATTATTCTCTTCTGTTTTATTTTTTTGAACATTCACCAAAAAGAATATTTAATTTCTCATATTTTTACTGCATTTTAAATAGTTAATTTGACACTAAAATTACTGCAATTACCACTAATTAATACAGAATTTAATGCGCCACTAACAAACTTTCAATTATTAAAATATTTTTCCATAAGACACATATTAATTGCTTTAATCTGAAGCTTAATCTAAAATGGAATTTAATAATATTCCGTTTCTACTCACATGCTAAGTACAAAATAATATATGTATATTACTTTCACCATAATTTAAATACCTTTCACTATATTATCAACAAGATAAATAAGAATATTTATTATAATTATTTGTCTACTTGTAGCTATCGTATACAGGGTGTGTCTTGAAACGCGGGTCGTAGGTGTTTAATATAGAAAAATAGTTTTTTTGGGCGAATTATTTTTTGAATTAATTTAGACAAAAGTATACCTTAATTTCACGAATTTATTTCTCGGGATATACGCATGAGATTAGGCTAAATTATATATTTTAATTTATCTTAGTATGTTGTTAGTATACAGTAAAAATTTGGGTCCAATTAGGCCTTCCATTTAGAAATTACGTACCGTCAAAGAAAGGTTTCATTTAGAATTGCAAAATCATTTATGGTAAGAATACCCTAACTTCACGGATTTATTTCTCGGAATGTACACAAGAGATTAGGCTAAATTATTTATTTTAAGTTATCCTAGTATATTGTTAGTATACAGTAAAAATTTGGGCCCAATCTGACCTTGCATTTAGAAATGACGTACCGTCAAAGAAAGACCCCATTTAGAATTGCAAAATCATTTATTGTAAGTATATCCTAATTTCACGAATTTATTTCTCGGAATGTACACAAGAGATTAGACTAAATTATAATTTGTAAGTTGTCCTAATAGGTTGTTAGTATACAGTAAAAATTTGGTCCCAATCGGGCATTTCATTTAGAAATGATGTACCGTCAAAGAAAGGCCCCATTTAGAATTGCAAAATCATTTATTGTAAGTATATCCTAACTTCACGAATTTATTTCTCGGAATATACAGAAGATATTAGGCTAAATTATATATTTTAAGTTATTCTAGTATGTTGTTAGTATACAGTAAATATTTGGTCCTAATCGGGCATTCCATTTAGAAATGACGTACCGTCAAAGAAAGACCCCTTTTAGAATTGCAAATTAACATTTCTTATATACATATAATAAATACAATAAAATATATTGCTATTTATAGGAGCCTTTCTTTGACGAAACGTCATTTTTAAATGGAAGGCCCAATTGAGCCCAAATTTTTACTGTTTACTAACAACATACTAGGATAACTTACAATGCATAATTTAGCCTAATCACGTGCGTACATTCCAAGAAATAAATTCGTAAAGTTAGGGTATACTTATCATAAATGAATTTGCTATTCCAAAAGGGGCCTTTCTTTGACGGTACGTCATTTCTAAATGCAAGATCCGATTGGGCCCAAATTTATACTGTATACTAACAACTTACTAGGACAACTAACAATACATAATTTAGCCTAATCCCTTGGGTACATTCCGATAAATAAATTCGTGAAGTTAAAGTATACATATAATAAATAATTTTGCTATTCCAAAAGGGGCCTTTTTTGACGGTACGTCATTTCTAAATAAGATCCGATTGGGCCCAAATTTATACTGTATACTAACAACATACTAAGACAACTTACAATATATAATTTAGCCTAATCCCTTGAATAGATTCCCAGAAATAAATTCGTGAAGTTAGAATATACTTGTCATAAATAATTTTGCCATTCTATGAGGGCCTTTCTTTGACGGTACGTCATTTCTAAATTCAAGGTTCGATTGGGCCCAAATTTTTACTGAATACTAACAACATACTAGCATAACTTACAATTTATAATTTAGCCTAATCTCTTGTGTACATTCCATGAAATAAATTCCTGAATTTAAGTTATGCATACATAACAGTTTTTACAATTATTTGGGAGAGGTTTTAGAAAGAAGAATATTTTGAGAGCCAATTTGGGTATAAATAATATTTAAAATGATGCACAACTTTAAGCTCCACTACTTTTATTTAAATCTTTGTTATCTAAAATAATTTGGGAACCAATTCGCACAAGAAAACTATTTTCCTATGTTCATATTTTATAACCCGCTACTTGTGTCACTCCCTGTATATATTTTAACAAGCCTACATAATTATTACCATAACAAATGAAGTTATTAATTACAATATGTGCATTATTAATTTTGTTTTATTTGCAGTATTAATGCAATGTTTATAGATTTTTAATTACATTTCCATTATAATTAGTTTTAATGAGTAAATACTCAATTAAAATTAAAAATTCTTTTACAATATTCTTGGAACTTAATTCAATAATAAATAACTTTTTTCTGCATAATAAATAATATTTGATTAACTGTTAATTGTTTCAAGGTATAGCAATTGCACGCTATTAGATTCAAATTCAACTCAAATTGAAGGATTAAATTTTGATCAAACAAAAAGACAAACAATTGTGCATTTTGCTAATATATAGTGAAACCAATTTATTAATAAAAATTAAATTAATTACTTTTCTAAGTTCTACAGAATTTCAGATTTTCTAGATTGGCGCAAAAATCCAACAAACGTACAAATTAAAATTAGTGCTGCAAATTTGAACAGCTATAACTCACAAACTAACAAAGATAATTAAGATTACTATGCGCCATTAAATTCCACATACTTTAGTTAGTAAACATATTAATTTTTATTAAATTATCTCAATTGTTCCAGCAGTTATTAAATATTTTCTAAATTGGCGCAAAAATTCAACAAACCCTTAAATTTAAATTAGTGCTGCAAATTTGAATAGCTATAACTTACAAACTAAAAGAGATAATTAAGATTACTATACGCCATTAAATTCCACATACTTTAGTTAGTAAACATATTAATTTTTATTATATTATGGCAATTTTTACAGCAGTTATTAAACATTTTCTAAATTGGCGCAAAAATTCAAAAGAAAATACAAATTGATTCAATTTTATACAGCTATAACTCACAAACTAAAAGAGATAATTAAGATTACTATGCGCCATTAAATTTCACATACTTTAGTTAGTAAACATAGTAATTTTTTTTAAATTATCTTAATTGTTACAGCAGTTACTAAACATTTTCTAAATTGACGCAAAAATTCAACAAAACGACAAATTAAAATTAGTGCTGCATTTTTGAACTGCTATAACTCACAAACTAAAAAAGATAATTAAGATTACTATGCATCATTAAATTCCACATACTTTAGTTAGTAAGCATAGTAATTTTTATGAAATTATCTTAATTGTTACAGCAGTTACTAAACATGTTCTAAATTGGCGCAAAAATTCAACAAACCCTCAAATTAAAATTAGTGCTGCAAATTTGAACAGCTATAACTCACAAACTAAACGAGATAATTAAGATTACTATACGCCATTAAATTCCACATACTTTAGTTAGTAAGTATAGTAAGTTTTATAAAATTATCTTAATTGTTACAGCAGTTACTAAACTTTTTCTAGTTTGGCGCAGAAAGCGAGCCGCAATTTCACTTCATAATTCATTTCATACACGCCCGTCTATTTTTCTTTTTATTAATGAAACACTATGAGGTAGGTGGCTTGTGACTTTGAGAACCTAGGTTCGATTCCAACAGCTGACAAACAATTTTCATTAAAACAATCTCTGTGTTTCCTTCTCCACATCTTTGAGAGACGTGCTTTGACGAGTGTCAAGAGCATAAAAATATCACTTATTAAGATCTGCTATGGCAGAATACTACACCGATTAATATATATTTATTTAAACAATTATTATATATTGTACAATTTTTACTTGCTTGTACGAAGTAAAGGAAGTATTGTAATCGCGAAAATTTTCGGTTATCAGATTTCAGTGGAAATACGCATTTTGAGCATCCCTGAATCCATTTTGACTAATTTCGTCGTGACGTCTGTACGTACGTATGTATCTCGCATAACTCAAAAAACGGTAAGCCGTAGAAAGTTGAGGTATTTAGGACTGTTATAACATCTAGTTGTGCACCTCCCTTTTTGGTCATTATATAACTTCCGGAATTGCTACTTTACTTGAATAATAGATTTTAATGAAAAACTATATTCAAATATAATCCAAAACTTTTCAAATTTGGTATATAAGATTACTATGTCAATGGAAATAACATAATAGATTTTGGTTAAAATGGACTAACCGGAAGTGATACATTACATGAAGCTGCTAACAGTTGAAAAAAATTGTATTATTTTGATTTTAGAAATATATGCTGCAAATAAAAGTTTTAGAGAATTAAATTCTGCATCTAGCACATTAAGAATTATTCAATTAACCTTTTGTATAAGCGAGATAACAAAATTTAAAAATTATATATTTCTTGTTTTTTGTAGTTTGCTATGAATTAGAACAAAAAATAAGAAATTTAATGTCAAATATGTGCAATTAAAAAAATATCTATAGTTTAATACGTGTACAAGGAAGTAATGTGCTGTACACATCTGATTTTTTAAGTTAAATCTTAATAGAATTGTATTTGAAAAATTAAATCTCGTTTGTACAAATAATAATGGCAATACGTAACAGAATTCAGTATTTTTATAATTTGAGCTAAGCATTGTTTATGTTAACTAACATATGATAAACATACGTAAGTCTCGACTCATACCGGACATCCGGTTGCAGTATTACGTCACAGCCTAATTCATTTTGTTGATGACTGAGTATTATAGGAACTAGATACTGGAGTATTGGTACTAGTATAGTATTTATAAATAAGTTTTATATAAAAACAAAACAAAAAGTCCCTCAAATCATTTTTTAAATTGTTATGTTCCCAAAAAGTCCCTCAAATCATTTTTAAAATTATTATGTTCCCAAAAAGTCCCTCAAATCATTTATAAGAGTGTTATCCTCCCATAAAGTCCCTCAAATCATTTATAAGACTGCCATCTTCCCAATGAGTTCCTAAAATCATTCATAAGAGTGTTATCCTCCCAAAAAGTCCTTCAAATCATTTATAAAACCGTCATCCTCCTAAAAAGTCCCTTAAATCATTTTTAAAATTATTATCTTCCCAAAAAGTTTCACAAATCATTTTTAAAATTATTATGTTCCCAAAAAGTCCCTTAAATCATTTATAAAATTATTATTTTTCAAAAAAGTCCCTCAAATCAATTATAAGACTGTCATCTTCCCAAAAAGTCCCTTAAATCATTTTTAAAATTATTATCTTTCCAAAAAGTCCTTCGAATCATTTATAAAACTGTTATTTTCCCAAAAAGTTCCTCGAATCATTTATAAGACTGTCATCCGCCTAAAAAGTCCCTCAAATTATTTTTAAAATTATTATGTTCCCAAAAAGTCCCTCAAATCATTTATAAAACTGTCATCCTCCCAAAAAGTCCCTCAAATCATTTATAAGAGTGTTATCCTCCCATAAAGTCCCTCAAATCATTTATAAGACTGCCATCTTCCCAATAAGTTCCTAAAATCATTCATAAGAGTGTTATCCTCCCAAAAAGTCCTTCAAATCATTTATAAAACCGTCATCCTCCTAAAAAGTCCCTTAAATCATTTTTAAAATTATTATCTTTCCAAAAAGTCCTTCGAATCATTTATAAAACTGTTATTTTCCCAAAAAGTTCCTCGAATCATTTATAAGACTGTCATCCACCTAAAAAGTCCCTCAAATTATTTTTAAAATTATTATGTTCCCAAAAAGTCCCTCAAATCATTTATAAAACTGTCATCCTCCCAAAAAGTCCCTCAAATCATTTATAAGACTGTCATCCTCCCAGAAAGTCCCTCAAATCATTTATAAAACTTTCATCCTCCCAAAAAGTCTCTCAAATCATTTATAAAACTGTCATCCTTCCAAAAATTCCCTCAAATCATTTATAAGACGGTCATCCTCCCAAAAAGTCCCTCAAATCATTTATAAAATTATTATGTTCCCAAAAAGTCCCTCAAATCATTTATAAGACTGTCATCATCCTAAAAAGTTCCTCAAATCATTTATAAAATTATTATGTTCCCAAAAAGTCCCTCAAATCATTTTTAAAACTATTAACTTCCCAAAAAGTCCCTCAAATAATCTACAAGACAATCATCCTCCCAAAAACACCTCCAATTAACTTCAAACTCTTGAACCATCATCAAAGAATCCCACATACAATTTACAACTAAAAATACACAAATCAACATTGATTGAAACACACAAACATATTTGAAAAAATCAAGGCCACTCGTCTATAAACCTTGGCTTACACCCAAGAACAAAATATTAACATAACTTCAAACATTCACTACCTGCAATGAATATTTAATTGACTGTTTCAACCAACAAATAAGCGCTGTCATCAATAAAATGCTTCATTTTATAAAACAAATATAATTAACAACAAAGACAAAATTAATTGTCATCCAACACTTGGTGAAACTAGGTTTAATAAAAAGTATAATATAAACACTTGGCTAAGTCTCACAAAATTCAGCCTCCAAGTCACCTTATGAGGGCATCGTCAGAGGCTGGCCAGCACAGTTAGTAACCATAGACGCGTTTCGCTCTTATTAGAGCTCATCAGTATGGTATAACCCACTTCTTCACTTAGAACAAAGTTCACGTGAAGAAGCTGGTGACGAAGAACTTCACGTGAACTTTGTTCTAAGTGAAGAAGTGAGTTATACCATACTGATGAGCTCTAATAAGAGCGAAACGCGTCTATGGTTACTAACTGTGCTGGCCAGCCTCTTACGATGCCCTCATAAGGTGACTTGGAGGCTGAATTTTGTGAAACTTAGACAAGTGTTTATTTTATACTTATTAAAAAAATATAAATTAAATTAAAATGAACAATGATGCTGAAATGAACATAAAACAATTCAGATTAAATAGGTTTTATATAACTATTTAATGAGAAAATAGATCTAATAAGATATATATTGTTATAATAAAAATCATATAACTTCCTTGTATGCGTAATAAACTATAGATATTTTTTTAATTGCACATATTTGACATTAAATTTATTATTTTTACTTCCTTGTACGAAGTAAAGGAAGTATTGTTATCGCGAAAATTTTCGGTTCTCAGATTTCAGTGGAAATACGCATTTTGGCCCTCCCTGAGTCCATTTTGACTAATTTCGTCGTGACGTCTGTACGTACGTTTGTATCTCCCATAACTCAAAATCGGTAAGCCGTAGAAAGTTGAGGTATTTAGGACTGTTATAACATCTAGATGTGCACCTCCCTTTTTGGTCATTATATAACTTCCGGAAGTGGTACTTTACTTGAAGCCTATAATAGATTTTCATGAAAAACTATATTCAAATATAATTTAAAACTTTCCAAATTTGGTATATAAGACTACTATATCAATGGAAATAATATAATAGATTTTGGTTAAAATACACTAACCGGAAGTGACACATTACATGAAGCTGCTAACAGTTTTCCTTGAAAAAAATGGTATTATTTTAATTTTAGAAATAAATGCTTCAAATAAAAGTTTTAGAGAATTAAATTCTGCGTCTAGCACATTAAGAATTTTTAGCCTTTTGCATAAGCGAGATATCTAAATTTAAATAGTATATATTTTGTGTGTTTTTTTTTAATTAAGTTTGCTATGGATTAGAACAAAAAATAAAAAATAAAAGATTTTATGTCAAATATGTGCAATTAAAAAAATATCTATAGTTTAATACGCGTACAAGGAAGTCATGTGGTGCCCACATCAGATTTTTTGTTCTAATTCATAGCAAACTACAAAAAACAAGAAATATATAATTTTTAAATTTAGATATCTCGCTTATATAAAAGGTTAATTGAATAATTGTTAATGTGCTAGACGCAGAATTTAATTCTCTAAAACTTTTATTTGCAGCATTTATTTCTAAAATCAAAATAATACCATTTTTTTCAAACTGTTAGCAGTTTCATGTAATGTATCACTTCCGGTTAGTCCATTTTAACCAAAATCTATTATGTTATTTGCATTGATATAGTAGTCTTATATACCAAATTTGAAAAGTTTTGGATTATATTTGAATATAGTTTTTCATTAAAATTCAAGTAAAGTAGCACTTCCGGAAGTTATATAATGACCAAAAAGGGAGGTGCACAACTAGATGTTATAACAGTCCTAAATACCTCAACTTTCTACGACTTACCGTTTTTGAGTTATGCGAGAGACATACATACGTACAGACGTCACGACGAAATTAGTCAAAATGGATTCAGGGATGCTCAAAATGCATATTTCCACTGAAATCTCAAAACCGAAATTACAATACTTCCTTTACTTCGTACAAGGAAGTAAAAAACTAATGAGGCATTGTCCAAAATTTCTCGAATTTTTGTAGATTATGTAACAAAATATAATAATGTGAAGGCTTATAAATTGTTATAAGTCGAATTAAGTATTATATAATAAAAGAAAAGAGACTAATGTTGCTCTGTCATAATTTTTTTTCATTGAAATGAAATTTTTAAGATTGCAATCTTTCCAAAAAGTTCAAAAAAAAATTTTCACAAATTATACACTTATAACAAAACAATAAAAACTAATTTTAAACAGCAATGCCTTGCGAAAAACCTACACAAATATTAAGAACTTAACTTTGAAATATCTCGTTGAGCAATCGAATATATAATTCATTTATTATGTTAATTACTTTGACGCAACGAATCACTTTAATCGCAGTGTATATGGACTGCCTGCAATGTGGGTAGCACAAGACTTTCTCATTTACTGACCTTATAAGGCCACTAAAAGAGGAATAAACGTACCAGAGACACTCAATAGTTATTTACGTAAGCAGTTATGAAAAGGTTGATATTGTTTGACGAACATTTGCCAAAACGAGCGAAGCAAGTTTTGCAAATTATGTGAGTCAAACGATATCACGTTTTCATAACGTATTTTATCTAATTTCGCTAAAATAATGTTTAAAATACATAAAATTCTAGGTTTATGACAGCTCAGTATATTTCAAAATTACCAAAGCGTTGCTGGGAAAATAAATGAATAAAATGTTTAAATTTAAAGCTTATGTCATCATTGAAAATGAGTTCTGAATCCGAGACAGACCTTCCTTCTGATATCGAAGAATCTGCTAATTTGCCCGTCAACTGTTTCATACCAGAAACATTATTCAATGTATATAAATCCTAAACATTTTAATAAATAGTTTTTTCCGTTATTTGCATTTTGAGAAAGTTCAAACTGTCAACATTCATTACGTAACTAGTTATGTACAGAATTCCTTACATAACTCTTGAATGACAGTTATGAAAAAAATTACATTTCATAACCTCAAAAATGGATGTAAAACAGGACTTTTCATAACGGAATTAGGTAAAAATTATTTTCAATGACGACTCAATATCAATTTAATTATTTTATATATATACTTATAAAATAATTAATTATTATTTGACACATTTGGACACGTGATAGGCATTTGTCCTTGACCTTGTGTGTTCAATTGTTTTTTTTAACCTACAGGAAGTGGATGTAATATAAACACGAATTGTTATTTAGGAAATTTAGAATTAGGTTGAAAATTTATGTGTGTAAAACAAAAATATTATTTTCTATAAAAAAAAAACGAATTAAAACAGTTAAAGTTCGCTGTGGCTTTATTTAAAACAATTGAATCGTATAATTTAGAGTAAAAAAAAGCAGGAAAAGTTTGATTTATTTCAATAAAAGTCAAGAAAAGAATAAAATTAACACTTTTCAATGTCTTGCTAAATAGCTATTTATGAAACTAGTAAGGAAATGAAGGTTATTACCTTACGCATGTGAAATTTGCAGAACGAGGTGTAGCCGAGTTATGTAAACACATAAGTAAGGTAATAACCTTATTTCCTTACTAGTTTCATACAATATTTTTTCTACTTCCGTTCTAATAAATACGAAAGAGCGTTTTTGAAATTATGAAATTTTGACATATTAATGACAGTTATAAATTCAAAAAATTAAAGAATAACACATCAGAATTCCTCTACCAAGATATCTGTTGCTATGTTACCTCATTATTTCACTAGTTAAATAATGCAGTTCATTACCCAACTCAAATAAGTGAAATAAAACGTCTATTTCCTAACGGAAGTAGAAAAAATATAAATATTTGTGAACGCTTTAAAACATCATTATATGTAATATGTATATTAAGTGATTAAAATAAAACGGCATTAAATAATAGTATTAAAATATTTACTTCCTAATAAGTCCCTCAAATCATTTATATGACTGTCATCCTCTTAGAAAGACCCTCAGATCAATTATAAGACTGTCATCGTCTCAAAAAGTCCCTCAAATTATTTATAAGACTGTAATGTTTTTTTAAAAGTCCCTCAAATCATTTATAAAATTATTATCTTTAAAAAGTTCCTCAAATCCTTTAAAACCTGTCATGTTCACAAAAAAAATCCCTAAAATAATATGTTTCTTTACGATTGATATGAAAAGTCGATAATTAAACTCTCATTTGTCATCGTAAAGTTGACTTTTCAATGACAACGCACGAAAAAGATGTTAAATGCGCGCGTTGTCATCGGAAAAAGATTGTAAACGCGCGCTTATTTCAATAGTTACCAGGGATACAAACAAAACAGAAACTTGTCATATTGACAGTTGCCAGAACGAATTTATTTTCAGTACGGATACATTTTTTTAATAATTTAAGAAACAATCGTAGAAAAAATTATGTGTGTATTACGAGCGTAAAGTCGCGCTTTCGCCTCGCGCTGCAATTACCGTGCTCGAGTAACAAAGATTCACTTTACGCTCTTAATACACAAATAAGTATCAATGAGTATTAGACGTTTATAATAACTCGTTTAAAAAATATATGTCAAACTCTTTCTTCTGAAGCGAATGAGCTACCTTCTATAAGAAATACCGTAATGAATAAAAAAAATTACACTTTGTAGATTGTCATTTGTTTGTCTACAACATTGTTTTAGTCAAATCTGGCCAGTCAACATAAAAAAATCTGATGTGGTCAGCACATGACTTCCTTGTACGCGTATTAAACTATAGATTGACATATTTGACATTAAATTTTTTATTTTTTATTTTTTGATCTAATCCATATCAAACTAAATTAAATAAAATAAAATATATATATATATATATATATATATATATATATATATATATATATATATATATATATATATAATTTTTAATTTAGATATCTCACTTATACAAGACGCTAATTTAATAATTGTTAATGTGCTAGACGCAGAATTTAATTCTCTAAACCTTTAATTTGCAGCATTTATTTCTAAAATCAAAATAATACCATTTTTTTTTCAACTGTTAGCAGCTTCATGTAATGTATCACTTCCGGTTAGTCCATTTTAACCAAAATCTATTATGTTATTTGCATTGATATAGTAGTCTTATATACCAAATTTGAAAAGTTTTGGATGATATTTGAATATAGTTTTTCATGAAAATCTATTATTCAAGTAAAGTAGCACTTCCATAAGTTATATAATGACCAAAAAGGGAGGTGCACAACTAGCTGTTATAACAGCCCTAAATACCTCAACTTTCTACGGCTTACCGTTTTTGAATTATGCGAGATACATACATACGTACAGACGTCACGACGAAATTAGTCAAAATGGAATCAGGGATGCTCAAAATGCATATTTCCACTGAAATCTCAAAACTGAAAACTTTCACGATTACAATACTTCCTTTACTTCGTACAAGCAAGTAAAAAACGTAGTTTAAATATTTTGTTGTTCTTTAATTATTTGCAATTTTATATTATAATAACCCAGGTTCAATTACCAAAACCGACAACAATTTTCGCTACTCTTGTAGCTCCTCTTACTACTATAATCTTTGAGGGGTCCTAATTTGACAGCTGGTCTTTTCAAAATGTCTCCCAAATTATTATACACTATACTGTAAATATGTCAGTACCTCGTACAACGCTCTTTTAAAGTGTTAAAGCTCCGTTATTTTTTACAAAGTGCTGTTCAACACGTTCATATAACACGTGTTGCCAATACAAAGAAACAATTATTATGCATGTTCCAACACTAAAAGTGTGCCAATGTTTTTTAAAGAATTTATTAAAATATGACTCGTTTTATTCTGTCCAAATTATCAATAGATAAATTAATAATAATAAAAAATATAAAATAAACACTTCACAAAATTGTCTTGGAGGCTGAATTTTGTGAAACATAGCCAAGTGTTTATTTTATATTTTTTATTAAACCTTGTTTCACCAAGTGTTGGATGAAAATTAATTTTGTCTTTGTTGTTATTTAAATTGCTATTGCGTAGCTTTCCCTTTTTTTCGGTAGATGGCATGACCAGCTCCACAGAACTTCTCATGTCATCTTACCTGTTTGTTAGAGATCTTATTCTCTGCTGGCACAGTTCTTCGTCACCAGTTTCTTCACGTGAACTTTGTTCTAGGTGAAGAAGTGGGTTATACCATACTGATGAGCTCTAATAAGAGCGAAACGCGTCTATGGTTACTAACTGTGCTGGCCAGCCTCTGACGATGCCCTCATAAGGTGACTTGGAGGCTGAATTTTGTGAAACATAGCCAAGTGTTTATTTTATATTTTGTATTAAACCTTGTTTCACCAAGTGTTGGATGACAATTAATTTTGTCTTTGTTGTTATTTAAATTGCTATTGCGTAGCTTTCCCTTTTTTCGGTAGATGGCATGACCAGTTCCACAGAACTTCTCATGTCATCTTACCTGTTTGTTAGAGAACTTATTCTCTGCTGGCACAGTTCTTCGTCACCAGTTTCTTCACGTGAACTTTGTTCTAGGTGAAGAAGTGGGTTATACCATACTGATGAGCTCTAATAAGAGCGAAACGCGTCTATGGTTACTAACTGTGCTGACCAGCCTCTGACGATGCCCTCATAAGGTGACTTGGAGGCTGAATTTTGTGAAACATAGCCAAGTGTTTACTTTATATTTTTTATTAAACCTTGTTTCACCAAGTGTTGGATGACAATTAATTTTGTCTTTGTTGTTAATTAATAATAACCCTTGAATGTTTTATGGGGTAGGTGGTTGGTAGTGGTAGCAAGTCGGTATGTGAGTTTGAGAACTTGATTTTGATTCCTATAGCTGATAAACTGTTCTTGGGGAATTGGGATACTTTTAGAATGGAAAAATTATTTATGATTAAGTATAGCTTATGTTTATAAATTTATTTCTTGGATTGTATGCATGAGATTAGGGTAAATTATATATTGTAAGTTATGCTAGTATGTTGTTAGTATACAGTAAAAATTTGGGCCCTATCGGACCTTCCATTTCGAAATGACGTACCGTCAAAGAAAAGCCCCTATTTAGAATGGCAAAATCATTGATATATGTATATTTTAACTTTACGAATTTATTTCTCGGAATGTACACACGAGATTAGGCTAAATTATATATTGTAAGTTAACCTAGTATGTTGTTAGTATACAGTAAAAATTTGGGCCCAATCGGATCTTGCAACTAGAAATGACGTACCGTCAAAGAAAAGCCCCTTTTAGAAATGCAAAATCATTTATGATAAGTATACCCTAACTTTACGAATTTTTTTCTCGGAATGTACACACGAAATTAGGCTAAATTATATATTGTAAGTTAATCTAGTATGTTGTTAGTATACATTAAAAACTTGGCACTAATCGAGCCTTCCATTTAGCAATGACGTACCGTCAAAGAAAGGCCCCTTTTGGTATTGTAAACTAGAATTTATATATAATAAATAAAATATTTTGCAATTCTGAAAGGGGCCTTTCTTTGAATGTACGTCATTTCTAAATTAAAGGCCCAATTGGACCCAAATTCTTACTGTATACTAACAACATACAAGGATAAGTTACAATTTATAATTTAGCCTAATCTCTTGCGTACATTCCTAGAAATAAATTCGTGAAATTATATTATTATAAATGATTTTGCTATTCTAAAAGGGGCCTTTCTTTGACGGTACGTCATTTCTAAATGGAAAGCCGAATTGAGCCCAAATTTTTACTATATACTAACAACATACTAGGACAACTTACAATTTATAATTTAGCCTAATCACTTGGGTACATTCCGAGAAATAAATTCGTGAAGTTAGAGAATAGTTACGAGTATCATAAATGATTTTGCAATTCTAAAAGGAGCCTATCTTTGACGGTACGTCATTTCTACATGGATTACCCAATTGGGCCCAAATTATTACTGTGTACTAACAACATACTAAGATAACTTACAATATATAATTTAGCCTAATCTCTTGCGTACATTTCGAGAAATAAATTCATGAAATTAATAATATATATTTTAAAAAGGATTCAATTATATAATAATATTAAATAAATTTTTGTGTTTTCTGGGACATATTAAGAAGATGACAGTCTTGCTTATAAACAATATCTTTTAAATATTTTCGATTTACTTGACAAAAAGGTCCTTCGTTTAATTATTTTAACGCCAGGTGTTCTATGGTCAATACGTTGTTCTACTGTTTATTCATTGATACAGTTCTACTAATTTCACTGTAAAAACTTGGCGACCTTCCATTATTTAGTGACAGGCATTTGTTATTTCTCTTGGTTGTTGCTAGAAATTAGTTCCGCGTATTTTAAATTTACCTGTTGGTTTTTAGGTTTGTAATACGGGTTACAAGAAACTAAGAATTAATATTTTGTGGATTTAGTTTTAGATTTTGATATTTTGAACAAAATAAACTTACGATGTCAATTTTAATAATGTTTTGAAGACTTTTTAGAAAAAAAGCAGTATTAATATTTATTTGAATAAAAATTGGATTAATGGACAGTTTTAAAAATGATTTGAGGGAGTTTTTTGGAAGATGACAATCTTAAAAATGATTTGAGGAACTTTTTAGGACAATGACAGTCTTATAAATGATTTGAGGGAGTTTTTGGAGGAAGAGGACAGACTTAAAATTGATTTGTGGGAGTTTTGGGAGCAGAGGACAATCTTAAAAATGATTTGAGGGTCATTTTGGGACAATAACAGTCTTATAAATGATTTAAGGGAGATTTTGGAACAGATTACAATCTTAAAATTGATTTGAGGAACGTTTTTGAGAAGACGACTGTCCTAAATAGTTATTTGTGTATTAAGAGCGTAAAGTGATTCTTTGTTCGGCTCGCGCTGCAATAGTGTAAGAGGAACAAAGACACTTTACGCTCGTGATACACACATAATTTTTTCTACGATTGTATCTTAAAATTATTTAAAAACGTATATGTATTTAAAATAAATTCATTCTGTCAACTGTCAATATAACAAGTTTCTGTTTTGTTTGTATCCCTGGTAACTATTGAAATAAGCGCACATTTAATATATTTTTTCTACGATTGCTATGAAAAGTTGACAATTACGCTCTCATTTGTCATCGTAAAGTTGACGTTTTCTGTGGAATGATCAAAAAATGTATTTTTTGCGCGTCTCCGATGGCAACGCGCGAAAAAGATATTAATACGCGCTTATTTCAATAGTTACCAGGGATACACACAAAACAGAAACTTATCATATTGACAGTTGACAGAACGAATTTATTTTCAGTACGCATACGTTTTTAAATAATTTATTTATTTATTTATGTTACGCAGTACAACAGGAACTTAATCCCAATTACAGTACAGGGTCCGTACTCACCGAGCCGCAGTGTGGTAGTTTTATATAATTTTTAGCTTGAGTGAGATTCGAACTCGGGATCTCCGGATTCGAATTCCATATTGCTATACACACCATCGTACTGACGGAAGATGCAGTCGTAGAAAAAATGATGTGTGTATCACGAGCGTAAAGTGTATTTGCTCCTCTTACACTATTGCAGCTCTCGCCTTTGACTCGCGCTGCAATTACCGTGTTCGAGTAACAAAGAATCACTTTACGCTCCTAATACACAAATAACTATTTTGCGCGTTGTCATTGGAAACACGCGCATTTAACGTCTTTTTTGCGCGTTGCCATTGGAGACGCGCAAAAAAGATATTTTTCGATTGTTCCACAGAAAACGTCAACTTTACGATGACAAATAAGAGCGTAATCGTCAACTTTTCATAGCAATCGTAGAAAAATTGATTTGAGGGAGATTTTGGAGCAGATTACAATCTTAAAAATGATTTGAGGGACTTTTTAGGAAGATAACAATCTTAAAAATGATTTGAGGAACTTTTTGGGACAATGACAGTCTTATAAATGATTTGAGGGAGATTTTGGAGCAGACGACAGACTTAAAATTGATTTGAGGGAGTTTTTGAGATGATGAAATAAATAAAATGGGGTAGGTGGCTCAGTGGTATCGAGTCGGCCTGTGGATCTTGAGAACCCTGGTTCGATCCCCACAGCCGACAAACAATTTTCACCAATTTAAAAAAATCTACCCCTGTGGCTCCTCCTCCACTAATATCTTTGGAGGCCGTGATTTGACGGCTGGTAACCGCACTTCACGCGAAAAAATATATCACTTACCGAGATCTGCTTAGGCAGAGTGCCTCACCCAGTGATGGGTAAAGGACGTGATGATATATTTATTTTATTTATTTATGAAATAAATAAATATTTTATCACGCCTTTTCCCCGCCACTGAATGTGGTATATTATTTTCATTTTAAACTGGAGGGATCGGCATAAAACGATTAAACGTCCCTGTCCCATATAACTACAATGAAATCTATTAGTGCGGCTACCACAAATTGCTTAGCGATGCTCACAACAGGTACATTTTTAAGGGTCGTATTCAGCCTAAAATTATTCTTGTTTTTTCCTATGATTGACCACTTAAAAATTACTAATTCGGATTAAATTATTCAATTAGCAGTTATGTTACTCAATAAGAAGATTAAATATCCTGTACTGAATCAGACTGAGTAATGTAGGTAAATGTTTAGATTATGTTTGTATATTTATAATATATTATACTTGTATCGTATGAATAAGGAAATATACTTATTTAAACATTGTAATGTTTTTGTTTTTATTGTACACGTACCGACGAATGGGGCTGTACAACCCTGTGCGAACCTTGTGACACCAGTTATAACGAGGCATATTTTGAGTTCCTTTGTAAACGTAATTGCGGTGCATTTAATCGTTTTATGCCGATCCCTCCAGTTTAAAATCAAAATAGTATACAGACTTTAATAAATGACATATTTTCCGCGTGTACCAGCCGTCAAATCACGACTCCAAAACATTATGGCTGGTAGCACAAGCTCTGTTTTTGCTTGTTTTAAGAGCAGTGTTTTTGGGTGTTTTAGCTATCTTTAACATGTTAAAACCGTGCTCTTAGAACACCCCAAAACAGAGCTTGTGCTACCAGCCATTGTAATTAAAGCCACAGGACAAATTTATTAATACTTAAAGTTTCAGTTATCGTCTTACATTACAAAATACGAGCCCTAACAACTTAATGTTCGGACACATATATTTTCTGATTAAAACTGTGTGTAATATACATGAAACATACATAATATTTTATTTAGCTTAAATTTTCAATTAGAAGTATAGTCTAACATTATGTTTTATTAATATACATAGATAATTTTCTTTATCATGTGTGTATTTAGAGTAATTTGATTAAAAATTGTATAAAAGTATTGACAACTTAATATTCGGACAGTACTAGAAATATCCCATTATTATTCTTAAATATGTAAATAATATATAGCTAATAAGAAGTAACGTCGCCTTTTGCTTTAATAACAGCTCTAATTAGTGCAGGCATGGTTTGTACGAATGATCTACAATATTCTGGAATGATTGCCACATTTCACTTATCTTTTCTTTTAACTCGGATTATTCTTTAAATACTGTTTTATTTTATGCCACAATGTTTCAATAATATTTAAGTCTGGATTACTAGAGGATCATGAAAGAATATTTTAATGATGCTGCATAAACAATTGTTTAGTAGATTTTGCAGAGTGACAAAATGCTGTCTTGTTGAAATATAAAGTCCCCATCAGGATATAACTTTCGAATGCTTGGTAGCAAACTTCTTTCTAGGATCTGCTGATGATAATTGTTAGCATTTATAAGGCCATCAATAAATTGAAAATGTCCAAGTCCATTTGAGGACATGCATCCCCATGAAATTACACTATTTGGGAATTTTATAGTACGTTTTAAACAGTCTTTATGAAATGCTCCTCGTTTTGATCGTATCATTCTTCTGCGATAATTTCCCACATAATCATCAAATTTTGATTCGTCACTGAAGATTACCTTCGACCAATGTTTATGTCCAAGATAATTTAGATTTGACCCATAAAAGTATATTTTTCTTTTGTTTTTGACTCAATATGGGTTTTTCTTTAGCCTAAATGAAATTAATTGATAAGTAGAATAATATTTAATCAACTTAAACATTAGCCTACTTTGTAAAAACCTAAACCACATTTATGAATCCACGTTCTACAACACTCCTTAGAGACATTCAGCCCTGTTTCGGCATTCTAAGTTACCGTGATTCCTCGTAGGGTATTCCTACGCCCTCTGCTGCAAATAATTTTAAGGGTTCTTTGAGCTCTAGGTGTTACTTTGCGCGAATGTTCTTTTGGTTTTACAGGTATGTCAGTTTCAGAAGGCTATCCATAGAGTCTAATTATATCGTATACCGTAGATTTTGGAATATCGAGTCCATTAGCTATTTGACGTATACTTAGAAAAGTTTAATAATCAAATCTCGTAATTTTTTGTTTATTGCTACACCTCGACCCATTTTGCTTTGTGTTTTGTTTTAATCAACTTGCAACAAACGTAGCGCAAAATTGACAGCTAAAGATTATAGTTTTGTTTTCCAGAACAACCTGTCTATATTGCTTTTATTATATTTTTAAGATGTGTCCGAACATTAAGTTGTCACTGTTTTTGTGCATGTTTTTAAATAATTACGTTATAAACGTAGTTTATTGCAAAAAATAAATATCCATATTAAAATAACTTAATATTACAACACATTTTTATCTAAAAAGTTAATTTCAATAAAATATTATATATGATTGTTTAGATTATACGCAGTTTTTTACAAAAATAGTGAGTGTCCGAACATTAAGTTGTTTGGGCTCGTAAATGTTTCTAAAAACGTAGACAAGAAAATGCAAACTTGAACAATAATTTAAGTATTTTTATGTTGGCAGCTCTGCAGTAACAACGGTAAATATAGTAGCAACGTTTATCTTTGAAATCAGCAATTACTGAGCGCTCAGCCTGTTCATTCATAACGGTTTCGAGTCTAGTTAAACGGGCAGGAAGAAAAAATAAGACATATTGACATAGAAGACTAGATAATCAATTGGTTGACAGTTGTAGATGGTATGTTAGGTTCCGTGGGAAAAAAATGACGCTGTTACTGACTGTGTTGTATGAAGAAGGTTTATAAAGTTTGGGGAAATTTTAGAGGATGGTGGATTTAATTTCATATTGATGGGTTTGTTTTAAAAATTGTATTATTGGAAAGAAGGTAATTTTGAAAATGGATTGAGGGAGGTTTTGGAATGAAGGGCAGATTTAAAATTGATTTGAGGGAGATTTTGGGATGAAGGGCAGACTTATTGATTTGAGGGAGTTTTTGGAGTAGAGGACAGTGTTAAAAATGATTTGAGGAACTTTTTAGGACAATGACAGTCTTATAAATGATTTGAGGGAAATTTTGGAGCAGAGAACAATCTTAAAAATGAGTTGAGCGACTTTTTAGAAAGAGGACAGTCTTGAAAATGATTTGAGGGAATTTTCTGGAGCATTACAGTATTATACATGATTTGAGGGACTTTTTGGGAGAATTATAGTATTATACATGATTTGAGGGACTTTTTAGGACAATGACAGTCTTATAAATGATTTGAGGGAGATTTTGGAGCAGAGAACAGTCTTAAAAATGAGTTGAGCGACTTTTTAGAAAGAGGACAGTCTTGAAAATGATTTGAGGGACTTTTCGAGAGTATTACAGTATTATACATGATTTGAGGGACTTTTTAGGACAATGACAGTCTTATAAATGATTTGAGGGAAATTTTGGAGCAGAGAACAATCTTAAAAATGAGTTGAGCGACTTTTTAGAAAGAGGACAGTCTTGAAAATGATTTGAGGGACTTTTCGGGAGCATTACAGTATTATACATGATTTGAGGGACTTTTTGGGAGAATTATAGTATTATAAATGATTTGAGGGACTTTTTAGGACAATGACAGTCTTATAAATGGTTTGAGGGAGATTTTGGAGCAAAGGACAGTCTTAAAAATGATTTGAGGGACTTTTTACGAAGATAACAATCTTTAAAATGATTTGAGGGACTTTTTAGGAAAATTATAGTTTTATAAATGATTTGAGAGACTTTTTAAGACAATGACAGTCTTATAAATGATTTGAGGGACTTTTTAGGAAAATGACAGTTTTATAAATGATTTGAGGGACTTTTTGGGACAATGACAGTCTTAAAAATGATTTGAGGGATATTTCAGAACAGAGGACACATTTAAAATTGATTGGAGGTAATTTTCGAAACCGAGGAAAGTCTTAAAAATGATTTGAGGGACTTCTTAGAAAGATAACAGTCTTATAAATCATTTGAAGGAATTTTTGGAGCAAAGGACAATGTTAAAAATAAGTTGAAAGACTTTTTAATAAGATAACAATCTTTAAAATGATTCACTCACACTCAGCCTTAATGGCACATGTGGTCACGAGTGTCAAATTACACGAAACCAATCTTACCTAAATGCAACATAACAACAATGAGATAGATCATATTGTTACAGGACAATGACAGTCTTATTAATGATTTGAGAGAGGTATTGGAGCAGAGGACAGTCTTAAAATTGATTTGAGGGACTTTTAGGAACATGACAGACTTAAAAATGATTTGAGGAACTTTTTGGGACAATGACAGTTTTAAAAATGACTTAAAATTGATTAGAGATAGTTTTTGAGTAAACGACAATCTTAAAAATGATTTGAGAGAGTTTTTGGGAAGACGGAAATCTTAAAAATGATTTGAGGGACTTTTCGGGAGCATTACAGTATTATAAATGATTTGAGGGACTTTTTGGGAGAATTATAGTATTATAAATGATTAGAGGGAGATTTTGGAGCAGAGGACACATTTGAAATTAATTTGAGGGAGTTTTCGGAACAGAGGAAAGTCTTTAAAATGATTTGAGGGACTTTTCGGGAGCATTACGGTATTATATATGATTTGAGGGACTTTTTAATAGAATTATAGTATTATAAATGGTTTGAGGGACTTTTTGGGACAATGACAGTCTTAAAAATGATTTGAGGGAGATTTTGGAGCAGAGGACAATCTAAAAATGATTTGAGGGACTTTTTAGGAAGATGACAATCTTAAAAATGATATGTGAAACTTTTTGGGAAGATAACAATCTTAAAACTAATTTGAGGGAGTTTTCGGAACAGAAGTCAGCCTTAAAAATAATTTGAGAGACTTCTGGAAAAGACAACAATCTCAAAAACTATATGAGGGGTTTTTTAGGGAAATGACAGTCTTAAAAATGATTTAAAGTACTTTTTAGGGAAGACGACAACCTTCAAATTTAATTTGAGGGCATGTTAGTGAGAAAGACAGTCTTAAAAATAATTTGAAGTACTTTTATAACTTGCAGAAATGTACTCTAAGTGTGCTAGTACATCATATCTGTCTTTCAAACCACCCTAATCCAGCTTTAACCTCAATAAATTGTATTTCAGTTCAGTATTCTTCTTGAATAACATATAACTTTTTTTGTGCTCAGCATCGAAGCTACAAGCAACTTTGATCTTGTAAGACAACTTTCTCCAGCACAAAAGTAACTTTCAATTTTGATTTGCTGTGGGTTTAATGAACCAGAGGTAACCAAACTTTCAAACTATTTAAAATTATTTGGAGTAATTTTAAAGAAAATATCTGTATTGAAAATAATTTGGAGCGTTTTTGTTTTGTGTGAAGAAAATTGGGTTTAAAATGTTTTGAGGGAAAGTTTTGAAAGGTGGAAATTATTGAAATGATTTGGG
This sequence comes from Pterostichus niger, assembly GCA_947425015.1. NCBI lineage: Eukaryota > Metazoa > Arthropoda > Insecta > Coleoptera > Carabidae > Pterostichus > Pterostichus niger. Next base: position 7,832,988 of record OX380352.1, read on the forward strand.
GGATTTTTTTTGGAAGAGGACTGTTTTATAATTAATTTGAGGGACTTTATGGGAAGATGGCAAACTTATAAATGATTTGAGGGAGTTTTTGGGAGGATGACAGTGTTAAAAATGATTTGAGGGACTTTTTGGAAAGATGGCAAACTTATAAATGATTTGAGGGACTCTTTGGGAGGATGACAGTCTTATAAATGATTTGAGGTACTTTTTAGGAAGATGGCAAATTTATAAATGATTTCAGGGACTTTTTGGAAAGAAGTAAGTCTTAAAATTAATTTGAGGGACAATCTTTAAAATGATTTGAGGGACATTCTGGGAAGATTTCAAACATAAAAATGATTTTAGGGACTTTTTGGGGGGATGATAGTCTTATAAATGATTTGAGGGACTTTTTAGGAAGATAAATCTAAAAAATGATTTGAGGGACATTTTGGGAGGATAACAGTCTTATAAATATTATTTAAAATACATTTTAATTTAGATAGACACTATTTTATAAACTATACTTGTTAAACACTCTACTAGGCTTTAACTAAAATTAGTTGGAAACGCAAACCCTTGTGCCGATATCCTTTTACAAAATCCAATACGTCTTATGGTCACGCTAGACGACCACATAGACGCACGTGTTCTTCGGGAACAGACCATTGGGCGGGGATTGACCCACCCATTTATGGCATGCTTGAAATTGCTTTAAGCTTATGGCATACTGCGCAGGCGTATGTTCTTGCACGTGGGCAAGATATGCTCCATTCCAATCTGTATGGATAGCAGAGGAGTTGCAAAATTTGTTTTTTATATCAACTTTGTCCTGTTGAGTGCTTATTATTCAATAAATTCAGTAATCTTGGGAAATATATTTTTTATTAGGTTGTATGTATTGGACAATAATTTTTTTACAACAACTTTAAAAATATTTTTTTTTCTTACGTTATATGCAATGAAAATTAACCAAAATTTATTATGACATACTCTAATAAATATTTAATCTCGAGTTAAAATTTAAAGTTGATTAAGGCAGCCATTTTGGAATTATAAGGGTTTAAACTTTTGCGCAGCAAAGGAATTGCAAAATTTGTTTTTTACATCAACTTGAAAAATATTTTTTTTCTCAGGTTGTATGCAATTAAAATTAACCAAAATTTACTATAATATTCTTTAATAGATATTTAATCTCGAGCTAAAATTTTACGTTAATCGGAACAGCCATTTTGGAATTATGAGGGTTCAAATTTTTGCACAGCAAAGGAATTACAAAATTTGTTTTTCACATCACCTTGAAAATTCATTTTTTTCTTAAGTTGTATGCAATGAAAATTAACTAAAATTTAGTATGACATACATTAATAGGTAGTTAATATTGAGCTAAAATTTGTAGTTAATTAGAACAGCTTTTTGGAATTATGAGGGTTCAAACTTTTGCACAGCAAATAAATTACAAAATTTGTTTTCTTGCAATACCTTGAAAAATCTTTTTTTTCTTACGTTGTATGCAATGGAAAAATAACCCAAATTTAGTATGACATACTTTAATACATAGTTAATATCGAGTTAAAATTTGAATTTGATTGGAACAGTCATTTTGCTTTTGCACAGCAAAGAAGTTTCAAAATTTTCTTTTTTACACCATCTTGGAAAATATTTTTTTTCTTACGTTGTATGCAATGAAAATTAACCAAAATTTAGTATGACATACTTTAATAGATAGTTAATATCAAGCTAAAATTTTACGTTGATCGGAACGGCCATTTTGGAATTATTAGGGTTCAAACTTTTGCACAGCAAAAGAATTACAAAATTTGTTTTTCACATCAACTTGAAAAACATAATTTTTCTTAGGTTATATGCAATGTAAAAATAACCAAAAATATATTTTAAGTAGTAGTTAAAGACTATAACCCTCTAGCCATCGCCTTAAATCACTCATCTATCATTTAAGACAACCCAAAACATTACAAATTATTCTAAAGAGTTTAAATCAATTTAAACACGGCTCAATCTTTTCAGTACTTCCAAATATAATGAAATGCATCTTATTTATAGTTCACCACGCTTTTAATGTTTTAAGCGAATCGTATTTCAACCAGTTATACGTGTTGTAGATTTAATAATGATAGTGAAAAGAATATGTAGTTTTGATAAAACATGTTTAAAATATAAAGCCATGCTTTAAAACTTACAATAAACATTTTGTGTAACTGTACAAATAATAATTCAGAAAATGAAAAAGAATTTCTGGAATTATTATTATTCTGGTTGAAATGTTTCACAATTTATGTAAATTTTTAATTGTACATACAAAAAATTGTCTTTATATATTTAGTAACGAGTTAATAATGTTCTAGTGACTCACAAATTACTTGTTAGTACAAGACAAACACGAAAACTAGGAAAGAGAACGATGAATCAAATTTTATACATTCCATTTCTTAGAATAACTATGGAAAAAATTCTTACTCATGTTTAACTTGTACATGAAATAAGGTGTGTGAATATCTAAAAAATAATGTTTTTCCGGACATTTTTAATTTGAAATAAGCATTATTTCGAAAACTAAATGAAATAGAGAAAAATTGTATAAAAGAAAGTTGGTGAGAGCTAAATAAGGAACAACTTTTATTTGAAACAATTTTTTGTAAACCGTCAAATAAACCTAGTTTTAGAGGGTTCGTGCCACGAAGTGGTACTAAAATTTGGAGATAGATTATTTCGAAAACTACATGAAATACAGAAAAATTGTATTAAAAAAAGTTGTTGCAAACTAAATAAGGAACAACTTTTATTTGAAACATTTATTTGTAAACCATAAAATAAAGCTAGACAGGGAGGGTTCGTGCCACGAAGTGGTATTAAAATTTGGATATAGATTATTTCGAAAACAACATGAAATAGAGAAAAATTGTTTTAAAGAAAGTTGTTGAGAGCTAAATAAGGAACAACTTTTATTTGAAATATTTTTTTGTAAACCGTCAAATAAACTTAGACAGGGAGGGTTCGTGCCACGAAGTGGTATTAAAATTTGGAGATAGATTATTTCGGAAACTAAATGAAATACAGAAAAATTGTATTAAAAAAAGTTGTTGAGAGCGGAATAAGGAACAACTTTTATTTGAAACATTTTTTTGTAAACCGTCAAATAAAGCTAGACAGGGAGGGTTTGTGCCACGAAGTGGTATTAATATTTGAAGATAGATTATTTCTAAAACTAAATGAAATAGAGAAAAATTTTATTAACGAAAGTTGTTGAGAGCTAAAAAAGGTACAACTTTTATTTGAAACATTTTTTTATAAACCGTCAAATAAAGCTAGACAGGGAGGGTTCGTGCCACGAAGTGGTAATAAAATTTGTAGATAGATTATTTCGAAAACTACATGAAATAGAGAAAAAATTTATTAAAGAAAGTTGTTGAGGGCTAAATAAGGAACAACTTTTATTTGAAACATTTTTTTGTAAACCGTCAAATAAAGCTAGACAGGGAGGGTTCGTGCCACGAAGTGGTATTGAAATTTGGAGATAGATTATTTCGAAAACTACATTAATTAGAGAAAAATTGTATTAAAGAAAGTTGTTGAGAGCTAAATAAGGAACAACTTTTATTTGAAACATTTTTTTGTAAACCGTCAAATAAAGCTGGACAGGGAGGGTTCGTGCCACGAAGTGGTGTATACCGCAATATTAAAATTTGTAACTTTTATTTGGCATCAAAAAACTGCCAAAAATTATTACAATTAATTCTACAAAAATATGTTTTTTTTAAGTACAATATATCTAACAAAACTTTAACATATTTCAGTCGTTTGGAAGCAGATTCAAACCCAGGTAAACCAACCATTGCAGACTTTACAAGACAGTATTTCATCACCATGACACACTATATGTTCAAGGTATTTATCGTGAAATTGCCGCGAAAAAATTTCTACAATAATTTATAAATTAAAATACTTTAAAGCGATTAGAAACAAATTAATAATAAGAAACTAGTATAATTAAATAATTATTTAAACTAATCCATTAAACAATAATGTACAATTACAGCTGTTGTAGCATAATAACAGAAGCATCCAGTCACAAGCTAGAGTAGAATTGATTAATTAAAAAGAGGTACTTACAAAATGTGATAAAAACAATAGAAAAACAGCACCAAATTGCACCAAAACATAATTTATTTTTATTTCCATTTTGCACTAAAATTCACTACACTAAAAGTCGAAAAAAACTCACAAAAACACTTTAATTAATTGTTTATTCTGTCTTCGTGACGTCAGTTACCGATTTACAATCAATCGTTGATAGTTATCAATACATTAACAATCAATTCAACTCATTTTGTGCCTAAAATTAGAGCAACACTTGTTCAACACTGTTTACTTGTCGACTAGTAAGTTCGTTTTGAAAGTTACTCGTTGACTGCATCGTTGAAATCACCAGAAAATAGTTTTGATATTTTAAAGTATTATGATAGTATAGTATGTTCAATTGTAAAGTGTCCTCGTTCTAAATGTTTAGTTTGTTTTGAACACGACAGATGTAGTTGTATTTTCAAGTTGTTGGAGATATATTCGTATATAATATCACAAGGGACTCAAGTTTTATCAGTAAACTTTTCTTGAAAACATTGTTTACCTAGCAACATCGTGAGAGTCAACTGTTCGAATAAATCACGAGAGCGTAGCTCGAGGGATTTATTCTGAGCAGATGACTCGAAGGATGTTGCTTAAAGGTAAACAATGTTTGAAAGAAAAGTTTACTGATAAAATAAGAGTCGCGAGTGGTATTTGTGAAGAATATTTCTCGAATGATATCTCTATATTTTTGTATTAAATTAAAAATTTATTTTAAATGTGATTATTTTAATTAGGTATTAAAGTTGTTACAATTTATTATTTCGAAAACTACATGAATTAGAGAAAAATTGTATTAAAGAAAGATGTTGAGAACTAAATAAGGGACAACTTTTATTTGAAACATTTTTTTGTAAACCGTAAAATAAACCTAGACAGGGAGGGTTCGTGCCACGAAGTGGTACTAAAATATAGAGATAGATTATTTCGAAAACTACATGAAAAAGAGAAAAATTGTATTAAAGAAAGTTGTTGAGAGCTAAATAAGGAACAACTTTTATTTGAAACATTTTTTTGTAAACCGTCAAATAAAGCTAGACAAAGAGGGTTCGTGCCACGAAGTGGTATTAAAATTTGGAGATAGATTATTTCGAAAAGTAAATGAAATAGAGAAAAATTTAATTAAAAAAAGTTGTTGAGAGCGGAATAAAGATCAACTTTTGTTTGAAAGAAAAGTTTACTGATAAAATAAGAGTCGCGAGTGGTATTTGTGAAGAATATATCTCGAATGATATCTCTATATTTTTGTATTAAATTAAAAATTTATTTAAATGTGATTATTTTAATTAGGTATTAAAGTTGTTACAGTTTATTGTGCAATTATTAAATACAATATTATTTGGAATATTAGATTGTTTGGAAATAACATCGCCACTACTTGTGCTAGGTTCTTCAGGAGCTATTTCATTTGTAGTAATGCAGCTTGTTGATCGTAGGTTTTGTATTATGTTTAAATGATGTTCCGCATCTAATTGTAAATAGGGTTTTATAGAAGATGCGCTGGAATGCCCTGTAATTTTTATAAGTTCTTGTTCACCTATCCCTTTTTTTGCTAATTCTGATTTCTTATTTTCTATTTCGGTACAAATTGCCGCCAACGACGCATCTCCAAAACGATTCACTTCTGACATTTTAGAAAACGGATTGTTTATTTTGAAAATGTGGTGTTTGTTTCTCTTAGGCAACGGCGATTTGTCGGTGACAAATGGTCTTGGGCATTTACCGCGCGACAAACCCCCGTTGCCAAGCCATTTGTTACTGTAATTGTTTATGAAACTATGTAAAATATGTCAGTATAATTGACATAAGTGAAATAATCTACACCAAGTTACTATCACTATGGTGACATAAATAATGACGTAAGCAAATTGTATGCAACCCCCCACATCGTGTTATTCTAGGGATTTTTGTTTCACATGTTTTAGTTCTTAAAAATTTATGTTGGGGACTGTTTTTAGTTGTGAATTTGGTCAGTGATTTGATTGCGGTAAGTAATTTTTACTTCCTTGTACGAAGTAAAGGAAGTATTGTAATCGCGAAAATTTTCGGTTTTGAGATTTCAGTGGAAATACGCATTTTGGCCATCCCTGAATCCATTTTGACTAATTTCGTCGTGACGTCTGTACGTACGTATGTATCTCGCATAACTCAAAAACGGTAAGCCGTAGAAAGTATTTAGGACTGTTATAACATCTAGTTGTGCACCTCCCTTTTTGGTCATTAACTTCCGGAAGGTATACTTTACTTGAATAATAGATTTTCATGAAAAACTATATCAAAATATAATCCAATACTTTTCAAATTTGATATATAAGACTACTATAGCAATGGAAACAACATAATAGATTTTGGTTAAAATGGACTAACCGGAAGTGATACATCACATGAAGCTGCTAACAGTTGAAAAAAAATGGTATTATTTTGATTTTAGAAATAAATGCTGCAAATAAAAGTTTTAGAGAATTAAATTCTGCGTCTAGCACATTCAGAATTATTTAATTAGCCTTTTGTATAAGCGAGATATCTAAATTTAAAAATTATATATATTTTTTTTTTTTTAATTAATTTTGCTATGGATTAGAACAAAACATAAGAAAAAAATTTAATGTCAAATATCTATAATTTAATATGCGTACAAAGAAGTCATGTGTTGTGCACATCAGATTTATTAGTTATATATAAATATGTGCACACCTTTATTGTTTTTATATATAAAGCAACACTCTAATACAGTAGTAATAGTAGTGTATTTTTACTGAACAAACTATACATCGACACAGACAAAATTATTTTTCATTTTATTTTGATACAGAATTTTCGACTTTATTCTTTCTGCATTCAAAGTACAAAATCGTATTTAATAACAAATTAAAAGTTTAACTTTGTGCCTCTACCTCTCTCTCTCTCTCTCTCTCTCTCTCCCCCACCCTCTCTCTAACAATAAACTATATCCTAGTTTTTCCAATAGTTCTATATCCATTTATTATTATTAAACTATAGATATATCTTTTGTCGCCGGCCTTGTTCAACAGTTTCATGTATTGTGCTGCCATCTATACTTCAAATTATTTATTAAGGTATATAGTATGGACAAACATTTAATAAAATAATTGGCTGGCAGCACAAGCTCTGTTTTTGCCTGTTTTAAGAGCAGTGTATTTGGGTGTTTTAGCTATCTCTAACATGTTAAAACCGTGCTCTTAAAACACACAAAAACAGAGCTTGTGCTACCAGCCATTGTTATTATTAACAACAAAGACAAAATTAATTGTCATCCATACACTTGGTGAAACTAGGTTTAATAAAAAATATTAAATAAACACTTGGCTAAGTCTCACAAAATTCAGCCTCCAAGTCACCTTATGAGGGCATCGTCAGAGTCTGGCCAGCACAGTTAGTAACCATAGACGCGTTTCGCTCTTATTAGAGCTCATCACTATGGTATAATCCACTTCTTCACCTAGAACAAAGTTCACGTGAAGAAGCTGTGTGACGAAGAACTGTGCCAGCAGAGAATAAGATGGCAATACTGGTTCGACAGAACTTCTCATGTCATCTTACCGTTTGTTAGAGATCTTATTCTCTGCTGGCACAGTTCTTCGTCACCAGCTTCTTCACGTGAACTTTGTTCTAGGTGAAGAAGTGGATTATACCATACAGATGTGACCTGAAGACAGATGACACTTTCAGAATAAATAAACCAGTCCACACAGAAAAACCAGAATTATTTATTTTACTTTAAGAAGAATGACATTTCATCAAATATATTTTTCAATCAATCAATACTTAACAACTGTTACACTGACCGACTAGATTTCTTAATTTTTATTATTAAATAATTTAACAATCATAAATATTATATAAAATAATAACAGTTATTAGCTCCATGGTAATGAATTGAGGTGTAGAATAATTATAAATTAAAAAATAAATATTTTTTTCTGAAATCGTCAAGAAAATGCCAACTTTCCTGACGCATTTTAGTATGGAAAGTAAGTGTTTACCAAAACATTTGCAAAACAGTCAGTTAAAGTACTTTCCTAACTAGTCAGGAAAGTACTTTACCTGACTCAAGTAAATAAACTAAATAACTAAAAAAATTCATAAGATTTTTATTTATTTTGATCAATAACGTTAATACTAAATATACAATTGTTTAAATTACTAAAATTTATGTATGACACTGGCGAATTTGAAGCTAAATTTATTGGAGATTCAGTAAATAAAATAAGCAAGTAGCACATTTGCTGACAAATTATTTTGCTTTTTCTAATCCATGAAAATTTCATACTCTTTATCATATCGGTCTTTATACTTGCTCGGTAATAAATTTTCAACAGCCGCAGTTGCTTGATTTAAGATTTCAGGAGGAGTACTTGAAAATACCGCCTCATACTCATTTTCATCTATATTTTCCAATGTTATAAAGAAATCTTCTCTGTCAACAATATTACTTTTGACACAAATATATTCAATAGATTTTTCACATAAAATATTGTTTTCAACAACTTTTGTTATCACCTTGGATATGTAGTTTGCTGCCAATATGATTCTTACCAAAAAATTAAACATTTTGAAATATTTATTATTAATTATATTTATAAAATATAAATATGAACGATTTCAGAAAAAATAGTATACATAATACGTCACGAAAGTGTTTTACTTGACTCAGCGAATTAATATACTCGGCCTGACGGCCTCGTACTTCAAACAACCGCTTCGTCAAGTAAAGCATCACTTTCCTGACTTATTATGTAATATACTATAACACGACTATTTGTTTGTTTATTCTGTCACAGTTAATTGCATTTATTAAGATGTTAGTTTTACCTTGGCCAATACTAATACTAAAAATTATTTAAAATAAGTTATGTGTATGATACCTCCAGTTATACTTAGTCTAACGCAGGTATAGTATATATCGCAGGCAAAAATATAATAATTTAATATTAAATATTGAATTATTGCACATGTTCTGGCAATAGAAATATTAGCCGTCAAAAGACAATTTTTTTTTGTGTTATTAAAAAGAAAAATTTTCTTTTCTTGATGGAATGAAGAAAGGGATGCTTTCTACATTTGGGGTCTCTGGATAGGTATCTTCTTAAAATTTACCTCAAATTATTTATAAGATTGTCATCGTCCCAAAAAAGATGGGGTAGGTGGCTCAGTGGCGGATCTTGAGAACCCTGGTTCGATCCCCACAGCCGACAAACAATTTTCATCAATTTAAATCTAGCCTTGTGGCTTCTCCTTCTACTAATATCTTTGAGGGACGTGATTTGACGACTTGTAACCGCACTTCACGTGAAGAAATATATCAGTTACCGAGATCTGTTTCGGGTGAATGCCACATTCAGTAATGGGGAAAAGGCGTGATGATATATTTATTTATTTATTTTATCGTCCCAAAAAATCCCTCAAATCAATTATAAAAGTGTCATTTCTTCCTAAACAGTCCCTCAAATCAATTTTAAGAGTGTCATCTTCCTAAAAAGTTCCTCAATTTAAGATTGTCATCTTCCCAAAAAAGTCCCACAACTCATTTTTAAGACTAACTTTTTCTTTAAAAAATCCTTTAAATTATTAATATGACTGTCATCTTTCTAAACAGACCCTCAAATCATTTTTAAGACTGCCATCTTTCAAAAAAACCCTTAATTTTGTTGAAGATTGTCATCTGCCCTAAAAGTCCCTCAAAAAGATTTTAAGACTGCCATCTTCCTAAAAAGTCCTTCAAATCATTTCTAAGACTTTTTTTTTTTAAATCCCTCAAATTATTAATATGACTGTCATCTTCCAAAAGAGTCCCTCAGCTCATTTATAAGACTAACATCTTTCTAAAAAGTCCCTCAATTTAGTTTAAGATTGTCATTTTCGAAAAAAGTCCCTCAAATCACTTTAAGCCTGAATTTTTTTCAAACAATTCCTTTTAATTATTAACATGACTGTCATTTTCCTAAAAAGTATCTCAAATCATTTATAAGATTGCCATCTTCTAAAAATCCTTTTGAATCACTTGTTTACATGAATTTAATTTAAAAATAATAAATTCCAAAGAAATATGAACTATATTCTAAAATAACTTCTTTCGTTTTATTTGTCCAAACATAACAAATTTCATAAAATGGCGTCTAACCATCCTTCATATTTACACTACCAATCAAAAAAATATGATGTGTTGAGTACATGACTTCCTTGTACGCGTATTAAAGTATACATATGATTTTAATTGCACATATTTGACATTAAATTTTTAATTTTTTGTTCTAATCCATAATAAACGACAAAAAACAAACAAATATATAATTTTTAAATTTAGTTATCTCGCTTATACAAAAGGCTAATTTAATAATTGTTAATGTGCTAGACGCAGAATTTAATTCTCTAAAACTTTTATTTACAGTATTTATTTCTAAAATCAAAATAAAACCATTTTTTTCAAACTGTTAGCATGTTCATGAAATGTATCACTTCCGGTTAGTCCATTTTAACCTAAAATCTATTATGTTATTTCCATTGATATAGTAGTCTTATATACTAGATTTGCAAAGTTTTGGATTATATTTTAATATAATCATGAAAATCTATGATTCAAGTAAAGTAGCACTTCCGGAAGTTATATAATGACCAAAAAGAGAGGTGCACAACTAGATGTTATAACAGTCCTAAATACCTCAACTATCTACGGCTTAACGTTTTTGAGTTATGCGAGATACATACGTACAGACGTCACAATAAAATTAGTCAAAATGGATTCAGGGATGCTCAAAATGCGCATTTCCGCTGAAATCTCAAAAACGAAAATACTTCCTTTTCTTGGTACAAGGAAGTCATAAACCTTCAAACTGTCTCTACTCTAAAAATATAAACTAAACACTTGGCTAAGCCTCCAAGTAACCTTATGAGGGCATCGTCAGAGGCTGGCCAGCACAGTTACTAACCATAGACGCGTTTCGCTCTTATTAGAGCTCATCAGTATAGTATAACCCACTTCTTCACCTAGAACAAAGTTCACGTGAAGAAGCTGGTGACGAAGAACTGTGCCAGCAGAGAATAAGATCTCTAACAAACGGTAAGATGACAAATGAAGTTCTGTCGAACCAGTAATGCCATCTACCGAAAAAAGGAAAGGCTACGCAGCAATTTAAATAACAACAAAGACAGAATTAATTGTCATCCATACACTTGGTGAAACTAGGTTTAATAAAATATTAAATAAACACTTGGCTAAGTCTTACAAAATTCAGCCTCCAAGTCACCTTATTAGGGCATCGTTTTGTGAGACTTAGCCAAGTGTTTATTTAATATTTTTTATTAAAACTAGTTTCACCAAATGTATGGATGACAATTAATTCTGTCTTTGTTGTTGTCTCTACTCTGTTGATATAGTCTCCAACACTCCCCTAAACAACTTCCGCCATCTATTCCACCTTTTACAAACCAACCCTTATTTGCTATCTCTCTTTACAAAACCTTTACAGACATATCGACGAATTAATTCAGTGCGTCGCCGTAGCATTGCTTGTGGCGCTCCTTCAATATTATATTTCAGTAGAACATAGATAATTGTTCGATGTACTAATATAAGCTTGCTTGTAACGTACCTCGTTATACAACAGTTTACTTGTGATATTTTTCGTTGCATTGAAGAAGTGAGTGATCAATTTGGTAGTGACGATATTTGAACGAATTTGATTCTCAATATTTTGGGAGACTTTAAGATAGTTTTCAAGCACGTTTTGTGAAATTTTTTTTCACATTAATATGTAAGTATTTTACTGTTTCTTTTATTTGAAGGTAAATAATATTTTAATGTTAGTTAAGTAAATTTATATTTTGCAATTTAAGTATATATATATATACGCGTAGCTTGTTATGAAAGAAAAACGTGCAAGAATAAATTATGTAAAATTAATTATTTAAACATAAAAATAATAAATATAAAATAAATAACTTCGATTTATGAATGTTTCGTACCAAAATTTCAACTAATTTTTTATTAACAATTTATTTAAATTATTATCTAAATATATGGTTTTAAAGAAGGTAAAAAAATCGACAAAAAATCAAGTATAATATTAATTTAAAATAACAGTCAAACAAAGTAATATTTAACCTGTCCCTCTCCCTGTGAAAATTACCTAATGCGGTCCTGCAAGGGTCACAAAGGTCATTCCCGAAATTTTATTCTTGAAACATTTATTATGAAATTATGTAACAATATCTTTGGGGGCCGTGATTTGACGGCTGGTAATCGCAAAAAATATATCACTTACCGAGTATGCTTAAGCAGAGTACCACACCCAGTAATGGGTAAAAGGCGTGATGATATATTTATTTATTTATTTTATGTAACAATTTATTTTGAAATTATTATTTTAATAAGAGTTAAATATCGTTGATCGTATAAGCTATAAAGAAATGAATATCCTATCATGTCTTTTACCCATAACTGGGTGTGATATTCTGATGTAGGAAGTCTGGGTGAGTGATGTATTTAGGTGTGTAACTAGCTGTCAAATAGTGGCACACAAAGATGTTGGGGGCGGAGGAGCGAAAGGGGTAATTTTGTAATAAATGAAATAAATATATTGTAATGTTTTTTACCCATTACTGGGTGTGGCATTCACTGTAGCAGATCGCAGTAAATGATATATTTTATGTGATGAATTGTGTGAGGTATTAGCCGACAATTTATTTATTTATTTATTTTCCCGAAAAGACTATCTTCTTCGAAAAAGTCCCTCAAATTATTTTTCAATTGTCGTCTTTTTAAAACGTCCCTCAAATCAATTATAAGATTGTCTTCTTCCCAAAAAGTCTCTTAATTCATTTATAAGCCTGATATTTTTCAAAAAAGTCCCTTATCATGCTAAAAAGTCCCGCAAATCATTTTAAGGTTTTCATTTTGCCAAACAGTCCCTCAAATCATTTTTAAGATTGCTATCTTTCTAAAAAGTCCCTCAAATCATTTTTAAGGTTTTCATTATTCCAAAAAGTTCCTCAAATCATTTTCAAGATTGCTTTCTTTCTAAAAAGTCCCTTAAAAACATTTTTAAGGCTGTCATATATTTTCCAAATCCCTCAAATCTGTTTTAACACTCTCATCGTCCCAAAAAATCCCTCAAATCATTTTTAAGACTGTCATCTTCTAATAAAAGTCCCTCAAATCATTGTTAAGGCTGTCATATTTTTGACAAGTCCCGCAAATCTTTTTTAACACTCTCACCTTCCCAAACAGTCCCTCAAGCCATTTTTAACACCCTCATCTTTCCAAAAAGTCTCTCAAATCATTTTTAAGGCTGTCATCTTTTTAAAATCTCCCTCAAATCATTTTTAAGATTGTCCTCTCTCCAAAAACCTCCCTCAAATCATTTCTAAAACTGCTTTCTTCCCAAAAGGCCCCTCAAATCATTTTTAAGACTGTCCTCATCCCAAAAAGTCCCTTAATTGCTAGAACTAGAAATCATTATCTTTATTAGTTTTTAAGATACATGCTAAAGATGAGATAACAAAAATAAACTTACAAATTTTTCTTATCAATTGAATATATTTTCTTTCATTTTAAAACTATATAGTTACTAGAAGACGTTTCGAGTTGACTAATTTTAAAATATAATTTTAATTGTTTATCAAATATTACTTATTTATTCCTGTATTCTAAATCCAAAACTGAAACGTAGAAACGTTTTTTATTGCTAATTTTAAACGTACACATACAATTAATTTTAAATTTGTACAAAAAAAAATATAAATATTTACGGTGTTAAAAAAAATTGTTGTCATTATAAATGAACTAAAAAAAAAATACTACATTTAGTAATTGAAGTATGTAGAATTCAGTGGTGTAAAAATATTTTAATTATCTTTTATAGTTTCGGAGATACACAGCAATGTGTTTGTGTGTGTATCATGTACAATTGAATTAAATTGTTGCAATTGTAAAATATTATTTATTTTTTTGTTTTTATTCGTGGTAAGAAATTGAAATCTATGTGCATTTTTAGAAAGTCTTAAATAAAATGCATTTGACTTAAGTATAAAAAAATATATTTCAAATATTCTAGTCTAAAACTTCTGTAATAATCCTTAAAAAATTCTAATCTCCATGTTCTATGCTTCCGGTAAAAATTATAATCCTAATTTAAATTCAACTGTTGCTCCCCTTAAACGACGTACGCCACTGCGCAGTTCGTACCTACTCGGCAATCGACCCTCTCCTACGGATCAATAGAACTCTCCCACATTGGGTGGAAAGTTTGGTAGTGGGGTCAGGTTTCGTAGTGGGGCAGCCGAGATATCAACAATTCTCTTGCGTGTGATTGCGTCTTAGATGTGTTGGTGGGAGAAAGGGGCGGAGCTTGGCGTGCTGTTGAGTGGGATGGGGAGGAGCTTGGTTTGCTGTTTGAGTGGAAGGGGGAGCTTGTAACGTGAACAATACGTTTCCTGTCTTGTGCAGTGGATGTCAAAAGTTTGGAGGAGTATTATTATTGGTCTGAACAATGTTATATGAAAATATTTTTAATTTTAAACTTTCAACTGTCACATTGTATTTTGAAGTTTAGTCAAATAAATTCGGAATAAATATTTTTGATAGTATTTCTGTCCTCTTTTTTGAACCCTCAGTTGAACTTTGCCCTTTCATGTGTGCTGCCAACATACAAACATAAAATATCAATTTGATCCCTTAAATTTGCTTCAGTAATAAATATTAGGTGAATGAATGAATATATAAATAAAAAATATAAACTAAACACTTGGCTAAGTATCACAAAATTTTGTGAAACTTAGCCAAATGTTTAGTTTATATTTTTTATTAAACCTAGTTTCACCAAGTGTATGGATGACAATTAATTTTGTCTTTGTGGTTTTTTATTTAAATTGCTATTGCGTAGCTTTTGCTTTTTTGGTAGATGGCATTACTGGTTCGACAGAACTTCTCATGTCATCTTACCTGTTTGTTAGAGATCTTATTCTCTGCTGGCACAGTTCTTCGTCACCAGCTTCTTCACATGAACTTTGTTCTTGGTGAAGAAGTGAGTTATACGAGTACCATGCTGATGAGCTTTAATAAGAGCGAAACGCGTCTATGGTTACTAACTGAACTGTGCTGGCCAGCCTCTGACGATGCCCTCATAAGGTGACTTGGAGGCTGAATTTTATGAGACTTAGCCAAGTGTTTATTTAATATATTTTATTAAACCTAGTTTCACCAAGTGTATGGATGACAATTAATTTTGTCTTTGTGGTTTTTTATTTAAATTGCTATTGCGTAGCTTTTGCTTTTTTGGTAGATGGCATTACTGGTTCGACAGAACTTCTCATGTCATCTTACCTGTTTGTTAGAGATCTTATTCTCTGCTGGCACAGTTCTTCGTCACCAGCTTCTTCACATGAACTTTGTTCTAGGTGAAGAAGTGAGTTATACGAGTACCATGCTGATGAGCTTTAATAAGAGCGAAACGCGTCTATGGTTACTAACTGAACTGTGCTGGCCAGCCTCTGACGATGCCCTCATAAGGTGACTTGGAGGCTGAATTTTATGAGACTTAGCCAAGTGTTTATTTAATATATTTTATTAAACCTAGTTTCACCAAGTGTATGGATGACAATTAATTTTGTCTTTGTTGTTTTTTATTTAAATTGCTATTGCGTAGCTTTTGCTTTTTTGGTAGATGGCATTACTGGTTCGTCAGAACTTCTCATGTCATCTTACCGTTTGTTAGAGATCTTATTCTCTGCTGGCACAGTTCTTCGTCACCAGCTTCCTATATCAATAGAGTAGAGACAACAACAAAGACAAAATTAATTGTCATCCATACACTTGGTGAAACTAGTTTTAATAAAATATAAACTAAACACTTGGCTAAGTCTCACAAAACGATGCTCTCATAAGGTGACTTGGAGGCTGAATTTTGTGAGACTTAGCCAAGTGTTTAGTTTATATTTTATTAAACCTAGTTTCACCAAGTGTTGGATGACAATTAATTCTGTCTTTGTTGTTATTTAAATTGCTGCGTAGTCTTTCCTTTTTTCGGTAGATGGCATTGCCTGTTCCACAGAACTTCTCATGTCATCTTACTAGTTTGTTAGAAATCTTATTCTCTGCTAGCACAGTTCTTCGTCACTAGCTTCTTCACGTGAACTTTGTTCTAGGTGAAGAAGTGAGTTATACCATACTGATGAGTTCTAATAAGAGCGAAACGCGTCTATGGTTACTAACTGTGCTGGCCAGCCTCTGACAATGCCCTCATAAGGTGACTTGGAGACTGAATTTTGTGAGACTTAGCCAGGTGTTTAGTTTATATTTTTTATTAAACCTAGTTTCACCAAGTGTATGGATGACAATTAATTTTGTCTTTGTTGAATATATAAATATGTCATCACGCCTTTTAAACCAATATTGAGTGTGGCACTCTGCCGAAGCAGATCTCGGTAAGTGATATATTTATGCGCGTTGCTAGCCGTCAAATCACGGCTCTCAAAGATGTTAATGGAGGGGAAGCCACAAGAGTAGATTTAAATTAGTGAAAATTGTTTGTCGGCTGTGGGGATCGAACCAGGGTTCTCAAGATCCACCACTGAGTTACCTACCCCATTGAATAAATGAATAATGTTTTTAATTTTGTTGTTATCTCTATTTGTGATCGTAGAAAAAGTTTAGTATGTCCTCGTTTTATAATCTGTTTAAATATTCGTTTGTTAACATATTTTATAATTGTTAAATTGGGTAAAATATCTTCTAAAGTCTTGGAAATATAAAGCTACATGTACTTTAATTAGGTAAAAAGTTAATTACAAATTAACAAAAGCATTAATGACATATTTTTAGCAACGGTCTTTTGTTTTATAATTAATTATTGTTGTGGTTGGAAGAAAACTCGAGAAGTTTTATAAAACAACATTAAAGTAGAGATCGAGGTTTTGACGTTACAGTGGGATGAGATTTTGACATTTAAAATAAAGTGCCATAAGGGCTGATATTGTAAATGTTTGTGATGTACAGGCTTAAATTTTATATCATCCTCATCATCATCAGTAGCGCTACAGCCCAAATCGGGCCTGGGCCCACCGGGCACATCGAGCCGCAGTTTTTACACTGCCGTACTGCCGGTTTTCGTAGTCGAATGCTATATTATTTAAGGCGTATAAGTGACTAGCTTATAGCGCCCGAGTGTGATACATACATGTAACTGTATTTTATATTTTACGACAAATCACACATTGTCGACAGGCGGATTCGAACTGACGAACCTTGGCTCAGGTGACGTCACAGTATGCTAAGAGATGTGCCTTAACACGCTCGGCCACCGCGCCTTTTAAATTTTATATATTTAACAATAAAAATCTAGTATATAATATGAAATAGTAGTTTTATTTGATTACAACAAAGGAAGACTGCAACAATAAACGATTGCAACAATAAATGTTCATAATAATGAGGGATTACAAAAGTTAAACAAGATTTCAATTTAACCAATCAAATAATGAGCAATAATTTTATCACATTAATTTTTTTATTTTACGAACTGAATTCATCAATACTACTTTTACTCTATCTCTATCACGACCAGTTTAAACAAAAATTTCAAGTAGAATATTTTTTATATAAAAACAATATTAAATTTTATTATTATTATTTTCAAATAAAATTCATGAAATTTAAAAATATAGGCTGGTAGCACAAGCTCTGTTTTTGGGTGTTCTAAGAGCACTGTTTTAACATGATAGAGATAGCTAAAACAACCAAATACACTGCTCTTAAAACAGGCAAAAACAGAGCTTGTGGTGCCAGCCTATGTCAAGTGCAATTACAAACATTTTCAACAATTTTCCTTACATTTAACTCCAAGCATTTATTTATTTAATTATTTAATTATTTACTTATTTATTTATACAGGGTGTTTCAGGACTAGTGTAACATTCCTGAGGTCATTTTGAGCCAAAAATGTCATATGAACATAGGTCCTATTCCTTCTAGTTACCAAAATACAAGAGGTTGAAGTTCTATAAATAACACGAAATTTTCAAATTTTTATAATTTATAAAAAGATACTTTCGGAAAACAAGAGTTTTATTGAAAAGTCATACCTTATTTGTCTTAATAAATTTTATTTATTAATATTAACGAATACGATTTAGAGAACAAAACATAAAATGACACAATTAAATAGACACAGAACAACATAACCAAACATAGAATATGTTAACTCAATATGAAATAAGATAACAAATTAAAAAAAAATTACAGCAAGTGTTCAAAATGGGCGCATTGAACTCGTATGCATGTTAATATTAATAAATAAAATTAATTAAGACCTATAAGGTATGACTTTTCAATAAAACTCTTGTTTTCCGAAAGTATCTTGATTACAAAAGTTTGAAAATTTCGTGTTGTTTATAGAACTTCAACCTCTTGTATTTCGGTAACTAGAAGGAATAGGACCTATGTTCATATGACATTTTTGGCTCAAAATGACCTCAGGAATAAGCTGTTAAAGTTTGTTACACTAGTCCTGAAACACCCTGTATTTAATTTACGGACATCAAGTCCAATTTTACAAATACATAATAGAAACATACATTAATATTAAGTACTAATGCATACAAAACAAAATTGATAATCGTAACAACATTAAAAAGAAACACAACTTTAAACTTGTTAATAAAACATTCTACATATAGTCAATCTGTCTCTTAACACATTTCTGTGTATTCCAGTCCGACCAGTTGACCAGGCCCGTCTCCCAACACCGTAGAATTTCAGTTGAAAACCTGCTCCCTTCGTCGCCACCATTCAGGACGCGGGCTGTAACAAATATTGTGGCCCAGGGAATCAAACCGGCCCGACACTGTCTTTCTCAAGTTTTCGCCAGTCTTTTACTTCAAATGTTAATTACTTGAAGCGACGGTGAGTCACAACATCTATTCACAAAGAAACGTGTTTTCAATTTGCAGTTTAAATTGTAATTTTGTCACTGAAATTATAATTTATTGGCATTTTATACTAAATAAGTTGATAAATATATCATCACGCCTTGTATTTATTACTGGGTGCGGTACTGTGCCGCAGCAGATCACTGTAAGCGATATATTTATAACAAATAGCAACCTTTAAATATATTAGTGGAGTGGGATCTACAAAAATAAACAAAAATAAATAAATATATCATCACGCTTTGTACATATTACTAGGTGTGGAACTCGGCCGCAGCAGATCTCTATAAGTGATATATTTCTGCCAAATTACAGGTCTTAAAGATGTCAGTAGAGTAGAAACCACAAAAATAATTAAAATAAATAAATAAATATATCATCACACCTTGTATTTATTACTGGGTGTGGTACTCTGCTGTAGCAGATCTCTGCAAGTGATATATTTATGCCAAATAACAGCCTTTAAATATATTAGTGGAGTGAGATCTACAAAAATAAACAAAAATAATTTTAAAAAATAAATAAATATATCATTACGCTTTGTACATATTACTAGGTGTGGCACTCTGCCGCAGCAGATCTCTGTAAGTGATATATTTCTGCCAAATTACAGGTCTTAAAGATGTTGGTAGAGTAGAAACCACAAAAATAATTAAAATAAATAAATAAATATATCATCACACCTTGTATTTATTACTGGGTGTGGTACTCTGCTGTAGCAGATCTCTGCAAGTGATATATTTATGCCAAATAACGGCTCTTACAGATGTTAGTGGAGTAGAAATCACAAATATTAATAACATTTATTGCAATTAAAAATATAATTAAAAAAAATTAACTTTAAAATACCAAATAAATTATGTTCTATTAAAAAAAAAACAATGATTATAAATTTCTTTTTTAAAAAAATTATGATATTTTGCAACCCTTCTTATAATTGAACATTAATTTGCCTGAAAATAACGTACGCCACTGTCTAAAATGTAATGTTTGCCCCGTTTTTTGCAGTATTCCCTCTCTGTCAGAGTAAGTGCCTTATTGAACCAAATTCATTTAACTATACTATAGTCTATACGTCTTTTGTTTTAATGAATGTTTTTTTTTTTTTTAAGTTGTGGTTACTAATGAAATAAACATTGAAAATGTATTTAAATTTTTTTGTACCTCTAAATTCATTAGTTAAACATATTTAATACAAAAAATTATGTTAAAAGTTGTTTGAAAGTATGAAACAAAGCATCGATTTAAATTATATCTTTATACCGGCTGTCTACTTTTCTTTCCGAACATAGGAAATTCAATGTTAAAATTTTTATTTAGCGATATCTCTTTACCTATTAATTTTAGAACAAAATTGTACTAAAGAAAAATGTTCAGAATGAAAAACTGCATCCATAGAGTATAAGTTTGTTGTTCAATTGTTTCTTATATCCGAGTTGGAAGCAAAAGAAAATACACATTTTAAAGCAATTATCAGAGTGCCATGAGAAATAAAACAAATTAGATAACTTAATAACAGGTATTTATTTGTCTAGATTATGTAGAAAAAAGAAAATAATAGTTGCTATAATTAATTTTATTATTAAATTAAATGCTCGAATAAATAAATAAATAAATTAGAGTAAGCTTCCAATTCTGGTCCAATATGTCAAATAATGTCAGACACAACAAACAAATTATTGTTTTATTTTTTGTTCTAATTCATAGCAAACTGCAAAAAACAAAAATATATAATTTTTAAATTTAAATATCTCGCTTATACAAAAGGCTAATTGAATAATTCTTAATGTGCTAGACGCAGAATTTAATTCTCTAAAACTTTTATTTAGAGCATTTATTTCTAAAATCAAAATAATACCATTTTTTTCAACTTCATGTAATGTATCATTTCCGGTTAGCCCATTTTAACCAAAATCTATTATGTTATTTCCATTGATATATATTAGGAAAGTTTTGGATTATATTTTAATATAATAATGAAAATCTATGATTCAAGTAAAGTAGCACTTCCGGAAGTTATATAATGACCAAAAAGGGAGGTGCACAACTAGATGTTATAACAGTCCTAAATAGTCCTAAATACCTCAATTTTCTACCGCTTACCGTTTTTGAGTTATGCGAGATACATACGTACGTACAGACGTCACGACGAAATTAGTCAAAATGGATTCAAGGATGCTCAAAATGCATATTTCCGCTGAAATCTCAAAACCGAAAATACTTCCTTTACGTCGTACAAGGAAGTAAAAACATTATTTTTTATATTTTATAAAAACAATTCTTACAATTACTTATTTATATACAAAGAACTATTAAATTGACTGTACTTTGGCAATTGTTTTCATCATTAGTAACCATATTAAGTGTACAACAAACAATACAGCATTTGTTTGTGCTTGCGTAAGCACGATTATACCATTTTCGCTTCAAACTTCACCCTGGCTGTGACAATTTGCAGCATGGCTGTATTATTCAGTGTATTAATTTATCTTTCTTGTGCTTTTACATACAGGGTGTTTCAGAACTAGTGTAACAAACTTTAACAGCTTATTCCTGAGGTTATTTTGAGCAAAAAATGTCATATAAACATAGGTCCTATTCCTTCTAGTTACCAAAATACAAGAGGTTGAAGTTCTATAAATAACACGACATTTTCAATTTTTTTTAATCAAGATACTTTCGGAAAACAAGAGTTTTATTGAAAAGTCATACCTTATTTGTCTTCATTAAAAATTGTTGTACTTTTGATTGTATTATTGTTTCATAATGGATGGTTATAGTACTGCTGAATATGCAGATATGATTTGTATTTATGGATTATGTAATGGTAATGCCCGTTATGCGTCCAGAGAATACCAAGACAAATATCCAAATAGATGCCAACTTTCCCATCCCCTATCTGCGCGCATTTTTGTTTTCCGAAATTTGAAAATTTCGTGTTATTTATAGAACTTCAACCTCTTGTATTTTGGTAACTAGAAGGAATAGGACCTATGTTCATATGACATTTTTGGCTCAAAATGACCTCAGGAATAAACTGTTAAAGTTTGTTACACTAGTCCTGAAACACCCTGTATATTGGACACATTTAATATTTTTTTTATTAACATTTAATTCTTTTTTAATATGTACTTTAAATATAAAGTGTTAAATATCTTTTTCTGGATGTACCAGGTTTGAAATTAAAGATACAAGTGCAGTATTTTATTATTTTAATTTCAAAAAATGAATTAAATAGTTATTTTTGTATGAAGTGCGTAAAATGAGTGTTTTTTTGTTGCGCGTGAAAATGTTATCGACTGCGCCAAAAACAAGAATTTTGCCCACGAATTTTTTTTTGTAAACTGTCATATAAAGTTAAAATTTACATGACAACTATCAACACGCGAAATGAGTGTTTTTTTGTCTACAGAACGCAAAAGACTTCTGCAATTTTTTGATAGAAGAAAGGCTCACAATTTAATAAAATTTGTCACTTTATTTTTTTGCTTAGAAACAATACTTCTATTCTTTAACTTATATTTAATGTTCCAATTGAGCGCATATTGATATTTATCCCGCTTGAGGAAGCTAACTGGTGTACTGGAATAGTTTCTTGAGAAATGCAATGCGAATCCCAATAAATCGCAGAAACAAATTTGAACGTTTGTTTGGTTTCTATTGCCAAC
Source organism: Pterostichus niger (assembly GCA_947425015.1). Lineage (NCBI taxonomy): Eukaryota > Metazoa > Arthropoda > Insecta > Coleoptera > Carabidae > Pterostichus > Pterostichus niger. The sequence continues at coordinate 7,855,721 of OX380352.1, forward strand.
CAGCTGTCAATTGCTGGTCAGAGAATACCAGATTTGATAGCAGTTATATTACATACATTGTTGTCATGGAGACATTAGATGTCACATTAATTAATCCTAAACGTCAAAATTTTCTCATTACATTATTACTAATTTTGGGACATAGTTTTCGAAGAAACGTTGTTTGATACTCGATTGCGAAATGCTTTTGCAAACGCAAAAGAAACATTTCGCAATCTAGAATCAAAAACAACTATTTTCTACAACTGTAAATAAAGAATAATACGATAATTATTGATGTATTTAAGTAAATTGAAGGAAAACAATCAACAATAATATGAATTTGATGCTATTGATGTGTTGTAACTAATTAAACCTGACAACAAATAATTTGGGAGCGTGCGCGAGATACTCATTTTGCGCACTAGAATACGAATACTCATTTTGCGCACTAGGGTGCAAAATAATGCGCAAAATACGCGTTGTCATAGTAATGTAAATGATGAAACAATCACGTACTTCGCGTATTGATATTAGTGAAAAAACATTTTTTGACAGTTTAGCATTGTGCTATTTTTATTGTTTAATTTTAGTAAAAAAAAAAATGAATGTATGTGTCATAGACTGTAGTACTAGATGGCTATAGTATTTTCAAAATATTTTGATACTACAAATTATGTTTTACAAGAATCCCAAACTTAATTTTAATAAAAAAGTTTTAAATAAATTTTTCTGGGAGTTTGAATCAATATATGTTTAAATTTAAATCGATTAAAAGATTTTGACATGCCTAGTCTTTTGAAAATACTATACATGATGAAATCATTAGTCATTAAGGCACTACTCATCAATGTTTCATTCCATTGAATATATTTTTTATTTGCAATTTCAAAACTAATTTAAAAAAATATAGGCATTGATGTTTTATTTTATTATAATTTAATTATTAATATATTAAAAACAACCCTTAAACCAGTGGCACCAAACTGTTAATTTTATGTAAACTTCAATAATTTTGCAAATTTTGACTATTTTTTTTCTGTTCCATAATTACAGTACGTTGAATAAATATTTGGGCTGAAACTAAAAGCTATAAGTTGTGAAACACCCTGTATCTAAATACTTGTTTAAAGAGGTCTTTGTTATTTTTTATACAAAATTTAATATTAAATTTTAGTTATTAATCAAATTAAAAGTACAAAAAATTTTGGATTAACAATGGCTTTGAAAAAGATAATTAGTTCAATGTTTAAAGATTTTCCGGAAATGTTTCTATCATAATTTCATGCTATATATGTTTGGCCAATAAAATTAAAGGTAATAATAATTAATTTTTATATTTCTTTTATTAATTCAACTTACATGCGTATATACTTTCGTGATTAGCTAATATCGGTTTATGTATATTGCAAAAAAAAACCTCAAATTATTTTGAAAATTGTTATCTACCCAAAAAGTACCCCAAATCATTTTTAAGATTGTCATTTTTCTAAACAGTTCCTCAAATCATTTTTAAGACTATCATCTTTTTAAAAAGTCCCCCCAAATCATTTTTAAGATTGTCATTTTGTAAAAAGGTCTCTCAAATCATTTTTAAGACTATTACCTTTCTAAAAAATTCCTCAAATCATTTTTTAAACTGTCATCTTCTAAATAAAGTCCCTTAAAACATTTTTAAAACTGTCCCTCAAATCATTTCTAAGACTATTAACTTTCTAAAATTTCCCTCAAATCATTTTTTAAACTGTCATCTTCTAAATAAAGTCCTTCAAATCATTTTTAAGACTATAATTTTTCTAAAAAGTCCCTCAAATTATTTTTAATACTATCATCTTTTTAAAAAGTCCCCCCAAATCAATTTTAAGACTGTCATCTTTGAAAAAGGTCCCTCAAATCATTTTTAAGACTATTAACTTTCTAAAAGGTCGCTCAAATCATTTTTTAAACTGTCATCTTCTAAATAAGGTCCCTCAAATCATTTTTAAGACTGTCATCTTTGTTAAAAGTCCCTCAAATAAATTTTAAGACTGTAGTTTTTGTAAAAGTTCCTCAAATCATTTTTAAGAGAATTAACATTCTAAAGAATTCTTCAACTCATTTTTAAAACTGCCATCTTTCTAAATAAAGTTCCTCAAATCATTTTTAAAACTGGCATCTTAAAAATAAAGACCCTCAAATAATTTTTAACTGTCATCTTTTTAAAAAGTCCCCCCAAATCAATTTAAAACTGTCAACTTTTCTAAAAAGTCCCTCAAATCCATTTTTAAGATTGTCATCTTTCTAAAAAGTCTCTCAAATCATTTTTAAAAGTGCTATCTTTCTAAATAGTCCCTTAAATCATTATTAAGACTGTAATATTTGTAAAAACTCCCTCAAATCATTTTTAAGTCTATCATCTTTGTAAAAAGTCTCTCAAATAAATTTTAAGACTGTAGTCTTTCTAGAAATTCCCTTAAATCATTTTTCAAACTGTCATCTTCTAAATAAAGTCCCTCAAATCATTTTTAAGACTATCATATTTGTAAAAAGTCCCTCAAATAAATTTTAAGACTGTAGTCTTTCTAGAAATTCCCTCAAATCATATTTCAAACTGTCATCTTCTAAATAAAGTCCCTCAAATCATTTTTAAGACTATCATATTTGTAAAAAGTCCCTCAAATAAATTTTAAGACTGTAGTCTTTGCAAAAAGTCCGTCAAATCGTTTTTAAAACTGTCATCTTTTTAAAATCACCCTCAAATCATGTTTAATACTTTTTCTAAAAAGTTTCTCAAATCATTTAAAAAACTACCATCTTTTTAAAAAATCTTTTAATTCACTTTTAAGACTATTAACTGTCTAAAAAGTCTATCAAATCATTTTTAAGTCTGTCAACTTTTCAAAACCTCCCTCAAACCATTTAAATATAATTTTCAAACCACTTAATCACCAATCACTCAACAACCACCCATCCACCACATCAATCCACCCCATCAAACCTCCCCAACACTCTTACAGTCTCCCCTTTCTTCCAGCTTCAGCTCGGGGGATCTGAGCGCAGAATGTGACGATGCCGATCAGGTCGTTGACCCCTACATATCTCGCCAACCGCAAAGCACGAACAAGCCGCTCCAGCAACAACCGCTACCAACTCAGCCGTCTCATGCAGCGCCAGGCCTCGCTGGAGGTGCGGGGCCGCCGCCACCAGGACCGCCGCCGCCAGGACCACCGCCTCCGGCGCCAGGGGTGGCTGCAGTGACGGCAGGGCAGCAGCAGGGACAGCAGCAAGGGGATTTAAGTTTGAATTTGAGGCCGGGAAGCAAGTGAGTTAGTTGAATTAAAGGGAAAAATGTTGTTGAAGGTCTTGTGAAGCAGGATAATTTAGTTTTGTTATGTTGTTTTTCTGAAGAGTGCTTCAAAGTTTTTTGTGATAGTTATTTTCTGAAAGAGTCTTTCCAAAGTGATTTTAAGAATAGATATTTTTACAAAGTGTCGTACATATAATTTTGGATTAAATCACCTTTCCAAACATAGATAAAATTATTTCTAAGATTGACATCTTCCCAAAATGTTCCATAAATAATTTAGAAGATTGTCATCTTATCAAAAAGTTTCCCAAGTCATTTAAAAGACTGTCATTTTCTCAAAAAGTCCCTAAAATTGTTTATAAGATTGTAATTTTCGTAAAAGTCCCCAAAATCATTTATAAGATTGTCAATTTCCTGAAAAATCCCCCAAATCATTTTTAAGATAGTCTTCATCCCAAAAAGTCCCCGAAATCATTTTTAAGATTGACATCATGCCAAAAAGTCCCCAAAATCATTTATAAGATGGTCATCATCCTAAAAAGTCCCTGAAATCATTTATAAGATTGTCATCTTTCCAAAATGTCCCCAAAAACTATTTCCAAATTTGCCACTGTCCCTAAAAGTCCCCCAAATCATTTTTAAGATTGTCATCATCCCAAAAAAATCCCAAATCATTTTTTAGTTTGGCATTGTCCCAAAAAGTCCCTGAAATCATTGATAAGATTGTCATCTTTCCAAAATGTCTCCAAAAACAATTTTCAAGTTTGCCACTGTCCCTAAAAGTTCCCCAAACCATTTTAAAGATTATAATCATCCCAAAAAGTCTCCCAAATCATTTTTTAAATTTGGCATTGTTTCAAAAAGTACCTGAAATCATTTATAAGATTATCAGCTTCCCAAAAAAGTCTTTCAAATAATTTTAAATAAAACAGTGTACCCAAAAGGTCCTCCAACAGCATTTTTAATAAATTAATCTTTCCAAAAAGTCTCTCAAATCATTTATAAAATAGTTATCCTCCCAAAAAAGTCCATGAAATCATTTTAAATAAAATAATGTATAAAAAAGTCTCCCAAATTAATTTTTAATAAACTAATCTTTACAAAAAGTTCTTCAAATCATTTATAAGACTGTCATCATCCCAAAAAGTCCCCGAAATCATTTATAAGACTGTCATCATCCCAAAAAGTCCCCGAAATCATTTATAAGAAGGTCATCATCCTAAAAAGTCCCCTAAATCGTTTGTAACATTGTCATCTTTCCAAAATGTCCCCAAAAACAATTGCCACTGTCCCTAAAAGTCCCCCAAATCATTTTTAAGATAGTCATCATCCCAAAAAATCCCCCAAATCATTTTTTAAATTTGATATTGTCCCAAAAAGTCCCTGAAATCATTTATAAGATTGTCAGCTTTCCAAAAAGTCCCTCAAATCATTTTAAATAAAATAGTGTACCCAAAAAATCCTCCAAAATCATTTTTAATAAATTAATCTTTCCAAAAGTCTCTAAAATAATTTATAAGATTGTTATCCTCCCAAAAAGTCCCTCAAATCATTTTAAATAAAATGTACCCAAAAAGTCCACCAAAATAATTTTTAATAAATTAATCTTTCCAAAAAGTCTCTCAAATCATTTTAAATAAAATAATGTAACCAAAAAGTCCCCCAAATTCATTTTTAATAAACTAATGTTTCCAAAAAGTCCCACAAATCATTTATAAGATTGTAATCTTCCCAAAGTGTCCCCCAAATCAATTTTCAATTTGCCCTTGTCCCAAAAAGTCCCCCAAATCATTTTTAAGATTGTCATTATCCCAAAGAGTTCCTCAAATCATTTATAAGTTTGTCAGCTTCCCAAAAAAGTCTCTCAAATCATTTATAAGACTGCCAGCCTCCCAAAAATGTCCTTCAAATCATTTTTAACACTGTCATCTTTCTAAAAAGTTCCCCAAATCATTTTAAATAAAATAGTGTACCCAAAAAGTCCTCCAAAATCATTTTTAATAAATTAATCTTTCCAGAAATTCTCTCACATCATTTATAAGATTGTTATCCTCCCAAAAAAGTCCCCCAAATTCATTTTTAATAAAGTACTATTTCCAAAAAGTTCTTCAAATCATTTATAAGACTGTCATCCTTCCAAAAGTCCACCAAATCATTTTTTAAGTTTACCATTTTCCTAAAAAGTCCTCCAAATAATTTTTAAAATTTTCATCTTCCTAAAAAGTTCCCCAAATCAATTTTAAGATTGCCATCATATCAAAAAGTCCCCGAGATCATTTATAACATGGTCATTTTCTCAAAATGTCCTCCAAATTATTTATAAGATTGTTATTTACCCAAAAAAAGTCCCTCAAATCATTTATAAAACTGTCATCTTCGCAATACATTTTCAAAACTATCACCTCTCTTAAAAACCCCCCCAAATACATAAACCAAACACAAAACCCCACACCCCATCTACATTAATCCCTTCCATACATCCATCCACTTCACACTCACCACCAATCACATCAATCCACCTACCCCTCAACCAACCCCAACTCTCAATCAATACCACCTCCCACATTTCTTAATATCATCATAACTTCTTCTACTTTTAGAACAACCAGTGCTCCATCATCTCCAGCGAAGACGCGTGAATCTCTTCTTCAAAGAGTTCAATCCCTCACCGGACAAGCTCGAGACCAAGGCGCCAGCATCTTGGGTGCAGCTGTGTCAAGCGCCACGCGACCAGCTTACAACAAAGATCGGTGTTTTACTCTTTTGGTTATCGATGATCAAAATACAGATTGGAGCAAGTATTTTAGAGGAAAGCGGCTTCATGGAGATTATGATATTAGAGTGGAACAAGCTGAATTCAAGGTATGAAGCATTTATCTTTTAATAGTTGTGACGAGTTATGGCGGACTCGTCGACAAAATGTTGGCGTGAGGTTGCTCGGGCACCAACGGTCGGATAGCGGTTTCGGAGACAATAGGGTTTTCAAAAAGAAACACAAAGTTGGTAAAAAAATGACGAATTGAGTCTTTATTGAGCACTGGTGTCACTACAGAAATGTCGTTGATTAACGGCAGGTGTAGGATATACTGAGGCGGGATCGGGGAATATAGAGGTGACGTTTTTGGGAAAACGACGCCGGGCGTCGGGACGCCGGTATGTCCGGAGCGACGGTCGGGGCCCGCGGTGTAGGCCTGCGGGTTCGGAAACGGCGAAATCGCGGGTTGGTCACAAATCGACGCCGGGCGTCGCGGGGGTGGGGTTCCCGTAATAGCGGCTGGTCGACTCGTAATGATCGCGATGAGTGGTTTTTCACTTTTCCGGAAAATCGACGCCGGGCGTCGCGACGATGGGGTTCTCTGGACGACGGCTGGTGTGTCGGAAACGATTCCGCGACGCGTCTCGCGAAATTCGACGTGGTGAACTCCGGCCGTACACGCAAAACTCCTCACCGTAACGTCTCGGATTCGCTCACGACAGACGCAAAAGTGATTTGTCCGGTAGTCGCACAAAAGTTCCTAAAACGGAAGGTGGCACGCGACGAAGTCGCGAAGTTACGGTGTGAACTCCGGCCGTACACGCAAAACGCCTCACTGTAACGTCTCGGATTCGCTCACGACAGACGCCAAAGTGATTTGTCCGGTAGTCGCACAAGAGTTCCTAAAACGGAAGGTGGCACGCGACGAAGTCGCGAAGTTACGGTGTGAACTCCGGCTGTACACGCAAAACGCCTCACTGTAACGTCTCGGATTCGCTCACGACAGACGCCAAAGTGATTTGTCCGGTAGTCGCACAAAAGTTCCTAAAACGGAAGGTGGCACGCGACGAAGTCGCGAAGTTACGGTGTGAACTCCGGCTGTACACGCAAAACGCCTCACTGTAACGTCTCGGATTCGCTCACGACAGACGCCAAAGTGATTTGTCCGGTAGTCGCACAAAAGTTCCTAAAACGGAAGGTGACACGCGACGAAGTCGCGAAGTTACGGTGTGAACTCCGGCCGTGCACGCAAAACGCCTCACTGTAACGTCTCGGATTCGCTCACGACAGACGCCAAAGTGATTTGTCCGGTAGTCGCACAAGAGTTCCTAAAACGGAAGGTGGCACGCGACGAAATCGCGAAATTACGGTTACGCAAACGGCCCACAGCAACGTCTCGGATTGCTCACGACAGACGCCAATGTGGGTGGTTCGGTGATCGCACAAGAGTTCCAAACGGAAGGTGGCACGAGACCTCGAGGAAGCACAGTACGGTACGGTAGATAAACAGGAGTGCTTTTCTTACCTAGAAGTCTGAGTGGCCTGGTGACTGGAAGACGGTAGCGGAGATGTCGATGTTTTCACAATGAAAGATTGACTGTCTTGGCTGTCTCGGCAGCGCGGTTTATATACTGTTTTGTTAATTAAACGAGTCCTAGGGTGTCAAAGTTAGTCCGTCCTATGTTAACATATAGGGCGGATTGGTTATAAACGGAAACTGGACTACCCGGTCCGTGATCTAGTTTAAATAGCAATTTTCTGATGCGCGTCTTACTTGTGAACCCGGTGTTGTTTTTTTCGCGTCTCTCAGGTGTTGCGTTCGCGGGATACAGACGTTTTCGCGATCGTGATCTACATAACACTATTTGTGACGAGCACACTTCGTCACATCCCCGGGATACTTCGGGATGAAGAAAGAGGGAATGCTACAGGGTCTTTTATTGTTAAATTACCACTCTACCTTCTTAAATTTTTATCAACTAGCCTAATTAACTTAAAAAAAAACTTTAACTTACAAACTAAAAAAATTTACAACCCAACTTAACAAAGAAACTTAACTAACTTAACTAAACTTACTCAACAAAAAACTTAACTAACTTAATATAACAAGCCCACTTAACTAAAAAGACTTAACTAACTTAACCCAACTAGACTTATGAACTAAAACTTAACAACTTGTCCGTAAGCGGCACGAATGTCAAACTTAGGCAACAGGGGGGGGGGGGGGCACTGCACTAGTGGGCGGGGGGTCTACGGGGGATAGAGACCCGTTGCCCGTTGGGGAGTCGTACCCTCAGCCGTCTGGTCCGGGAGGACCGCGGGGGACGAAGGGACTGGAGCCAGCTTCCGTAGTCGGCTCCGGGTGGGGCGGCGACGCTCTGGGTCCTGTTGTCCTCGGGTGGGGGGCTGCGGTCCGGGCTGAGGGAGGCGAGAAGGTCCACCAGCTCCTGCTGGGCATCCACCACGCTGTTCCGGGTCGGGATGGGGTCCGTCGGCGCTGGACATGGGAGTCGGCCTGGACTCCGCGCCGGGGTTGGGGCCCGCCGCGCCAGGGTGCCTCCGGGCCTGGACGGGACCTGACTCACGCCGTCCTCGGTGTCGGACGGTATGGGCGACGTGGTCAGGTCAATGGTGTCGCCTTCCGGAGAAGGCGACCGGTAGGGCCGGATTACTGGCGGGGCGCTTACCCTTGCCGGGAAGGATCCAAACCTGGCGACCAGGGCCACTCGCAGGGCCTCGTCGCCGTCGCCAGGTTTCCAGGACGGTGCGGGTGGTGACTCGGGTGCTGGAGCCGGTGGTGGTGCAGTGCGGGCGGGACGTACTAGCTGGCTAGCTAGTACGTGGATGACTGGGCGAATCCGGGATCCGCGGCGGTGGTGGCCGACCCGCCGGATACCTGGCAGCGGCAACGGTCCGCTGCCAGCCCAACCTGCCACCCTTACAGGGGCTCCTGCCCTCGGGGCGTAAGGGTGACTTCCCGCCCTAACTGGTCGGGTCGGCTGCCGGATCCATGGAGCGGCTGTTGTCGGCTTTTCCATGGTCTAGAATCACAGGTTTTAGATCTTTAACATGGATCTTTCGTAGGAGTTGGCCACGGGTTCCCTTGAGGTCATATACGTTTCCCGAGCGCCGTTTTTGGACGGTCCACGGGCCGGAATACCGTGGAGCCAATTTCGCCACGAAACCCCGCGCGGCCGAGGACAGGTGATGTTCCCGACGCATCACCAGGTCCCCGGGTTGAGGTTGCCACTCCCTCCGCCTCATGTTGTAGTAGTGGCACTGCTGCTGGGCAGCTCTGGCGAGGTGGAGTCTAGCCAGCTTCCGCAGATCGGCCAGACGGATGAGGCGAGTTTTCAGGTCGTCAGGGACATGGTTACTGGCGGGGAGAGGGTCATTGGACTCGCGGTTCTGGGTGGTCTCGTAGTAAAGACCGGGGAGTACGGGTTCCCGAGCATAATTCAGGAAGGCGGCCGAGTAGCCGGTTGAGTCATGACGACTGGTGTTGATGGCCATGGTGAGTTCCGGCAGGTGCTCGTCCCAAGTGCGCTGGTTCTCCTGGCAGTATTGGGCGATCATTGTTTTCAACACCCGGTTTACTCGCTCCACCGGGTTACACTGCGGCGTGTACGGAGGTGTTTGGTGATGCCGGATCCCCAATGCGGCCAGGGTCTCACGGAGCACCCGGTTTGAGAATTCCGTCCCGTTGTCAGTGATGATGGCGCGGGGACAGCCGTACCGAAAGATGACCAACTCCTGAATCGCGCGAGTGATGGTAGCGGCGGTGGCGCGTCGAAGAGCCCGGCACTCGACCCATTTCGTCATCCTATCCTGGAGGACCAACAGGTAGCTATGCCCTTTCTTCGATGGGGGTAGAGGGCCCATGATATCTGCGGCGACGGTGTCCCAGGGTTCGTAGATGTGCGGGGGGTACATCTTGCCCGCTGTCCCTTGTTGGCAGGTTTTGAACTGCTGGCACGGTTTGCATCGACGGACGTAGGCCGTGATGTCGCGGAACATCCCGGGCCAGTAGTATCGGGTGGCGACCCGGGCGGTGGTTTTGGCGATGCCCCCATGTCCTCCGGTGGGGTGGTCGTGACTCTCCTGCAGCACGCGGTGGCGTTCACTCCGGGGTACACAGAGTTTCCATGCGGATTGCTCCGTGTCGCTGGACGTCTCGATGCGCCGGTAGAGTTCCTGGCCGCGTAGCTGGTAGTCTGGCCATGTGCGTGGATGGGTTCGTACTGCTTCGACCCGCTTTTGATACCAGGGACAGACGGCCGCGAGTGTGTGAACCGGGGTGATGGTGGCGGAGGGCTGGTCGGTCGTCAGTGGTTGACGGGAGAGAGCGTCTGCGACGCGGTTCAGATTGCCCTTCCGATACTGTACTTGGAAGTCAAACTGCTGTAGGAACATGGCCCAACGGGCCAGTCGACCGGGGGGGATTTTCCAGCCGGTTGAGCCATCTCAGCGCCTGGTGGTCGGTGACGACGGTGAAGGCGTACCCCTCGAGGTAGTGTCGCATCTTCTGGATTCCCCAGACTATCGCCAGGCATTCCTTCTCCGTCACGGAGTATTTAGGCTCGGTTCCTCGGAGCGTTCGGCTGGCGTAGGCGACCACTTGTTCCCCCTGATCGCCGTGTTGCACAAGGACCGCTCCTAGTCCGTCGTCGGAAGCGTCGGTTTGGAGGAAGAAACGCCGGGTAAAATCCGGGCAACCCAGCGTTGGGGCGGTGGTGAGCGCTTGTTTTAGCGTGTTGAAGGCGTCGGTCTGTTCCTGCCCCCATCTCCATTTCATGTCCTTGTGGAGGAGACGTGTCAGTGGCCGAGCTATCTGGGAGAAGCCTTTGATGAAACGGCGGTACCAGGATGCGGCTCCCAGAAACTGGCGTACCTGTTTCAGATTGCTTGGGGCGGTCATGGACTGGATGGCCTCTACTTTCTCGGGGTCGGTTTCGATGCCATTTTGGCTAATGACGTGCCCCAAGTACCGGATGCTGGTCTTCCCGAACTCGCATTTGTCGGGGTTGAGCCGTAGGTTGGCGGCACGCAGTCGGTGGAAGACTTCCCGCAGATGGATCACGTGTTCCTCGATGGTGCGACTGGCGACGATGATATCGTCCAGGTAAGGGATGGCGTACGGATCCATCTCAGGACCGATGACGGTGTCCAAAAGCCGTTGGAAGGTTGCGGGGGCGGCATGGAGGCCAAACGGCATCACCCGAAATTGGAAGAGCCCCCTACCCGGCACCGTAAATGCCGTTAATGGTTTGCTGGCCTCGGACAAAGGTATCTGCCAGTACCCCTGTTTTAGGTCCAGGGTGCTGAACACCGTCGCCTGACGTAACTTCTCCAGGATGTTGTTGATGTACGGGAGGGGGTACGCGTCTTTTTCGCTGACCTCGTTAAGTCGCCTGAAGTCAATGCAGAACCGTGGTTTCCCATCTTTCTTCCGCACGATCACGGCGGGTGAGCTCCATGCGCTACGGGAGGGCTCCACTACCCCGGCTCGGAGCATCTCATCTACCTCCTCATTTATCACCGCCTGAATCTTGGGGTTTCGCGGTTGATATCGTTGTTTTAGAGGTGTAGTTTTCTTCAGACGGATGTGATGCGTTACGAGGGAGGTGCAGCCCTGTAGCTCCTCGAACCGGGGGAGCTCCTCTTGGAGCAAGGCGTCGAGTATTGGAGACCCCGTGCGGGGCGTGTTGATGGTTCCCAGCTGAGTGGGCACGTGGCAGTGCACCCGGTCTGGCCCGGCTTGGAGGGTCATGCGGAACGCGCGCAGTGCGTCCATCCCCAGGATCATTGGAAGTGCCAGGGTCGGCAGGCACAGTACGGAGATTGTGGTTTTTGTCCCCTGAATATTGGCGGACACGTGGTACTGACCCGTGATCCTGGTGGTTTCTCCGTTGGCCATCTGTGCTTGACGGACGGGTGGCGGCCGGTGTGCCACCCCTCGTAGTGTAAGTTGGTGGGCGGTTTCTGCATCGACGTATGACAAGGAAGATCCGGTGTCGAGGAGCGCGTTGATCGTTAGGTTACGGACAACGACCGGGAGGTAGAGTCGGCCGTCGTCGCCTTGGTGGACGGCGGGTATTACTGGGTGTGCTGGTAGGGCCGACTGGGGTGGCCGTCGTGTGTTCCAGCCGGTCTGGCGTTTCCCGGACAGGTACAGTCGCGGGACAGGATACCGTTCTTCCCACAGCGAGAGCAGAACCGTTTGGGAGGGTTTCGGCAGTCTCGTCGGAAGTGGTTTACTTCCCCACATCGCCAGCACACTTTGTGCGCCTCGTACGTGACCACGTGATTGGCGGGGGTCCGGCCACGAGGGGAGAATTCGGGGATTGGTCGTGTGGTCGTCTTAAGCTCCTTCTGTAGTTCTTCGAAGTCCCGCATTTCATCCAGTAGGGCGATGACGGTCGGGCAATTCTGGCGGCGGATGTGTTGCCGGTACTCCGGCCGTAGATTCTTGTATAGCCGGCGGAGTTGTTGTTCGGGGCTGAAGCCTCCGTGGCGTCGCATCAGGGTTTGTAGCGCGGTGACATAATCCTGGCCAGTTTCCCCAGTTCGGTGCGTCCGTCGAGATATTTGTTCCATCAGCTGGTCGTTCATGTCGGGGATATAGTACTCGCGAAACTGCATGAGGAAATCGCCCCAGGTGGTAAGCGTGTCCTGGTGGTTGCGGTACCACAGGATTGCGTTACCTCGGAGGAGTTCGGGCAGGGCGGAGCGCAATTCTTCCCCGGTGAGGGCGTAGCTGGCCTGGAGTTCTGCCAGCCGTTCGAGGAACATAATGGGGTCGGTCTTCCCGTCGAACTGCACGTTCCATTTGCGTACTGTCTCACAGACCTGCGCGTTAGTACGGACGCTTTCTTTGGAGTCGAGAGCTGGTGGGACGGGTGGATTAGTGGCCAGTTTCTCGGCCGTAGCGGTTCTGACAAAAGCTGCCATTCGTTCCCGGAGTTCGGCAACTGTGCCTTCGGAGCTGAGGCCAAAACGTCGTAACTCTTCCTGTAGTGGTTCCTTGGTCAGCTCGTAGACCCAACTCGTCTTCGCCGTGGTAGACTCCGTCATGTTGTGTTCTTCTGTGTCCCTGCTCGGGCGCCAAATTTTGTGACGAGTTATGGCGGACTCGTCGACAAAATGTTGGCGTGAGGTTGCTCGGGCGCCAACGGTCGGATAGCGGTTTCGGAGACAATAGGGTTTTCAAAAAGAAACACAAAGTTGGTAAAAAAATGACGAATTGAGTCTTTATTGAGCACTGGTGTCACTACAGAAATGTCGTTGATTAACGGCAGGTGTAGGATATACTGAGGCGGGATCGGGGAATATAGAGGTGACGTTTTTGGGAAAACGACGCCGGGCGTCGGGACGCCGGTATGTCCGGAGCGACGGTCGGGGCCCGCGGTGTAGGCCTGCGGGTTCGGAAACGGCGAAATCGCGGGTTGGTCACAAATCGACGCCGGGCGTCGCGGGGGTGGGGTTCCCGTAATAGCGGCTGGTCGACTCGTAATGATCGCGATGAGTGGTTTTTCACTTTTCCGGAAAATCGACGCCGGGCGTCGCGACGATGGGGTTCTCTGGACGACGGCTGGTGTGTCGGAAACGATTCCGCGACGCGTCTCGCGAAATTCGACGTGGTGAACTCCGGCCGTACACGCAAAACTCCTCACCGTAACGTCTCGGATTCGCTCACGACAGACGCAAAAGTGATTTGTCCGGTAGTCGCACAAAAGTTCCTAAAACGGAAGGTGGCACGCGACGAAGTCGCGAAGTTACGGTGTGAACTCCGGCCGTACACGCAAAACGCCTCACTGTAACGTCTCGGATTCGCTCACGACAGACGCCAAAGTGATTTGTCCGGTAGTCGCACAAGAGTTCCTAAAACGGAAGGTGGCACGCGACGAAGTCGCGAAGTTACGGTGTGAACTCCGGCTGTACACGCAAAACGCCTCACTGTAACGTCTCGGATTCGCTCACGACAGACGCCAAAGTGATTTGTCCGGTAGTCGCACAAAAGTTCCTAAAACGGAAGGTGGCACGCGACGAAGTCGCGAAGTTACGGTGTGAACTCCGGCTGTACACGCAAAACGCCTCACTGTAACGTCTCGGATTCGCTCACGACAGACGCCAAAGTGATTTGTCCGGTAGTCGCACAAAAGTTCCTAAAACGGAAGGTGACACGCGACGAAGTCGCGAAGTTACGGTGTGAACTCCGGCCGTGCACGCAAAACGCCTCACTGTAACGTCTCGGATTCGCTCACGACAGACGCCAAAGTGATTTGTCCGGTAGTCGCACAAGAGTTCCTAAAACGGAAGGTGGCACGCGACGAAATCGCGAAATTACGGTTACGCAAACGGCCCACAGCAACGTCTCGGATTGCTCACGACAGACGCCAATGTGGGTGGTTCGGTGATCGCACAAGAGTTCCAAACGGAAGGTGGCACGAGACCTCGAGGAAGCACAGTACGGTACGGTAGATAAACAGGAGTGCTTTTCTTACCTAGAAGTCTGAGTGGCCTGGTGACTGGAAGACGGTAGCGGAGATGTCGATGTTTTCACAATGAAAGATTGACTGTCTTGGCTGTCTCGGCAGCGCGGTTTATATACTGTTTTGTTAATTAAACGAGTCCTAGGGTGTCAAAGTTAGTCCGTCCTATGTTAACATATAGGGCGGATTGGTTATAAACGGAAACTGGACTACCCGGTCCGTGATCTAGTTTAAATAGCAATTTTCTGATGCGCGTCTTACTTGTGAACCCGGTGTTGTTTTTTTCGCGTCTCTCAGGTGTTGCGTTCGCGGGATACAGACGTTTTCGCGATCGTGATCTACATAACACTATTTGTGACGAGCACACTTCGTCACATAGTATATTATACAACGACGCTATAATGGATGCTCTTATTCCTGAGGATGAAGTTTGCAACCCGAGCGAGCGGAGCGAGCAAGGGTTGTAATCATCCGAGGTATTAATAGCCATTATAGCGAGTTGTATACTATACTTTATATACGACTAATTTAATAAAAATTAGTCAATTTTTATATTATTTATTATCTATTAATTTTACATCTATTTACCTAATAAATTTACATCTAATTGAAATGAGTAAATGGAGTAAAAAGACCATAATGAAGATGATTTGTATTTTTCACCTAATTCAGTAAAATATGCCAACAATACATTTTCTGAATACGAATTTGTCTTCATTTTAATACGCCAGTCCATAAAACTTTGGTATGCTTCGTCATAGAAATTTTTAGACTTTTGCGGTAATAAACCATATGTAGTAGCATCAGCGATTTTCGTTATTTCTGGTGGTGTAGAAGATATACTGTCTTCTGTAATACTGTCCATTTTTTCAATTACAGTTAAACACAATAATTTAACACAATTTGCAAGACCGTTTTTGACAACTTCTCAACTATGATTTCGTTTTGTTTGTTTCCGATTCGTAAACAACAGTGAACTTAGCAACGAGCATGTTTAATTTAAATATGAGTCGCTATGGCAACATTGTTCCGATGGCACAATAAAACAATGATCCATGTTTTAAACATTTTGATTGGTTCACGAGCGGGAATAATGAACATTATTCTCGACTCATTATTCCCGGCGGGATTAATATATAGCATTATATAGCAAAAAAACGCATATATAATGATAATATTATTAGTTAGTCGGATATAAAGTTATATAATTTATAAGATGTTTCATTAAAAGTGGCTTGAAAGGTGTTTACTTCTGAAAATAAACCAGTTAGAAATTTGCTCATTGTATGTTTGTTGTTGGTAGGGAAATGAGGTACATTGTAAACACACAAAAGTGACAGAACTGTGTAGGTATGAACATTCTCACACACTTCTGTTAAAAATGATGAATTGTTTCAAATTTAAAACTGGCGCGCTTCGGCAATTCATTCCAATCTGAAGTTCGGCCGTATGCCGTATTCCAGCTGTCAATAATAAATTGAGAATGGTTGAAGAATTTATTTTATTTTAGTATAATATTATAAACAGAAATGTTTATTGAAATTTAGTTATTTATGATTATTAGTGATATTGAATGTAATATTGTTACAATGATTAAAAATGATTTTCGGTGAACATGAAGTTTGAAGGTTATGATTGAAGTTGTTTTGATTGTCCACGCTAATAGTTGTTGATGTCGAAAATCTATTTCAGGTATTATTTTTATTATTTTTCGTAACACATGCACAAGAAACACGTTCTTATTCCCTAATTTTAGAGAGACAAATACTGCTTTTCTCTGCTAGGGAAAGAAACATTATGTTTCTCTCCCTAGGTAGGATGTTTCTCTCTCTAGGAACCATGTTTCTCTCCCTAGAGACTACGATTATTAGCTGTTTGCGGCGTTTCCTAGTTAACTAGTTATGAACTCATATTTGACATTTGTCCCGATAAGACGGTAATTTTTGTGCACTTGTTACGAAAAGTATAATATGCTTCGCGGGAGGGCGCGATTATTCCTTGTGTGAAGTTGGCAAACCTCGACTTCAGCTCGAGCCTTCGACCCTCGCTTACGTCTCGGTTTGTCAACTTCACACGCGGGAATAATCGCTTGTTTCCCTCCCTTGATGCATAACATACTATTAAACATTTATTATTTGTGCTATAAAGCAGTGACTAAAACATATGAATATTATTTTTCTACGAGCAGTTAGAAATCTGCTCATTGTATGTTTGTTGTTGGTAGGGAAATGAGGTACATTGTAAACACACAACTGTGACAGAACTGTGCAGGAGTGAACATTCTCGCACAGTTATGTCAAAAATTAATTCATTCTCACACACTTCTGTCAAAAATCATAAATTGTTTCAAATTTAAAACTGGCGCGGTTAGGCAAAATAACAAACAAATTCATAAAGTAAATATTTTGATCTATTTTTAAACAATTCAAAACTTCAATTTGTCAAAATTTTTGACAGAATTAAGTTCCGCATTTGTTTGTTGTTTTTCCAAAAAGACTAAACGGTCTCTCAAATCACTTATAAGACTGTCATCGTCTTAAAATGTCCCCCAAATTATTTTAAAAGTTTCAAAATGTCACCAAAATTATTTTAAAAGTTCCAAAAGTCCCCCAAATTTGTTTGAAAGTTCCAAAAAGGCTCTCAAATCATTTATAAGACTGTCATTGTCTCAAAATGTCCCACAATTAATTTAAAAGTTCCAAAATGTCCCCCAAATTAGTTTAGAAGTTCCAAAAAGGTCTTTAATATCATTTATAAGACTGTCATTTTCTCAAAATGTCCCCCAAATTATTTTAAAGTTTCAAAATGTCACCAAAATTATTTTAAAAGTTCCAAAAGTCCCCCAAATTTGTTTGAAAGTTCCAAAAAGGCTCTCAAATCATTTATAAGACTGTCATTGTCTCAAAATGTCCCACAATTAATTTAAAAGTTCCAAAATGTCCCCCAAATTAGTTTAGAAGTTCCAAAAAGGTCTTTAATATCATTTATAAGACTGTCATTTTCTCAAAATGTCCCCCAAATTATTTTAAAAGTTTCAAAATGTCACCAAAATTATTTTAAAAGTTCCAAAAGTCCCCCAAATTTGTTTGAAAGTTCCAAAAAGGCTCTCAAATCATTTATAAGACTGTCATTGTCTCAAAATGTCCCACAATTAATTTAAAAGTTCCAAAATGTCCCCCAAATTAGTTTAGAAGTTCCAAAAAGGTCTTTAATATCATTTATAAGACTGTCATTTTCTCAAAATGTCCCCCAAATTATTTTAAAAGTTTCAAAATGTCCCCCAATTTAATTTAAAAGTTCTAAAATGTCTTCCAAATTAGTTTAAAAGTTCCAAAAATCTTAAAATCCACTCTAATTTTGAGGAAACAGCTCTTTAAAACCAAATAATTTAGCCCCAATTAAAATAAGTTACTATAAAAAAAATCTCCTGCATTTTAAATCAACAAAACTACTCATAAACATGTAAAAAACTATACCGAACCCAAAACTTCAACCCGTATCTCAATATCTCAAATAGTTTTTGAGCTACACTCGAAAATCCACCAAAAAATATGTTTTCATTCCAGGAATTGTCGTTGACAGCAAGCGCGGAGCATGGAACGATTGTTTCTATGGCTGTTTATCGAAACGGGACAAAAGTCGCAAGATCTTTTAGACCAGACTTCGTTTTAGTTCGTCAGAATCTTAAAGACGCTGGGGAGGATAACATGAACATTCTTCTCGGGTTCAAATATGGCGGGGTACCAACTATTAACAACTTAAACGCTTTGTATAATTTCCAGGTGAGTAAAACGCGAAGAGAGTATTATAAACATCAACATAAGAATAACAAAAATTTAATCTAATGTTTTCAGAACAGTTAGTAGCATATTTTTGTCTTTCGTACTTCCCGCGGATTTCTAAATGTTTGAAAAACATTCATTGTTTATTAATTATCGCCCTGTAAAATATAACCTATTGAAACAATAAATTTATTTTATAAAACAATAGTCAAAATTAAAACATATAACATGTATTTAATTAAATTATTTTATACAGAATATAAATATAAATATTTATGAAATAACAAAGATTAAGTTTTATATTAAACAAAAATTAATGCTTACAAATTAAAATACTGGTACAAGTTATATTTGTACATTTACAAAAACATTTGTAACTGTTTCTAATTACAGGATAAACCGTGGGTCTTCGGTCATTTGATGCAACTTCAGAGACGTTTAGGAAAAGAAAATTTTCCGTTAATTGAACAGACATTCTATCCGAATCATCGGGACATGGTGAGTTTTCTTTTTTATCTACTTTTAAACTATTTATCGTCTATAAGCATTTTGTATATTGTAGCTGCCTTCATAACTATTAAATTTGTAATTACATTAATGCTAACGCCTAGCGCTGTCATCTGTTGGTACATTTCTGTACTGTAGTACTTATAATGGCGGTTTTATTTCTTCGTATTGCCATCTAGTGATTTTAATTTCAATTAAATATTTGTAAATTGCTATTTATGTGATAGAATGAAATACATTTAATGGAATTGGATGTTTTACACATTCAATATTGTTAGGTTATATTAGGTTAGTTACGACGAATTTCGACAAAGGCGCTAGTTGATTTTAAATTTAAAACTAGACATTTTAATTACACTGAACGATTATAGTTTTCATAATTCAAACGGACAAAATGAATATATTTATTGTAAGTGCTATATGAAATACTTTCAATTACAATTAATGCAATAAATATATTAATTTGTCTCCATTTTCTCGTTAATTTGACAGTTTTTTCAGTTGTCCTGTGCTTTTATACTATTTCAGCTAGATTTTCTTGCATTTGTTTCGCTAGAGTGGCATAGTTCCGCCATTTTATTACAAAATCAATTATTTTGCAAATTAAATTCTTTTATTTCAGATTTGATTCAGACAGTACAAGCTTATGTTTTTAGATCAGGTAATATTGAATGTCTGAATTCAGTCCGCGGTTTTTGACACACAAGTCAATGTTTTAGGTCGAGTAATATTAAATTTTTTAATTCATTTCGCCTAGTTTTTGGGCTGAAACACAAGTCAATGTTTTTATGTTGGGTAATATTGAACGTCTCAATTTAGTTTCCGGTTTTTGACAAACAAGTTAATGTTTTTAGGTTGGATAATATCGAATGGCTGAATTTAGTTCCCGGTTTTTGATACACAAGTTAATGTTTTTAGGTCGGGTAATATTGATGTCTGAATTCAGTTTGTCTAGTTTTTGACTCAGGTAGTTCAAGTTGATGTTTTTAGGCCGGATAATATTGAACGGCTGATTTAGTTCAGTTTTTGACACACGAGCCAATGTTTTTAGGTCGGGTAATATTGAATGTCTGAATTCAGTTCGGTTAGTTTTAGACTCAGGTAGTACAAGTTGATGTTTTTAGGCCGGATAATATCGAATAGATGAATTTAGTTCCCGGTTTTTGATACACAAGTCAATGTTTTTAGGTCGGGTAATATTGAATGTATCATTTTAGTTCGCTTAGTTTTTGACTCAGGTAGTACAAGTTGATGTTTTTAGGCCGGATAATATTGAACGGCTGATTTAGTTCAGTTTTTGACACACGAGTTAATGTTTTTAGGTCGGGTAATATTGAATGTCTGAATTCAGTTCTCTCAGTGTTTGACTGAAACATTACAAGCAATGTTTTTAGGTCGGATAATAATATTGAACAGCTGATTTAGTTGGCACAGTTTTGACACACAAGTTAATGTTTTTGGGTCGGATAATATTGAACGGCTGATTTTTGCGTCTGGTGGCGCCAACTAGAATTATAATTACGTATTAAATAGAGGTGAATGCAGAAACTAGTAACGAATATATATCGATATTTTTTGCTGTCACGCGTTTATAAATTGTTTTAGAAAAAAATGTTTCAAATAAACTTTGTAAAGCATGAAATTATCTACAAATTTTGTTTCAACGATTTTTAGCTAAACTGATTAAGCAACGTATTATATGACCTTGAATACATTCAAAAATAATTTCATTGATATATTTTGTATCGTGTCTCATTCGAGACTGGTGCTCAATTTCCGTGTGGTTTAAACCACTTTAACTGGCAATAATCGTTTCTCTTTTCAATCGATAATGGTTATAATTAATTCTATTAGTTGCCATATGATTATCTTTATTATAATATGTTGGTTTTTCTTTTAAATATTCTGGTGATTTTTCTTTTAAAGTTTCTGTATTTTCGCCCTTGTTGGTTGGTAGTAGGCGAATGGGTCTAGGTGTAGTTTTGATCTCTGGTTTGTAGTCGCCTTTCGTGCATTTCCGTAAGTCGAGTGATTTGGACCAATGGCATTGTCCGCTTGGAGAACGGAGGCAAATGCCGTGGTCTGATTGGCAGGCAATGTTGTTCCAAATGCAACGGTCTTTTGGAGTGGGGACATGGTAGAAATAAGATATCTGAAATTAAACAATATATTTATACGATGCACAAGTTTCTTGATATTAGTAAAAAATGTGGGAAATTCAAAATTTTTCAAATAATTTTAATTCTTGAATGGTAATAGATAGCAAAAATAGTTTCAAGCGAAAGTTGTACCTACTAAAGCCTAGTTTACAATGGAAATAAATTTTTTTTTTATTTACCTGTTTTTGAAATATGGCGGAAGTTATATTTTTTTTAATTTAATTTTGATAATTTCATTAACATAATTAAATGCTAATTAAATTTGTGGCTTGACATACCGTCTTAAAAATGATTTAAGGGACTTTTAAAAACATAGTTCCCGAAATGTCCGTCTACCTCATTCGTACTAACCTTGCACATGCATCCTTTTCCATACAGTAATCGAAATCCTTTTCTCTGTCTTGGTGTGACTTCTTTCCATAATCTTGAGTATCCACATAAGCTGACGTGAGCCTGAAGACCAAGAATTCTTCCAGTTATTAGATATAACTTTCCAGGTTCGAAGTAAGCCCCGCACATGGCTCCGTCCAAAGCAGTTTGAATTCTTCCAGATTTGAGGGCCAAACGAGCTTTTTCTGACATCTGTAGACATAGACATTATAGGTTTATTGGATTTTAATTAGAGATAAACTAATTAAATAAATAAATAAATATATCATCACGCCTTTTACTCATTACTGGGTGTGGCATTCTGCCTAAGCAGATCTCGGTAAGTGATATATTTATGTGCGTGAACTGACCGTCAAATCACGGCCCTCAAAGATATAGTGGAGGGGGAGCCACAAGGGTAGATTTAAATTTTACCTAATTCCGTTTTGAAAAGTCGTGTTTTACATGAATTTTTGAGGTTATGTCAATTGTTTCATAACTGTCATTCAAGAGTTATGTAAGGAATTCTGTACATAACTAGTTATGTAATGAATGTTGACAGTTTGAACTTTCTCAAAATGCAAATAACGGAAAAAACTATTTATTAAAATGTTTAGGATTTATATACATTGAATGTTTCTGGTATGAAACAGTTGACGGGAAAATTAGCAGATTCTTCGATATCAGAAGGAAGGTCTGTCTCGGATTCAGAACTCATTTTCAATGATGACATAAGCTTTAAATTTAAACATTTTATTCATTTAGTTTCACGGCAACGCTTTGGTAATTTTGAAATATACTGAGCTGTCATAAACCTAGAATTTTATGTATTTTAAACATTATTTTAGCGGAATTAGATAAAATGTTGTACGTAATACGTTATGAAAACGTGATATTGTTTGACTCACATAATTTGCAAAACTCGCTTCGCTCGTTTTGGCAAATATTATGTTCGTCAAACAATATCAATCTTTTCATAACTAGTTACGTAAATAGCTATTTATGAAACTAGTAAGGACATGAAGGTTATTACCTTACGCATGTGAAATTTGCAGAACGAGGCGTAGCCGAGTTATGTAAACACATAAGTAAAGTAATAACCTTCATTTTCTTACTAGTTTCATACAATATTTTTTCTACTTCCGTTCTAATAAATATTAAAGAGCGGTTTTAAAATTATAAAATTTTGATATATTAATGACAGTTATAAATTCAAAAAATAAAAGAATAACACATCAGAATTCGTCTACCAAGATATCTGTTGCTACGTTACCTCATTATTTCACTAGTTAAATAATGCAGTTCATTACCTAACTCAAATAAGTGAAATAAAACGTCTATTTCCTAACGGAAGTAGAACAAATAACTATTACAGGCGAGCTGGGAAGTACAAAATTTTATTTTCACTTCCACAACATTTTTTTAAATTAATTTATATTAGTTTTATCAAAATAATACTTACTTTAAATTCTTTTCTGATTTTAGCTTTGTAGATTTTGAAATTTTCTGTTCGCAATTCTTTTCGTATTCGTGCCAAAATCACTGAAAAAAATAATTAAACATATAGAAATAAAATTAAATTTAGGGATTTTGTGTATCTCTTACCAAAATCTGATTGGCAATACTGATCTTGCGGATGTACAGGCATACAGGAACACCCATCCGTGTAGTCGAAGACCAGTGCACCCAAAATAACCAGCAGTACCAAAGATATGCTCGTCTGATTCATTTTTGACACACCTATAACAAATAAAAATATAAATATATCATCACGCCTTTTACCCATTGCTGGGTGTGGCACTCTGTCTAAGCAGATCTCGGTAAGTGATATATTTATGCGCGTGAAGTGCGGTTACCAGCCGTTAAATCACGGCCCCAAAGATATTAGTGGAGGGAGAACCATAGAGGTAGATTTAAATTGGTGAAAATTGTTATTTTTGTATTAAATGCACAAAATGAGTGTTTTTTGTTACGCGTGAGAATGTTACTAAAAAAAGTCATTTGAACGCGCCAAAAAACAAGAATGCAAACAACATTTTTTTCTACAACTGTAAATAAAGAATAATACAATAATTATTGATGTATTTAAGTAAAATGAAGGAAAACAATCAACAATAATATGAATTTGATACTATTGATGTGTTGTAACTAATGAAACCTGACAACAAATAATTTGGGAGCGTGCGCGAGATACTCATTTTGCGCACTAGAATACGAATACTCATTTTGCGCACTAGGGTGCAAAATAATGCGCAAAATACGCGTTGTCATGATAATGTAAATGATGAAAAAATCACGTACTTCGCGTATTGATATTAGTGAAAAAAATGAAAATTTTTTTGACAGTTGTAGAAAAAATATTTATATTATACAATTAGTTAGGGAATGCAATACCGGTATCTCGGTATTTTCGTTTTGAGAATCGGGATACCGGTATTAATACCGGTATTGATAAATTTTTAAAAATTGAACCTATTTAACATTTATTTACAGTAGGGTGTGGTGTGTGCGTGTGGTATATAGATTAAGGGATGTCAAATTTAATCAAAATAATAATTTTATTTTAATAATTATAAAATATAAATAAAATTGAACAACATCAAAAAATAAAGATAGGTAATTCTATATATGTAAAGTAAATTACATAAACTTTTACTTTTTTGCTTCAATGGAATTAAAATAAGCTTTTAGTAAACAAATATGATCGAGTGTGTCGTCATTTAATCTGGATGTTATTCTTGTGCATATTTGAGATGCGGCTGAAAATGTCGTTTCTGATTCCACACTTGTTGGTGCTACTGTTTGTAAATAATCGTATGTTAATTGTAAATTCACGCCCTTAATACCTTCCTCTTCAAAAGATATCATTTCCTTCCTGATTAGTTGCTCAACTCCTTGCTTTTTGCTATTTGCTAACGAACGACTACGAGACAACTACGAATTGGCGATCGGCAACAAATACGCAACGTCCCACTGTTCCATTATTTGGGATTCCCCGTAAGCAAGCTTACCAACTTTTCAATAACATAATTTTAGTTAAACGTTACTTATACTTCAATAAAAAAAATACCGAAAAACCGGTATTTTTATGCTAAACATCGGTTTGAATACCGGACAAATTATGTCCGGGATCCCGGTATTACATTTCCTAATTACAGTCAAGAAAACAAGTTTAAAATATTTTTGTTTTAAGTAAATTGAGATAGCTGGCTCAGTGGTATCGAGTCGGCCTGTGGATCTTAAGAACCCTGGTTCGATCCCCACAGCCAAAAACAATTTTCACCAATTTAAATCTACCCCTGTGGCTCCCCTTCCACTAATATCTTTGGTGGCCATGATTTGACGGCTGGTAACCGCACTTCACACGAAGAAATATATCACTAAAGCCCGGATATTTAGGCTCTTAAAAACACCCAAATAAGCAGGCATATAGGCCGGTAATTACACTAAAATAGGCGGGAATTTAGGCAGCCTAAATGTAAATAATTTGTTTTAAAAAAATAAACGAATCCTTTTTCTAATATTGGTACTCGTATCTACTTTTCGTTAGAAAAAAAAAATCATTTTAAACAAAAATTAACGCAATCTGAAAAATAATAATGTAGGATTCGCATTTTATTAACTATTATGCAAATTAAAATTAAGTAGTATACTTTAATTCATAAAATATTACGAGCAATTGCTCTATGAAATTTTCGGAAAGGGACTGTCTTCGGTCTGTCAGAACTTGCTTGTAAGCTGAAAACTTCGTTCGACATCACAAAATGTGACAGGAGCGTTTTTATATTTAGCCATATCGTCTAAAGTTACCTCAGCTCCATTGATTAATGACAAAGACACAATTGAATTGCCACGTAAAATTTTGACTAAAAAACGTTTTTTTCTTTCGGCATTTTAAATTCACACACAAAAACTTGATTAAAGTAAGTACTTTAAATATTATAGGTTAGGTTGAAATACTTTGTCGAGTGTTGAATTAGTCAACGAAGTAGATGATAAACCTTGTCTGCTCAATAAAAGTTAGAATAGGCAACAAAAATAGGCAAAATAGGCTGTATAAGGTAAAATAGGCACAATAACCAAAATATAGAAAAAATAGGCTCTAAGGCACGAAAAAAAAAACCTTCCATTACACGTAAACATATTACCTATGTATAGAAAAACGAAATTGCCTGAAGTATATTAAGATTTGAATCTAGGCAATTGCCTAAAAATCCGGGCTTTATATATCACTTACCAAGATCTGCTGAAGCAGAGAACCACACTCAGTAATGGGTAAAAGGCGTGATGATATATTTATTTGTTTATTTAAGTAAATTGTCATATAAACTAACGGAAAAATTTAGTTTCCACTTGTCAATGACTTTAAAATATTCTAAAAAGTCAGTCAGCAAATTAAATTATGCTGAATATCAACCCCAGGCCCGAATTCAGTACAAATGCACTTATATTATTGCAGTAATACATCAAAACAAAAATATGCAACGTTTACAAGTTTTTTGACCCTATTTTATTTCGGTTTTGGCAACACTGTTTAAAATAAAAATGATAAAAATTTATGAATGCAGTCAATGTTTATAGAATGTAGTGCCAAACAAAAAAATTGTTGCTTTTTTAAGCAATAAATTTAGGTATTCATTCTTTTTTCAAAAACTTGTAAGATTAAAGAGAATGATGTTTACTAATATTAAAACCGTTTATAAATCCTTGGATTAAAGTGGGTTTTAATAAACTGTGCTGGATTGTTGTCTTTTTGGAAAGTAATTTAAGTTATTTATATAAGTTGCCCAAAAAGACTCTCGAATTATTTATAATTTTTAAAAAGTTCTTTTTTAAACATCCCTTAAATAATATCTAATAAAGACGTTCTTCAGAAAAGCATCTTAAATAATTTTCAAGACTGAAAAATCTCTTAAAATTATATAAAATAAATAAATATATCATCACGCCTTTTACCCATTACTGGGTGTGGCACTCTGCCTAAGCAGATCTCGGTAAGTGATATATTTCTCCGCGTGAAGTGCGGATACCAGCCGTCAAATCACGGCACCCAAAGATATTAGTGGAGGGGGAGCCACAGGGATAGATTTAAATTGGTGAAAAATTTGTTTGTCAGCTGTGGGGATCGAACCACGGTTCTCAAGATCCACAGGACGACTCGATACCACTGAGTCACCTACCCCATAAAATTAGTTTGAAAAAAATGATGTGGGCAGCACATGACTTTCTTGTACGCGTATTAAACTATAGATACTTTTTTAATTGCACATATTTGATATTAAATTTTTATTTTTTGTTCTAATTCATAGCAAACTACAAAATTCAAAAAATATGTAATTTTTAAATTCAGATATCTCGCTTATACAAAAGGCTAATTTAATAATTGTTTATTTGCTAGACGCAGAATTTAATTCTCTAAAACTTTTATTTGCAGCATTTATTTCTAAAATCTAAATAAAACCATTTTTTTTCAAACTGTTAGCAGCTTCATGTAATGTATCACTTCCGGTTAGTCCATTTTAACAACAATCTATTATGTTATTTCCATTGATATAGTAGTCTTATGTACCAAATTTGAAAAGTTTTGGATTATATTTGAATATAGTTTTTCATGAAAATCTATTATTCAAGTAAAGTAGCACTTCCGGAAGTTATATAATGACCAAAAAGGGAGGTGCACAACTAGATGTTATAACAGTCCTAAATACCTCAACTTTCTACGGCTTATCGTTTTTGAGTTATGCGAGATACATACGTACGTACAGACGTCACGATGAAATTACTCAAAATGGATTCAGGGATGCTCAAAATGCACATTTCCGCTGAAATCTCAACACCGAAAATTTTCGTGATTATAATACTTCCTTTACTTCGTACAAGGAAGTAAAAATTATATATTTTTTGTTTTTACTTCCTTGTACGAAGTATAGGAAGTATTGTACGAGTATCAATGGAAATAACATAATAGATTTTGGTTAAAATAGACTAACCGGAAGTGGCACATTTCATGAAGCTTTCCTTGAAAAAAATGTTATTATTTTAATTTTAGAAATAAATGCTGGAAATAAAAGTTTTAGAAAATTAAATTCTGGGTCTAGCACATTACGAATTATTAAATTAGCCTTTTGTATAAGCGAGATATCTAAATTAAAAAATTATATATTACTTGTTTTTTGTAATTAAGTTTGCTATGGATTAGAACAAAAAATAATAAATTTAATATCAAATATGTGCAATTAAAAAAGTATCTATAGTTTAATACGCGTACAAGGAAGTTATGTGCTGTCCACATCAGATTTTTAAGTCTGTCATCTTCCCAAAAAGTCCTTCAAGATAATATGACATAACTTTCATAAAAAAAACTTTTAAATTATGTCTCGATTTTTATAATACACCCGGTAAGCTTGGCGCCAATCTTATAGCAAATAATGCAAAAAAAATGACAGTCATTTCGCAACTATAATTTATTATTCTTTTCAATGCAAATTTTAAAAGAAAATTTCCATAAATTCTTATAAATAAATTATCTATTTCTTTACAAATCCAAATATCGACAAGTATCGATAAAACAATCAATTAATATATGTCATTGTTTCCTGGATTAATTGACAGCTTTCTAAACACAAATACAAAATCTATTATTGCTAAATGAACAAACATTTCAAAGTAATTTATAATAAATTATTATTATTATGAATCTTGAGAACCCTGGTTCGATCCCCACAGCCGACAAACAATTTTCACCAAATTTAATCTACCTCTGTGGCTCTCCCTCCACTAATATCTTTGGGGGACATGATTTGACGGCGGATAACCGTACTTCACGCGAAAAAATGTATCACTTACCGAGATCTGCTTAGACAGCGTGCCACGTCCAGTAATGGATAAAAGGCGTGATGATATATTTATTTATTTATTTATTTTATGGATTTTGAGAACCCTGGTTCGATCCCCACAGCCGACAAACAATTTTCACCAAATTAAATCTACCTCTGTGGCTCTCCCTCTACTAATATCTTTGGGGGACATGATTTGACGCCTGGTAACCATACTTTACGCGAAAAAATATATCACTTACCGAGATCTGTTTAGGCAGAGTGCCACATCCAGTAATGGATAAAAGGCGTGATGATATATTTATTTATTTATTTATTTTATGGATCTTGAGAACCCTGGTTCGATCCCCACAGCCGACAAACAATTTTCACCAAATTAAATCTACCTCTGTGGCTCTCCCTCTGTTAATATCTTTGGGGGCTGTGATTTGACGCCTGGTAACCGCACTTCACGCGAAAAAATATATCAGTTACCGAGATCTGCTTAGGCAGAGTGCCACACCCAGTAATGGATAAAAGGCGTGATGATATATTTATTTATTTATTTTATGGATCTTGAGAACCCTGGTTCGATCCCCACAGCCGACAAACAATTTTCACCAAATTAAATCTACCTCTGTTGCTCCCCCTCCACTAATATCTTTGAGGGCTGTGATTTGACGGCTGGTAACCGCACTTCACGCGAAAAAATATATCACTTACCGAGATCTGCTTAGACAGAGTGCCACACCCAGTAATGGATAAAAGGCGTGATGATATATTTATTTATTTATTTATTTTATGGATTTTGAGAACCCTGGTTCGATCCCCACAGCCGACAAACAATTTTCACCAAATTAAATCTACCTCTGTGGCTTCCCCTCCACTAATATCTTTGGGGGCCGTGATTTGACGGCTGGTATCCGCACTTTACGCGAATATCTTGTGCTTTTCTGATTATTTAAGTGAAAAAAGATTCAAATAAATGTTGTATAAAATTCTATATTACAATCAATAAACAGAATTAATGTTGCATGCTTTATAACGACAGAAATTAAATAGAAAATGGTGAAAACTAGCTGCAAAATAGAGGTAGCCTTGCTGGGAAATGAAACAAAATTGTTAGGAGAAAAAATAATGATAAATTGTGGTTTGTAAAAGTGTTGATGGTCCTGAAAAGGACCGTAGAATTTTGTTATTATCAATTAAATGTTTTGATTGTATTTGAAATTAAATACTGAATGATTTGAAATGAAGTGCTGAAATAAATCTGCAACTGTGGCATGGATGCAACACTGACCCATATTTTCTTTGTATTTTGAATTGTGTGTATTGAAGGAATTGGCCTGTGAGGGTTCGAACCCGCAAATAAATCTCTCTCTACCACTATAATACAACTTAACACATTCATTTCTTTCACTAATTCACTAATTATCCAACATCTTATAATTCACTTAAATTCAAGACTAATAAATAACTACTGGCAGTAAAGGAATATTTTTCTGTTGACAGATAAAACCTGAATCATTTGTTTCATTTTGTTTTATTTCCCAGCAAGGTTATCCCTAATTTGCAGCTAATTTTCACCATTTTCAATTTAATTTTCTGTCGTTATAAAGCGTGCAACATTATTTCTGTTTACTGATTTAATTTAGACGACATTAATTTGATGATTTTTACTCTAAAATTATCAGGAACGCAGAAAATTATAAAAATATGATTTCTGTTATCGCGGTCACGCTAAATACTAAATAAACTTGGCGCCGTTTTAAATATCCTAAAGGCAGACACTTAATTTAGTGAAAGTTTTAGTTACGTTACCATATAAGGTATTGATCTACTACAGAGGTTCCCAAACAAAGTGTGAATAAAGAATGAAAGTCTTATAAATGATTTGAGGGACTTTTTACTTGCTTGTACGAAGTAAAGGAAGTATTGTAATCGCGAAAATTTTCGGTTCTTAGATTTCAGTGGAAATACGCATTTTGAACATCCCTGAATCCATTTTGACTAATTTCGTCGTGTCGTCTGTACGTACGTATGTATCTCGCATAACTCAAAAATGGTAAGCCGTAGAAAGTTGAGGTATTTAGGACTGTTATAACATCTAGTTGTGCACCTCCCTTTTTGGTCATTATATAACTTCTGGAAGTGCTACTTTACTTGAATAATAGATTTTCATGAAAAACTATATTCAAATATAATCCAAAACTTTTCAAATTAAATGTAATTGGGTAAAATTTTATAGAATAAATAAATAAATATTTTTTGTTGTCAAAATCTGATTTTTCATTAACTCTAGCTTGTAGTGCATCTGCGCTACCATTATGCCACAACCACCCGTAACTTTATTCTTTAATATACTCTTAACCAATATCAAAATTATTTTTTTTTACTACTTGATCAGAAAACTTTTTTTTAAGTGAGAAAAGAATTGTAATTAAATATTTTGGGGGTCGTGATTTGACGGCCAGTAACTGCACTTCATGCGAAAAAATATATCATTTACCAAGATCTGCTTCAAGTAGGGCTGTTCCACTATGGTTTTCAATAATCGATTATTTAAAAAATAATCATCATTTGATCAATTAATCGATTAAATTACCAAGATCTGCTTCGAGTAGGGCTGTTCCACTATGGTTTTTTAATAATCGATTATTGATTATTAAAAATAATCCATTATTTTGATTATTCGATTAATCAAACAAGCGATTAACTAAATAATTGATTAATCAAATAATCATCATTTATTCGATTAATCGATTAAATTTGTTTAATCGATTATTTTGCACAGCCCTAGTTTCGAGGGAGTGCCATGCCCAGTAGTTATAATTAACGTGTTAATTTTGACGGTGTATGTTTTAACTTTATTTGACAATTAACAGAGAAGCATAACTTTAAAAAAAATGTATTTTCGGCACCTAGATTTATAAAACACTCGTCCCGGTGTGTTTTTCAAAACAAACTAGTGAAATAATGTGAAACAGCTGAATAATAAAAGCCATTAAAGACTCTATACCTTCTTTTATTTTTAAATTAAAGCCATGTTGTCGTAACGAGTACAAGACGTGTCTGAAATTCTGAGGCATTGAATGCATTTCTTAAAATATCATTTTCGTCGTCGCGTGTTGATTAAGAATTACATTGCGGTAAAAGTTTGGAAAAGATTCAAAAAGGCGTAATGAAAGACATGTAAAGCTGAACATAGACAGAGGTACATTATTTCTTAGTTTAATAATTTACTCGTAGCATGCGTATTACTTCTCGTAGGATATTAAACATAAATTTTAATAAACCTGTATTTAAACAATATAAAACAGTTTACAGTGATACAGTTTCATGGCTCAACTCCATTGTATATTTTATGCATTAGTTTAACTTAACATTTGTTTTATTAAGTTCGCAATTGCAGATTATAAAAATAAAAGTTCTAAGTATATTTTAAACGAATAGTATTGAAAAATGGTTGTTGAAAATTAAAGTTTCGCTTGTTTAAACAATTAACTAAATGCTTAATTAAACGTTACGTAACTGATATTACTTATATTTTAAGTAAGTGTATGGAAAATGCAATGAAAATATATACTGGGTGTCTACTTTTTTCTGCGAACATAGGAAATTCAATGTTAAAATTTTGATTTCGCGATATCTCTTTACCTATTAATTTTAGAGCAAAATTGTACGGAAGAAAAATGTTCAGAATGAAAAACTGCATCCATAGAGTATAAGTTTGTTGTACAATTGTTTCTTATGTCCGAGAAATAAAACAATAATTTGTTTGTTGTGTCTGACATTATTTGACATATTGGACCAGAATTGGAAGCTTATTCTAATTTATTTATTTATTTATTCGAGCATTTAATTTAATAATAAAATTAACTATATCAACTATTATTTTCTTTTTTCTACATAATCTAGACAAATTACCTATTATTAAGTTATCTAATTTGTTTTATTTCTCATGGCACTCTGATAATTGCTTTAACGCGTGTATTTTCTTTTGCTTCTAACTCGGACATAAGAAACAATTGAACAACAAACTTATACTCTATGGATGCAGTTTTTCATTCTGAACTTTTTTCTTTAGTACACTTTTGTTCTAAAATTAATAGGTAAAGAGATATCATTAAATCAAAATTTTAACATTGAATTTCCTATGTTCGGAAAAAAAGTAGACACCCGGTATAGGACGTGCACAGAAATGCGGAACATATAATTCAAGGTATAAAATTTACGATAAAACTTTGAATCTAGCTTTTAATTTAGGTAAAATATGGACACTAGTCGTTTTACTACTTTAAACCCAACTTTCTGCTTTATTAGATTCTAAAACTAACTTTTGTCATTAAGGGGTAAGGCCACTCTAGACAAGGAAAAAAAGGGTCATTTTCAAGATTTTTTTTAACGAAATCTAAACGTGCTGCTTAAGAACTGTTTTTGGATCTTTATTTAGTGCTCTTTAAACTTTATTTAAAAATTTTTTTTAAAGAAAATATTCAAAATTGTCGTCAGAAATTAATAAAATGGGCAAATCGGGCGAAAACATTCCGGGAACAGCAATAGACCTGGATCAAAAAGGGATATGTTTTCTTAATCTCTGATGTATACTCTATAAAACTACGGGCTGGATTTTGAAAACTTTGATTTTTAACAAAATGGTGCACATTTGAAAAAAAAGTTCATTATTCGGGACTAAATTTCTGTATAAAAACGACCATAAAAAACGAATGAAGCACTTTAAAAAAAATCCCCCGTAGTTTTTGAGTATTTTATATCTAGAATAAGAAATAAAAAGATTCAGCACGATCCATCAATTAGTATTTCAGATTTCTTTTCGCCCGATTTTGAAAATATGATTTCGAGAAAAACGCGTTTAAAGTTTCGAGTCATATATATATATATATATATATATATATATATATATATATATATATATATATATATATATATATATATATATATATATATATATATATATATATATAGTAGTACTAATAGATATATGCTTTTTTTCCTCAGAAATACTTCCGCGCGGCATTTAAATTAATTGTCCCTTATTCCTAAGGGTTTAAACTATAATTTAAGCAAATAAAAAAAATATGTATTTTTTAAAAATTCTAGAGTGGCCTTACCCCTTAACTCGCTTAAAAATAGAGATAATATATGCTACTCATCACATTTGCAGAAGTTACTTATTATTATTATTTTATCAAGCTGTTAATTCTACTTATTTAATATGAAATGGCGTATATCTAACATTATATACTAATATTGGAGATGCTATACTAGATATAATCATGCATCTTATATGAATGGTGTAAGTATGAAGTAAGCTATGAATAGTATGAATCATTCACAGTGAAATGAGTAATAAACCGAATTTTAAAAGAATGAACGTAGCTACACTAAATATAGATTAAATGTAATTTTAATTAATTATACAGGATGAGTCTGGGAAGACGAACCCCCCACCCCCAACATTTTTACTTCCTTGTACGAAGTAAATGAAGTATTGTAATCGCGAAAATTTTCGGTTTTGAGATTTCAACGGAAATAGGTATTTTGGCCTCCCTGAATCCATTTTGACTAATTTCGTCGTCTCGTCTGTACGTACGTATGTATCTCGCATAACTCAAAAATGGTAAGCCGTAGAAAGTTGAGGTATTTAGGACTATTATAACATCTAGTTGTGCACCTCCCTTTTTGGTCATTATACAACTACCGGAAGTGGTACTTTACTTGAATAATAGATTTTCATGAAAAACTATATTCAAATATAATTTAAAACTTTCTAAATTTGGTATATAAGACTACTATATCAATGGAAATAACATAATAGATTTTGGTTAAAATAGACTAACCGGAAGTGGCACATTACATGAAGCTGCTAACAGTTTTCCTTGAAAAAAATGGTATTATTTTAATTGTAGAAATGAATGCTGCAAATAAAAGTTTTAGAGAATTAAATTCTGCGTCTATCACATTCAGAATTTTTAAATTAGCTTTTTGTATAAACGAGATATCTAAATTTAAATATTATATATTTTTAGATTTAAAAAAAAAATTAAGTTTGCTATGGATTATAACAAAAAATAAAAGATTTAATGTCAAATATGTGCAATGTAAAAAATATCTATAGTTTAATACGCGTACAAGGAAGTCGTGTGGTGTCCACATCAGATTTTTATTATAAGAAATAGAAAAATTTTCTTCATATGGAAGTTTTAGTATATTAAATATACTATTTTATAACACATATAAAGTCAGGTTTACATGATACGACTATCAACTTTTATTTTTCAAATGGGAACCTAGAATTATTTTATTAAAATAAAAACCGCCATTTTTTTCTCTTTTCAACGATGTATTACTTGTCATAAATATATATGAAAAAATTGAGATAAAAATAAATAAATATATCATCACGCCTTTTACTCATTACTGAGTGTGGCACTCTGCCTAAGCAGATCTTGGTAAGTGATATATTACTTCGCGTGAAGTGCGGTTACCAGCAGTCAAATCACGGCTCCCAAAGATGTTAGTGGAGGCGGAGCCACAGGGGTAGATTTAATTTGGTGAAAATTGTTTGTCGGCTGTGGGGATCGAATCAGAGTTCTCAAGATCCACAGGCCGACTCGATACCACTGAGCCACCTACCCCATAAATAAATAGATAAATAAGATAATTGAGAAATGTCAGAAATTATTTTTATTCAACTATTCTAGGTGGCTATGCGAAATTAAACAAAATGTAACAAAGTAAAATGAATGACAAAACACGTGAAACAAGAAACAAATAAACATCTGCATTGTTGTCACTTTACGTTCTTAATACATAAATAACTATTACAAAAATAAATGTTAATATTTTTTTTAACTAATTTTTGATGCTCCATTTCCACTTACATATGTAGGGAGCCTGGTATGACGGCTGGTAACTGAACTTAACGCGAAGAAATATATCACTTACCGAGATCTGCTTTGGCGAAGTGCTACACTTAATAATGTATAAAAGACGTGATGATATATTTATTTAAAAATATTGTAGTTCATATTATATTCTTGGGGAGCGTGTTATGACAGCTAGTATCCGTATTTCACACGCAGAAATATATCACTTATCGAGATCTGCTATGGTGGATTTCCACACCCAATAATGGGTAAATGGCGTGATGTTATATTTATTTAAAACTATCTTTGTTGTTTCCTCTCGATTTACATCTTCAGGGGGCGTGTTATGACAGCTGGTAACCGCATTTCACACGAAGAAATATATCACTTACCGAGATCTGCTACGGCAGAGTGCCACACCCAATAATGGATAAATGGCATGATGATATATTTATTTAAAACTATCTTTGTTGTTTCCTCTCTATTTACATCTTTAGGGGGCGTGTTATGACAGCTGGTAACCGCATTTTACACGAAGAAATATATCACTTATCGAGATATGCTACGGTAGAGTGCCACACCCAATAATGGATAAATGGCGTGATGATATATTTATTTAAAACTGTCTTTGTTGTTTCCTGTCGATTTACATCTTTAGGGAGCGTATTATGACAGCTGGTAACCGCATTTCACACGAAGAAATATATCACTTACCGAGATTTGCTATGGTTAATTACCACACCCAATAATGGATAAATGGCGTGATGATATATTTATTTAAAACTCTCTTTGTTGTTTCCTCTCGATTTACATCTTTAGGGGGCGTGTAATAACAGCTGGTAACCGCATTTTACACGAAGAAATATATCACTTATCGAGATCTGCTATGGTGGATTGCCACACCCAATAATGGATAAATGGCATGATGATATATTTATTTAAAACTATCTTTGTTGTTTCCTCTCGATTTACATCTTTAGGGGGTGTGTTATGACAGCTGGTAACCGTATTTCACACGCAGAAATATATCACTTACCAAAATCTGCTATGGTGGATTTCCACACCTAATAATGGGTAAAAGGCGTGATGATATATTTATTTAAAACTATCTTTGTTGTTTACTCTCGATTTACATCTTTAGGGGGCGTATTATGACAGCTGGTAACCGCATTTCCCACGCAGAAATATATCACTTATCGAGATCTGCTACGGCAGATTGCTACACCCAATAATGGATACAAGGTGTAATAATATATATATATAATTAAATCTTTGAAGAGCGTGATTTGACAGCTGTCTAAATGCATATAAAGCACAGGAGGACGCTCCCTACCTTACATATCTTTTCATATTTGTTTTTAGAGGCTTGGGTGTGAATGAATGATTGATAAAACAGGTGAATAGAAACGAATATTCAGACATTATGTCATGAAACATTCCAATAATGATGAACACAAAAATTTAAATATTAAATTTGTTAGAATTTTTGAAAAATCATGAGCATTCGCCAGGATTTGAACTCAGAACCTTTCACTCGCTAGGTGACTACAATTGTTGATTTGTAACGAATTGACGTATTGATGTCACTTTACAATTTACTTAACAACTAAATTATAATGCACGAAAAATCATAAATACTCGCCGAGTATTTGTAGCTCAAGTGGTAGAGCAGTCGCCTAGCGAGTGAAAGGCTCTGGGTTCAAATCTCAGCGAATGCTCATGATTTTTCAAAAATTCTAACAAATTTACTAGACAGACAGAGATGTCGAATAT
The DNA here is from genome assembly GCA_947425015.1 of Pterostichus niger. Lineage (NCBI taxonomy): Eukaryota > Metazoa > Arthropoda > Insecta > Coleoptera > Carabidae > Pterostichus > Pterostichus niger. The sequence continues at coordinate 7,892,528 of OX380352.1, forward strand.
TATATACTTCTTAAATATTAAAATAAATATCTGATGTGGACACCACATGACTTCCTTGTACACGTATTAAACTATAGATATTTTTTTAATTGCACATATTTGACATTAAATCTTTTATTTTTTGTTCTAATCCATAGCAAACTTAATTTAAAAAAAAATCAAAAAATATATAATATTTAAATTTAGATATCTCGTTTATGCAAAAAGCTAATTTAAAAATTCTTAATGTGCTAGACGCAGAATTTAATTCTCTAAAACTTTTATTTGCAGCATTCCTTTCTAAAATTAAAATAATACCATTTTTTTCAAGGAAAACTGTTAGCAGCTTCATGTAATGTGCCACTTTCGGTTAGTCTATTTTAACCAAAATCTATTATGTTATTTCCATTGATATAGTAGTCTTATATACCAAATTTGGAAAGTTTTAAATTATATTTGAATATAGTTTTTCATAAAAATCTATTATAGGCTTCCAGTAAAGTACCACTTCCGGTAGTTGTATAATGACCAAAAAGGGAGGTGCACAACTAGATGTTATAACAGTCCTAAATATAAAGTTTCAATTTTCTACGGCTTACCGTTTTTGAGTTATGCGAGATACGTACGTACGTACGTACAGACGGCATGACGAAATTAGTCAAAATGGATTCAGGGAGGGCCAAAACACCTATTTCCGTTGAAATCTGAGAACCGAAAATTTTCGCGATTACAATACTTCCTTTACTTCGTACAAGGAAGTAAAAATGCTACTATACTGTATGTTTGTTTATTCATGCGTCACTGTACAAAACAAATGAATGATCTATAAAATCGACCACTTCACTGGAATAACTACCATATTTCATTAATGATTTATTATAAATAAAACGCTGAGAACTACGCAATGTTTCAGCTATTCGTTACGCGAAATCTATTTTCGTTGTCGATGTTCGATTTCACATGTGCGAATTTTTGGCAGGCCGCTAATATCGTGTTGTATAAATTATTACATCGTTTACTATCAATCAATTATGTAAGATTTTTATAGGTTAGACAGAGATATATTCAGTCATTTTTTAAAAGAGAATGATTTGATAAAAAATATAAAGTAAACACTTGGCTATGTTTCACAAAATTTAGTCTCCAAGTCACCTTATGAGGGCATCGTCAGAGGCTGGCCAGCACAGTTAATAACCATAGACGCGTTTCGCTCTTATTAGAGCTCATCAGTATGGTATAACTCACTTCTCCACCTAGAACAAAGTTCACATGAAAGAGCTGTGTAACGAAGAACTGTGCCAGCAGAGAATAAGATCGCTAACAAATTGGTAAGATGACATGAGAAGTTCTGTGGAACTGGTCATGCCATCTACCGAAAAAAAGGGAAAGCTACGCAATAGCAATTTAAATAACAACAAAGACAAAATTAATTGTCATCCAACACTTGGTGAAACAAGGTTTAATAAAAAATATAAAGTAAACCCTTGGCTATGTTTCACAAAATTCAGCCTCCAAGTCACCCCAGAATGATTAGATTTGTACGCGTATTAAACTATAGATATTTTTCTACAACTGTCAAAAAATGTTCATTTTTTTCGCTAATATCAATACGGGAAGTACGTGATTGTTTCATCATTTACATTATCATGACAACGCGTATTTTGCGCATTATTTTGCACCCTAGTACACAAAATGAGTATTCGTATTCTAGTGCGCAAAATGAGTATCTCGCGCACGCTTCCAAATTATTTGTTGTCAGGTTTCATTAGTTACAACACATCAATAGTATCAAATTCATATTATTGTTGATTGTTTTCCTTCAATTTACTTAAATAAACCAATAATTATTGTATTATTATTTATTTACAGTTGTAGAAAAAATGTTGTTTGTATTTCGTGGGCAAAATTCTTGTTTTTTGGCGCGTTCCAATGATTTTTTTGTAACATTCTCACGCGCAACAAAAAAACATTCATTTTGCGCACTTCATACAAAAATAACTATTTTAAAACAACAATTACGCTTCTCTATTAATTGACAAATAAAATTTAAGCCTAAACTTGTTTTTTTGAATGATTTTCGCAAAAAACCACGCAAATAATTTTTAAGACTGTCATTGTCCTAAACAGTCTTTCAAATCATTCTGTCGTAGCAGATCTCAATAAGTGATATATTTATGCGCGTTAAATGCGGGTACCAGCTGTCAAAACACGACCTCCAAAGATGTAAGTCGAGAGAGAGAGAGAGAGATAGCAACAAGGCATATTTAAAAAAAAATCAAATAAATATATCATCACGCCTTTCACCCATTACTGGGTGTGGCATTCTGCCGTAGCAGATTTCAATAAATGATGTATTTATGTGCAATAAATGCGGGTACCAGCCGTCAAACTACACCCCCTATATAGATATTAGTACTAGAAGAACAACAGAGATAGTTTTAAATTAAATATATAAATAAATATTTCATCACGTCTTTTATCCATTACTGGGTGTGGCACTCTGCCTAAGCAGATCTCGGTAAGTGATATATTTTTTCGCGTGAAGTGCAGTTGCCAGCCGCCAAATCACCACCCCCAAAGATATTAGCGGTGGGGGAGCCACAGGAGTAGATTTAATTTGGTGAAAATTGTTTGTCGGCTGTGGGAATCGAACCCAAGTTCTCAAATCCATTCAGCCATCTAACTAGCACTTCAAAATACTAAATATATTGAAGACAAAACAAAATTTCTTTTTTTAAACCCTAAAAAAGTTATTTAAGCATATAATCCAAAAATATGCCTTTAAAACCGGTTAAATATAGTCCTCCAGGCATATAAATACCCTGATAGCCTTATATATAACCTACATAAAACAGTCACATGTTTGCCGACAGGGCCGTAATTAGGACGCGGGTCCAACCCCTGACGCTATTTGTAAAAATATAAATTACTCGTCGGCTTGTTGATCTTGAGAACCCTGGTTCGATCCCCACAGCCGACAAACAATTTTCAACAAATTAAATCTACCCCTGTGGCTCCTTCTCCATTAATAACTTTGGGGGTCTTGATTTGACGGCTGGTAACCGCACTTCACGCGAAAAAATATATCACTTACCGAGATCCGCTTAGGCAGAGTGCCACGTCCAGTAATGGGTAAAAGGCGTGATGATATATCTATTTATTTATTTACTTTACTCGTGTGAACGCTATCTTTAATCCAGACAAAAAAATCTGATGTGGACACCACATGACTTCCTTGTACGCGTATTAAACTATAGATATTTTTTTAATTGCACATATTTTACGTTACATATTTTATTTTTTGTTCTAATCCATAGCAAACTTAATTACAAAAAACAAGAAATATATCATTTTAAAATTTAGATATTTCGCTTATACAAAAGGCTAATTAAATAATTCTTAATGTGCTAGACGCAGAATTTACTTCTCTAAAACTTTTATTTGCAGCATTTATTTCTAAAATCAAAATAATACCTTTTTTTTTCAACTGTTAGCAGCTTCATGTAATGTATCACTTCCGGTTAGTTTGCATTGATATAGAAGTCTTATATACCAAATTTGAAAAGTTTTGGATTATATTTAAATATAGTTTTTCATGATAATATATTATAGGCTTCAAGTAAAGTAGTATTTCCAGAAGTTACATAATGACCAAAAAGTAAACTTTTTGATACTTTATACTTCCTTGTACGAAGTAAAGGAAGTATTGTAATCGCGAAAATTTTCGGTTTTGAGATTTCAGCGGAAATACGCATTTTAAGCATCCTTGAATCCATTTTGACTAATTTCGTCTTGACGTCTGTACGTACATACGTATGTACTCGTATGTATGTCGCATAACTCAAAAACGGTAAGCCGTAAACAATTAAAATTTAGTATTTAGGACTGTTGTAACATCTAGTTGAGCACCTCCCTTTTTGGTCATTATATAACTTCCGGAATTGCTACTTTACTTGAATAATAGATTTTAATGAAAAACTATATTCAAATATAATCAGCAGTTATTAAACATTTTCTAGATTGGCGCAAAAATTCAACAAAACTACAAATTAAAATTAGTGCTGCATTTTTGAACTGCTATAACTCACAAACTAAAAAAAAATTAAGATTACTATACGCCATTAAATTCCACATACTTTAGTTAGTGAACATAGTAAATTTTATTAAATTATGTCAATTGTTACAGCAGTTACTAAACTTTTTCTAGTTTGGCGCAGAAAGCGAGCCGCAATTTCACTTCATAATTCATTTCATACACGCCCGTCTATTTTTCTTTTTATTAATGAAACACTATGAGGTAGGTGGCTTGTGACTTTGAGAACCTAGGTTCGATTCCAACAGCTGACAAACAATTTTCATTAAAACAATCTCTGTGTTTCCTTCTCCACATCTTTGAGAGACGTGCTTTGACGAGTGTCAAGATCATAAAAATATCACTTATTAAGATCTGCTATGGCAGAATACTACACCGATTAATATATATTTATTTAAACAATTATTATATATTGTACAATTTTTACTTACTTGTACGAAGTAAAGGAAGTATTGTAATCGCGAAAATTTTCGGTTATCAGATTTCAGTGGAAATACGCATTTTGAGCATCCCTGAATCCATTTTGACTAATTTCGTCGTGACGTCTGTACGTACGTATGTATCTCGCATAACTCAAAAAACGGTAAGCCGTAGAAAGTTGAGGTATTTAGGACTGTTATAACATCTAGTTGTGCACCTCCCTTTTTGGTCATTATATAACTTCCGGAATTGCTACTTTACTTGAATAATAGATTTTCATGAAAAACTATATTCAAATATAATCCAAAATTTTTCAAATTTGGCATATAAGACTACTATATCAATGCAAATAACATAATAGGTTTTGGTTAAAATGGACTAACCGGAAGTGATACATCACATGAAGCTGCTAACAGTTGAAATAAATGGTATTATTTTGATTTTAGAAATAAATGCTGCAAATAAAAGTTTTAGAGAATTAAATTCTGCGTCTAGCACATTAAGAATTATTCAATTAGCCTTTTGTATAAGCGAGATATCTAAATTTAAAACTTATATATTTTTTGTTTTTTGTAGTTTGCTATGAATTAGAACAAAAAATTAAAAATGTAATGTCAAATATGTGCATTTATAAAATATCTATAGTTTAATACGCGTACAAGGAAGTCATGTACTGTCCACATCACATTTTTTTACTCAGGTTATTGAAATAGTTAGTTACGGCCCTGCCTACAGAATATCCGAGTTGAAGGTGACCGAAAAAGGAATAAAAATGAGACGGTTTATTTTTAATGTTGAAGTCGCAATATCAAAGACTCCCACGTACGAATAAATGACTGCAGTAAAACAAGCGAAGTTTCAACTTCATGAAGTTGGTCTCTAGTTAAGTGTGAAGTTGGTGAACTGCATATAAGTGTTGCCAAATTATTACAATGAAAATACAGACGATGCAACAGTTCCAAGATATCTTATAGAAGCAGCATTTCAATTTGAATATATCTGTTTATATCAACAAATTCTTGGCGACATATCTACAAAACTATCTTAGATATTAAGTTGAGGACTTCACCACTGTATTCCTCATAGTTTTCGACATAAGTATACATATTTTTATTAGTTTATATTGATGCATATAATTTTTAATTAAATATAATAATTCGTGAGGTAAAAATTAATTTATTAACAACTTTAAGACGACATATCTTCCAAACTAGACAAGATATGAAGTTGGGGACTTCACCACCGTATTCCGCACAGTTTTCTACATATGTATACGTATTTTTATTAATTTATCTTGTTGCATGATGCAATTTTTAATTAAATATAATTATTTGCCAAGTGAAAATTCATTTAGTAACAACTTTGAGACGCTATATCTTTAAAACTAGAAAAGATATGAACTTGGGGAGTACACCATTCGATTCTTTATAGTTTTCTGCATTATTTTGCATATTATTATTAATTTAAATTAAAATATACAGAAGTAATTACACAAATCGTTTAAAAACGGTGACAAAAAATTAAGTCAATTTTTATTTTGCGGTATAAAAAGCGTGTCCGCCATTTTGAATCAATAAAATTTTGTACATATGTAAAGAAAACTCTACCGGTTCCAACGGTGTAAAGCTCATCTTCATAGCTAGTCTAGTTTCAAAGATACAGCTTTCAAAAAGAAAAGTTTTTTTCAAATTTCCTTTCGTTTGCATGTTGTCATATTCTGCGACATAAAATGCATGCCCGCCATTTTGAATTAACAAAATTTTGCATATATGTAAAGAAAACTCTGCCGGTTTCAAAGGTGTAAACCTCATCTTCATAGCTTGTCTAGTTTAAAAGATACAGCTTTAAAAAAGAAAAGTTTTTTTCAAACTTTCTTTCGTTTGCATGTTGTCATATTCTGCGACATAAAATGCATGTCCGCCATATTGAATCAACAAAATTATGCATATATGTAAAGAAAACTCTACCGGTTCCAACGGTGTCAACCTCATCTTCATAGCTAGTCTAGTTTCGAAGATACAGCGTCCGAAAGTCAAAGTCAAACAATCTCAATCCAAAACATTCTTCGATATGAATGAATCGCAATCCGCTTTAAATATGGTCCACCTACGCGCTACTAGCATCTGACTAACGTGCTACTAATTCAATAATATTAACCCACTAGTGTACAGTTTAGTCACGTGTGTAATCGGAGCATGTATCCTGTTTAGTTTTATGCAAATTCCTGACGAAAATTCAGGGAAATTGTTGTAATATTCTTATTGAAGTTATGACGCATGGCTTGAAATTTATGTTTACGGACAGAGATATTTATCATAGGTTTAAACTTTAGTGCCTGGTTTTATTAAAAAGAAAAACAGAGTTAATGTGTGTAAATTTTCAAATTCGAAACAATTTTATTTATTTTATGATATATTTATAATGTTACTGTTAAAAGTTTGATTGTTGTTTGAATGAATAAATTTTATTTTATTTTGAAGTAAATTTTAGGACGATGACAGTGTTATAAATAATTTGAGGGACATTTTTAGGATGATTAGAGTCTTAAAAATGATTTGAGGGACTTTTTTAGAAGATGACAGGCTTAAAAATTATTTGAGGGACTCTTTGGCAAAATGAAAATTTTAAAAATGATTTGAGGGACTTTTTAAAAATGTAACAATATTAAAAATAATTTGAGGAACTTTTTGGAAAAATGAAAACCTTAAAAATGACTTGAGGGACATTTTGGGATGATAGCAATTTTAGAAATGATCTGAGACGATGGCAGTCTTAAAAATGATTTGAAGGACTTTTTATAGAAGATGGCAATCTTCAAAATGATTTGAGGGACATTTTGGAAAGATGACATTCTTAAAATAGATTTGAGGGACTTTTTGAAGAAAAGAAAACTTTAAAAATGATTTGAGGGACTTTTGTTTAAAAGATGACAGGCTTAAAAATGATTTGAGGGACTCTTTGACAAAATGAAAACCTTAGAAATGATTTGAGGGACTTTTTAGGAAGATAGCAATTTTAAAAATGATTTGAGGGACTCTTCTGGGACGATGACAGTCTTAGATATGATTTGAGGGACGTTTTCTCGAAGATGACAATCTTAAAAATGATTTGAGGGACTTTTTAGAAAAATGACAATCTTAAAAATTATTTGAGGGACTTAAAAAAAATGAAAGTCTTAAAATCGATTCGTGGGACGTTTTTTAGAAGATGATAGTCTTCAAAATGATTTGAGGGATATTTTTTAAGAAGAAGTTTTAAAACCTATTTGGAAAACATTGTATATATGAACGGTGTTAGATTAATTTTCTCTTTTAATTTAAACAAAAAATAAATAAATATATATTGAATTCATATCGAAATAATAACAGTAAAATAAAAAATAAAACCATAAACTAGTTTTCTGTTCATTTAACTTTGCAATTTATCATTTTCTACAACTGTCAAACACAAAATTAATGCAGCATTTAATCTTCCAAGAAACAGACATTTAAAAATACATAATTTGTATTTAATTACAATTATTTTAATTACTTAACAGATCATTAGAAAGTTTTATCCTGAAGTAATGATTATAGATTTATCGTAAACAACAAATCAATCATTTTCTTGTCTTTATTATTTAAAATAATAATAATAATAATAGGTGGCTCAGTGGTATCGAGCCTGTGGATTTTGAGAACCCTGGTTCGATCCCCACAACCGACAAACAATTTTCACCACATTAAATCTACCCCTGTGCCTCCCCCACCACTAATATCTTTGAGGGCCGTGATTTGACGACTGGTAACGCGCATAAATATATCACTGCATAGATCTGCTTAGGCAGAGTGCCACACCCAGTAATATGTAAAGGCGTGACGATATATTTATTTATTTATTTAGTGGCATCGATTCGGCTTATGGATCTTGAAAACGCGAAGAAATATATCACTTACCGAGATCTACTTAGGCAGAGTGCCACACCCAGTAATGGATAAAAGGCGTGATGATATATTTATTTATATGTATAAGTTAACTTCTATAATAGTTACATTTAATTCCTTTGAATGGTGGCATTATATGACAGTTGGTAACACGCGGAAATATAACAAGATCTGCTACGGCGAAGCACTACACCCAATTAAAAATAAAAGACATGAGGTTTCAATATTTTGTACTTTTATTTATTTAAATATGGAGTAGGTGGCTGAGTCGGTTTGTGGATCTTGAGAACCCTGGTTCGATCCCCACAGCCGACAAACAATTTTCACCAATTTAAATCTACCCCTGTGGCTCCCTCTCCACTCATATCTTTGGGGGCCGTGATTTGACAGCTGGCTATGCGCATAAATACATCACTTATCGAGATATCCTTACGACAGAGTGCCACACCCAGTAATAGGTATAAGGCGTGATGATGTATTTATTTTATTTTATATTTATTATTTAAAATAATCGCGGGTTTCTTTAAATTAAAACTTTCGATATTTATTATGTAAGTCTCTCATATTACTATAATATTTAATTAAATGAATCCTTAGTAGCTAGCAAGCAAAGCTCTAGTGGCATTTGTTTTATTCTGAACTATAGTAACGTATCAAAATTGCGCTGAGCGATAACAGTAACTCTAAATTACTGTCAGCAGTAATACTAGATGAAAGACAAATACAATAACCTTTGCCATGACCTGAACGATAAAAGTCATACATTTTTATAACGTAATTTCGGTAGGTCAAAGTTGAATTAATGCCCTGATTCTAATGGTAATAGGATTATTCGATTTGCAAGTTGAATTCAAGTTTATTTATTCTGACGCGCCTGGAATTATTTTCTTCTTTGCATATGGCCTAATATCTTTTTAGAAAGTTTCTAGAATCATTTATGAGACAGATGTCGTTTAAAAATATACATAAAATTATTTTAATTACTGTCCGGTTCGAATAAAGTCTTGCAAATTATTTTTAAGGTTTTTATTTTAATGAAAAAGTTCCTCATATCATTTTTAAGACTGTCATCTTCCTAAAAAGTTCTTTAAATCATTATTAATGTTTTATTTTTTTCTAAAAAGTCCCTGATGTCATTTTTAAAACTGTCATCTTCTGAAAAACGTCCCTCAAATCATTTTTAAGACGGTCATTTTCTGAATAAAGTTCCTCAAATAATTTCTAAAGTATTCATTTTTCCAAAGAGGGCCTAAAATTATTTTTAAGACTGTCATCTTTTAAATAAAGTCCCTCAAATCATTTTTAATATTGTTATCTTATTAAAAAATTTCCTCAAATCATTTTTTTGGTTTTCATTTTTCCAAAAAGCCTCTCAAATCATTTTTAATATTGTCATCTTTTTAAAAAGTCCCTCAAATCATTTTTAAGACGGTTATTTTCTGAATAAAGTCCCTCAAATAATTTCTAAGGTATTCATTTTTCCAAAGAGGCTCTAAAATCATTTTTAAAACTGTGATCTTCTAAAGAAAGTCCCTCAAATAATTTTTAATACTGTCATCTTTTTAAAAAGTCTCTCAAATCATTTTTAATATTGTCATCTTTTTAAAAAGTCCCTCAAATCATTTTTTTGGTTTTCATTTGTCTAAAAGGTCCCTGAAATCATTTTTAAGATTGTCATCTTCTAAAATAAGTCCCTCAAATTATTTTCATTTCTCCAGAAAGTCCCTCAAACCATTTTTAATATTGTCATCTTCTAAAAAAAGTTCCTCAAATAATTTTTATTTATTTATTTATTTATGTTACTCTGTACAACAGGAATTTAATCCCAATTACAGTACAGGGTCCGCACTCACCGAGCCGCAGTGTGGTAGTTCATATAATTATTTATCTTGAGTGAGATTCGAACTCGGGATCTCCAGATTCGAATTCTGTATCGCTATCCACACCACCGTACTGACAGACATTGTCATCTTTCTAAAAAGTCCCTCAAATCATTTTTAAGACTACCATCTTCTAAAAAAAATTCTCTCAAATCATTTTTAAGATTATCATTTTTCCAAAAAGACTCTCAAATCATTTTTAAGACTGCCATCTTCCTAAAAACTCCTTCAAATCATTTTTAAGACTTCCTAACAAATATACCCAATTAAATCGTTTTAATTTGTGTTCTAAATTTGATTCTTACTAAATACAGTCCTGTATCTCATCAATTTGTCACTTAACGAAATGCATAATTCGACCTCGCATAAAATAAATGATTTCGCAGCCGGCAAATGTGAAGATGCATATCTATACGTTGGTCAGCTAATGCACTAACCAAATTTAGAAATAATTCAAATTCATCTGCGATTGCAATACATGAAATTGTACTTTGCTGTTTTGACTATTTTTATGGTTTTTTTTTCTTAGAATATATTTTTAGCTATTACATACCCAGATTGAGACTGTCTCAGAAAATAAATAGAATGTCGTTAAAAGAATGGATATCTGTCGTTTGAGATGATTTGATTTGATACTTGATAGATTTAAAAATGATTTTAGGGACTTTTTTTAGAAGATGACAGTTTTAAAATTGATTTGAGCGATTTTTGTTAAAAGATGACAGTTTTAAAAATGATTTGAGGGACTCTCTTTAGTAAATGACAGTCTTAAAAATGATTTCAGGAACTTTATTCAGAAAATTACAGTTTTAAAAATAATTTGAGGGACTTTTGAGAAAGATGACAGTCTTAAAAATGATTTGAGGGAGTTTGTTTTAAAAAGATGACAATCTTAAAAATGATTTGTGAAAATTTTTAGGAAAATGACAGCCTTCAAAAAGATTTCTTCAACGATTTGGAAGGAAAAGTCGCACATTCAATACAGTTGGCGACAGCCAAACAGCAACAATACTTCATTTTTTTTTAAGTTTCAATTACAAAATTCAGCTGTTGCCTGGCTCCGAACTAAAGACCTTCTGCTCGCCCTCCAAACTACATTTGAGCCCTTCGTATCAAAACAATCCCAGATTTCCTTCTGGCATTTTAAAATAAAATAAATAAATATATCATCACGCCTTTTACCCATTACTGAGTGTGGCACTCTGCCGTAGCAGATCTCGGTAAGTGATATATTTATGCACGTTGCCAGCCGTCAAATCACGGCCCCTAAAGATGTTAGTAGAGGGGAAGCCACAGGGGTAGATTTAATTTGGTGAAAATTGTAAAAATTCTGACATTTTCAATATTCAAAATTATTTTTACTTAAAACCCACGTTCGATTCCCACCACATTAAAACTCTAAGTCTCCCCCTACACCCCCTCTCCGCCATACCTATAGGTAATATGACGGCTAGTAACCGCACTTCACTCCAATACATATATCATTTACCGCGATTTGCTACGGATGAATGCCACGCCCAATAATCGACAAAACTATGATATTTATTATAAATTCGAATCCGGCGATCCCTGGTTCGAATCTCACTCAAGCTAAAAATCATATAAACTACTACACTGCGGCTCGCTGAGTGCGGACCCTGTACTGTAATTGGGATTAAGTTCCTGTTGTACAGCGTAACATAAATATAAATAAATAAATATATCATCACGCCTTCTACCCATTACTGGGTGTGGCACTCTGCCTAAGCAGATCTCGGTAAGTGATATATTTTTTCGCGTGAAGTGCGGTTACCAGCCGTCAAATCACGGCCTCCAAAGATATTAGTGGTGGAGGAACCACAGGGGTAGATTTTTTAAATTGGTGAAAATGTTTGTCGGCTGTGGAGATCGAACTAGGGTTCTCAAGATCCACAGGCTGACTTGATACCACTGAGCCACCTACCCCATTAAAAAAGATAGACAATTTAGTTGTGCATATCTTTTGTTTGAAGCATTTTTCCCTGAAGTTATTTATAAATAATTGACACGAAAATATACTTAGACAATTGGATTATGAAGATTTCGTGCTGTAAAACGTTTGTCAATTGTTTTAGACAAAAATGCTTCAAATAAAAAAGGTCGACAATTTAGTTGGGCATTTTTTTACCTTGTTACATTTAGTTTAATTTCACATAGCCACCTAGAATAGTTGAATAAAAACAATTTCTAACATTTCTCAATTATCTTATTTATCTCGATTTTTTCATATACATTTATGACAAGTAATACATCGTTGAAAAGAGAATAAAATGTCGGTTTTTATTTTAATAAAATAATTCTAGGTTCCCATTTGAAAAATAAAAGTTGATAGTCGTATTATGTAAATCTGACTTTTATATGTGTCATAAAATAGTATATTTAATATACTAAAACTGAAGAAAATTTGTCTATTTCTTATAATACAAAAATTAAGGGTGGGTTTGTCTTCCCAGAATCACCCTGTATTGTTTACCGCGATCTGCTACGGCTGAATGCCACGCCCAATGATCAACAAAACTACGACATTTATTCTAAAATCTCAAGACAAATATTCAACGTACTTTTCATTTTGTCTCATTCTTATTTCAACTAGATTCTAATATTTTCAACCTGGTTTCAAAGCAGTCGCCATGTAAGGCGCTTATACGAATATTATTACTCTACGAACCGTTGTGATGCAATCTTATATTATACACAATGCAGATGATAACGTGCATCGTATATAGCTATGAGTCAGTCTTATAAAGACACACACAGACAGAAAAACAGACGCATGAAGACTAAACAGAGTAAGTAGGCGGGTCTCGAATTACCAAGCGGTCTTAAAAACGAGCTTATGTATGTTTGGGTAATGCAAGTTTTGTAGAAAACTTTCTTTTGCAATGCAATTAAAGTGGTGTCCTTAATTTGTTGGTATTTACAGGATGTAGTCCTTTAAAAAGTATTGAGTAGTTTATTAAGAAAATGGTGGTTCGGTAATGTAGGAGACTGGAGAAATTCTGTGACGGATATTTGGGATATATACTGTTGTAAAATGTTTGTCTTTTGTTTTACACAAAAATGATTTAAATAAAAAAGGTAGACTATTTAGTTGTGCACTTTTTTTGTTTGAAGTATTTTTCTGTAAAGTTATTTATAAACAGTTGACAGTCGAAAATATACAATTAGACAATTGGGTTATGGAGATTTCGTACTGTAAAACGTTTGTCTATTGTTTTAGAGAAAAATGTGTCAAATAAAAAAGGTAGACTATTTAGTTGTGTACATCTTCTGTTTGAAACATTTTTCCATAAAGTTATTTATAAACAGTTGACAGTCGAAAATATACAATTAGACAATTGGGTTATGGCGATTTTGTGCTGTAAAACGTTTGTCTATTGTTTTAGACAAAAATGCTTCAACTAAAAAAGGTAGACTATTTAGTTGTGCACATCATTTGTTTGAAACATTGTTTTGTAAAGTTATTCATAAACAGTTGACAGTCGAAAATATACTTCGACAATTGGGTAATGAAGATTTCGTACTGTAAAACGTTTGTCAATTGTTTTAGACAAAAATGCTTCAAATAAAAAAGGTAGACTATTTAGTTGTGCACATCTTTTGTTTCAAATATTTTCCCCTAAAGTTATTTACAAACAGTTGACAGACAAAAATATACTTCGACAATTGGGTAATGAAGATTTCGTACTGTAAAACGTTTGTCAATTGTTTTAGACGAAAATGCTTCAAATAAAAAAGGTAGACAATTTAGTTGTGCACATCATTTGTTTGAAACATTGTTCTGTAAAGTTATTCATAAACAGTTGACAGTCGAAAATATACTTCGACAATTGGGTAATGAATATTTCGTACTGTAAAACGGTTGTCAATTGTTTTAGACAAAAATGCTTCAAATAGAAAAGGTAGACAATTTAGTTGTGCACATCATTTGTTTGAAACATTGTTCTGTAAAGTTATTCATAAACAGTTGACAGTCGAAAATATACTTAGACCCAATGGTTATGGATATTTTGTGCTGTAAAACGTATGTCAATTGTTTTAGAGAAAAATGTGTCAAATAAAAAAGGTAGACAATTTAGTTGTGTACATGTTTTGTTTGAAACATTTTTCTCTAAAGTTACTTACAAACAAATGACAGACGAAAATATACTTAGACGATAGGGTTATAGAGATTTCATGCTGTAAAACGTTTGTCAATTGTTTTAAACAAAATTGCTACAATAAAAAAGGTAGACAATTTATTTATGCACATCTTTTGTTTGAAGCATTTTTCCCTAAAGTTATTTATAAACAGTTGACAGTCGAAAATATACAATTAGACAATTGGGTTATGGAGATTTTGTGCTGTAAAACGTATGTCAATTGTTTTAGAGAAAAATGTGTCAAATAAAAAAGGTAGACAATTTAGTTGTGTACATGTTTTGTTTGAAACATTTTTCTCTAAAGTTACTTACAAACAAATGACAGACGAAAATATACTTAGACGATAGGGTTATAGAGATTTCATGCTGTAAAACGTTTGTCAATTGTTTTAAACAAAATTGCTACAATAAAAAAGGTAGACAATTTATTTATGCACATCTTTTGTTTGAAGCATTTTTCCCTAAAGTTATTTATAAACAGTTGACAGTCTAAAATATACAATTAGACAATTGGGTTATGGAGATTTTGTGCTGTAAAACGTTTGTCAATTGTTTTAGACAAAAATGCATCAAATAAAAAAGGTAGACAATTTAGTTGTGTACATCTTTTGTTTGAAGCATTTCTCTCTAAAGTTATTTATAAACAGTTGACAGTCGAAAATATACTTAGACGATTGGGTTATGGAGATTTCGAACAGTAAAACGTTTGTCAATTGTTTTAGACAAAAATGCTTCAAATAAAAAAGGTAGACAATTTACTTGTCCACATCTTTTATTTGAAATATTTTCCTCTAAAACAATTAACAAACGTTTTACAGCACAAATTATACAAAACCAAGTACGTTCTCAACGCCCAGATGTTTTATGTAAATTATTAAGACACCATATAAATGTAAATGTTCTTGAGCGTTTTAAGTGGGTGTAAAAATGCACTCGCCTGTTATTATAACCTAGATCATTGATTATAGACAGATAATTTATCTACTAAACTACGTTTAATACAAGCAAAAGAATTTGGCATTTATCCAAATCAATTATTGTACAAATATTTCGTTTGTTGATGAACTTCTATAGTTTATTTTCGTACTGCACGAGATCTGCAACTGCAGATGATACATTTACAAGTTATTTTAGCTGAAATAACTCCTATATAAATGAAATAATATTAAAATAACATTCACGAAAATTTTCACGAACTATTTTTAAAAAACCTGTACAATTATTTCATCCTTATATAATCGAATAGCTAGCTTAGTCAGGCGTTAGTAGCGCGTTTTTTTACTAAACAACCTTGACCTTAGTGTCAAGTTAACTCTTACATATTTAGCACAAACTTATTTCTTAAAGAGAACTTTGTAAATAAGATACAAAAAATTATAATTCATTAGACATAACCTTCAAATTTTGTTTTTAATTCTTGTTATTAGTATAATGGAGGTAGTTATATTTTGTAGATCAGTTTTTTTTACGGACAAAAAGATGGCGCCAGAGTGAATGGTATTAATTTGGTGATATTATTATTTTAAGGTTATAATCAGTTAAATTAAAAATGAATGATGGGCGTTTTAGGTTGTGGGGGAAGTTTGTGACGGTAGGAATGGAATGTTGGGTTATGTTGAGGTATAGATGATTGTGGGAGAGTGCTACTTCATTTAGGAGGTATGTTATAGACTGGGTTTCAATACTACATGATTATTTTTTATTTAATATTTTAAAACGACAACTTATGGAGAAAATTATTTATTTATAAATGGTTTTGTAGATTTTTTGGGACGATGACAGTCTTATAAATGATTTGAGGGACTTTTTAAGTGAGGATAACAGTCTTATAAATGATTTGAGGGTCCTCTTTGGGAGGATGATACTTTTAAAAATGATTTGAGGGAACTTTTTGGAAAGGAGACAGTTTTATAAATGATTTGAGGGACTTTTTTGAGACGATGACAGTCTTATAAATGATTTGAGGGACCTCTTTGGGAGGATGAAAAATTTCAAAATGATTTGAAGGGGCTTTTTGGGAAAATAGCAGGTTTCAAAATAATTTGAGGGACTTTTTTTGGGGAGGATGATAATTTTTAAAATGATTTGAGGGAGTTTTTGGGACGATGACAATCTTAAAAATGATTTGCGGAACTTTTTTGTGAAGATAATAATTTTTAAAATGATTTGAGGGAGTTTTTGGGAAAATAGCAGGTTTCAGAATAATTTGAGGGACTTTTTTGGGGAGGATGATAATTTTTTAAATGATTTGAGGGAGTTTTTGGGACGATGACAATCTTAAAAATGATTTGAGGAACCTTTTTGTGAAGATAATAATTTTTAAAATGATTTGAGGGAGTTTTTGAGAAAATAACAGGTTTCAATATAATTTGAGGGACTTGTTTGGGGGAGTATGATAGTTTTAAAAATGATTTGAGGGAGTTTTTGAGAAGATATTTGTTTTTAAATGATTTGAGGGATATGTAAATTAATTTTTGCATGCCTTATAACGACAGAAATTAAATTAAAATGTTGAAAATTAGCTACAAAATTGACAGAAAAAAATATAATTTAGAATGTTTATGAAAATTGCAGTAAAAGACAGTTTGTAAAAGTGTTGATGGTCCTGAAAGGACGGTTGTTTTTTGTTATTATCTATTAAACATTTTGATTGTATTTTAAATTGAATACTGAATGATTTGAAATGAAGTGCTCAAATAAATCTGCAACTGTGGCATGGATGCAACACTGACCCATATTTTCTTTGTATTTTGAATTGTGTGTATTGAAGGAATTGGCCTGTGAGGGTTCGAACCCGCAAATAAATTTCTCTCTACCACTATAATACAACTTAACACATTCATTTTTTTCACTAATTCACTAATTATCCAACATCTTATAATTCACATAAATTCAAGACTCATAAATAACTACTGGCAATAAAGGAATATTTTTCTGCTGACATAAAACCTGAATCATTTGTTTAATTTTCTTTCATTTCCCAGCAAGTTTATCCTTAATTTGCAGCTAATTTTCACCATTTTCAGTTTAATTTCTGTCGTTATAAAGCGTGCAACATTAATTCTGTTTACTGATTTGAATGTAGACAACATTTATTTGACGCGTTTTACTCTAAAATTATCAGGGACGCAGAAAATTATAAAAATATGATTTTACATTTATTTCGGTTACTAATATCTGTATATATAGTTCAAATAAAAAATGATCTTCGATTTTTTATTTACAAAACGAGTAATAAAAATGTTAAAATTCTTTTTAAATGGAATGTACAAAATAAACATTCTTAGGTATTTTTGAGTTATTTACATAATGTTGGTGGTCTTGAAAGTATGTACCAGGCAAACAGAATTTTAATTCTTTTTGATGTTTCGCAAATTTTAGTCAAATCATGCTTTATTATATTTCAAACAAATATGTTTATAATTTGACTGCTGGTAACCGCACTTCACGCGAAAAAAATATATCATTTACCGAGATCTGCTTAGCCAGAGTGCCACATCCAGTAATGGGTAAAAGGCGTGATGATATATTTATTTTATTTATTTATGTTTAGAATTCTTACTTTCCTGTTTTGGTATTTCACATTAAATGGACTGTTTTAAATTATATATTACAAATCTGAATTTGTTTTAAATATACCTGTTTTGTTTTTAAATTATAATAATTAAAAATTTATGAAAATTGTTTATATCTTGCTGTGTGCTGGGCGATCAAATATTAATTATTGCTTTGTTTGCAACTTATAATTAGGTATAGTCCAGTAAAAAAGTTGCTGTGACGTCAAATATTTTGATTAAAAATCTGATGTGGACACCACATGACTTCCTTGTACGCGTATTTAACTATAGATATTTTTTAATTGCACATATTTGACATTAAATTTTTTATTTTTTGTTCTAATTCATAGCAAACTTAATTACAAAAAAAAAAACAAGAAATATATAATTTTTAAATTTACATATCTCGCTTATACAAAAGGCTAATTGAATAATTCTTAATGTGCTAGATGCAAATTTAATTCTCTAAAACTTTTATTTGCAGCATTTATTTCTAAAATCAAAATAATACCATTTTTTTTCAACTGTTAGCAGCTTCATGTAATGTATCACTTCCGGTTAGTCCATTTTAACCAAAATCTATTATGTTATTTGCATTGATATAGTAGTCTTATATACCAAATTTGAAAAGTTTTGGTTTATATTTTAATATAGTTTTTCATGAAAATCTATTATTCAAGTAAAGTAGCACTTCCGGAAGTTATATAATAACCAAAAAGGGAGGTGCACAACTAGATGTTATAACAGTCGTAAATTGATGTAAAACACGACTTTTTATAACGGAATTAGGTAATAGCTTTTTATGAAACTAGTAAGGAAATGAAGGTTATTACCTTACGCTTGTGAAATTTACAGAACGAGGCGTAGGTAATAACCTTCATTTCCTTACTAGTTTCATACAATATTTTTTCTACTTCCGTTCTAATAAATACGAAAGAGCGTTTTTAAAATTATGAAATTTTGACATATTAATGACAGTTATAAATTCAAAAAATAAAAGAATAACACATCAGAATTCGTCTACCAAGATATCTGTTGCTATGTTACCTCATTATTTTACTAGTTAAATAATGCAGTCCATTACCCAACTCAAATAAGTGAAATAAAACGTTTATTTCCTAACGGAAGTAGAAAAAATAAATTACGAATATAAGTTAACTTTTATAATAGTTACATTTAGTTCCTTTGGATGGTGGCATTATATAACAGTTGGTAACACGCGGAAATATAACAAGATCTGCTACGGCGGAGCACTACACCCAATTAAGAATAAAAGACATAAGGTTAATATTTTGTACTTTTATTTATTTAAATATGGGGTAGGTGGCTCAATGGTATTGAGTCGGCCTGTGGATCTTGAGAACCCTGGTTCGATCCCCACAGCCGACAAACAATTTTCACCAATTTAAATCTACCCTTGTGGCTCCCTCTCCACTAGCATCTTTGAGGGCCGTGATTTGACGGCTGGTAACTGCACTTCGTGCGAAGAAATATATCACTTACCGAGATCTGTTTAGGCAGAGTGCCACGCCCAGTAATGGGTAAATGGCATGATAATATATTTATTTATTTAAATATGGGGCAGGTGGCTCAATGGTATTGAGTCGGCCTATGGATCTTGAGAACCCTGGTTCGATTCCCACAGCCGACAAACAATTTTCACCAATTTAAATCTACCCCTGTGGCTCCCTCTCCACTAATATCTTTGGGGGCCGTGATTTGACAGCTGGTAACCGCACTTCACGCGAACAAATATATCACTTACCGAGATCTGCTTAGGCAGAGTGCTACACCCAGTAATGGATAAAAGGCGTGATGATATATTTATTTATATGTATAACTTAACTTTTATAATAGTTGCATTTAATTCCTTTGAATGGTGGCATTATATGACAGTTGGTAACACGCGGAAATATAACAAGATCTGCTACGGCGAAGCACTACACCCAATTAAAAATAAAAGACATGAGGTTTCAATATTTTGTACTTTTATTTATTTAAATATGGAGTAGGTGGCTGAGTCGGCTTGTGGATCTTGAGAACCCTGGTTCGATCCCCACCGCCTACAAACAATTTTCACCAATTTAAATCTACCCCTGTTGCTTCCCCTCCACTAAAATCTTTGGGGGCCGTGATTTGACAGCTGGTAACCGTACTTCACGCGAAGAAATATATCACTTACCAAGATCTGTTTAGGCAGAGTGCCACACGCAGTAATGGGTAAAAGGCGTGATGATATATTATTATTATTATATTTATTTAAATAATTTTAATTAACATTTTGTTTATTATTATTATTATTATTATTCAGTATTCATTTCTAGTCATTCTATTTATAAATAGATTAATCCCAGTACAGCATTGTGTATTTATTTATTTTTTTTTTCAATGTTTACAAATTCGTTGCTAACAATAGATTGTTTGAAATACCTTTTAAATTGCTTAGCAATTGTATAGCTACTCGTATATACTAAATTAAACGAGTAGTTTAAAAATACAATAGAAGCAAACCTATATAACGTTTAGAAATGAAATGAAATTAGAGAATTGTCCTGAAATGAGAGCGTTGTTAGCGCGACACTTGTAAAATCATAGCTTTATAATTTTCTGCGTCCCTGATAATTTAGAGTAAAAAGCGTCAAATAAATGTTGTCTACATTCTAATCAATAAACAGGATTAATGTTGCAAGCTTTATAACGACAGAAATTAAACTGAAAATGGTGAAAACTAGCTGAAAATTAGGGATAGCCTTGCTGGGAAATGAAACAAAATTAATCAAATGATTCAGGTTTGATCTGTCAGCAGAAAAATATTCCTTTATTGCCAGTAGTTATTTATTAGTCTTGAATTTAAGTGAATTATAAGATGTTGGATAATTAGTGAATTAGTGGTTGAAATGAATGTGTTAAGTTGTATTATAGTGGTAGAGAGAGATGTATTTGCGGGTTCGAACCCTCACAAGCTAATTCCTTCAATACACACAATTACAAAGAAAATATGGGTCAGTGTTGCATCCATGCCACAGTTGCAGATTTATTTGAGCACTTCATTTCAAATCATTCAGTATTTAATTTAAAATACAATCAAAACATTTAATTGATAATAACATAAAACTACGGTCCTTTTCAGGACCATCAACACTTTTACAAACCACAATTTATTATTATTTTTTCTTCTAACAATTTTGTTTCACTTCCCAGCAAGGTTCTCCCAATTTTGAAGCTAATTTTCATCATTTTCAATTTAATTTATGTCGTTATAAAACGTGGAAATTATTAATTCTGTTTATTGATTGTAATATAGAATTTTATACAACATTTATTTGAAACTTTTATCTTTAAAATAATCAAGGAAGCATAAAAATATCATTTTACATGTTAAAATCCCATGTTTTGCTATTGCGGTCATCCTGTATTGCTTAATTGATTCATATAACCAGATGGTTTTTTATTTGTTTATGTTTATCTTTGGAAATAGATATTTAAAATTCTGAATAACAATTTTATACATCTTGAAGCTGTAGAAGAACTTTATAATTATTTTTGATATAAATTTAGGAATTTTTTTCTCGGAATGTACTTAAGAAAAATCAACAAAATTTGAATAAGACGGACATTAGTATGTTACTAATGCACCACTAAAATTTGATACTGATCCATGTAACCATTTTAGAATAACAAGGACTCAAATAGAAGCCTAAACAGTAAATGTATCGGAAGGCTCAAATTTTGACACAAAATTATAATTTAGAAATTATTTTATTTCTCAACTTCTGTGCAAAACAAATGAACCAAAATTGTATGAGACATGCTTTAGTATATTACTAACGCACCACTAAAATATTATACTAATCCACGCAACCAATTTGGAATAGCAAGGATTCAAACAGAAGCTTGTATCGCAAGGCTCAAATTTTGACACAAAATTCTAATTTACAAATTATTTTATTCCTCAACTTCTGTGCAAAATAAATGAACCAAAATTTTATGAGACATACTTTAGTATATTTCTAACGCACCACTAAACTTTCAAATAACAAGGGTATGAACAGAAGCCTAACCAGTAGATGTATCGCTCAAATT
The DNA here is from genome assembly GCA_947425015.1 of Pterostichus niger. Lineage (NCBI taxonomy): Eukaryota > Metazoa > Arthropoda > Insecta > Coleoptera > Carabidae > Pterostichus > Pterostichus niger. The sequence continues at coordinate 7,914,623 of OX380352.1, forward strand.
TTGGCACAAAATTATAATTTACAAATTATTTTATTTCTTAACTTTGGAGCAAAATAACTAAACCAAAATTTTATGAGACAAACGGTAGTACGTTTCTAATGCACCACTAATTTCAAGTTAATTCGTTCAGCTATTCTGGAATAACAATGGTTTGAACAGAAGCCAAACCAGTAGATGAATCACAAGGTTTACATTTTGACACAAAATTATAATTTACAAATTATTTTATTCCTCAACTTCTGTGCAAAATAAATAAACCAAAATTTTACGAGACAAACTTTAGTATATTAGTAATGCACCACTAAAATTTTATTGTAATCCATGGAACCATTTTGGAATAAAAAGGATTCAAACAGAAGCCTGTACCGCAAGACTCAAATTTTGACACAAAATTATAATTTACAAATTATTTTATTCCTCAACTTCTGTACAAAACAAATGAACCAAAATTTTATGAGACATACTTTATTATGTTACTAATGCACCATTAAAATTTGAAGTGAATTCGTTCAGCCATTTTGGAAAAACAAGGGTTTGAACAGAAGCCTAACCGGTAGATGTAACGCTCAAATATTGACACCAAATTATAATTTACAAATTATTTTATTTCGTAACTTCTGTGCAAAACAAATGAACCAAAATTTTATGAGACAAACTTTAGTATGTTACTAATGTACCACTAAAATTTTAAATTAATCCGTGTAGCCATTTTGAAATAACAAGGGTTTGAACAGAAGCCAAACCAGTAGATGAATCACAAGGCTCAAATTTTGACACAAAATTTTAATTTACAAATTATTTTATTCCTCAACTTCTGTACAAAACAAATAAACCAAAATTTTATGAGACAAACTTTAGTATGTTACTAATGCACCACTAAAATTTTGTGCTAATTTATGTAACCATTTTGGAATAACAAGGATTCAAACAGAAGCTTGTACCGCAAGGCTCAAATTTTGACACAAAATTCCAATTTACAAATTATTTTATTTCTCAACTTCTGTGCAAAATAAATGAACCAAAATTTTATGAGACATACTTTAATATATTTCTAATGCACCACTAAAATTTGATACCAATTCGTGCAGCCATTTTTCCACTACAGGGATTCAAACATAGCTACATTGAAACCAAAAGTAACTATCAATTAAATTTGTTTTAAACTTCCATCACGTGATAATTTTATGAGCGAATTATTGAGTTCAAACACAAGTTGCAGCATAATAATTGTCCACGATTTTGTGATCAAAACTTACTTAAAAAAATATACTTAATAAATATATATTTACAGCTTACCTTAAATATATTTTATTTGAACAGAATCCTTCAATAAATGACGGTATAACCAGAGTAAATACAATAACACTTTACTATATGAAAATTACGAAATATTTCGTGAATTTTACCGCGTACTAGCGTGCTACTAGCGTGCTACTAGCTTAGCAACGAGCTGCTCCAACGAATGCGTATATCGGACTGCGTGCCGTCACAACCTAACAGCGCTTATATATATTTGAATACTATTATTCAATGACGATATGTTTACGTTTTTTTATTGTTTGATTTAATTGTTGACGTGATTTAAAGCTATTTTTAAGTTTTATGGTTTTAAAGCTAAACTCTTGTAAAAGACTTGATGAATTGAACAAGAAGTGGTACTCAAACTTTGAAAGATGAGATGGGAATATAAAATGTAAATAGTTTTTTGAAGGTTATTGAAAAAATGTCAAATAAGTTTGTTTTTTTTTCATTAATATCTATTATTTATTTTCACAGCAACGTTTTGGTAATTTTGAAATATGCTGAGCTGTCATAAACCTAGAATTTTATGTATTTTAAACGTTATTTTAGCGGAATTAGATAAAATACGTTATGAAAACGTGATATTGTTTGACTCACATAATTTGTAAAACTCGCTTCGCTCGTTTTGGCAAATGTTCGTCAAACAATATCAACCTTTTCATAACTGGTTACGTAAATAACTATTAATTAAACATATTTAATAGACATAAAGGCAAATATAAGAAGTATAGAATATATATATATATATATATATATTTACCTTTTTGGTTTTCATTTCAAGAAATTTATTTTTTAATTTGAAAAAAAATTAAGAAAATTATTATTTGTCTATTTAAATAATTTCTAAAGTTAGTATATAATATTTTACGACATTTTAAACATTTTTGAGGTAATTACGACGATGGCTAGTACTTATAAACAACATGGAATCAAATGCTAAATCGTTTAAATTAATTCTTTCTACAACTGTCAAAAATGTTAATTTTTTTCACTAATATCAATACGCGAAGTACGTGATTTTTTCATCATTTACATTACCGTGACAACGCGTATTTTGCGCATTATTTTGCACCCTAGTGCGCAAAATGAGTATTCGTATTCTAGTGCGTAAAATGAGTATCTCGCGCACGCTCCCAAATTATTTGTTGTCAGGTTTCATTAGTTACAACACATCAATAGTATCAAATTCATATTATTGTTGATTGTTTTCCTTCAATTTACTTAAATAAATCAAAAATTATTGTATTATTCTTTATTTACAGTTGTAGAAAAATGTTGTTTGTATTTCGTGGGTAAAATTCTTGTTTTTTGGCGCGTTTGAATGACTTTTTTAAGTAACATTCTCACGCGCAACAAAAAAACACTCATTTTGCGCACTTCATACAAAAATAACAATTTTTCACAAATAATACATATTTATTTTTTTATAAATATATCATCACGCCTTTTACCTATTACTGGGCGTGGCACTCCCTCGAAGCAGATCTTGATAAATGATATATTTTTTCGCAAGAAGTGCAGTTACCGATCGTCAAATCACGTCTCCCAAAGATTTAATTATAACTCTTTTCTCACTTAAAAAAAAGTTTTTTGATCAAGTAATAAAAAAAATTAATTTTGATATTGGTTAATAGTATATTTAACAATAAAGTTACGAGTTGTTGTGGTATAATGGTAGCGCAGACGCACTACAAGCGAGAGTGAATGAAAAATTAAATTTTGACAAAAAAAAATTCTACTTCATTCAATATGTCTTTCCCTTCACTGTTTTGTGTAAATCTAACCAACATTTTGAACTAGCTTTTATTTAAGTAACATAATAATATATGTATTAAATATGGGGTAGATGGCTCAGTGGTATCGAGTCGGCCTATGGATCTTGAGAACCCTGGTTCGATCCCCACAGCCGACAAACAATTTTCACCAAATTAAATCTACCCCTGATGAGGCTCCCCCTCCACTAGCATCTCTGTGGGCCGTAATTTGACGGCTGGTAACCGCACTTCACGCGAAGAAATATATCACTTCTCGAAATCTGCTTCGGCAGAGTGCCACACCCAGTAATGGATAAAAGGCGTGATGATATATTTATTTATATGTATAACTTAACTTTTATAATAGTTGCATTTAATTCCTTTGGAAGGTGGCATTATATGACAGTTGGTAACACGCGGAAATATAACAAGATCTGCTACGGCGGAGCACTACATCCAATTAAGAATAAAAAACATGAGGTTTTAATATTTTGTACTTTTACTCAGTAATGAGTAAAAGGCGTAATGATATATTTATTTATTTATTTAAATATGGGGTAGGTGGCTCAGCGGTGGATGTTGAGAACCCTGGTTCGATCCCCACAGCCGACAAACAATTTTCACCAAATTAAATCTACCCCTGTGGCTCTCCCTCTACTAACATCTTTGGGGACCGTGATTTGACGGCTGGTAACCGCACTTCACGCGAAGAAATGTATCACTTACCGAAATCTGCCTCGACAGAGTACCACACCCAGTAATGTGAAAAAGGCGTGATGATATATTTATTTATTTATTTAAATATGGGGTAGGTGGCTCAGTGGTGGATCTTGAGAACCCTGGTTCGATCTCCACAGCCGACAAACAATTTTCACCAAATTAAATCTACCCCTGTGGCTTCCCCTCCAGTAACATCTTTGGGGGCCGTGATTTGACGGTCTGTTCACGCGCATAAATATATCACTTACCGAGATCTGCTTCGGCAGAGTGCCACACTCAGTAATGGGTAAAAGGCGTGATGATATATTTATTTATTTATTTAAATATGGGGTAGGTGGCTCAGTGGTGCATCTTGAGAACCCTGGTTCGATCCCCACAGCCGACAAACAATTTTCACCAATTTAAATCTACCCCTGTGCCTCCCCCATCCACTAACATCTTTAAAGGCCGTGATTTGACGTTCTGCTCACGCGCATAAATATATCACTTACCGAGACCTGCTTAGGCCAGAATGCCACACTTAGTAATGGGGAAAAGGCGTGATGATATATTTATTTATTTATTTATTTAAAATATAGTTATTAATTCTGTATATAACGACGTAAACATAACAAATAACCTCAAAATTAACTGTCAGTTTATGAAACACAGCAGACTTTTAAAGTAAAGCACCCCATTTAAACTTTAAATATTGCTTTTAATTTTATAAAATACAAGTAATATGAATACATGTACAATGTATTTGAATAGTTTTGTTCCTGTCCTATTATTGGGCTCGTCCTGTAGGGCAATGTAATAGTAATAAATAAATAAATACATATAGTTTCATGTATTTCTGATGTCTTAAAAAAATAAGTGATTGCCTGTTTCTAAATAATTTATATTCACTCTAAACTTTAATAAAATAAAACAATTATAGTTGTATATGTACAAGGCGTTTCATTTCAATTCGGCAGTAGTACAATTTCGAACTAAGATACTATTCTTTATCATTGAACATCTTATAATCTCAGCATTATATTATTTTATTTTATTTATTTTATGTTACGCTATACAACAGGAATTTAATCCCAATTACAGTACAGGGTCCGCACTCACCGAGCCGCAGTGTGATAGTTTTTTTATATAATTTTTAGCTTGAGTGCGATTCGAACTCGGGATCTCCGGATTCGAATTCCATATCGCTATCCACACCACCGTACTGACGGACTAATAATACACCCTATAACATACTTACTGACATTGTAAATATACAGGATGTGTCTGTCAACTGTTTCATTTGTTTTATTTGTTTATTATTTGACCTATTTTAGGATTGTAAGAATGTTTATAATTTTTATTTTGTCCTGAAATAATTATTTATATTTTTGGAATTAGGAAAAGTTATATGTATAATGGGGTAAAATATTATGTAGGTACTTTTTTAAAAATAAAGTTTTGTTTTATTGTTTGAGAATTACTGGTTGAATCAAAGTTGTGTTGTTATTGTTGATAAATATTTGCCTTTTTGCCGATTTTGTGGGTTTCTTTTTAGGGTTCTTAGTTGTCTTTGTGCTAATTTAATTATTTTGAAGACTGTCGTCTTTCCAAAAAGTCCCTCAAATTATTTTTAAGACTGTCATATTTTCATAAAGTTATTGCATTTATTTATAACACAATTTTTGAAAACTTTTTTAAGACTGTCATCTTTCTAAAAAATCGTTCAAATCATTTTTAAGATTGTCATCTTCCCAAAAAGTCCCTCAGATCATATTTGAAATCATTATTGTATCCATAAAGTCCCCCAAATCATTTATAAAACTGTCATCTTCCCAAAAAGTTCCCCAAATCATTTTTAAGTTTGTCATCTTCCCAAAAAATCCCCCAAATCATATTTGAAATTGTTATTTTTTCAATGAAGTCCCCCAAAATCATTTATAAGACTGTCGTCATTTCAAAAAGTCCCCAAAATTATTTTTAAGTTTGTCATCTTCCCAAAAAGTCCCCCAAATTATTTATAAGACTGTCATTATTTCAAAAGTCTCCAAAATTATTTATAAGACTGTCATCTTCCCAAAAGGCCCCTAAATTATTTTTAAACTTTGTCAGCTTTCCAAAAAGTCCATCAAATCATTTTTAAAAAGGTCATCTTACCACACAGGTCCCCAAATTATTTTTAAGTTTGTCATCTTCCCAAAAAGTCCTCCAAATCATTTTTAAGATTGCCATCATTTCAAAAAGTCCCCCAAATCAGTTTTGAAATTACCATTTTTTCCATAAAGTCCCCCAAAATCATTTATAAGATTGTCATCTTCCCAAAAAGTCCCCCAAATCATTTTTAAGATTGTTATCTTCCCAAAAAGTTCCTCAAATTATTTAATAGAGTAGAATTATTATAAAAAGTACAATTATGATGTACCGTTTGTGAACCACTGGTCGAATATAAGTTTGTTATTATTAATAAATTTGTCTATGTTTCCTGATTATTAATTGTATTTGACAATTTTTTCTAAACTTAATAATTCGCTCAAAAAAATACATTTTGTTTTAATGACACCAGGTTGTGTTTATATATATATACCTAATTCTTTTTGAAATGGAATGCAATATATATGAATGTTTGGTAAATGCTAAAAATAGATAGGGGGTTAAATTTGTTTTGTAGGATATGCTAGCTACAGGGGGCCATTTTAATTCTAATTATAATTAATATAAGTTAGCTTCATTTGTATTTTTTTTTAGATTTATTTGCATCCATTTATCAGCGAGCCTGATATAGTATTGTGTATTAAGTGCGCAAAAAAAGTCATTCGAACGCGCCAAAAAACAAGAATTTTGCCCACGAAATACAAAACAAATTTTTTTCTACAACTGTGAATAAAGAATAATACAATAATTATTGATGTATTTAAGTAAATTGAAGGAAAACAATCAACAATAATATGAATTTGATACTATTGATGTGTTGTAACTAATGAAACCTGACAACAAATAATTTGGGAGCGTGCGCGAGATACTCATTTTGCGCACTAGAATACGAATACTAGGATGTAAAATAATCCGCAAAATACGAGTTGTCATGGTAATGTAAATGATGAAACAATCACATACTTCACGGATTGATATTAGTGAAAAAAAATGAACATTTATTTAAAAAATTGGACCAAAATTTTATGAGACATACTTTAGTATATTGTTAATGTACCACTAAAATATGAAGTTAATCTGTGCAGCCATTTTGATGTGACAAGGGTTTGAACAGAAACCGGTTAGTTGCTGTAATATAAGAAACAATTTTTAATCCAAAACTACAATTTACAATTTATTTTATTTCTCTAGTTTTGAGCAAGATAATTGGACCAAAATTTAATGAGACATACTTTAGTATATTGTTAATATACCACTAAAACATGAAGTTAATCTGTGCAGCCATTTTGAAGTGACAAGGGTTTGAACATAAGCCGGCTAGTTGCTGTAATATAAGAAACTATTTTTGACCCAAAACTAGAATTTACAATTTATTGTATTTCTCCAGTTTTGAGCTAGACAATTAGACCAAAATTTAATGAGACATACTTTAGTATATTGTTAATGTACCACTAAAATATGAAGTTAATTAATGTAGCCATTTTGTAATGACAACGGTTTGAACAAAAACTATTTTTGACTCAAAACTGCAATCTACCATTTGTTCTATAGTTTTGAGCAAGATAATTAAACTAAAATTTTATGTGACGTACTTTAGTATATTGTTAATGTACCACTAAAATATGAAGTTAATCAGTGCAGCCATTTTGAAGTGAAAGGGTTTGAACAGAAACCGGTTAGTTGCTGTAAAATAAGAAACAATTTTTGTCACAAAACTACAATTTACAATTTGTTTTATTTCGCCAGTTTTGAGCAAGATAATTGCACCAAAATTTTATGAGACATACTTTAATATATTGTTAATGAACCACTAAAATTTGAAGTTAATTTGTGCAGCCATTTTGAAGTGACAACGGTTTGAACAGAAGCCAGTTAGTTGCTGCAATATAAGAAACAATTTTTGACCCAAAACTACAATTTACAATTTGTTTTATTTCTCCAGTTTTGAACAAGATTATTAGACTAAAATTTTATGTGACATACTTTAATATATTGTTAATGTACCACTAAAATTTGAAGTTAATCTGTGCAGCCATTTTGAAGTGACAAGGGTTTGAACACAAGTCGACTAGTTGCTGTAATGTAACAAACCATTTTTAACCTAAAACTACAATTTACAATTTGTTCTATATCTCTAATTTTGAGCAAGATAATTAGACTAAAATTTTATGGGACATACTTTAGTATATTGTTAATGTACTACTAAAATATGAAGCTAATCCATGTAGCCATTTTGGAATGACAGGGGTTTGAACCGAAGTCAATTAAAATCTTGATATGCAGAATAGTAAAATTAATAAAATAATTTTAAAAATATAATATTTGCCTCTTTATCTTAAGATAATGTCACTTATTATTGGTTTATGAACCCATGTTTGGGGAAAACGTCTTTGTTTTTAGTTAAATAAGTAAATAAGGAAAACGTCATATTTTAATGCTTATTTATACTTTATTAATAAATTATTCATACAGTAATTATAAAACTAATTTAGAGTAAATAAAATTAAATGGAATCCTCTTATAAAGACTTTTAAATCATTTATAAGACTGCCATCTTCCCAAAAGGCCCCCCAAATAGTTTTTAAGTTTGTCATCTTCCCAAAAAGTCCCTCAAATCATTTTTAAGACTGTCATCTTTTCAAAAACTCCCTCAAATCATTTTTACTTTTACTTCTATAACGCCGGCGCTACCATTATGCCACAACTACCCAGAAATTACATCCCTCGGGACACGTATTAAAACTTTCGAAATATTATAATTATATTTAACTATGACGAAATATAAAAAATATTAATTTATAATAATTCTTAAAACGAAAGCAATTTAAAATCAATTTATGTTTGTTTATTGAGACGTATTCAAAAATTAATGGAAACTATTGCTATTTAATTTAATTTAGATGTCCGAATATAGTATAGTGTGATTCATAAATATTATTATTGAAATATTTTTGATATTAATCATAGAATATTGTTGATATTATGTGAGAGTTTTTTAGAAATTTGTCGCCTACGATGTAATATAAATATAGTTGTTTATAAAATGTCATTTAACATATATATTTATTAAAGTTATGTTTATAATTTACATGGAAAACGGAATGTTATTATTTATCAGAAATTACTAGTGAGTCATATGTTTTAATTAATAAATCAATGATTAAATTATTACGTGATGTCATTTGTATCTTAAAAAGTTGAGTAAGGAAGAGGTGATGAATAGGATTTTGTAAAATTGAGTAATTTTGATTTGAGGGAGTTTTTGAGAAGATGGCAGTCTTAAAAATTATTTGAGGGACTTTTTTAGGAAGATGACAATTTTAAACAAATTTGAGGGACTTTTTAGAAAGATGGCAGTTTTATAAATGATTTGAGAGACTTTTTAGGAAGATGATAGTCTTAAAAATGATTTAAGGGACTTTTTTAGGAAGATGACAATCTAAAACAAATTTGAAGGACTTTTTAGAAAGATGGCAGTCATAAAATGATTTGAGGAATTTTTTTTTAGAAGATGACAGTCTTATAAATGATTTTAGGGACTTTTAGAGAAAAAAACAGTCTTAACAATGATTTGAGGGATTTCTTAGAAAGATGACAATCTAAAACAAATTTGAAGGACTTTTTAGAAAGATGGCAGTCATAAAATGATTTGAGGGATTTTTTTTTAGAAGATGACAGTCTTATAAATGATTTTAGGGACTTTTAGAGAAAAAAACAGTCTTAACAATGATTTGAGGGATTTCTTAGGAAGATGACAATCTAAAACAAATTTGAAGGACTTTTTAGAAAGATGGCAGTCATAAAATGATTTGAGGGATTTTTTTTTAGAAGATGACAGTCTTATAAATGATTTTAGGGACTTTTAGAGAAAAAAACAGTCTTAACAATGATTTGAGGGATTTCTTAGGAAGATGACAATCTAAAACAAATTTGAAGGACTTTTTAGAAAGATGGCAGTCATAAAATGATTTGAGGGATTTTTTTTTAGAAGATGACAGTCTTATAAATGATTTTAGGGACTTTTAGAGAAAAAAACAGTCTTAACAATGATTTGAGGGATTTCTTAGGAAGATGACAATCTAAAACAAATTTGAAGGACTTTTTAGAAAGATGGCAGTCATAAAATGATTTGAGGGATTTTTTTAGAAAGATGGCAGTCTTATAAATGATTTGAGGGACTTTTCACTTTTTGGGAAGATAACAATCTTAAAAATTATTTGAGGGACTTTTTGAGAAAGATGAGTATCCTAAACAAATTTGAGGGACTTTTTAGAAAGATGGCAGTCTTATAAATGATTTGAGAAACTTTTTTTAGAAGATGACAGTCTTATAAATGATTTGAGGGACTTTTCACTTTTTGGGAACATAACAATCTTAAAAATTATTTGAGGGACTTTTTGAGAAAGATGAGTATCCTAAACAAATTTGAGGGACTTTTTAGAAAGATGGCAGTCATAAAATGAGTTGAGGGACTTTTTGGGAAGATGACAGTCTTATTAATAATTTGAGGGATTTTTAGAGAAAATAACAGTCTTAAAAATGATTTGAGGGACTTTTTGCGAACAGGCTGATCTGAAAAATGATTTGAGGTACTATTTAGAAAGATGACAGTCTTATAAGTGACTTCAGAGAAGTTTTAAAGTGATGATTAAAAAAAATTGAGGGACATTTTAGAAAGATAGCAGATCTTAAAAATTATTTGAGAGAGTTTTTGGGAGGAAGGAAATTTCAAAAATGAATTGGGGAACTTTTAAGGAAGAGGACAATCTTAAAAATGTTTTGAGAGAGTATTTGGGAAGAAGGCAATCTTTAAAATGATTTGGGGGACTTGTCGGGAGGATGACAGTCTTATAAATGATTTGGGGGCTTTTTTGGACGATGGCAGTCTTATAAATAGTTTGAAGGATTTTTTGGAAAAATTACAATTTCAAAAATGATTTAAGGGACTTTATAGGAAGATGACAATCTTAAAAGTGATTTGAGGGACTCTTTGGGAAGATGACAGATTTAAAAATGAAATTTTTTGTAAGATGACGATTTATTCAATGATTTAGACAACTTTCTGGAATGAAGGCACTCTTAAAAATAGTTTGAGGACTTTTTTTCGGCAATTGACAATTTTTAAAATAATTTGAGGGCTGTTTTAGGAAGATGACACTCTTATAAATGATTTGAGGGACATTTTTGAAAGATAAGTCTTACATATAACTTGAGGAACTTTTTGGGACGATATTCAATAAATAATTTAATATATGTAACTATTACAAAATCATTTAATAACCATTGCTTAAATAACTTAAATTCCCCCTGTGTCTTAACCACCCCTAACATCTTTATTAAACCGTAATTTGACGGCTGGTAACCACACTACACTTACATAAATATATCACTTACTTAGATCTGTTTCCATAGATTGCCACACCCAGGAATGGGCAAAAGGCGTGATGATATATTTATTTAGTTTCGTATTGTAATTGTTTCATTATTAGTTTGTCCAAAAAAATAATAAAAAAATGAATCTAACGACTTTTTAATATAATAATAATAATATAATAATTTTACCTAATTCCGTTATGAAAAGTCCTGTTTTACATGAATTTTTGAGGTTATGAAATGTCAATTTGTTCATAACTGTCATTCAAGAGTTATGTAAGGAATTGTTTACATAACTAGTTACGTAATGAATGTTGACAGTTTGAACTTTCTCAAAATACAAATAACGGAAAAAACTATTTATTAAAATGTTTAGGATTTATATACATTGAATAATGTTTCTGGTATGAAACAGTTGACGGGCAAATTAGCAGATTCTTCGATATCAGAAGGAAGGTCTGTCTCGGATTCAGAACTCATTTTCAATGATGACATAAGCTTTCAATTTAAACATTTTATTCATTTATTTTCACAGCAACGCTTTGGTAATTTTGAAATATACTGAGCTGTCATAAACCTAGAATTTTATGTACTTTAAACATTATTTTAGCGGAATTAGATAAAATACGTAATGAAAACGTGATATTGTTTCACTCACATAATTTGCAAAACTTGCTTCACTCGTTTTGGCAAATATTCGTCAAACAATATCAACCTTTTCATAACTGCTTACCTAAATAACTATTCTAAGTCATTCTACTTATTTTACAAGTAGAGCCTTTTCAAAATTGTTTGATCTATTAGTTTCTCACGCTTCTCACATACTTCTAAAAAAATGTAATCTTATAATAATCTCGAGCCTTACTATATATGTTATTAGTATTACAATACTTTTCTTTGAATTTCGCAGTATTATCAAATCCTATGTAAAGTGAATCATTCTTCAAGGTTATGTTATCAATAAGATAATGATTCTTATCTAGAATATTGTCTGCATGTTGGGTTTAAACGAATTTAGTCTGAATATGGTTATTTTTATCGTAATGATATTACAAACGATGATTAAAAGATTTTAAAGTTTATTTAGTAAACGGAAAAATTTGAAACCACAAATGCGGTTGATAAAATGAGTATTTGGGTTATGTATTATTAAAAAAAATTGATATTTAAATGTTTTTGGGATGATGAGAGTATTGTAAATGATTTGAGGGAGTTTTTGGAAGTGTTACAGTATTATAAAAGATTTGAGGTACTTTTTTTGGAAGAAGACAGTGTTATAAATGATTTGAGGGACTTTTTGAGACGATGACAGTCTTATAAATGATTTGAACGACTTCTTGAGATGATGACAGTCTTATTAATAATTTGAGGGATGTTTTTGAGAAAAAAACAGCCTTAAAAATGATTTGAGGGACTCTTTTGGGAAGAGGACAATCTTAAATAAAATGGAGGGACTTTTTAGAATTATGGCAGTCTTATGAATAATTTGAGGGATTTTTTTTGAGAAAAAATACAATCTTAAAAATTATTTGCAAGACTTTTTAGGAAATTGGCATTTTTAAAAATGATTTGAGGGACTTTTTGGGAACAGGCTGATTTGGAAAATGATTTGAGGGACTATTTAGGTAGATGACAGTAATTTATGAGACGTTTAAAAACGTGTCAATTTAAAAAAAAAATTGAGGGACATTTTAGGAAGATGGCGGATCTTGAAAATAATTTGAGGGATTTTTTGGGACGAGCGCAATCTTGAAAATGATTTGAGGGACTTTTTGGGAAGATGACAGTATTATAAATGATTTGAGGGACATTTTTGGGAAGATGACAATCTTAAACAAAATTGAGGGACTTTTTAGAAAGATGGCAGTCTTATTAATAATTTGAGGGATTTTTTTGAGAAAAAAAAACAGTTTTAAAATGATTTGCAAGACGTTTTTGGAAGATGGCATTTATAAAAATTATTTGAGGGACTTTTTGGGAACAGGCTGATCTGGAAAATGATTTGAGGGACTATTTCGGTAGATGACAGTCTTACAAGTGATTTAAGAGAAGTTTAAAAAGGTGACAATTTAAAAAAAAATTGATTGACATTTTAGGAAGATGGCAGATCTTAAAACTGATTTGAGGGACTTTTTGGGAAGAACGCAATCTTGAAAATGATTTGAGGGACTTTTTGGAAGAATACATTCTTATAAAAGATTTGAGGGACATTTTAGGAAGATGGCAGATCTTAAAACTGATTTGAGGACTTTTTGGGAAGAACGCAATCTTGAAAATGATTTGAGGGACTTTTTGGGACGATGGCACTATTATAAATGATTTGAGGGACTTTTTGGAAGAATACATTCTTATAAAAGATTTGAGGGACATTTTAGGAAGATGGCAGATCTTAAAACTGATTTGAGGACTTTTTGGGAAGAACGCAATCTTGAAAATGATTTGAGGGACTTTTTGGGACGATGGCACTATTATAAATGATTTGAGGGACTTTTTGGAAGAATACATTCTTATAAAAGATTTGAGGGACATTTTAGGAAGATGGCAGATCTTAAAACTGATTTGAGGACTTTTTGGGAAGAACGCAATCTTGAAAATGATTTGAGGGACTATTTGGGACGGTGACAGTATTATAAATGATTTGAGGGACTTTTTGGAAGAATACATTCTTATAAAAGATTTGAGGGACATTTTAGGAAGATGGCAGATCTTAAAACTGATTTGAGGGACTTTTTGGGAAGAACGCAATCTTGAAAATGATTTGAGGGACTATTTGGGACGGTGACAGTATTATAAATGATTTGAGGGACTTTTTGGAAGAATACATTCTTATAAAAGATTTGAGGGACATTTTAGGAAGATGGCAGATCTTAAAACTGATTTGAGGACTTTTTGGGAAGGACGCAATCTTGAAAATGATTTGAGGGACTTTTTGGGACGATCACAGTATTATAAATGATTTGAGGGACTTTTTTGGAAGAATACATTCTTATAAAAGATTTGAGGGACATTTTAGGAAGATGGCAGATCTTAAAACTGATTTGAGGACTTTTTGGGAAGGACGCAATCTTGAAAATGATTTGAGGGACTTTTTGGGACGATCACAGTATTATAAATGATTTGAGGGACTTTTTTGGAAGAATACATTCTTATAAAAGATTTGAGGGACTTTTTGGAAGTGTTACAGTATTATAAATGATTTGAGGGGGTTTTTATGAGGATAACAGTCTTGTAAATGATTTGAGGGCTTTTTTGTCAGTGTTACAGTATTATAAATGATTTCAGGGACTTTTTTTATAAGATGGAAGTCTTATAAATGACTTGAGGGACTTTTTTGGAAGAATACATTCTTATAAAAGATTTGAGAGACTTTTTGGAACGATTTATTTATTTATGTTACGCTGTACAACAGGAATTTAATCCCAATTACAATACAGGGTCCGCACTCGCCGAGCCGCAGTGTGATAGTTTATATAATTTTTAGCTTGAGTGAGATTCGAACTCGGGATCTCCGGATTCGAATACCATATTGCTATCCACACCACCGTACTGACGAACACTCTTATAAAAGATTTGAGGGACTTTTAGGGACAATGACACTCTTATAAATGTTTTGAGGGACTATTTGAAACCAGAAAATTGTCGTTCAAACAAAACAAATAAATATATCATCACTCCTTTTACCCATTACTAACTATAGACCCACCGTAGCAGATCTTGATAAATGATATATTTATACATATTACCAACCATCAAATCACGCTCCAAATACATTTAAATCTAGTGAGAGCCACACTGGTAGTTTAAATGAGATTAAAATTATTTTCCGACTATAGGAATCGAACCAGGGATCTCAAATCCAACATACAAGAACTTAACAATGATTTGAGGGACTTTTTAAGAAAGTGGACAAATTTAACAATGAATTAAAGTAATTTTTATATAAACAACTAAATAAAATTGAGAAATAATTATGAACGTCTTGAAAGTAGATTAATATTGTGATTGATGTAATATTGCTTAACAAAAGTTAATATATACATACATAACATCACGCTATATCCCATTAAATGGGGTAGCATGAACCCCTAAAACATTCATAGAACATCCACTAAAAGATTCATAAAAAATCTGATGTGGACACCACATGACTTCCTTGTACGCGTATTAAACTATAGATATTTTTTAATTGCACATATTTTTTTGTTCTAATCCATAACAAACTTATTTTTTTTTTTAATACAAAAATATATAATATTTACATTTAGACATCTCGTTTATGCAAAAAGCTAATTTAAAAATTCTTAATGTGCTAGACGCAGAATTTAATTCTCTAAAACTATTATTTGCAGCATTTATTTCTAAAATTAAAATAAAACCATTTTTTTCAAGGAAAACTGTTAGCAGCTTCATGTAATGTGCCACTTCCGGTTAGTCTATTTTAACCAATATCTATTATGTTATTTCCATTAATATAGTAGTCTTATATACCAAATTTGGAAAGTTTTAAATTATATTTCAATATAGTTTTTCATGAAAATCTATTATAGGCTTCAAGTAAAGTACCACATCCGGTAGTTGTATAATGACCAAAAAGGGAGGTGCACAACTAGATGTTATAACAGTCCTAAATATAAAGTTTCAATTTTCTACGGCTTACCGTTTTTGAGTTATGCGAGATACGTACGTACAGACGGCACGACGAAATTAGTCAAAATGGATTCAGGGAGGGCCAAAATACCTATTTCCGTTGAAATATGAGAACCGAAAATTTTCGCGATTATAATACTTCCTTTACTTCGTACAAGGAAGTAAAAAAATCAGTTCATGTCAACATTCTCATCCTGACACACGATACTCGTTTCAACCACATTTATACGAGCTCTTTCCTTCCTCACAACCAAAATCTATCATCACGCAACAAACATTCATCCATTCGCTCCTGTACACCTGTTTCGTAAATCTTCACTTACGCCCACTTCTCTAACAACGAATCTATAAAGAAATGAAGGCAGCATCGCCTGCGCTTGTTTAAAAATATATTTAATACAATTGCAGTTACACACTGTATAGTAAAAACTGAAAATGAAGAAAATCTGATGTGTGCAGCACTTGACTTCCTTGTACGCGTATTAAACTATAGATATTATTTTAATTGCACATATTTGACATTAATTTTTTAATTTGTTTCTTATTTTTTGTTCTAATCCATAGCAAACTTAATTACAAGAAACAAGAAATATATAATTTTTAAATTTAGTTATCTCGCTTATACAAAAGGCTAATTGAATAATTGTTAATGTGCTAGACGCAGAATTTAATTCTCTAAAACTTTTATTTGCAGTATTTATTTCTAAAATTAAAATAATAACATTTTTTTCAAACTGTTAGCAACTTCATGTAATGTATCACTTCCGGTTAGTCCATTTTAACCAAAATCTATTATGTTATTTGCATTGATATAGTAGTCTTATATACCAGATTTAAAAAGTTTTGGATTATATTTTAATATAGTTTTTCATGAAAATCTATTATTCAAGTAAAGTAGCACTTCCGGAAATTATATAATGACCAAAAAGGGAGGTGCACAACTAGATGTTATAACAGTCCTAAATACCTCAACTTTCTACGGCTTACCGTTTTTGAGTTATGCGAGATACATACGTACGTACAGACGTCACGACGAAATTAGTCAAAATGGATTCAGGGATGCTCAAAATGCATATTTCCGCTGAAATCTCAAAACCGGAAATTTTCGCAAATTATAATACTTCCTTTACTTCGTACAAGGAAGTAAAAAAAATATGAGGAAGGAAGGGCTTGTTTTTGAAACTGCATTCCACACAATTGCAGTTGGACACTCTATAGTAAAAACAGAAAATAAATCAAAAAGATAAGAAAAGAAGGGAGCATTCCCTGTGCTTGTTAATATATGAAATGAACAAATATTGACACAGACTGATATTTCACTTATTTAGTACTGCTGCACTAAACAAATGAAGGAATAATCTAGAAAATATCATTGAAACGCCATAACATAATATATATTTTACTGTATATTAATAGTTAATAAATTCAAATTTGATGAATGATTAATGAATGAATATGAAAGAGGAATCTTGTTTTATTATTATAATATTATTTTATCGTTTGAATTATATGTTTGCCAACAAAATCAAAATTAAGAAAATTAATTTCTAATTTCTGGCAACTCATTTGACATTGCTGTATGGCGGGTGTCACAAAAAAACGCGCCTAAATTATATTTAAATAACAAATACTTGAAAATATTATAATGCAGTTTGGCTCGGTTTTAAATACAGTTTCTTAATTTGTAATATAAATATATATATATATATATATATATATATATATATATATAATAAAATAAATATAAATATATCATCACGCCTTTTACCCATTACTGGGTGTGGCACTCTGCCTAAGCAGATCTCGGTAAGTGATATATTTTGTCGCGTGTAGTGCGGTTACCAGCCGTCAAATCACGGCCCTCAAAGATATTAGTGGAGAGGGAGCCACAGGGGTAGATTTTTAAATTGGTGAAAATTTGTTTGTCGGCTGTGATATATATATATATATATATTTGGTTTTTTTTTGTGATAATGACAACACTTATTTTGCTCTAATACACACATAATTATTTAACTCAAAATTGAACGAAAAAATGTTATAATTTATTGTGTTTTGTTTTAAAAATGAATCGGAGGACTTTTTGGGAAGATGACAATGTTATAAATGATTTGAGAGACTTTATGGAAAGAAGGCAATATTAAAAATTATTTGAGGACTATATGGAAAAAATTAAAATTTCAAAAATAATTTGGGGGCTTTTTGAAAAGATGACAGTCTGAAAAATGATTTGGCGGACTTTTTAGAAAGAAGGCAATCTTATAAATGACTTGGGGGAGTTCTTGAAAAATATTTCAAAAATAATTTGGGGGATTTTTAGGGAAGATGACAATCTTAAATACGATTTGGGGGATTTTTTGTAAAAATTTACAATTTTTAGATGATTTGAGGGACATTTTGGGAAGAATGCAATCTTAGAATGGTTTGGGGGACTCTTTAGAAAGATGACAATTTTAATTGAGGGACTTTTTGAAAAGATGATGATCTTAAAAATGATTTAAGCGACATTTTAGGAAGATGACAATCTTAAAAATAATTTAGTGGTCTTTTTGGGAAGAAGGCAATTGATTTGGAGGACTTTTTGTAAAAAAATACAATTTCAAAAATAATTTGGGGGACTTTTTTTTAGATAGATAACAATCTTAAAAATGATTTGGGGGATTTGTTCAGAAAATTTACAATTTTAAAATGAATCGGGGGACATTTTGGGAAGAACGCAATCTTAAAAATGGTTTGGGGAACTCTTTGAAAAGATGACAATCTTAAAATGTATTGGGGGTCTTTTCAGGAAAATGACAATCTTAAAAATGATCTGGGGAACTTTTTGGGAAGATGACAATCTTAAAAATGATTTGGGGGACTTTTTAGGAAGATGACAGTCTTAAAAATAATTTGGGGGACTCTTTGGGAAAAAGGCAATATTAAAAATGATTTGGGGGATTTTTTTAGGAAGAAGGCAATGTTAAATACGATTTGGGGGATTTTTTCTATAAATTTACAATTTTAAGATGATTTGGGGTACATTTTGGGAAGAACGAATAGTTTGGGGGACTCTTTAGGACGATGACAATCTTAAAAATAATTTAGTGGTCTTTTTGGGAAGAAGGCAATATTAAAATTGATTTGGGGGATTTTTTAGGAAGAAGGCAATCTTAAATATAATTTGGGAGACTTTTTGGGAAGATGACAATCTGAAAAATAATTTGAGGAACTTTTTGGGAAGAAGGCAATATTAAAAATTATTTGGGTACTTTTTTGAAAGAATACAGTTTTATAAAAGATTTGAGGGACTTTTTGTGACGATGACACTCTTATAAATGTTTTGAGTGCTTTTTGAAACCATAAAATTGTTGTTTAAATAAAACAAATAAATATATCATCACGCCTTTTACACATTACTAACTGTAGACTTTGCCGTAGCAGATCTTGGGGGACTTTATAGGCAGATGATAATCTTTAAAATAAATTCGGGAAGTTTCCGGTAAGACGACAATTTTAAAAATAAATTTAAGACCTTTCTGGAATGATAGCACTCTTAAAAATAATTTCATGACATTTTTTATAAAAATATACAATTTTAAAAAGATTTGTGACCTGTTATAATTCATTATCTTTTGTTACAGATGACAGCACCCCGATTTCCAGTGGTACTGAAAGTCGGCCATGCCCACGGAGGCTTGGGTAAAGTCCGCGTTGAAAATAATGCTGACTTTCAAGATATGGCAAGCGTTGTTGCCGTGTCTGCCACATACTGCACGGTAGAACCATATATTGATGCGAAGTTTGACATCCATGTGCAGAAAATTGGCAGTAATTATAAAGCATTCATGTAAGTGAAATATAAATGCTGATTTTTTGGTGCGCGTTTCTTTGCTAATTGTTTAAGATAAAAATGATTCAAGTAAAAGTTGTAGAGTTTAAAATTCTGCATCGAAATTAATAAACTAATTGTACCTAATTCCGTTATAAAAAGTCCTGTTTTACATCAATGTTTGAGGTTATAAAATGTCAATTTTTTCATAACTGTCATTCAAGAGTTATGTAAGGAGTTGTTTACATAACTAGTTACGTAATGAATGTTGACAGTTTGATCTTTTTCAAAATGCAAATAACGGAAAAAACTATTTATTAAAATGTTTAGGATTTATATACATTGAATAATGTTGACGGGCAAATTAGCAGATTCTTCGATATCAGAAGGAAGGTCTGTCTCGGATTCAGAACTCATTTTCAATGATGACATAAGCTTTAAATTTAAACATTTTATTCATTTATTTTCACGGCAACGCTTTGGTAATTTTGAAATATACTGAGCTGTCATAAACCTAGAATTTTATGTATTTTAAACATTATTTTAACTGAATTAGAAAAAATGAAAACGTGATATTGTTTGACTCACATAATTTGCAAAACTCGCTTCACTCGTTTTGGCAAATATTATGTTCGTCAAACAATATCAACCTTTTCATAACTGGTTACGTAAATAGTTATTTATGAAACTAGTAAGGAAATGAAGGTTATTACCTTACGCATGTGATATTTGTAGAACGAGGCGTAGCCGAGTTATGTAAACACGTAAGTAAGTAACCTTATTTCCTTACTAGTTTCATACAATATTATTTCTACTTCCGTTCTAATAAATACGAAAGAGCGCTTTTGGAAATTATGAAATTTTGACATATTAATGACAGTTATAAATTCAAAAAATAAAAGAATAATACATCAGAATTCGTCTACCAAGATATCTGTTGCTATGTTACCTCATTATTTCACTAGTTAAATAATATAGGTCATTACCTAACTCAAAAAAGTGAAATAAAACGTTCGTCAAACAATATCAACCTTTTCATAACTGGTTACGTTAATAACGTTTGAAAGATGGCAGCACTTGCTGGTAATACCACCGCCCCTCAACAACGCCATCTGTTTTCAATCAGAAGTACTCATTGACCCACTCTTGTAAACAGTATTCAAAATGATTCATAATTCCACGCTTCACAACATTTAATAAGCAATGCACATGAAACAACCTCAACCTTCTTTTCTTGCCAACTTCCATTCATTTATTCCTTACATCTAAAACTGTCCGTCAGTACGGTGGTGTGGATAGCAATATGGAATTCGGATCCGGAGATTCCGAGTTCGAATCTCACTCAAGCTAAAAATTATATAAAACTAGTACACTGCGGCTCGGTGAGTGCGGACCCTGTACTGTAATTGGGATTAAGTTCCTGTTGTACAGCGTAACATAAATAAATAAATAATAGTATATTATTCAATGAATAAGTAATATAAGCTATTACTCAATAGAATGAAGTTTGCAACACGAGCCGAAGGTGAGTGTTGTAAATCATTCGAGTGAGTAATAGCTATTACTTTGCGAATAGAATACTATACTTTATCTACGACTATATGTTATTATGTAATAAGATTTTAGAATTATTTTTTTATGTTACATTATGAATAAGTCAGATTGCTTAAATTTTTTGTTTTGATTTTTATTTAATAAATATTAACACTACTTAACATGGAATAAGTAGCCCATAATGACGATGATTTATATTTATCAGAAAGTTCGCCAAAATATACTATAAGAACATTTTTCGAAAAGGAATTTACATTTTTGCGTATTCGCTAATCCATAAAAGTTTTATAAATTTGTTCATATTTTTTTTTTGATTTTTCGGGCAGTAAATTTAAGAAACGTACGTGTGCGGCTTTTACAATATCTGGTGAAGTACAAATTTCACTTTGTTCGCTTTCAGAATTCATAACTCACATGTATAATCACACAAATTACAGTATTATTGTAAACAAAAACGTTTTAAACTAATTTTGGCAGATAATTAACAATAGCGCGCTTCACTGTTTCATAGCATACTTAACGCGCGGCAATTATCGTTATTTTTTGATTGGCTATTAAAGTGTTAAGTAATGAAAATTCAGACGTGAAGTGTTGAGTAATGAATTATTACTTAACACTGTCAATAATGATTAGTATTACTTATCATAAATTTCATAAGTAATGAATACATTATTTAATAAGAGTAGATAATAGTATATTATACAACGACGCTATAATGGATGCTCTTATTCCCGAGGATGAAGTTTGCAACCCGAGCGAGCGGAGCGAGCAAGGGTTGTAATCATCCGAGGTAATAATAGCCATTATAGCGAGTTGTATACTATACTTTATATACGACTAACATATACGACTAATTTAATAAAAATTAGTCAATTTTTATATGATTTATTATCTAATAAATTTACATCTAATTGAAATGAGTAAATGGAGTAAAAAAACCATAATGAAGATGATTTTTATTTTTCACCTAATTCAGTAAAATATGCCAACAATACATTTTCTGAATACGAATTTGTCTTCATATTAAATACGCCAGTCCATAAAACTTTGGTATGCTTTGTCATAGAAATTTTTAGACTTTTGCGGTAATAAACCATATGTAGTAGCATCAGCGATTTTCGTTATTTCTGGTAATACTGTCCATTTTTTCAATTACAGTTAAACACAATAATTTAACACAATTTGCAAGACCGTTTTTGACAACTTCTCAACGATGATTTCGTTTTGTTTGTTTCCGATTCGTAAACAACAGTGAACTTAGCAAAGAGCATGTTTAATTTAAATATGAGTCGCTATGGCAACACTGTTCCCATGGCACAATAAAACAATGATCCATGTTTTAAGCATTTTGATTGGTTCACGAGCGGGAATAATGGTCATTATTCCCGACGGGATTAATATATAGCATTATATAGCAAAAAACGCATATATAATGATAATATTATTAGTTAGTCGTATATAAACAATAGCGCTAGGGTTGTGCCGTGGTCAATTGACTAAAAATATTTGACAGCCAAATAAAACGGTCAAATAATCTAAATGACATCTGTTGTTCAATAGAAATAGCTACTTACTATTATTACATGAATATATCTAGTTTGGTATTCTGGGTTCTGGAGAATTTGCTTACTTTACTTTACAAATAAAATAAATACATATTATTTCATTTCATTACGTCTTTTACTTTATTTTCCCCTTTATTTTGATTTTGATGTGGTTTTGTTTATTAGTTGTTGTTGATTTTTCATTTTCAGTAATATTGGATGTAGTAAACAGTACTATATAAATAAATTACAATTTTAATTGTGATTTTTATTAAATGTTTCTTGGTCAATAGACTGGTCAATTGACCGGTCAAATAGTCGGACAATTGACCGAAAAATATTTGACTGGTCAAATGCACAACCCTAAATATCGCGCTTCACTGTTTCATAGCATACTTAACGCGCGGCAATTATCGTTATTTTTTGATTGGCTATTAAAGTGTTAAGTAATGAAAATTCAGACGTGTGATTGGTCGTGAAGTGTTGAGTAATGAATTATTACTTAACACTGTCAATAATGATTACGATTAGTATTACTTATCATAAATTTAATAAGTAATGAATACATTATTTAATAAGAGTAAATAAATACACTCATCCATTCACCTCATCTCACACTATCACATGTTTCTTTGTCCAGGCGTAAATCCATATCCGGCAACTGGAAGACGAACACTGGCTCCGCAATGCTGGAACAACTTTCCATGACTGAGAGATACAAGGTTTGGGTGGATGAAGTCTCGGAACTATACGGCGGATTAGAGATTTGTGCATTGGAAATAATTGTTGGAAAGGATGGTAAAGAATATATCATTGAAGTGAATGACAGTGCGTTGACATTAATGGGTGATTCGCAAGAGGAAGACAGAAGACATATTGCTGATCTTGTCACTCAAAGAATGCAGGTAAACATATTAATTAAGGGGTAAGGCCACTCTAGACAAGGAAAAAAAGGGTAATTTTCAAGATTTTTTTAACGAAATCTAAACGTGCTGCTTAAGAACTGTTTTTGGATCTTTATTTAGTGCTCTTTAAACTTTATTTAAAAAATTTTTTAAAAGAAAATATTCAAAATTGTCGTTAGAAATTAAAAAAAATGGCGACTCCTCTCGGCGCGTAGGGCAAATCGGGCGAAAACATTCCGGGAACAGCAATAGACCTGGATCAAAAAGGAATATGTTTTCTTAATCTCTGATGTATACTCTAAAAAACTACGAGCTGGATTTTGAAAATTTAGATTTTTAACAAAATGGCGCACGTTTGAAAAAAAAGTTCATTATTCGGGACTAAATTTCTATATAAAAACGACCATAAAAAACGAATGAAGCACTTTAAAAAAAAGCCCTTGTAGTTTTTGAGTATGTTATATCTAGAATAAGAAATAAAATGATTCAGCACGATCCATCAATTAGTATTTCAGATTTCTTTTCGCCCGATTTTGAAAATATGATTTCGAGAAAAACGCGTTTAAAGTTTCGAGTCATATATACATATATATAAATACTATTTCTAATAGATATATGCTTTTTTTCCTCTGAAATACTTCCGCGCGGCATTTAAATTAATTGTCCCTTATTCCTAAGGGTTTAAACTACAATTTAAGCAAATAAAAAAAATATGCATTTTTAAAAAATTCTAGAGTGGCCTTACTCCTTAAACAAAATAATAGACAGTACACTTAAGTTATAATTCTTAACCTAACTTAGGCACTGTTTTTGTAGGTAGTTATAACCTTCAAATGTTTGATATACCTCATATATACCGGGTGTCTACTTTTTTCCAAACATAAGATATTTAATGTTAAAATTTTGATTTAGCGATATCTCTTTACCTATTAATTTTAGAACAAAATTGTACTGAAGAAAAATGTTTAGAATGAAAAACTGCATCCATAGAGTATAAGTTTGTTGTTCAATTGTTTCTTATGTCCGAGTTAGAAGCAAAAGAAAATACACGCTTTAAAGCAATTATCAGAGTGTTATTTAATTATCTAAGAGTCATAATTATAAGGTAATTATCGTTTCTTTCTAATGTTTTTTTCAGAATATTTGTAGACCATCTTTGCCGAAAGCAACTTCAAAAAGTAGTGTAACAAGTCAAAGTACTCTAGGCTCTCCTGGGGAGGAGTCCCGAGGGATCCTGTCCAGTTTATCCAGTTTAACTCACTCCAGCCAAGAGCCTGTTAGTACCGACAGCGGCCATCAAACTTTGAGTAGCGTGGGACGTAGAGATAGTCAAGGTAATGACAATTTTATACAATTTGTAAATTTCTTTTAAAAATATTTTAAACTAACTTATAAAACGATTTATAACTTTCTTATAAAATAAGATGGAGTAACGAAATTTTCTGTGTTTATTAACTTAAGTATGAGGAATCTAACGGTGTAATTTAGCTTTTGAGTTACAGCTCTGGGAAGTAATTTTGCATAAGTTTGGAAAATGTTTAATAACTTGCTTAATGAAAGAAATAATGTACAAAAATTTATTATGTTTTATTAACTATGACATGAGGAATTTAGTGGTTTAAACCAAACTTATTTTTTCTTGTTATCTTTTTGAGTTACATCTATTTTAATTTGGCGGTATTTATGGTTATATGTAACTAATTTTTAAAAAGTTGAACAAGTTTTTTATTATTTATAATAATTTAACAAAATGTTATTGTTATTTTTAAATAATGTACGAGAATTGCTCTGCTGTAAAATTGATTATCTTTTGTACTTTTTAAGATACAGATATTTAAATTTTAATGATTTTTATTTTTTTGTTCGATTTTACAAAAAGTTATGGCATTTTCTCATTACTACCGATATTTTTATAAAATTTATGATATTTACTAAACAAAGTACGGGAAATTCACTAGAGCTAAATAAATTCAATTTTCTTTTTAAATTTTTGAGATAAAGCTATTCAAAATTGGTTTTTAATATATTTAATTTTTTGCACAAATTTAAAAACAGTTATTGCAGTTTCTTATTACTACAGATATATTAACTAAATTTACTTTATTTACTACCTAAAGTGCTAGGTATTCAATGATGAAAAGTAAACTTCATTATCTTTTTTACTTTTTGAGATACAGCTATTCAAAATTGGTTTTTATCAAATTTAATTTTTTGCACAAATTTAGAAAAAGTAATGCCACTTCCTTATTACTACAGATATATTAACCAAATTTACTTAATTTACTGACTAAAATATGTAGAATTCATCGGTAAAAAGTAAACTTAATTATCTCTTTTACTTTATGAGTTACAGCTATTAAAACTTGCAGTTGTCTTTACTTATTTCCAGCTTCTCAATCAAGTACTGTAAGCAGTACAGCGCCGCCAACTGGTCGACGGTCAGAAGATGCAACTTCTAATCCAAGATCAGTCTTTCATAGACAAGGCAGCCAACAACAAATTGGTGAAGACACAGAAGACACTATGAAGAACTTAAGAAAAACATTTGCTGGCATTTTCGGCGACATGTAAGTAAAGTTGAGAAATATGGTTAGTGTATTTGGAACTTTTAAAATAATTTGAGGTTGAGGGACTGTGCTACCATCATTTTATGGGTTGCTACTATTTTCATATATTTATTGTTTTATTCTGCGTTTAAAAAATATGTAATTCATATTTATATTTAACTAACAGCTGCTTTTACATAAATTATAAATATTAACAAAGACAAAATTAATTGTCATCCATACACTTGGTAAAACAAGGTTTAATAAAATATAAACTAAACACTTGGCTAAGTCTCACAAAATTGATCCTCCAAGTCACCTTATGAGGGCATCGTCAGAGGCTGGTCAGTACAGTTAGTAACCATAGACGCGTTTCGCTCTTATTAGAGCTCATCAGTATGGTATAACTCACTTCTTCACCTAGAACAAAGTTCACGTGAAGAAGCTGGTGACGAAGAACTGTGCCAGCAGAGAATAAGATCTCTAATAAACGGTAAGATGACATGAGAAGTTCTGCGGAACAGGTAATGCCATCTACCGAGAAAAGGAAAAGCTATGCAGCAATTTAAATAACAACAAAGACAAAATTAATTTTTTCGGTAGATGGCATTTGTTCTAGGTGAAGAAGTGTGTTATACCATACTGATGAGCTCTAATAAGAGCGAAACGCGTCTATGGTTACTAACTGTGCTGGCCTCTAACGATGACCTCATAAGGTGACTAGGAGGCTGAATTTTGTGAGACTTAGCCAAGTGTTTAGTTTATATTTTATAAATATTAATTACAATTTTTTTTAAGAATTGCATTCTTACCGACAAAGTAACACATTAATTATAAGTACTAATTGAAATTATAATTTGTTAATTACTGTGACAATTTATTAAATGTCAACTAAAATTGTATAAAACTACAATATTTTAGTAATTTTTAAATTATTGTTAATTGCAATTTTTCATTAATTGCTACTTAAAAAGAATAAAAATTATTTGGCATACCTATAGAGTGAGACATCAATAATAACCAAACTTTCGTTACGGAATGTAATAGGTATAGTACACTATTTTCATTTTAAACCGAAGGGATCGACATAAAACTATTACATGCACCGCAATTACGTTTACAAAACAGCTCAAAATATGCCTCGTTATAACTGGTGTCTCAAGGTTCACACAGGGTTGTACAGCCCCATTCGCCGGTACGTGTATAATAAAAACAAAAACATTACAATCTTTAAATAAGAATATTTCCTTATTCATACGATACAAGTATAATATATTATAAATATACAAACATAATCTAAACATTTACCTACATTACTCAGTCTGATTCAGTACAGGATATTTAATCTTCTTATTGAGTAACATAACTGCTAATTGGATAATTTAATCCAAATTAGTAATTTTTAAATAGTCAATCATAGGAAAAAACAAGAATAATTTTAGGCTAAATACTACGCTTAAAAATGTAGCTGTTGTGAGCATCGTTAAGCGATTAGGGGTAGTCGCACTAATAGATTTCATTGTAGTTATATGGGACAGGGACGTTTAATCGATTTATGCCGATCCCTCCGGTTTAAAATGAAAATACTATAGTTCTCGTAGAATATTAAACATACATTTTAATAAACCTGTATTTCAACAATATAAAACAGTTGTTAAAGCAAAGGTTTACAGTGATACAGTTTCATGGTTCAACTCCATAATATATTTTATGCATTAGTTTAATTTAGCATTTGTTTTGATTAAGTCCGCAATTGCAGATTATAAAAATAAAAGTTCTAAGTATATTTTAAACGAATAGTATTGAAAAATGGTTGTTGAAAATTAAAGTTTCACTTGTTTAAACAATTAACTAAATGTTTAATTAAATGTTACGTAACTGATATTACTTATATTTTAAGTAAGTTTATGGAAAATACAATGAAAATATATACCGGGTGTCTACTTTTTTCTCCGAACATAGGAAATTTAATATTAAAATTTTGGTTTAGCGATATTTCTTTACCTATTAATTTTAGAACAAAAGTGTACTGAAGAAAAATGTTCAGAATGAAAATCTGCATCCATAGAGTATAAGTTTGTTGTACAATTGTTTCTTATATCCGAGTTAGAAGCAAAATAAAATACACGCTTTAAAGCAATTATCAGAGTGGCATGAGAAATAAAACAATTTAGATAACTTAATAATAGGTATTTATTTGTCTAGATTATGTAGAAAAAAGAAAATAATAATTGCTATAATTAATTTTATTATTAAATTAAATGCTCGAATAAATAAATAAATTAGAGTAAGCTTCCAATTCTGGTCCAATATATCAAATAATGTCAGACACAACAAACAATAGTATGTTATGCATCAAGCGAGGGAAACAAGCGATTATTCCCGCGTGTGAAGTTGGCAAACCGAGACGTAAGCGAGGGCTGAAGTCGAGGTTTGCCAACTTCACACAAAGGATAATCGCGCCTTCCCGTGAAGCATATTATACTTTTCGTAACAAGTACACAAAAATTACTGTCTTATCGGGACAAATGTCAAATATGGGTTGCGTAACTAGTTACCTAGGAAACACCGCTAACAGCTAATAATCGTAGTCTCTAGGGAGAGAAATATGCTACCTAGGGAGAGAAACATCCTACCTAGGAAGAAAAACATAATGTTCCTCTCCCTAGAGGAGAAAAGCAGTGTTTCTCTCTTAAAAATTAGGGAATAAGAACGTGTTTCTTGTGCATGTGTTACGAAAATTATTATTTTATTTCTCATGGCACTCTGATAATTGCTTTAAAGCGTGTATTTTCTTTTGCTTCTAACTCAGACATAAAAAACAATTAAACAATTAACTTATACTCTATGGCTGCAGTTTTTCATTCTGAACATTTTTCTTCAGTACAATTTTGTTCTAAAATTAATAGGTAAAGAGATATCGCTAAATCAAAATTTTAACATTAAATTTCCTATGTTCAGAAAAAAGTAGACCCCGATATATTCTTATTATTAAGTTCCTATTTAGGTTAAACTTCACATTTGTCAAATTATTTTGATTAGTTTTAGTATTTGTAAGTTACAAAATAATATATATATAGTAGCAATATATTATAAACAAAGTAATAGTAGATAATAAAAAATATTATACTGCCTGCTGACATGAAATTATTCAATTTTTTCTTAATAAGTTTAAACAAACATGTTTTTAACAATATTATTAAATGTTGTATGAGAAAATATATGTCATGTATTGTTAAAAATGCCTCAAAATGTTAAAGCCGGTTTAAAAATCGACACAATTGTCAACCTTGTGCGACAAGTATGTTTATAATTAAAAAAAATAGTTAGTAGTGTACTAGTATCTGCTATATGTTTGAATGTATGAATAGAGGCTGTCCCATTTAATTTGACAACTTGAAATAACTCAAAAAATACGCGATGTACCAAAAATTGAGCCGAGACCAAATCTTAACAGTTTTGAAGGAGGAATCATTCTATGCTAAAATCAGGACCGCCCTCTGCCCCCAGTGGGTGGGGCGGTGGGTAACATTGAAATCTTAAATAGGAACCCCCATTTTTTATTTCAGATTCGGATTCTACGGACAAAAATACATAAGTTTTGTATGAAACTTTTTTTCTGATTTGTGATAGGTGGCGCTGTAATCGCAAAAAATTTGATTTCCGAAGATTTCCGACAGCAATATGAGTGGAGTGGTTATGTATTTTTGTCCATAGAATCCGAATCTGAAATAAAAATGGGGGTTCCTATTTAAGATTTCAATGTTGCCCACCGCCACTGGGGGCAAGGGGTCCTGATTTTAGCATAGAATTTTCCCTCTTCAAAACTGTTAAGATTTGGTCTCGGCTCAATTTTTGGTACATCGCGTATTTTTTGAGTTATTTCAAGTTGTCAAATTAAATGGGACAGCCTGTATATTAAATTAAAAATAATGTTAAATATTAATTATATGTTAGGTAAGGTGGCCCAAAAAGTAGAAAAATTGAAAATCGATTAAAATATCGAAAACTTTTTAATTGTAGAACTAAATGTTGCTGTAAAATTATTTCCAATGATTTTTGTGATATTCCTACTCCAGTTTTCGTGTTTGAATAGAAAAATGTGGACGCCATTTTGTTTGAAATTACAACTTAGTGTATTAGTTAACATATCATTAATGTAATTATAGTTTAGTTAAGTAAAATGAAGTACAAAGTATATGTTAAGATCCACAAAAGGGTGGTTAGGTTACTTTAGTAAAGGTGTATGTTTAGTAAAAGGTTAATAATTTTTTTATCAAGAAAGCTAGGTTAATGAAATTTACTGTGTTTGTTAATTGAAGTATGAGGAGTTTAACGGTGGAAAGTTAACTTGATTATCTCTTTTACTTTTTGAGTTATAGCTACGGGTAGAATTTTTGCACTAATTTAAAAAAAGTTTAATAACTTTTTTATTGAATAAAATAATTCAATAAACTTTACTGTGTTCTACTAACTAAAGTATGTAGAATACACCGATGTAAAGTAAAGTTAGTTATCTTGTTTACTTTATGAGTTATAGTTATTTAAATTTGAACTATTTATTTCGAAAAGTTACTAATTTGGAAAAAGTTCGATAACTTGTTTATTATACAAAATAATTAAGCAAATTTATGTTGCTGTTACAAACAAAACTATAAGGTATTTAAAGGTGGAAAGTAAATGTAAATATCTTATTTACTTTGTGAGTTACAGACAGGCTAATTTGCTATATCATGTTTTTTTGCACTAATTTGGAAAAAGTTTCAGCACTTTATTTATTACTACAGATAAAGTAACAAAATTAATTGAGATTACTACCTACTGTATATGAAATGCACTAGTATAAAGTAAATTTATTTATCTTGTTTATTTTTTGAGTCACAACCAGTCTAATTAGCTTTACTAACTTTTTTTTTGCACAAAATTGGAAAAAGTTCCATCACTTTTTTATAACTACAGATAAAGTAACAAAATTTACTGAGATTACTACCTAATATATGTGAAATTTACTAGTATAAAGTTTAATTATCTTGTTTATTTTTTGAGTTACTGCCAGTCTAATTAGCTATACTAATTTTGTTTTACACTAATTTGAAAAAAAGTTCCAGGACTTTATTATTACTACAGATAAAGTAACAAACTTAACTGGAATTACTACCTAGTATATGTGAAAGTCGCTAGTATACAGTAAATTTAATTATCTTGTTTATATTTTGAGTTACAACCAGTCTAATTAGCTATACCAATTTTTTTTTTGCACTAATTTGGAAAAAGTTCCGTCACTTTCTTATTACTACAAATAAAGTAACAAAATTTACTGAGATTACTACCAACTGTATGTAGAATTCAACAGTAAAAAGTAAATTTAATTATCGTATTTATTTTTTGAGTTACAAGTATTGTAATTCTCTCAATTTGTTTTGTCAAACTAGGATAGTTTGATAGTTGCTATCTACTGCCTAAAACCAGTACTTCTAAACTATCAAAATAATAACGTCATATTGTTACATACATACATAACATCACGCTATATCCCATTAAATAGGGTAGCACGAACCCGTCAACATTCTCATCCTGACACACGATACTCGTTTCAACCACATTAACACTTCCTCCATACGAACTCTTTCTTTTCTCACAACCAAAATCCATCAACACGCAACAAACATCCATCCATTCGCTCCTGTACACCTTTAAATAAAGTAACACATAAGTAAGAAAAAAAATTTGAGGCGCTACTATCTTTGTAAGAATAACAAAAACACGAAAACTATTTCTCTCACCTTACCTTCAATTATATTTTGACTTTTAAGGCACAAATTGTACTTAACCGAACTTAGCATAAGTGTAAAAAAAATAATATAAGTTGGACTTTTGACTAAAGCACACATAATATGTATTTCTCTTCAAATTTAAGCTCATATGTGTCTATAATATACATATAGTTGTAGAATAGCCCAAAGACAATATTACCAATAATTCTATGTATGTTTCTGTAATGTATGTGAACAAAAGTATGTGTTATTCTTTACTTTTATTCAGCCTGAATTAGTTCTGAAGCTTGACTTCATGTTGTAATAAGAACTAGGGTTGTGCATTTGACCAGTCAAATATTTTTCGGTCAATTGACCGGTCAATTTACCAGTCAATTGACCAAAAAACATTAATAAAAATCACAATTAAATTGTAATTTATATACTGTTTACTACATCCAATATTTATTTTATTTGTAAAGTAAAGTAAGCAAATTCTCCAGAATCCAGAATACCAAACTAGATATATTCATGTAATAATAGTAAGTAGCTATTTCTATTGAACAACAGATGTCGTGGCGGTTCCATTTAGATTATTTGACCGTTTTATTTGGCCATCAAATACTTTTAGTCAATTGACGGTCAATTGACCAGTCAATTGACCACGGCACAACCCTAATAAGAACCTTTACCAATTGTTGTATTTTTTGCAAGTTGTATTCGAGAAATTTGTCGCTAAAATTGGTAAATAATATCAAAAAGAATGAATAAAAGTGAGAAAAAAATTCTATATCCGCATTGAAAAATTGTTTTAATCATATATGTCGATTTAAAAGCAACGAAACATGTTTAAAAATGTGCATATACATATTTAAAGTTTATTAAAAAACATTAAACGTAGATTTTTCAAAAAGCATGTTTGTTCGAAAAAAAAATAGATGTTTAATTGCCCAAAAAATGAAATGGAAATGTTGCTAATGTAGATTAGAGGTTGTTAATAGATCTTGACGGAATTCTCAAAATTATTTTTGTAAAAACTTCAAACTTTTTAAACTGTTCCTAACAGAACTACTACTTAATATGTGTTCAACAATAAAAACAAATGAAACAGTGTCTTTTCAAAAGAAAATTATGGAAATAATTTTGAGAATTTTGTCATTAGTTGTTGCTTAAACATTAAACACAAGAAATATGTATAGTGTTATTATTATTATTATTATTATAAATAATAAAGAATTATGAAAGCATTTTGTCGGTATTAATTTGCGTCTAATCAAAAAATAGTTCAAATAATTAATGTAGAGAATAAATTAAGGAGTATTTTCTTTCATTACAATTTTTTTGTAAAGTTAACGGTTTAGACAGAAATTAGAAAAATATGTTTTAGGTCATTTCAAACGAGACTGCTGGCGCCATCTCTTGACAACATAGAAACTATATACGTGAGTATATATAGTATTATTATTATAAATAATAAAGAATTATGAAAGCATTTTGTTGGTATTAATTTGCGTCTAATCAAAAAATGCTTCAAATAATTAATGTAGAGAATAAATTAAGGAATATTTTCTTTCCTACAATTTTTTTTGTAAAGGTAACGGTTTAGACAGAAATTAGAAAAATATGTTTTAGGTAACTTCAAATGAGACTGCTGGCGCCATCTATTGACAATATAGGAACTATAAACGTGAGTATATATCTTGATATTGAGGGATTAAATAAAAAATTTGATGTGGGCAGCACATGACTTCCTTGTACACGTATTAAACTATAGATATTTTTTTAATTGCGCATATTTGACATTTAATTTTGTATTTTTTGTTCTAATTCATAGCAAACTACAAAAAACAAGAAATATATAATTTTTAAATTTAGATATCTCGTTTATACAAAAGGCTAATTGAATAATTCTTAATGTGCTAGACGCAGAATTTAATTCTTTTTGCAGCATTTATTTTTAAAACCAAAATAATACCATTTTTTTCAAGAAAAACTGTGATGTGATGTATCACTTCCGGTTAGTCCATTTTAACCAAAATCTATTATGTTATTTCCATTGATATAGTAGTCTTATATACCAAATTTGAAAAGTTTTGGATTATATTTGAATATAGTTTTTCATGAAAATCTATTATTCTAGATGTTATAACAGTCCTAAATACTTCAACTTTCTACGGCTTACCGTTTTTGAGTTATGCGAGATACATACGTACGTACAGACGTCACGACGAAATTAGTCAAAATGACTTCAGGGATGCTCAAAATGCATATTTCCGCTGAAATCTCAAATCCGAAAATTTTCATATTTACTTCCTTTACGTATATAGTTCCCAATTTGCGAAGAGATGGCGCTAGCAGTCTCGTTTGACTTATCCAAAATATATTTGCACGATTTTTTTAATTTTACAGAAAAAATGTATTGAAAGAAAATGCTCCTTAATTTATTCTCTATTTGAAGCATTTATTGATTAGACGCAAAAATTATTTTTCTTGGACCCCGCAAATTCATGTGTATAAATGTCGGACACCGGCGACTTCAATCGCCGATAAAACTTTCACAATTTTTACGGTGAAACTTATTTTACGTCAAATCAAAAAATGTTTCAAATAAAAAAGTTTCATTTTCTTATATCCTGGACATTTTATTTAAACTATTTTTTGATTAAGGCCCCTATATTCAAAATAATCGTGCATTTATATAAAATATAAAGCAGAAAATATTTCTTTAACTAAGGGATGAATCAAAAAAAGTTTCAAACAAAACTTCTTAGTTTTTTCATTCTACACAACATTTATTTGAAGTATTTTTCGACTCAATCACCCATTTCCAAGATATTCATCCAGGTATATAGTTCCTAAGTTGCGAAGAGATGGCGCCAGCAGTCTCGTTTGAAATTACCCAAAATGCAATTTCCTAATTTGTGGCTATACTATCAACTTTACAAAAAATATGTAAGGAAGGAAAATACTACTTAATTTTTTTTCTATTTGAAGCAGTTTTTGATACACATTATTTCTGAAAATATATTCAACAAATTTAATTTCTCATTTATTTATATTATGATTTTAAAAAGATTTGAGATTTTTTATGAAAGTGACAGATCAATAAAACACTTCAGATTTTTTTTTATGAAAAAACCTTTTTGTAAACTTGTTTTCAAGAGTTTAAGTTAAAATATGAATATTTATAAATATTATCTTACATTTTAAAATGAATTTTAATGTTTTATATAGCATTGAGTAATAACAGGTTTTTTTCTTTTGTAGAAATATGAAATAGTTTAATTTGCATAACATTTTCATTGAAAATTTACTAGAGGCAGAGGTGGCTTCAGTAAATATTCTAAATTTATAATTACATATTGAACAAATGAATACTTTTTTGACAGTTGTAGAAAAATAGTTATTTTTGTATGAAGTGCGCAAAATGAGTATTTTTTGTTGCGCGTGAGAATGTTACAATAAAAGTCATTCAAACGCGCCAAAAAAACAAGAATTTTGCGCACGAAATACAAACAACAATTTTTCTACAACTGTAAATAAAGAATAATACAATAATGATTGATTTATTTAAGTAAATTGAAGGAAAACAATCAACAATAATATGAATTTGATACTATTGATGTGTTGTAACTAATGAAACCTGACAACAAATAATTTGGGAGCGTGCGCGAGATACTCATTTTGCGCACTAGAATACGAATACTCATTTTGTGCACTAGGGTGTAAAATAATGCGCAAAATACGCGTTGTCATGGTAATGTAAATGATGAAAAAATCATTTACTTCGCGTATTGATATTAGTGAAAAATATGAATATTTTTTTACAGTTGTAGAAAAATAAATTAATAAATTATAAAGGGTAAACGATAAACAATTTAATTTTTTTGTTTTTCTTTAAAACAATTCTTATTTATTATATTTTTATTAATAAATAATCAAACACAGAAATAATAAATATATCATCACGACTTTTACCCATTACTAGGTGTGGCACTCTGCCGCAGTAGATTTCGGTAAGTGATATATTTCTTTGAGTGAAGTGCCGGTTACCAGCCGTCATGTCAAGCCCCCCCAAATATGTTAGTAGCGGGGGAGCCACAGGGGTAGATTTAATTTAGTGAAAATTGTTTAACGGTTGTGATAATTGAACCTGGGCCATCTATTCTATAATAGTTATTTACGTAACCAGTTATGAAAAGGTTGATATTGTTTGACGAACATTTGCCAAAACGAGCGAAGCAAGTTTTGCAAATTATGTGTGTCAAACAATATCACGTTTTCATAACGTATTTTATCTAATTCCGCTAAAATAATGTTTAAAATACATAAAATTCTAGGTTTATGACAGCTCAGTATATTTCAAAATTACCAAAGCGTTGCCGTGAAAATAAATGAATAAAATGTTTAAATTTAAAGCTTATGTCATCATTGAAAATGAGTTCTGAATCCGAGACAGACCTTCCTTCTGATATCGAAGAAACTGCTAATTTTCCCGTCAATTGTTTCATACCAGAAACATTATTCAATGTATATAAATCCTAAACATTTTAATAAATAGTTTTTTCCGTTATTTGCATTTTGAGAAAAAACTGTCAACATTCATTACGTAACTAGTTATGTACAGAATTCCTTACATAACTCTTGCAAGACAGTTATAAACATACACCTCATACATAACCTCAAAAAATTAATGTAAAACACGACTTTTCATAACGGAATTAGGTAAAACTATATTATAAATTCAATTGTTTCAATAATTAAATTAATTACTCTCAAATCTTTAATAATTATAAAATAAATAAATAAATATATCATCACGCCTTTTACCCATTACTGGGTGTGTCACTCTGCCTAAGTAGATCACGGTAAGTGATATATTTCTTCGCGTGAAATGCGGTTACCAGCCGTCAAATCACGGCCCTCAAAGATATTAGTGGAGGGGGAGCCACAGGGATAGATTTAATTTGGTGAAAATTGTTTGTCGGCTGTGGGGATCGAACCAGGGTTCTCAAGATCCACAGGCCAACTCGATACCACTGAGCCACCTACCCCATAATAACTATATAACATACATTTTGTTGTTGTTGTTTTTGACATTTTACTATTTGAAAGTTATGACAGCATTTAAAATCTTGTTTCAAGACCGACTATCTAATAAATCTGTCTTAATCTGACCCTGTACACATTCTAAATCAACCTTGAAAAAAATCAGAACCAGGAAAAAATCTGAATCACAAGATTGGCTACCTCTACAAAACAGTTGCAGTTCAACTAAAATAACTGCAAAATCTAACATGTTCGTTTAGTAAAACACAGAGCAATTTTCATACTTCGAGGGTAATTTGGGCGAAGACGGTCCTGGCAACAGAATAAATTAATAAAACCGAAATCTTTAAAAACTAGTTTTTTTTTCTTAATTTTTGTGAAAGTTTTTGTTTTGTAGTATATCTTGTTTGTTTATAAGGTAAGTTGTAGTTTTTTTATAATAATTTGAGGTTTACCTGATTCTGGGTACATTAGCGCAGCAATTGCAGATCTTATTTACTGTTATACAGCTAGAAAATAAACTGTAAATTTGAATAGTTATTTTAATATGAAGTGCGCAAAATGAGTGTTTTTTTGTTGCGCGTGAGAATGGTACAAAACAAGAATTTTGGCCACGAAATACAAACATCATTTTTTCTACAACTGTAAATAAAGAATAATACAATAATTATTGATATATTTAAGTAAATTGAAGGAAAACAATCAACAATAATATGAATTTGATACTATTGATGTGTTGTAACTAATGAAACCTGACAACAAATAATTTGGGAGCGTGCGCGAGATACTCATTTTGCGCACTAGAATACGAATACTCATTTTCGTAACACATGCACAAGAAACACGTTCTTATTCCCTAATTTTAGAGAGAGAAACACAGCTTTTCTCTCCCTATGTAGGATGTTTCTCTCCCTAGGTAGCATGTTTCTCTCCCTAGAGACTACGATTATTAGCTGTTTGCGGCGTTTCCTAGGTAACTAGTTACGCAATCCATATTTGACATTTGTCCCGATAAGACAGTAATTTTTGTGCACTTGTTACGAAAAGTATAATATGCTTCACGGGAGGGCGCGATTATCCCTTGAGTGAAATTGGCAAACCTTGACTTCAGCCCTCGCTTACGTCTCGGTTTCACACGCGGGAATAATCGCTTGTTTCCCTCCCTTGATGCATAACATACTATTTGCTCACTAGGGTGCAAAATAAAGCGCAAAATACGCGTCGTCATGGTAATGTAAATGATGAAACAATCACGTACTTCGCGTATTGATATTAGTGGAAAAAATTAACATTTTTTGACAGTTGTAGAAAAAATTTATTTAAACGATTTGGCATTTGATCCATGTTGTTTATAAGTACTAGCCATCGTCGTAATTACCTCAAAACTGATTAAAATGTCTTAAAATGTTATGTACTAATTTTAGTAATTATTTAAATAAACAATTTTTTTTTTAGATTAGATAAAATATTTCTTGAAATGAGAACCAAAAAGGTAAATATATAAATTAAATATTATTCTATACTTCTTGTATTAAATATGTTTTATTAATAGTTATGTACGTAACCAGTTATAAAAAGGTTGATATTGTTTGACGAATATAATATTTGTCAAAACGAGCGAAGCGAGTTTAGCAAATTATGTAAGTCAAACAATATCACGTTTTCATAACGTATTTTATCTAATTCCGCTAAAATAATGTTTCAAATACATAAAATTCTAGGTTTATGACAGCTCAGTATATTTCAAAATTACCAAAGCGTTGCCGTGAAAATAAATGAATTAAATGTTTAAATTTAAAGCTTATGTCATCATTGAAAATGAGTTCTGAATCCGAGACAGACCTTCCTTCTGATATCGAAGAATCTGCTAATTTGCCCGTCAACTGTTTCATACCAGAAACATTATTCAATGTATATAAATCCTAAACATTTTAATAAATAGTTTTTCCGTTATTTGCATTTTGAGAAAGTTCAAACTGTCAACATTCATTACGTAACTAGTTATGTAAAGAATTCTTTACATAACTCTTGAATGACAGTTATGAAAAAATTGACATTTCATAACCTCAAAAATTCATGTAAAACAGGACTTTTCATAACGGAATTAGGTAAAATATACTTTCTAAACATTAAAGTCTTTGAGAACCAACTAAAAATGTTCTTTCAAAAATAATAAAATATTAAAGATTAAATCTAAAAATAGCGCGATTTAGAATTCTCGTACTTCTCAATCAAAATGAGAGTATAATATGTTCTGCTGCGTGATACATTCATGCATTAATAATTTAGATTTCCAATAATACAAACCCTTGTTTCAAGTAGGCGGCAAAGAATTATGTTTCAAATGTGAAGAAAACGAAAAATAAATTTTAAAGATACGGCATAATCGAGGACTTGTCAAATTAAAATAGCTGTAACTCAAAAACTAAAAAAGATAATTGAATTTACTATTTACCTGTCGATTCCTCATACTTTACTTAGTAACCCCCGCAAATTTTATTACATTATCTTTTGTTGAATTATCTCTAATAATAAAGGAGTTATAAAAAGGTACAAAATAATTAAAGGTAAAAATTACGTCTGAAAATTAGAATGGCTGAATCTCAAAAACTATAAATGATAATTAAGTTTACTGTTTACCAGTCGATTCCTCGTACTTTGCTTAGTGAACCTATGAAATTTTGTTAAACTATCTTTAATAATAAAGAAGTTACAGAGATATACGAAATAATGAAAGGGAAAAATGACGCCTGGAAGCTTGAATGGCCGTATCTCAAAATTTAAAAGAAATAATTAAGTTTACTATTTACTAGTAGATTCCTCATGCTTAGTAAATCTAGCAAATATTGTTAAACTATCTTTAATAATGAAAGAGTTACAGAGACATACAAAATAATGTAAGGTAAAAAATAACACCTGTAAATTTGAATGCCTGTATCTCAAAAACTAAAAGAGATAATTAAGTTTACTTTTTACCAATAAATTCCTCAAGCTTTGCTTAGTAAATCTAACAAATTTTGTTAAACTATCTTTAATAATAAAAGAGTTACAGAGATATACTAAATAATGAAATTTAAAAATAACGCCTGCAAATTTGAATGGCTGTATCTCCAAAACTTAGCGAGATAATTAAGTTTACTGTTTACCTATCGATTCCTCATACTTTGCTTAGTAAACGTAGGATATTTTGCTAAATTATCTTTAATAATAAAAGAGTTATAGAAAGGTACAAAATAATGAAAGGTAAAAATTACGCCTGCAAATTTGAATGGCTGTAACTCAAAAACTAAAAACGATAATCAAGTTTACAAATAAATTTCTCAAGCGTTTTTTAGTAAACCTGGGAAATTTTGTTAAACTATCTTTAATAATAAAAGAGTTACAGAGAAATACAAAATAGTGAACGGTAATAATGACGACTGCAAATGTGAATGGCTGTAACTCAAAAACTAAAAAAGATAATTAAGTTTACTGTTTACTAGACAATTCCTCATACTTTGCTTAGTAAACCCAGAAAATTTTGTTACATTATCTTTATCAATAAATTAGTTATTCAACTTTTTCTAAATTTGTAAAAAATGGGTCTCATAATCTGATATACATTGTTATTTCATAAATCGTAAAAATTTAACGTTCTTTTGAATTTGCAAATTTATTTTTAGTATATTTAGATGCAAACCTCAAGATACACATAAGTTAAATATGGTAATCAACAACAACAATAAAACTATTATATTTTAACTTCGAAAATAAGAAAAACAAATCTGTTATTTCGTTTTTAATTTGTGGCATTTAATCGTCCTTAATTTTACGTCAAATAAGACTTGTTCAAAAAGCATCCGGATTTATTTTTCAAACAGATTATTTAATATTCTATCATTTTAATGTAACAACAACTATTTTAATAATTTTAAATAAGTTATGGCAATAAATCCTTAATTAATTAATTGATTTATTTAGATGCGAACTTCAATTTAAACTACTTTTTAGTTTTCGAGATTCTTGTTTATATATTTTTTCTACTTCCGTTAGAAAATAAACGTTTTATTTCACTTATTTAAGTTAGGTAATGAATTGAATTATTTAAGTAGTGAAATAATGAGGTAACATAGCAACAGATATCTTGGTAGACGAATTCTGATGTGTTATTCTTTTATTTTTTGAATTTATAACTGTCATTAATATGTCAAAATTTCATAATTTCAGAAACGCTCTTTCGTATTTATTACAACGGAAGTAGAAAATATATTGTATGAAACTAGTAAGGATATAGGTTATTACCTTACTTATGTGTTTACATGCGTAAGGTAATAACCTTCATTTCCTTACTAGTTTCATAAATAGCTATTACCTAATTCCGTTATGAAAAGTCCTGTTTTATATGAATTTTTGAGGTTATGAAATGCCAATAGTTTCATAACTGTCATTCAAGAGTTATGTAAGGAATTCTTTACAAAACTAGTTACGTAATGAATGTTGACAGTTTGAACTTTCTCAAAATACAAATAATGGAAATAGTTATTTGTATCACTAGTCCAGAAACTGCTCGTATTTAAAGGACTCGCCTGCGGCTCGTCCTATCAAAATATACTCGCACTCGCAAAATAGTTTCTGGACGTGTAATACACAAGATTTTTCGCGCCGAAGTTTGTGTAAATTTAATAAAAAAGTTTAATCTATTACTCACATTCTAAATGTCAGGGAATTTTTTTATGTTGGTATCATCTAATTGTCAGAACTGTAATTTTAATTAATTATTTATTGTTCATCAATTTACATCTTCAATAAGTTTAATTACACTGTACACTTTATTTAATAAACATAAAACATAATTCATTTCTTTGTCTATTTCACGACTTGTCATTCCAGTATTATAACCTAAAAAATCAACATATTTTTTTTAGATTTTACATTGCTAATTCAATTATAATTACTTACAATTTTATTTAAAATATATGTATAAATATTTTGTTTTCTTGTATTGAAAATACTCAACTATGAATATTTTATCATAATATTTTTACGCCAATGCAATATTTTGACATTTCGTACGTTCAGGAGTTCGCTATACTAGTGATGCCAACATATAACCATAAAAAGTCACTAATTTTTGCCGGCCTCGGCCGGTAAACACATGGTTTCCGGACGATTTTCAGTTATGTAATACTGCTAATGCCGGACGGTGGCGCGAAAAAACTATGTATTAAAATGTTTAGGATTTATATACATTGAATAATGTTTCTGGTATGAAACAGTTGACGGGCAAATTAGCAGATTCTTCGATATCAGAAGGAAGGACTGTCTCGGATTCAGAACTCATTTTCAATGATGACATAAGCTTTAAATTTAAACATTTTATTCATTTATTTTCACGGCAACGCTTTGGTAATTTTGAAATATACTGAGCTGTCATAAACCTAGAATTTTATGTATTTTAAACATTTTAGCGGAAATAGATAAAATACGTTATGAAAACGTGATATTATTTGACTCACATAATTTACCAAACTTGCTTCGTTCGTTTTGGCAAATATTCGTCAAACAATATCAACCCTTTCATAACTCCTTACGTTAATAACTATTTTTTATAGGAACAAAATTTGGATCTAGATGAATTATTACCTAAAATTGGTGAATTTGGACGATACCAAAAACTTGTTCTTTGGTTGATTTGTCTACCAGCCTGTATACCATGTAGTCTGGTAGCATTTAACCAAATATTCATGGCAGACATACCACCTCATTGGTGTCGAATACCCGAATTAGATTTTCTGAACCCAGAAATGAGAAGAAATTTGGGCGTGCCTTTAGTAAAGGTAAATATTGATTTTGTACGAAATTTAATAACTAAGTGCGGGAAGACGATCTAATAGTATATTATAAGCCAAAATTGAGAAGATGATTATTAATGAGCTAGCGCCGAGGTGCAACCGAGGGGTGCAAGGCGCATGATCAATAATGATCTTCTCAACCGTGGTTTATATACTATTTTTTTCACTACTAGCTCTTAAACCCTATGTAACGATTTTTTTAATAATAATAATAACATAAGCAATTTGATTTGAATATTTGTTAATATCTACAAAAACCGAGCAGGCAGACATGAAATTCTTTTGTTTTTAACATTGTATTTTTACTTCCTTGTACGAAGTAAAGTGATTTGACGACTGGCAACGTGCATAAATATATCACTCATCGAAATCTGTTACGGCAGAATGCCACACCCAGTAATGGGTAAAAGGTGTGATGATATATTTATTTATTTATTTAGTATTAATTGTTATAGTTTATTATGAAGTTTCGTAAAATTAAAAAAATATATTAATTCCAGCTTTAAACTTAATTATTTCATTAATGAAATGTCAACAATTAAATTTGATTCTTATATTAGATGCAGAGTTTTATTCTCTACAACATTTATTTGAAGTATTTTTATCTATTTAGTTGCTTTTTGTTTGTTTGTTTGTTAAACATTTGTGTAATATAATTAACACCCTGTATCATCATTTTTTTGGAATGTTTATTTTTACTTCCTTGTACGAAGTAAAGGAAGTATTGTAATCGCGAAAATTTTCGGTTCTCAGATTTCAACGGAAATAGGTGTTTTGGCCCTCCCTGAATCCATTTTGACTAATTTCGTCATGCCGTCTGTACGTACGTATGTATGTACGTATGTACGTACGTACGTACGTATCTTCCATAACTCAAAAACGGTAAGTCGTAGAAAATTGAAACTTTATATTTGGACTGTTATAACATCTAGTTGTGCACCTCCCTTTTTGGTCATTATACAACTACCGGAAGTGGTACTTTACTTGAAGCCTATAATAGATTTTCATGAAAAACTATATTCAAATATAAGTTAAAACTTTCCAAATTTGGTATATAAGACTAATATATCAATGGAAATAACATAATAGATTTTGGTTAAAATAGACTAACCGGAAGTGACATATTACATGAAGCTGCTAACAGTTTTCCATGAAAAAATGGTATTATTTTAATTTTAGAAATAAATGCTGCAAATAAAAGTTTTAGAGAATTAAATTCTGCGTCTAGTATATTAAGAATTTTTAAATTAGCCTTTTACATAAGCGAGATATCTAAATTTAAATATTACATATTTTTTGTTTTTTTTTTAAATTAAGTTTGCTATGGATTAGAACAAAAAATAAAAAATAAAAGGTTTAATGTCAAATATGTGCAATTTAAAAAATATCTATAGTTTAATACGCGTACAAGGAAGTCATGTGGTGCCACATCAGATTTTTAATATTTGGATCCTCAAGAAAATTTGTCCTGGTAGATTCTTTTTGGGTTGAAATAGTTAAAAAATATTCATTAGTTTCCGACATGGCAAACCTACAAGACAAAATATACGACATAATACAATAAGCAAGATGTCCAAATATAGTTCCAACATTTTTAAATTTAGATAACTCAGAAACTTACATTGGTTATTCATTGCGAAGTACTTTCGCTATCATTTTGGCAGAAAATGTGGGTGACATATTATCTCGAAAACGTCA
This sequence comes from Pterostichus niger, assembly GCA_947425015.1. NCBI lineage: Eukaryota > Metazoa > Arthropoda > Insecta > Coleoptera > Carabidae > Pterostichus > Pterostichus niger. The sequence goes on from OX380352.1 coordinate 7,959,237, forward strand.
TAACCTCAACCAATGATGCCAGAAATTCTAAATGCTACTTAATATGCCAGTGGGTAACCTTACTGCAACTTCATGAAATATACGAAATACTCAAATTAAACACGGGTTCTGTAGCAATAAATACTAGTCATGTTTTCATTTCATATAGAAAAATGTAATTATAACCCTAAAATGAACAAAACTGTACAATGTAAGATTATTCAATAATATTATAATAAACAGTTAGCTTTTCGAGAATTTAACAATAAATAAATGCATAAATACATATTGCACAATGTAACAGTAAAGCACACTCCATGTAAAATTTGACAGGTAGGAAGAATCTTACTATTCAACAGGGTTCGAAGATATATATCGATCGATATATATCATGATATTTATTTTGATATATATCGTCATATTTTTGCAATGATATATATCCATTATATTAAAATATCAAATAGTTTTTGTGATATAGCCTCCGGAAAAGTGAAGTTTTTCGAATTTTTCAGTTTTTCTACATTTCCGAGGCTATATCTCGAAAACTAAAAGTGATATGAAAACGCGGTCAACGGCATTAATTTTCTCGTGCTTAAGTTAACTTATAAACATAGTTTCAGCGATTTTTATTTTTTTTCAATAATCCGCCAAAAAAATCGCAAACATTTCCTCTAAAACCAGAAGTCATATGCATTTGAAAATTGCACCACTGGATTCAGTGGGTCAAAATACATATGTATGTAAATTTTCGTTTTAATAATCCTACGATTAAGGATTTTTGGGAAAATTGAATAAAATCTGAAAAAACCAAAGGGGTAGGAAATAATTAAAAATATTAAATTGCATAAAATTGTATGAAAATTTGCTTATAAGTCAATTCGGACACGGGGAATTCAACGCCGTTGAGCGCATTTCCATATCTTGTTTAGTTTTTGAGATATAACCTCAGAAAAAGTGAAATTTTTCGAATTTTTCAGTTTTTCTACTTTTCCGAGGCTACATCTCAAAAACTAAATGTGATATGAAAACGCGCTCAACGGCATTAATTTTCTCGTGCTTCAGTTGACTTATAAACATAGTTTCAGCGAGTTTTATTTTTTTTTCAATTTTCCGCCAAAAAATCGCAAAAGCAGGTTTTTAACATTTTCTCGAAAACCAGAAGTCATATGCATTTGGAGATAGTACCACTGGATTCAGTGGGTCAAAATACATATGTATGTAAATTTTCGTTTTAATAATCCTACGATTAAGGATTTTTGGTAAAATTGAATTAAAATCTGAAAAAACCAAAGGAAATAATTAAAAATATTAAATTGCATAAAATTGTATGAAAATTTGCTTATACGTCAATTCGGGCACGGGGAATTCAACGCCGTTGAGCGCATTTCCATATCTTGTTTAGTTTTTGAGATATAGCCTCCGGAAAAGTGAAATTTTTCGAATTTTTCAGTTTTTCTACTTTTCCGAGGCTATATCTCGAAAACTAAATGTGATATGAAAACGCGCTCAACGGCATTAATTTTCTCGTGCTTCAGTTAACTTATAGACAGGGTTCGAAGATATATATCCATTATATAAAAATATCAAATAGTCTATAATAAATACAGTATACCTCTCATTATTACATTCATTAATTCTGTTAAAATTATATTCTAAAGATAATTCTTACTTTAAAAGCTTTTGACTAACTTCACATCAACGACATAAATCCAAATTGTGTGCCATTTGTGATGTCATTAACGGCAAAGTCTGAACCATTTCCAAAATTTTTATTTGGTACTCATTTTAGAAATACAAATACAAAACTATCAATGAGTCAGAGTGGCCAAATAAAAGTACATTTATTGAACTATGTGAACAGTTACACACTGCTGTAGCAGCCACAGCAGGGCTGGAACGATATTTCTCCACTTTTGGCATTGTCCAATCCCAATTACGTAATCGTCTCGGTAACGACAAAGCCGGTAAATTAGTTTTTATGTTTAAATATTTAAACCAAAAAGAAACTACAAAAAAAAAACTAATTAAGATTGGATTTGGCTAAATGCAACGGTATGTTCAGGAAGTTCATCAGAAGATGATGATTTGCCCCTATCTTGGATATAGGATTATTTAAATATTCTTACTATTCTTAGTACTATATAATATTTGTGTATCCATTCAATGTATATTTACTTTTTTCCATTACCTATGTTAATTTTTTATTTAGGAGTAATAATTTATTTTGTATTTCCTATTGTGCTAATAAATGTGTACAAAAACTAAAATTAAAAAATAAATATCTAAAAAGTGATATTTATCTGATATATATCCTATATATCAGATATTTTGATATTTATTATAAATATCATGATATTTACGAACCCTGCTATTCAAACAGAAAATTTGCCTGGGATTGTCATCTTGAATTTAGGCGCCAATTTTAAATTCAGAATTAATATTTTCCTTGCATTTAACAAGTTAAATAAGTTCAGAAGCTTGAATTTCTTTGAAAAGTGACAGTTCTCATTATTTACCTAGGTTAATAATAATCCATTATTGACCGTTGTTAAGGACACGGTAGAGAAAAACAATTTCACGACTCAAAACGAAGTCAATAATGGCATGTTGCTAGGCTAGTAGTGAAAAAAAATCATTTTTAATATAATAGGGTCTTCCGCGGTTTTTCAAAAACCTTTAAAATAACCTCTAAACATATTTAAAAAATTATTGGCACTAATTTTTGTGTAAAGAGAAGTCGCTGTAACGAGCAAACACGATTTGAAAATAAACGGCGTTTGAAAAGGTCCCGAAAGACCGCCATGTTGCTGTGACGTCACTATGCACGTTGGCGCTCGCGTGTCGCATTGTTTACAATGGAGCCAGCGAAAGAAGTGTCGATTTTGCCGAAAAAGGCGACAAATAAATATTGCATTGTGCCTGGATGCAACAGCAGCAGTCATCGCGAGCCGAATAAATTGTTCATAAGCGTCCCAACAGGAGATGTGCGGAAAAAGTGGCTAAAACAAATCCGACGTGATACCGCGAGTGTCTCTCCAGAGATGTGCATCTACGTGTAATCTTTAATTGTCTACATCTACACGTAGACAATACGTCGACAATTCTAGCGACGTAAACAATGTAAACAATGTAGATAATGCATCTGACAGTTGTAAAATTCAACATAACCTAAATTTATTCCTTTGTAACTATTACATGTATTCGTATTCATGAACTCGGGTCATTATCGGTCTTTATATAATAAAACTAATAAAGCAAGTGCTAATACATTACTAGACGAATGTCTGTCTTGGGTCTTGGGCGAACTGTCATATTATTAAATTCGATCAACGCGCCATCTCAAAAGACGGAGTTTTCCTTGGCGCTATTTTTAACAGTAACCAGTTGACAAATTTTGAACGTTTTGCCTTGCAAAACTAATTTTTTTTAATGTAATACCTAGAATAAAAATAAAAATCTCGACCAACATTTAAAATTCCTTAGTTCTAGGGATAAAATTTTAATATGACTTAAGTGAACACAGGTGTTTTCATTGTCTACATAGTCTACATTGTTTACATGAAAAATGAAGACGTAAACTACGTGATTGTTTACACGTAGAGAATGGCGTAGATTACTTGCAGTAGACTACACGCACATCCCTGATCGCGAGCCGAATAAATTGTTCATAAGCGTCCCAACAGGAGATGTGCGGAAAAAGTGGCTAAAACAAATCCGACGTGATACCGCGAGTGTCTCTCCAGAGTTGTGCATCTACGTGTAATCTTTAATTGTCTACATCTACACGTAGACAATACGTCGACAATTCTAGCGACGTAGAAAATGTAAACAATGTAGATAATGCATCTGACAGTTGTAAAATTCAACATAACCTAAATTTATTCCTTTGTAACTATTACATGTATTCGTATTCGTGAGCTCGGGTCATTATCGGTCTTTATATAATAAAACTAATAAATCAAGTGCTCGTACATTACTAGACGAATGTCTGTCTTGGGTCTTGGGCGAAATGTCATATTTTTAAAATCAATCAACGCGCCATCTCACCAGACGGAGTTTTCTTTGGTGCTATTTTTAACAGTAACCAGTTGACAAATTTTGAACTAATTTTTTTTCATGTAATCCTTAGAATAAAAATAAAAATCTCTAACAACATTTAAAATTCCCTAATCCTAGGGATAAAATTTCTAATATGACTGAAGTGAACACAGGTGTTTTCATTGTCTACATAGTCTACATTGTTTACATGAAAAATGAAGACGTAGACTACATGATTGTTTACACGTAGAGAATGGCGTAGATTACTTGCAGTCGACTACACGCACATCCCTGTGTCTCTCTAACATCCCACGTCTATTGTTGCGAAGACCATTTCAATGTAAGTACAAAATTTACTGTTATTTTCGATGATTTATCGTTGAATATCAATCGCCATATAAAATAGGCTGTCATTGTCGGTAATAACATTTCCATACAGCAATTTCTTTGTCAATGTAGTTGTTTTACAATGTGCAACTACTTTAAAATTTTGCACAGTATGTTTTTTCTTAATGTCCTCATTGTTAATATATATTTTTTGTTTATTGTAAACAAAAATGAGGAGAGTAATGTATGAAAACAAGTTTTACGTAGAAAATCTGTGCAGGACATAAATATAGAATTTTGTGGCAAAATATTTTCAACTAAACAAATTGATGACAAATTAGCAGGGATGTGCGTGTAGTCTACTGCAAGTAATCTACGCAATTCTCTACGTGTAAACAATCATGTAGTCTACGTCATCATTTTTCATGTATACAATGTAGACTATGTAGACAATGAAAACACCTGTGTTCACTTAAATCATATTAAAATTTTATCCCTAGAACTAGGGAATTTTAAATGTTGGTAGAGATTTTTATTTTTATTCTAGGGATTACATGAAAAAAAAATTAGTTGTGCAGGGCAAAACGTTCAAAATTTGTCAACTGGTTACTGTTAAAAATAGCGCCAAAGAAAACTCCGTCTGGTGAGATGGCGCGTTGATCGATTTAAAAAATATGACAGTTCGCCCAAGACCCAAGACAGACATTCGTCTAGTAATATACGAGCACTTACTTTATTAGTTTTATTATATAAAGACCGATAATGACCCGAGCTTACGAATACGAATACATGTAATAGTCACAAAGGAATAAATTTAGGTTATGTTGAATTTTACAACTGTCAGATGCATTATCTACATTGTTTACATTTTCTACGTCGCTAGAATTGTCGACGTATTGTCTACGTGTAGATGTCGACAATTAAAGATTACACGTAGATGCACATCTCTGCAAATTAGTAGGTTGTTGATAAAACTGCGACCAAAAACATGGTTATTCCTGAGAAAATTTTGACATTTGACATAAAGATTATAGGTTATATGAGTATTCGCCAACATGTTTAAAGAGCTAATAAATGACTTAAACAGTATTTTACTGCACTATGCACACATAAATAGACGTTATTTCTACGATAAAATCCATAACAAACACTTGCCTGCGGGTTTTGACTCCACTCGTTTCAGCAGCGTTGAAAAACTCACTTTTCGAAAAAAAGTCGCCAACCATAAGCACATGGACTTGTGGCAGATTATCTGATTGACCCTTCACGAATCCACCAGAACTCATTTTGTGTCAAATTCGATTCCAAACCGAATTCATCGCGAACTCCTATCTTTCCTGCACTGACTGCCGGTCGCCAACATGCATAATGACGTCACAGCGGCGCTCGGCCAATCACCGCGTTTCGTCGGTCACGTGACAAAGTTTTACGATATTGGATGTTGTTTATTGGCATGTTGCAATGAAAAAAAATGTTTCTTTTTATGGGATGGTTAATTAAAGGTGATAAACTTTATGGTAAGAGACAAAAACGTTATATTATTTTTTTTCAGGAAGACCCTATTATCATTCTAAACAAACCTTACAGATCATTTTTAAGTCAGTCATCATATTAAAATGACTTCCAAATTATTTTTTAAAAAAGTTATCGTCCTAAATACATTTCAAGATTGTTTTCTTTCCAAAAAAACTCCCTCAAATAATTTATAGTACAACAAAATGGCGCAGTCGTTCAAACAAAAATATTTTGTAAACATTACTTTTAAAATGAATCAAAAATAGTTATTTAGGAAGTAAGTGCGGGAAGACGATGTTCCCGCATGAGCGCAGTTTTGAAGCACGAGCGAGTGTCTTTAACAGTGTGAATGAGCGGAAGACGTCTTCACGCGCGTAGGACCATCATCTGTAAATGCAACTTGTGCGAGTACACCAGAATCTGCTAATTTATCAATTGCAAACCAAGCTGCTCCAGCAACTTCCATTTCTAATTGTCCAAATTTTACTATAAATGTTTCTAATAACACTTGTAACAAATGTGGCTCTTTCTAATCTAAAAATATTGTTTTTTTAGTTTAAATATCAAACCTAACCTAAAATAGATTAATTAATTTAAGCATTTTATGTTGTTATAATTTTACTTTTCCATTAAACTAAGTTGTTATATTCCACAATATGTGTTTTTACTTGCTTGTACGAAGTAAAGGAAGTATTGTAATCGCAAAAATTTTTGAGATTTCAGCGGAAATATTCATTTTGAGCGTCTCTGAATCCATTTTGACTAATTTCGTCGTGACGTCTGTATGTACGTATGTATCTCGCATAACTCAAAAACGGTAAGCCGTAGAAAGTTGAGGTATTTAGGACTGTTATAACATCTAGTTGCGCACCTCCCTTTTTGGTCATTATATAACTTCCGGAAGTGCTACTTTACTTGAATAATAGATTTTCATGAAAAACTATATTCAAATATAATCCAAAACTTTTCAAATTTGGTATATAAGACTACTATATCAATGCAAATAACATAATAGGTTTTGGTTAAAATGGACTAACCGGAAGTGATACATTACATGAAGCTGCTAACAGTTTGAAATAAATGGTATTATTTTGATTTTAGAAATAAATGCTGCAAATAAAAGTTTTAGAAAATTAAATTCTGCGTCTAGCACATTAACAATTATTCAACTAGCCTTTTGTATAAGCGAGATATCTAAATTTAAAAATTATATATTTCATGTTTTTTGTAATTAAGTTTGCTATGGATTAGAACAAAATAAAAATTAATGTCAAATATGTGCAATTAAAAAAATATCTATAGTTTAATACGCGTACAAGGAAGTCATATGTTGTCCATATTAGATTTATTCTTATTATTTATATTAGTCGCGATTTTTGTTTGATTACAATCTGTAAGAAGTTGTATCAATGACGTCTTTAGTTCAGAGGTTGTCAAATAGATGGCACTAATGCCGACAAATTACTCTTTGAATAAAGGAAACTTCAGGGAAGTTGTATTTTATAAATTAGATTTGATTATTATCAAGACAGATTTATTTTAGAATGTTCCAAAGGGCCAGTGTTTTTTTACAATTTTAACAGTCAATTCCCCAGTCAGCCTCCATATATTTTTTAAACAACCATTTTTAAAAGGTGTCCTATAGTATAGAATACATATTAGCCGCTGCAATTTCAGATTAAAACGAATCACATTCTATATAGACAATCAAACATATCTTTAATATGTTTAAAACAAAATCAACAAAATACAATTTTCTTTAAATTACTTGAATTTCAATTTAAGTGTCTATAATTGGGATTAAGTTCCTGTTGTCCAGAACTATAAATAAACAAATGAATAATTGTTTCAGGGCAAAAACAGCACGTGGGAGTCGTGTTCTAGATACGCAGTCAACTGGACCGAACTTCTAGAAAGGCCAATAAATCAAATAGTTTTAAACGCTTCATGGCCAATTGAAAACTGCATAAATGGATTTGAATACGACAGAAGTGAAATTAAATCTTCAATTGTTATAGATGTAAGTAATATGATATATTTCTATGCATGAATTTCGTCCATTTTATTAAAGTTATTGTGAGTTTTAAATTTTTTCGCGCGTTGCCATTGGACACGCGCGCATTTAACATCGTTTTTCTACGATTGCTATGAAAAATTGACAATTACGCTCTTATTTGTCATCGTTAAGTTGACGTTTTCTGTGGAACAATCGAAAAATATCTTTTTTGCGCGTCTCCAATAGCAACGCGCGAAAAAGACATTAAATACGCGCGTTTTCAATGGCAACGCGCGAAAAATATATAAAATGTGCGCTTATTTCAATAGTTACCAGGGATACAAACAAAACAGAAACTTGTCATATTGACAATTGACAGAACGAATTTATTTTCAGTACGTATACGTTTTTAAATAATTTAAGATGCAATCGTAGAAAAAATTATGTGTGTATCACGAGCGTAAAGTGTCTTTGTTCCTCTTACACTATTGCAGCTCTCGTCTTCGGCTCGCGCTGCAATTACCGTGTTCGAGTAACAAAGAATCACTTTACGCTCTTAATACACAAATAATTATTTCGCGCGTTGTCATCGATGACGCGCGACATAAATACTTTTCGATTGTTCTACGGTAAAGTCAACTTTGCGGCGACAAATGAGGGCGTAATTGGCAACTTTTCGCAACAGTCGTAGAAAAAAGTTATTTAAACAAAGGTTCTATTTCATTTCATTCTGAAGCCGTTATTAACACATTGATTGATTGACAATTTTTTAAATGATTTGAGGGACTTTTTAAAATGATGACAATCTTAAAAAATATTTGGGGGACTTTTTAGGAAGATGGCAAACTTAAAAAATGATTTAGGAGACTTTTTGGAATGATGACAATTTTTTAAATTATTTGAGGGACTTTTTAGGACGATTACAATATTAAAAATGATTTTAGGGACTTTTTGATAAGATGACGATCTTAAAAAAGATTTGGGGGACTTTTTAGGTAGATGGCAAACTTAAAAATGATTTAGAGATATGACAGTCTTATAAATGATTTGGGGGACTTGTTAAGACAATGGAAATCTTAAAAAATGATTTGAGGGACTTTTTGGGAAGATAACAAACTTAAAAAATGAGTTAAAGACATCTTTACGACGATAAATAAGGGCGTAATTGGCAACTTTTCATAGCAATAGTAGAAAATAGTTATTTGTGTATTAAGAGTGTAAAGTGATTCTTTGTTACTCGAACACGGTAATTGCAGCGCGAGCCAAAGGCGAGAGCTGCAATACTGCAAGAGGAACAAAGACACTTGACGCTCGTGATACACACATCATTTTTTCTACGATTGCATCTTAAAATTATTAAAAAACGTGTACGTACTGAAAATAAATTCATTCTGTCAACTGTCAATATGACAAGTTTCTGTTTTGTTTGTATCCCTGGTAACTATTGAAATAAGCGCGCATTTAATATCTTTTTCGCGCGTTGCCATTGGAAACTGGCTCATTTAACGTCTTTTTCCCGCGATGCCATTGGAGACGCGCAAATAAGATATTTCTCGATTGCTCCACAGAAAACGTCAATTTTACGACGACAAATCAGGTCGTAAGTAATAAGTTTTCATAGCAATCGTAGAAAAAAGTCATTTAAACATAGATTCTACTTCATTTCATTCTCAAGCCATTATTATTCCACTTTATTAATACATTGAATGATTAAAATTTTTTTAAATGATTTTAGGGACTTTTTGATAAGATGACGATCTTAAAAATGATTTGGGGGACTTTTTAATAAGATAACAAACTTAAAAATTATTTGGGGGACTTTTTAGGTAGATAGCAAACTTAAAAATGATTTGGGGAGATGACAGTCTTATAAATGATTTGGGGGACATTTCTGAGACGATGACAGTCTTAAAAATGATTCGAGAGACTTATTGAGATGATGACAATCTTAAAAATAATTTAAGGGACTTTTTAGGACAATGGCAATCTTAAAAATTGATTTGGGGAACTTTTTGGGAAGATGGCAAACTTAAAAAATTATTTAGAGGTCTTTTTGGAATGATAACAATTTTTAAAATGATTTGGTGGACTTTTTAATAAGATAACAAACTTAAAAATGATTTGGGGGACTTTTTAGATAGATGGCAAACTTAAAAATGATTTGGGGAGATGACAGTCTTATAAATGATTCGACAGACTTTTTGGAATAATGACAATCTTAAAAATAATTTAGGGGACTTTTGGGAAAATGACAAAATAAAAAAATTATTTAGGGGTCTTTTTGGGATGATAACAATTTTTAAAATGATTTGGGGGACTTTTTGGGAAGATGGCAAACTTAAAAAAATATTTAGGGGTTTTTTTGGGATAACAATTTTTAAAATGATTTGGAGGACTTTTTGGGAAGATGACAAACTTAAAAAATAATTTAGGAGTCTTTTTGGGATGATAATAATTTTAAAAATGATTTGGAAGACTTTTTGGGAGGATGACAAACTTAAAAAATAAGTCAAATGAGGTTGTAATTGGCAACTTTTCATAACAGTCGTAGAAAAAAGTCATCTAAACATAGATTCTATTTCATTTCATTCTCAAGCGATTATTATTCCACGTTATTAACACATTTATTATTTATTTGATTAATTTCATATATTCTAGTTTGACTTGGTTTGCGATTATTCGATATACCCTACAATTGGACTCGTAATATTGAATCTAGGCAGTCCAATAGGAGTATATATATTTGGATATCTCAATGATAAATATGGCAGGAGATTGTCATTTTTTATTTGCTTGTCTACCCTTATTATAGGGAATATTATAACAGCAATTGCCCCTAATTTTGGGGTATGGGCATTTAGTAGATTTATAGCAGGGTCTACTGTTCCTGCTGTGTATCAAATACCTTTCATTTTAGGTAAGTTATTTTTATTAATATACCGGGTGTCTACTTTTTTCCGAACATAGGAAATTCAATGTGAAAATTTTGGTTTAGCGATATCTCTTTACCTATTAATTTTAGAACAAAAGTGTACTGAAGAAAAATGTTCAGAATGAAAAACTGCATCCATAGAGTATAAGTTTGTTGTTCAATTGTTTCTTATGTCCGAGTTAGAAGCAAAAGAAAATACACGCTTTAAAGCAATTATCAGAGTGCCATGAGAAATAATACAATAATTTGACATATTGGACCAGAATTGGAAGCTTACTCTAATTTATTTATTTATTCGAGCATTTAATTTAATAATAAAATTAATTATAGCAACTATTATTTTCTTTTTTCTACATAATCTAGACAAATAAATACCTATTATTAAGTTATCTAATTTGTTTTATTTCTCATGGCACTCTGATAATTGCTTTAAAGCATGTATTTTCTTTTGCTTCTAACTCGGATATAAGAAACAATTGAACAACAAATTTATACTCTATGGATGCAGTTGTTCATTCTGAACATTTTTCTTTAGTACAATTCTGTTCTAAAATTAATAGGTAAAGAGATATCGCTAAATCAAAATCCAGTAGAAGATCTCGGTAAGTGGTATATTTATGCACGTTTCCAGCCGTCAAATAACAGCCCCAAAAGATGTTAGATATAGTTTTATTTCATTATTAATTACTTGCTTGTACGAAGTAAAGAAAGTATTGTAATCGCGAAAATTTTCGGTTTTGAGATTTCAGCGGAAATACGCATTTTTAGCATCCCTGAATCCATTTTGACTAATTTCGTCGTGCCGTCTGTACGTACGTATGTATCTCGCATAACTCAAAAACGGTAAGCCGTAGAAAGTTGAGGTATTTAGGACATCTAGTTGTGCACCTCCCTTTTTGGTCATTATATAACTTCCGGAAGTGCTACTTTACTTGAATAATAGATTTTCATGAAAAACTATATTCAAATATAATCCAAAACTTTTCAAATTTGGTATATAAGACTACTATATCAATGCAAATAACATAATAGATTATGGTTAAAATGGACTAACCGGAAGTGATACATTACATGAAGCTGCTAACAGTTGAAAAAAATGGTATTATTTTGATTTTAGAAATAAATACTGCAAATATAAATTAAATTCTGCGTCTAGCACATTATGAATTATTAAATTACCTTTTTGTATAAGCGAGATATCTAAATTTAAAAATTATATATTTTTTGTTATTTGTAGTTTGCTATGGATTAGAACAAAAAATAGAAACTGTCAAATATGTGCAAATAAACAAATATATATAGTTTAATACGCGTACAAGAAAATCATCAAATTTTAATTTTATATTAACAGTTTTAAAGTTCCCGCCAAACAATTTTCACTAATTTAAATATACCCCTGTGCCCCTGTGCCCTCCCCAAACATCTTTAGGGGGCCATAATTTTCCAGCTAGCAAAGCGCACAAACATACCACTTACCCAAATCTGCTCCGGCAGAATGCCACACCCAGTAATGACTAAAAGACGTGATGATATATTTATTTCATTTTTATAGGTTTAGAGATAGTGGGGCCTAAGTACCGCTCTTTAGTAACTCTAACCACCTGCATATATTACACAATAGGACTATTAACTTTATCCGGAATAGCATATTTGGTGCATGACTGGGTGTATTTAACTTTGACAACTTCCTTACCATTTATTCTCTACTATATTTATTGGTTGTACTTTCCTGAATCTCCAAGATGGCTGCTAGCAAAAAACCAATTCGAAAAAGCTGCAAAAATATTAAGAAAAATCGCGCGAGTGAACAAAAAACCTATTCCTATTGGGTTTCAAGATGAAATTGATGTGCAAAATAGACTACTTAATGAAAGGAATAATTTAACGACTGCGCCAAATTTATTAGCACTTTGTAAAACCCCTAATATGAGGCTAAAAACAATGTTAATTACCTTTAATTGGTTTGTAAATATAACGACATATGTTGGGTTGAATTATTATGGGCCTGCGTTAGGGACCAACAAATATTTAAGTTTCTTTTTGTCGGCTGTTGTTGAAATACCTAGTTATTTTTTTGTTTATGTAACTATGGATCGTTGGGGACGACGATGGCCTTTTTCTGTGTCTATGATTGTCAGTGGGCTTTGTTCAATGGCTACTGTACTACTTCCGGAAGGTGAGTAACGATTTTTTAGAGGGTTATTTGAGTTTTGGTAGTTTTGGAATATAGAATTTTGCTACAATTTTTTTACTTCATTTTCAGTTTTTACTATACAGTGTGTAACTGCATTTGTGTTAAATGTATTTTTAAACAAGCGCATGCGATGCTGCCTTCATTTCTTATAGATTCGTTGTTAGAGAAGTGGGCGTAAGTGAAGATTTACGAAACAGGAGCCTGATTCTGTATCTTGCGTGACTACTTGCGGCACCCATACTAACACAGATATGTCACATGCATATAGTAAACCATCTGTCGGACATTTAAACAACTAATGGGTATGACGTCACTTCTTGCGAGACACGCAAATATAGATGCGTGACCTCCGTAGGTCCTGTTTCTTACTTGCGACACTACCTGTCTCATTCTAACATTATGTTTGTCTTTTACTTTCTTGTCATTTTGCGTTATCAACGCCATATCTGCCATAAAGTTTATTAAAATTTGTTTTTGCTCCTCTGTAGCGTTCATATCACGTTTTCTATATTCTGTCATAATAAAATCGTATAAAAAAAAACACAAAACGATGTTGACAAACAATGACATGTGATTGCAACTGACAGTTATAGTTTCAAAACCATTACCAACACTAAACTTGGCGCGAAAACGTAAAGCACGGAATTCCCTATGCTCGACACCAGAAAAGAATCGGTGACGTCATACATTGTACTAACGCAAATTTAATCACGCAACTGCTCACGCAAGATACAGAATCAACCTCCTGGTGTACAGCAGCGAATGGATGGATGTTTGTTGCGTGATGATGGATTTTGGTTGTGAGGAAGGAAAGAGTTCATGTTAATGTGATCGAAACGAGTATCGTGTGTCAGGATGAGAATGTTGACGGGTTCGTGCTACCCCATTTAATGGGATATAGCGTGATGTTATGTATGTATGTACAATAATTATTTTTATTATTTATTTATTTTTCGTAACACATGCACAAGAAACACGTTCTTATTCCCTAATTTTAGAGAGAGAAACACTGCTTTTCTCTCCTAGGGAGAGAAACATAATGTTTCTCTCCCTAGGTAGGATGTTTCGCTCCCTAGGTAGGATGTTTCTCTCCCTAAAGACTACGATTATTAGCTGTTTGCGGTGTTTCCTAGGTAACTAGTTACGCAACCCATATTTGACATTTGTCCCGATAAGACAGTAATTTTTGTGCACTTGTTACGAAAAGTATAATATGCTTCACGGGAGGGCGCGATGATCCCTTGTGTGAAGATGGCAAACCTCGACTTCCGCTCGAGCCTTCGACCCTCGCTTACGTCTCGGTTTGTCAACTTCACACGCAGGAATAATCGCTTGTTTCCCTCCCTTGATGCATAACATACTATATTTATGTTACACTGTACAACAGGAATTTAATCTCAATTACAGTACAGGGTCCGCACTCACCGAGCCGTAGTGTAGTAGTTTATATAATGTTTCCCTAATTTTAGAGAGAGAAACATTGCTTTTCTCTCCTAGGGAGAGAAACATTATTTTTCTCTTCCTAGGTAGGATGTTTCTCTCCCTACGATTATTAGCTGTTTGCTAGGTAACTAGTTACGCAACCCATATTTGACATTTGTCCCGATAAGACAGTAATTTTTGTGCACTTGTTACGAAAAGTATAATATGCTTCACGGGAGGGCGCGATTATCCCTTGTGTGAAGTTGGCAAACCTCGACTTCCGCTCGAGTCTTGGTCCTCGCTTACGTCTCGGTTTGCCAACTTCACACGCAGGAATAATCGTTTGTTTCCCTCCCTTTATGCATAACATACTATATGTATTTATGTTACACTGTACAACAGGAATTTAATCTCAATTACAGTACAGGGTCCGCACTCACCGAGCCGTAGTGTAGTAGTTTATATAATGTTTAGCTTGAGTGAGATTCGAACTCGGGATCTCCGGATTCGAATTTCGTATCGCTATCCACACACCGTACTGACAGACAATCAACAATAATATTTTGATACTACTAATAAAACCTGACAAACAATAATTTGGGAGCGGGCATAAAGTATTCATTTTACGCACTAAGGTGTAGAATAATGCGCAAATTTCGCGTTGAAATGTAAATGATAAATAAATCACTTATTTCGTGTATTGATATTAGTGGAGAATATTTTATGACAAAAACTATTTTTATAATATTTCTGAGGCACCCTGTATTGTAGTTTGTCCAGGTGAAACTTAAATATAGGTTTGTAAATTTGGAAAAACAGTTTTTTGTGCGTTTTACTTTTCAAATTAATTTAGAGAAAAGTGCTTGAAGTAAATGTTGTAGAACTACAAATTCTGTACCGATATTATTTAACTAATTTTATTTTGTATTGATTTGGGGAACTTTTTAGGTAAATGGCAAAGTTGAAAAATGATTTGGGGGAATTTTTTTGAAAGATGATAGTCTTATAAATGATTTGGGGACATTTTGGAAAGATGACAAACTTAAAAATGATTTGGGGGACTTTTCGGGATGATGATAATTTTAAACATGATTTGGGGGACTTTTTGGGATGATGACAATCTTAAAAATGATTTGAGGGACTTTTTGAGATAATGACAATTTTAAAAATGATTTGAGAGACTTTTTGGGGATGATGACAAACTTTAAATTAATTTGAGGCACTTTTTAGAAAAATGACAAATTTAAAAAATGATTTGGGGGACTTTTTTTAAAAGATGATAGTCTTAAAAATGATTTGGGGAACTTTTTGAGATAATGACAATTTTAAAAATGATTTGAGAGACTTTTTGGGGATGATGACAAACTTTAAATTAATTTGAGGCACTTTTTAGAAAAATGACAAATTTAAAAAATGATTTGGGGGACTTTTTTTAAAAGATGATAGTCTTAAAAATGATTTGAGGGACTTTTTGAGATAATGACAATTTTAAAAATGATTTGAGAGACTTTTTGGGGATGATGACAAACTTTAAATTAATTTGAGGCACTTTTTAGAAAAATGACAAATTTAAAAAATGATTTGGGGGACTTTTTTTAAAAGATGATAGTCTTAAAAATGATTTGGGGAACTTTTTGGAAAGATGACCATTTTAAAAATTATTTGGGGGACTTTTTGTGATGATGGCAAACATAAAATTGATTTAGGGGACTTTTTGGTAAGATGACAGTTTTAAAAATGATTTGAGGAATTTTTTGGGATGATGACAATTTTAAAAATGATTTGGAACACTTTTTGGGATGATGACAAGCTGAAATAATGATTTGAGAGACTTTTTAGAAAAATGGCAAACTTAAAAAATGATTTGGGGGACTTTTTAGGCAGATGACAAACTTAAGACTGATTTGGCGGACTTTTTAGCAAGATGGCATACTTAAAAAATTATTTGGGGGACTTTAGGGAAGATGACAATCTTTAAAATGATTAGAGGAACCTTTTTTAGAAAAAATAATTTGGGAGACTTTTTGGAAAAATGATAATCTTTAAAACGATTTGAGGGACGTTTAGGAAGATAACAAACTTAAAAATGATTGGGAGACTTTATAAGAAGATGACAATCTTAAAATTGATTTAAGGGACTTTTTAGCAAGATGGCAAACTTCAAAAATGATTTGAGGGACTTTTTGGGAAGATGCCGATTTTAAAAATAATTTGGGGGACTATTTTAGATGATGACAAACTTAAAATTGATTTAGGGGACTTTTTGGGGACGAAGACAACTTAAAATATTATTTAGGGTACTTTTTGGCATGACGACAAACTTAAAAAATGATTTGGGGTCCTTTTTAGGAAAATGCCAAACTTCAAAAATAATTTAAGGGACTTTTTGAGAAAATAACAATATTCAATTTAATTTGTAGGACATTTTCGGCAAGACAAATAATTTAATACACATTTTAAAAACAATTTAAGGATCATTACGTAACAATAACATCTTTAAAAATAATTTCTAACCAATCATATTCACTTACACTCGCGCTAAATATTTTTTCTCTTATTTCAGACGCAGTCACATCTATCCTAATTCTATTTTTGATGTCCAAAGCTACTATTTCAGCTTCCTTAGCTTTAATATATCCTTACGCAGGCGAAATATTTCCCACTGAACTACGAGGGATAGGAATGGGAACCGCCGCGTATGTCGGAGGTTTAGGACTAACTATAATTCCTTTTGTGACTTATTTGGTGAGTGAAATATTACAAATAAATAAATAAATAAATAAATATATCATCACGCCTTTTATCCATTACTGGGTGTGGCACTCTGCCCTAAGCAGATCTGGGTATATAATCAAGGTGGCGACTAACCTGGAAAACCGGGAAAACCGGGAAAAGTCAGGGAATTTTATATTTCTGGAAAAGTCAGGGAAAAGTCAGGGAATATCATTCCATGTCAGGGAAAAAAGTTTTTTGTTCTTTAAAATTTTTAATTTAATTTTAGAAAAATAACTACAAACTTTTATTTCAAAATGTATTTAGTTATTTTTAGATTTTATTGGCAGAATATCCTTTATTAGATAGATAGTATACCTTTATTGGCAACAAATATCCTTTATTGCTTCTTAAGAGTGAGAACCACCATCTATGAAAATATAACCGAAGGATGTTTACTAATTGAAAACTGTTTTGTTTTGTCTAACGTTTCTACCGCGCTATGTTTTTCCTGTATGCAATATTTAAGGTTGTGTCTTTGCCTGTTTAGAAAGACAAATTGATTTTGCTCTAAGCGCTCTAAGCATTTCATATTTTATGTGGCTTTACGTTTTAGATTTAAATAGAAATCCATTGTAAGTTTTATGAAAACCTTTACTCAGTCTTACATTTTTAGGTTATATTTTTTTTTCTTAGTCTTAAACTTTTAGATATTAAAGAATATTGATTTTAAATTGATTTTGGTGTAATTTTTAGAATAAATGCGGAAGTAATGTTTCCAATTATCAATTATTAAAAATATTTAATTGTCAAAAAAAAATAGATTTCTTGTCATATTTTTTTTTTAATTGTTATCATACAATTATTATTAGTAATAATTAATTTATATTAAATTATAAACAATTTAAAATAGTAATAATTACAATAAATTTACTTTTAACATCAAAACTGTCCATATATATATATAATGATAAACATCATGTTTTTAAATTATTATAATATAATATATGATATAATATATAAAATGTAACCATAAATTCATAAATAAGTCAATATTCTAAAAGTCAGGGAATTTTTTTACTTAGTCAGGGAAAAGTCAGGGAATTTATTAATGTTACTTGAATCGACACCCTGATAATATATTTCTTCGCGTGAAGTGCGATTACCAGCCGTCAAATCACGGCTTCCAAAGATATTAGTGGAGGGGGAGCCACAGGGATAGATTTAAATTGGTGAAAATTGTTTGTCGCGAGATATATAAATATGATATATTTCTTATTTTCTGTAGTTTGCTATGAATTAGAACAAAAAATAAGAAAAAAATTAACAAAATTATGTCAATGTCAAATTAAGTCAAATATATGCAATAAAAAAATGTAGGTATAGTAAAATACGCGTACAAGAAAGTCATGTGCTGTCCACATCAGATTTTTCATAAAAATAAATAAATAATTATATCATCACGCCTTTTACCCTTTACTGGGTGTTGGAAAGTTTTGACAACAAAAGATAAAACTGGTTTCAAATACTTTATTTTTCATAAATATTTTACAATATTATTTCAACTAATTATTATATATATTTTTTAACTACTTTTCCTGAAAACTGACATGACATTATTGTTTTTTTATTATTATTAAGCCAACTCTTCAAAATTAAATTAATTATTAATTAATTAATTAATTATTTCATATTAAACGTCAAACATTCAACACTGGGTGTGGCACTCTGCCGTAAGCAGATCTCGGTATATAATATATTTCTTCGCGTGAAGTGCGGTTACCAGCCGTCAAACCACGGCCTTCAAAGACATTAGTGGAGAGGGAGCCACAGGGGTAGATTTAAATTGATGAAAATTGTTTGTCGCGAGATATATAAATATTATATATTTCTTGTTTTCTGTAGTTTGCTATGAATTAGAACAAAAAATAAGAAAAAAATAAAAAAAATTATGTCAATGTCAAATTACGTCAAATATATGCAATAAAAAAATGTAGGTATAGTATAATACGCGTACAATGAAGTGATATGCTATCCACATCAGATTTTTCATAAAAATAAATAAATAAATATATCATCACGCCTTTTACCTATTACTGGGTGTGGCACTCTGCTGTAAGAGATCTCGGTATATAATATATTTCTTCGCGTGAAGTGCAATTACCAGCCGTCAAATCACGGCCCCCAAAGATATTAGTGGAGAGGGAGCCACAGGGGTAGATTTAATTTGGTGAAAATTGTTGGTCGGCTGTGGGGATCGAACCAGGGTTCTCAAGATCCACCACTGAGCCACCTACCCCATATATTACTATAGGATATTATTGGATAAGTGAATGATTATAGAAAATGTATATGAGATTGGATTGATGGTGAATGGTTGAATGGAGTGTTTGGGAAAAATGATTTTCTTAGAAATTATTTGGAGGACTTTTTTGGTAAGATGACAATCTTAAAATTGATTTGGCGATCTTTTTGAAAAGACGCCAGACTTAAAATTAATTTGTAGCATTTTTTGAGAAGAAAACAATTGAATTTACAGCCTTAAAAATGATTTGGGGGACTTTGTAGAAAGATGACAGTCTTATAAATAATTTAGGGGTTTTTTACTTGCTTGTACGAAGTAAAGGAATTAGTGTAATCTTAAAAATTTTCGGTTTTGAGATTTCAACGGAAATATTTATTTTGAGCATCCCTGAGTCTATTTTGAGTAATATCGTCGTGACGTCTGTACGTATGTATGTATCTCGCATAACTCAAAAATGGTAAGCCGTAGAAAGTTGAAGTATTTAGGACTGTTATAACATCTAGTTGTGCACCTCCCTTTTTGGTCATTATATAACTTCCGGAAGTGCTACTTTACTTGAATAATAGAATTTCTTGAAAAACTATATTCAAATATAATCCAAAACTTTTCAAATTTGGTATATAAGACTACTATATCAATACAAACAACATAATAGATTTTGGTTAAAATAGACTAACCGGAAGTGATACATTACATGAAGCTGCTAATAGTTGAAAAAATGATATTATTTTGATTTTAGAAATAAATGTTGCAAATAAAAGTTTTAGAGAATTAAATTCTGCGTCTAGCACATTAACAATTATTAAATTAGTCTTTTATATAAGCGAGATATCTACATTTAAAAATTATATATTTTTTTTTATGGGGTAGGTGGCTCAGTGGTATCGAGTCGGCCTGTGGATCTTGAGAACCCTGGTTCGATCCCCACAGCCGACAAACAATTTTCACCAATTTAAAAAATCTACCCCTGTGGCTCCTCCACCACTAATATCTTTGGAGGCCGTAATTTGACGGCTGGTAACGGCACTTCACGCGAAAAAAATATATCACTTACCGAGATCTGCTTAGGCAGAGTGCCACACCCAGTGATGGGTAAAAGGCGTGATGATATATTTATTTATTTATTTTATATATTTTTTGTTTTTGTAATTAAGTTTGCTAATTTTTTAATTTCAGGGAAATGAAAATCTCGTAATCCCATTGGTTGTAATGGGCGCCATGTCGGTGATAGGTGGCTTAACCTCGTTACGTTTACCGGAGACTCTGAACCAGCCTTTACCACAAACCTTGCAAGAAGCTGAGGATTTTGGGAAAAATTGGAGTATGAAAGATTATTGTCAATGTGTGTCAAATAAAAATACATTTGAATTGTGAAATGTTATAAATAGTTTTGATTTGAAATAAATATTATTATTAAGGATATTAATTTTTGAGAGATTTTTTGAGAAGATGGCAGAGTTATAAATTATTTGAGGGAATTTTTGGGAAGATGACAGTCTTATAAATGATTTGGGGATCTTTTAAGGAATATGACAATGTTATAAATGATTTGAGGGCCTTTTTGGGAAGATGACAAGCTTTTACATAATTTGGGGGACTTTTTAGGAAGATGACATTGTTATAAATGATTTGGGGGTCTTTTTTGTAAGATGACATTGTTATAAATGATTTGGGGGACTTTTTGGAAAGATGACAAGCTTTTAAACAATTTGGGTGACTTTTTGGGAAAATGACAGGCTTTTAAATGATTTGGGTGACTTTTTAGGAAGATAACAAGCTTTTAAATGATTTGGGGGACTTTTTAGGAAGATGACAATGTTATAAATGATTTGGGGGACTTTTTGGGAAGATGACAATCTTTAAAATGATTTGCGCGACTTTTTGGGAAGATGACAAGCTTTTAAATGATTTGGGGGACTTTTTAGGAAGATGACAAGCATTTAAATGATTTGGGGAAGTTTTTAGGAAGATGACAATTTTTAAAATGATTTGGGGGACATTTTGTGAAGATTACAAACTTAAGACTGATTTGGGGGACTTTTTAGCAAGATGTCATACTTAAAAAATGATTTGGGGGACTTTTTGAAATGATGACAATTTTTTAAATGATTTGAGGGACTTTTTGGGAATATGACAAGCTTTTAAATGATTTGGCGAACATTTTGGGAAGATGAAAATGTTATAAATGATTTGGGAGTCTTTTTAGGAAGATGACAATCTGAAAATTGATTTGGGGACTTTTTAGGACAATGACAAACCTAATAAATGATATGGGGGACTTTTTCAGAAGATGACAAACTTAAAAATAATTTGAGGGACATTTTTGGAAGATGACAATCTTTTTAGCAAGTTTATTATCTTCAATAAAAATTATACAACTTTTAACACCTCAAGAAATATATTGTCAGCATAACTATCTTTAAAACAATCTTAAAAGACATTCTAACAGCCGACACTCTTCAAAATAATCTTCCGAGCATACCAAAAGCCATTTTAAGTTCCTTTACCAAAAATCAAGCCATCAACACCTTTCAAAAAAACAAAACAACTTATATCAAACTCAAAACACATTTAATATTACACCTCAGTTCTGTTTTAATATACAACTATTGTCCTGATTAAATAATCACCTACATATAAATGTCACCCAACCGCAAAAACCGGAAACATTCTTATCTCTACTGATATGAATGAACAGTGTACTAGCAGCGTACAGACGGTGAATATACAAATAGAACAAAAGTCGATACAATGTCAGGTGCTAGAATGAACGTAATTAAAATGAGCTCAGTGGTGCATTGAATATAAATAGTAACTGTTGTATTGAAGTGAAGTAAAAAACAATACGTAGAATAATATTTATTAAAGTAAGTATTATTTATAATAATAATAATAATAATAATATATAAGCATGGATTTTACCTATTATTGGGTGTGGTATTTTGATGTAGCAAATTTATGTGAGTAACTTGCTGTCAAAGTTTGGTGCCCATAGAATGTAGTGAAAAATTAACCACAGTTGTGATTTTAAAATTATTAAAATAAATATATCTTCATGAATTTTATTCATTACTGGGTGTGGTAATCTGTAGTAGCAAATATTGTTAAGTGATATATTTATGCAAGTAACTAGCTGTCAAATTTTGGCACCTATAGAATGTAGTGAAAAACGAACCACAGATGTCATTTTAAAATAGTTAAAATAAATATATCTTCATACCTTTTATCCATTACTGGGTGTGGCATTCTGCCGTAGCAAATATTGTTAAGTGATATATTTATGCAAGTAACTAGCTGTCAAATTTTGGAACCCATAGAATATAGTGAAAATTAACCACATGTGATTTTAAAATAATTAAAATAAATATATTATCATGCCTTTTATTCATTACTGGGTGTGGCATTCTGCCGTAGCAATTCTTGCTAAATGATATATTTATGCAAGTAACTAGCTGTCAAATCTTGGCACCTATAGAATGTAGTGAAAAACGAACCACAGATGTGATTTTAAAATAGTTAAAATAAATATATTATCATACCTTTTATCCATTACTGGGTGTGGCATTCTGCCGTAGCAAGTCTTGCTAAGTGATATATTTATGCAAGTAACTAGCTGTCAAATCTTGGCACCCATAGAATGTAGTGAAAAATTAACCACAGATGTGATTTTAAAATCATTAAAATAAATAAATCATCATGGTTTTTACTCATTACTGGGTGTGAAATTCTGCCGTAACAGATCTTGGTAATTGATATATTTATACGCGTTTCCTGCCGTCAAATATCGAGCTTCTTAAAATATTGAAACAATTGAACAACAAATGTGATTTCAAAATAATTAAAATAAATATATCATCATGCCTTTTACCTATTACTGAGTATGGCATTTTGCCATAGCAGATCTTGCTAAGTGATATATTTATACGCGTTTCCAGCCGTCAAATCTCGACTCTCGTAAAATATTATAACAAATTAACAACAGATGTGATTTAAAAATCATTAAAATAAATATATCTTCATGAATTTTATCCATTACTGGATGTGGCATTCAGCCGTAACAAATCTTGCTAAATGATATTTTTATGCAAGTAACTAGCTGTCAAATCTTGGCACCCATAGAATGTAGTGAAAAAAGAACCACATGTGATTTTAAAATAAATAAAATAAATATATCATCATGCCTTTTATCCATTACCTACTAAGTGTGGCATTTTGCCATAGCAGATCTTGCTAAGTGATATATTTATACGCGTTTCCAGCCGTCAAATCTCGACCCTCGTAAAATATTGTAACAAGGTAGCAACAGATGTAATTTTAAAATAAATATATCATCTTGCCTTTTACCCATTACTGGGTGTGGCATTCTGCCGTAACAGATCTTGGTAATTGATATATTTATACGCGTTTCCAGCCGTCAAATATCGACCTTCTTAAAATATTGAAACAATTGAACAACAAATGTGATTTCAAAATAATTAAAATAAATATATCATCACGCCTTTTACCTATTACTGGGTGTAGCAATCTGCCGTAGCAGATCTTGGTAATTGATATATTTATACGCGTCTCCAGCCGTCAAATCTCGGACCCCGTAAAATATTGTAACAAGTTAACAACGCATGTGATTTTAAAATAATTAAAATAAATATATCATCACGCCTTTTACCTATTGCTGGGTATGGCATTCTCTCGTAACAGATCTTGATAATTGATATATTTTTGCATATTTCCAGCCAAAAAGCGGCACCTAAAGGTGCTAGTAAAGAAGTAGCCACAGAGGTATCCAAAATTATATTTTTATTAAATATATCATCACGCCTTTTACCCATTACTGGGTGTGGAACTCTGAGTCAACAATTATCAGTAAGTGACATATTTATGCGCGTAACCAGCCGTCCAATTTCATCCCCAAAATAATGATAGTAAAGGGGAGAGAGCTAGAAGAATAATTTTTAATTTGGGGAAAATTGTTTATCGGCTTTGAGAATCGAACCTGGGTTCTCCAATTCATTGTATTAATTTTCTTAGCTTAATTCTTGAACAATATAATAAGTGGATGATCTATGAATGTTTCTAGGTTTCGTGCTACCCCATTTAATAGGATGTAACTTGATGTTTTATACGTATATATTTAGAAATTATTTTTTAATTTGTTGCTTTGTAATTAGTAACTTAAAATATGTAATTAAAACCAGACTACACTCTTTGTACATTAAATAGAAACTAAATAAATTTTTATAAAATTATTTCATTAAATGTAAAAGTTATGACTATTTATTTAAATAACAAAAAATTAAGGTCGTTTGCTGCACTGTTTTTTACTTGCTTGTACGAAGTAAAGGAAGTATTGTAATCGCGAAAATTTTCGGTTTTGAGATTTCAGCGGAAATATTCATTTTGAGCATCCCTGAATCCATTTTGACTAATTTCGTCGTGACGTCTGTACGTACGTATGTATCTCGCATAACTCAAAAATGGTAAGCCGTAGAATGTTGAGGTATTTAGGACTGTTATAACATCTAGTTGTGCACCTCCCTTTTTGGTCATTATATAACTTCCGGAAGTGCTAATTTACTTGAATAATAAATTTTCATGATAAGCTATATTCAAATATCTTCTTCTTCTTCTTCAGCTCTCTAACCCCAGTTGGGTTTTGGCTTCCGGGCACACCGAGCCGCAGTTTTTACACTGCCGTACTGCCGGTTTCTTTAGTCAGATTATTTAAGGCGTATAAGTGACTAGCTTATAGCGCCCGAGTGTGATAAATACATGAAACTGTATTTTTATATTTTACGACAAATCACACATTGTCGGCAGGCGGATTCGAACCGACGAACCTTGGTTCGGGTGACGTCACAGCATGCTAAGAGATGTGCCTTAACACGCTCGGCCACCGCGCCTACGAATATAAGACTACTATATCAATGCAAATAACATAATAGATTTTGGTTAAAATGGACTAACCGGAAGTGATACATTACATGAAGCTGCTAACAGTTTGAAAAAAATGATATTATTTTGATTTTAGAAATAAATGCTGCAAATAAAAGTTTTAGAAAATTAAATTCTGCGTCTAGCACATTAACAATTATTCAATTAGCCTTTTGTATAAGCGAGATATCTAAATTTAAAAATTATATATTTCTTGTTTTTTTGTAAGTTTGCTATAGATTAGAACAAAAAATAAAATATTTAATGTCAAATATGTGCAATTAAAAAAATATCTATAGTTTAATACGCGTACAAGGAAGTCATGTGCTGTCCACATCAGATTTACTGTATGCATTTAAATTATTTTTGAACAACAACAAAGACAGAATTAATTGTCATCCAACACTTGGTGAAACAAGGTTTAATAATAAAAAATATAAAATAAACACTTGGCTATGTTTCACAAAATTCAGCCTCCAAGTCACCTTATGAGGGCATCGTCAGAGGCTGGCCAACACAGTTAGTAACGCGTCTATGGTTACTAACTGTACTAGCCAGCCTCTGACGATGCCCTCATAAGGTGACTTGGTGGCTGAATTTTGTGAAACATAGCCAAGTGTTTATTTCATATTTTTTATTATTTTTGAACAACTTTGACAGCCTATAGTTACCAAACTATAATTAGTAACTAATTTTTGAGTACGGCCCTGCTTTCTAGATACTTCAATTAATAATTAACTAAATTTTTATAAATATTTTTCTGTAAATACAAAAATAAAATTTTTATAACTCTTCGTAGATTCGCGTTCGCAAATAATTTTTGTGATTCACTTTCGAAACAAATTAGTATATTTGCTTCATTTATCTTGTAGTTAACGCTTGCACAATCTTTAGCACAACTTTTAAAGTAACTTTAACGAGTTAATAACCACTAAAGTGTTATACATTCAAATTATAATCACAGGTTGATCAATTACTTCAAGTGTAAAGTCAATTTAAACTGACGCGTTGAGTTCAAAGGACTTGGAAATAAGTTGCAGTTATTAAAATGTAATTTACTGCTGTGTGAATCAGGCTTCTATGTAATTAAAGTACGTAACAAAATGGTAATAAGCTACAAAGAAGGAATTAACTTCAATTAATATAAGAATATTTAAGTTATTGGTTAAAAAATAAAGGTTAAAAAATAATGTAGAATTGGAGAAAGATTGTTTTTAAAAAATGATTTTGAGGAGATTTTGATTGAAATTAGAGAATGATTAGAGTATTAAAAATTATTTGAGGGATTTTGTTGGGAGGATGACAGGCTTAAAAATGATTTGAGGGAGTTTTTGGGTAAAATAGTTATGGTGAAAATGATTTGAGGAATTCTTTAGAGAGATAGAAATCTTATAAATGAATTTAGGGACTCTTTGGGAATAAATCAATTTTGAAAATGATTTGAGGGACTTTTTGGGAGAATGACAGTTTTAAAAATGATTTGAGGGACGTTTCGGGAAAAAATAAATCTTGAAAATTATTTGAGGGCCTTCTTGGGAGGATAATAGTTTAAAAAATGATTTGAGGGAGTTTTTTGAAAAGATTACAATCTTAAAAATGATTTGAGGGACGTTTTGGGAGGATGACAGTGTTAAAAATGATTTGAGGGACTTTTTGGGATAATGACAGTCTTAAAAATGATTTGAGGGATTTTTAAAGAGGATAATAGTTTAAAATGAGAGAATGACAGTACTTTTTGGTTCGTATTTTATTTACAAAATGAAATCTAAGATAACTTCTGTTTTAAAAGTGATTTGAGGGACTATTTGGGAAGATAACAGTCTTAAAAATGACTTGAGAGATTTTTGGGAAGATGACAATCTTAAAAATGATTTGAGGGAATTTTTTGCAGGATGACAGTCTTATAAGTGATTTGAGGGACTTTTTGGGAAGAAAGAAATATTGAAAATGATTTGAGGGCCATCTTGGAAGGATGATAGTTTTAAAAAATATTTGAGGAACTTTTTGGACAGATAGAAATCTTAAAAATAATTTGAGAGCCTATTTGGGAGGATGACAGTTTTAAAAATGATTTGAGGAATTTTTTGGAATAAACAAATCCTGAATATAATTTGAGGGACTTGTTTTGGAATGCTGACAGTCTTGAAAAATGATATGCGGAAGTTTTTAGAGAAATATTAACGTTTACAATGATTTGAGGGACTTTTCAAAAGCATAACAATCTTAAAAATGATTCGAGGGAATTTTTCAAAACATAACTATCTAAAAAATTATATGGAATAGGTGGTTCATTACCAAGGAGTGTGTTTAATTTAGAACCCGGGTTTGATTCCAATAACCTATAAACAATTTTTATCACAATTAATCTACCACTGTGACATTCTTTTTTACAATGTTTGGTTCGTGATTCGCCAGCTGGTAACGTGCATAAATATATCACTTACTGAGATCTGCTATCAACAAAGTGCTACACTTTAATCCTATCCGATGTCTATTTTACAAATTAAATAACTTCTGTTTCTTTGGGGGCCGTGATTTGACGGCTGGTAAGCGCACTTCACGCGAAGAAATATATCACTTACCGAGATCTGCTTCGACAGAGTGCCACACCTAGTAATGGGTAAAAGGCGTGATGATATATTTATTTATTTATTTTTACCAAATTAAATCTATCCTTGTGGCTTTGGGGGGCGTGATTTGACGGCCGGTAACCGCACTTCTCGCGAAGAAATATATCACTTACCGAGATCTGCTTTAGCAGAGTGCCACACCCAGTAATGGGTAAAAGGCGTGATGATATATTTATTTATTTATTTTCACCAAATTTAATTTATCCTTGTGGCTTTGGGGACCGTGATTTGACGGCTGGTAACCGCACTTCACGCGAAGAAATATATCACTTACCGAGATCTGCTTCGACAGAGGGCCACACCTAGTAATGGGTAAAAGGCGTGATGATATATTTATTTATTTATGTTCACCAAATTAAATTTATCCTTGTGGTTTTGGGGGCCGTGATTTGACGACTGGCAACGCGCATAAATATATCACTTACCGAGATCTACTTACGGCAGAGTGCCACACCCAATAATGGATAAAAGGCGTGATGATATATTTATTTATTTATATTTATTGTTCCAGATATGAATACACTGTTACCAACCTCAACTTTACAGGGCTCTAAAGCCCCCCCAAAACTAAAATTCAAGTATCCCCAAAACACCTACAATATCATAATCGCTCAACAATCATTACCACCCTTAAAACATCAATATCTTCTTCCAA
The DNA here is from genome assembly GCA_947425015.1 of Pterostichus niger. NCBI lineage: Eukaryota > Metazoa > Arthropoda > Insecta > Coleoptera > Carabidae > Pterostichus > Pterostichus niger. Next base: position 7,987,873 of record OX380352.1, read on the forward strand.
CATTTGACGTGACAAAACGTTTTGAAGAAAGTCTAGAAAAATGTCGAAAAAAACACGAAAAACAAAAATTGAAACTAAAAGCTATTGAACAAGTTAAGCTTTCAAGACAATTATCAGAAAATATTCTAGAAAGTTATAGAAAAAATGACAGAAACAATTTAAGATTGAGGTGTACTAGCGAATCGTTTGACACCAGGGAAATACTTGACGCAAGGAAACAAAGACGAGCTTCAGAATTAGTTGATCAATTATTGTTTGATATATATGGAAAGTCTAATTTTAAAAATGGAAGTAGCGAGCGACTGTTTGAAACAGAGTATGGTTCTTCAAGTTCTTTTAATAGCGTTGTGGAAAAATATAACGAAAAATTTGAGTTTAGTAGATTAATATTAAAAGGTAAAATACTCAATAATTATATCACAAGTGCAAGGCAAATAGACCTGAATATTTTCTCGAGTGCACGAACGTGCACGAGCGAAAATATTCTGATTGTGTTTGACTTGCACGAGTGGTATATTGGTAGAATATTTCCCGAGAAAACGGTCACATTCGATATTTTAAATTATTTTTATTAATTTAATATTTATTTAAACTGTCATATAAACGTCAGTTGTCAGATCTTTAACACTTGATAAACGTCCAATGTAATTTTAGATAAAAAATATATATTTATCAAGTGGTGTAAGAAATAAAACAATTTTCTTAGAAACGTTATTAAACAAATGTACATTTTTCATTAGTGTTGTCAAATTGACATATTCGAGTATTGCACTTGTGCAAATACCCGGATATTGCACTTGTGCAAAATATTCACTGATATTCGATTGTGATTGGTCGAAATTAAAAAAAATACTGTAACCTGATTGGTTGAAATTTTTCGAGTGAAATATTCGAAAATATCTTTTTCGTAACACATGCACAAGAAACACGTTCTTATTCCCTAATTTTAGAGAGAGAAACGCTGCTTTTCTCTCCCTAGAGACTACGATTATTAGCTGCTTGCGGTGTTTCCTAGGTAACTAGTTACGCAACCCATATTTGACATTTGTCCCGATAAGACAGTAATCTTTGTGCACTTGTTACGAAAAGTATAATATGCTTCATGGGAGGGCGCGATTATCCCTTGTGTGAAGTTGGCAGATTCGGCCTTCGCTTACGTCTCGGTTTGCCAACTTCACATGCGGGAATAATCGCTTGTTTTCCTCCCTTGATGCATAACATACATATAAAGTTAAAATTTACATGACAACTATCAACACGCGAAATGAGTGTTTTTTGTCTACAGAACGCAAAAGACTTTTTTCTACGATTGCTATGAAAAGTTGACAATTACGCTCTCATTTGTCATCGTAAAGTTGACGTTTTCTGTGGAACAATCGAAAAATATCTTTTTTGCGCATCTCCATTGGCAACGCGCGAAAAAGACGTTAAATGCATGTGATTCCAATGGCAACGCAAGAAAAAGATATTAAGTGCGCTTATTTCAATAGTTACCAGGGATACAAACCAAACAGAAACTTGTCATATTGACAGTTGACAGAACGAATTTATTTTCAGTACGTATATGTTTTGAATAATGTTAAGATGCAATCGTTGAAAAAATGATTTGTGTATCACGAGCGTAAAGTGTCTTTATTCCTCTTACACCGTACTCGAGTAACAAAGAATCACTTTACGCTCTTAATACACAAATAACTATTGCATGTAGAATGCAAAAGTTTTTTGCATCCTGCAATTTTTTGGTAGAAGAAAATCTCACAATTTAATCAAATTTGTCACTTTATTTTTTTGCTTAGTAACAATACTTCTATTCTTTAACAAAATGTATATTTAATGTTCCAATTGAGCAATTATTCATATTAATCCCGCTTGAGGAAGCTAACTGGTGTACTGGAATAGTTTCTTGAGAAATGCAATGCGAATCCCAATAAATCGCAGAAAACAATTAGAACGTTTGTTTGGTTTCTATTGCCAACCAGCTGTCAATTGCTGGTCAGAGAATACCAGATTTGATAGCAATTATATTACATACATTGTTGTCATGGAGACATTAGATGTCACATTAATTAATCCTAAACGTCAACATTTTCTCATTACATTATTACTAATTTTGAGACATAGTTTTCGAAAAAACGTTATTTGATACTCGATTGCGAAATGCTGTCGTCTTCGACTCGCGCTGCAATTACCGTGCTCGAGTAATAAAGAATCACTTTACGGTCTTAATACACAAATAACTATTTCGATTGTTCCACAGAAAACGTCAACTTTACGATGACAAATGAGAGCGTAATTGTCAACTTTTCATAGCAATCGTAGAACAAATATATTTGTATAATTTCCTGCTTATTATTTTAAAAAGCTTCAAATAAATGTTAAAATTATTAAACAGAATTAATAATTTGCACGCTTTATAACGACAGAAATTAAATTGAAAATAGTGAAAACTAGCTGCAAATTAGGGATAACCATGCTGGGAAATGAAACAACAATTGTTAGAAGAAAAAATAATGATAAATTGTGGTTTGTAAAAGTGTTGATGGTCCTGAAAAGGACCGTAGTTTTTTGTTATTATCAATTAAATGTCTTGATTGTATTTTAAATTGAATACTGAATGATCTGAAATGAAGTGCTCAAATAAATCTGCAACTGTGGCATGGATGCAACACTGACCCATATTTTCTTTGTATTTTGAATTGTGTGTATTGAAGGAATTGGCCTGTGAGGGTTCGAACCAGCAAATAAATCTCTCTCTACCACTATAATACAACTTAACACATTCATTTCTTTCACTAATTCACTAATTATCCAACATCTTTTAATTCACTTAAATTCAAGACTCATAAATAACTACTGGAAATAAACGAATATTTTTCTGTTGACAGATAAAACCTGAATCATTTGTTTCATTTTATTTCATTTCCAAGCAAGGCTATCTCTAATTTGCAGCTAATTTTCACCATTTTCAATTTTATTTCTGTCGTTATAAAGCGTGCAACATTAATTCTGTTTACTGATTTAAATGTAGAATTTTTCTGAGCACCAATAATAATTGAAACACCTAATAAAGTAATCATAAAATATAAAAGACTAATTTAATTCATTGCACGACTTTTTATAATACTCATAAAGCAAACATGATTAAGATTGAATATATAATTGCAGACGTCACAGAGCTTCGAATTCTGATTGGTTCATTGAGAGAGCGAGTGACGTATGCCGGCAATTTATTAGTTAAACAATTGAAAAAACGTGATGCACTAAAATCGAAGGAAGAGAAAATTTGCAATGTTATTACAGCTCATCTACATGCATATTCGGATAAGAGAAGTAAGTTATATTTATATTTTAATGTATTTCTTTGAGCATTCTAGATATTTTTGCCCGCCATGTTGTTTCAAAATGGCGGAAAAATAGTAATAACTTGTTTAGGTTATAAGTCGAGAACGGCTTGTCCGATTTTTGTCAAATTTGGCAGATAGTTTAATCGTGAATTAACCTATAATTTGTGTTATGAATTATTTTCGTCATCCATCTTGGAACAAAATGGCGGCTAGCTATCTTCCAAACGGCTTATCTGATTTATACAAAATGTACAGGATGTATTTAAATATGCACTGTCTATTATACAAAATATAAATTATTTTTGTCTGCCATCTTGAAACAAAATGGCGGCTAGCTATCTTCCAAACGGTTTATCCAATTAATATAAAATTTGCAGAATGTATTTAAATTTGTATTGTCTATTACACAAAATATAAATTATTTTTGTCCGCCATCTTGAAACAAAATGGCGGCTAACTATCTCCTGATTGGCTCATCCGATTTTTATGAAATTTACAAAATATATCTATCGTTATACAACCTATTAAATAAAATATAAATTATGTTCGTCCGGAATTTTAAAACAAAATGGCGGATAGTTATCTTTATAACGATTTAACCAATTTTTATGAAATTTACAGGGCGTACTGCAATTTATACAACATACAATTTAAACTTAAAATCTTTTAAATTTAAAATAAAATGGCGGAAAGCTATCTTCCAAAAATAAATAAATATATCATCATGCCTTTTACCCATTACTGGGTGTGCACTCTGTCTAAGCAGATCTCGATAATTGATATATTTATGCGCGTTGCAGTCGTCAAATCACGGCCCCCAAAGATATTAGTGGCGGGAGAGCCACAGGGATAGATTTAATTGTTTGTCGGCTGTGGGGATCGAACCAGGATTCTCAAGATCCACTGAGCCACCTACCCTAATTTTTATAAAATTTGCATATATACCGGGTGTACAGAATTACTACGTTCATTACTCTATATATCGGGTGTGCATACATAAATAACCTGTTATATTATATTTTTTACTAAAATCAAAACAGATTTTCACCCATAATTAACCCCTAAAATTTTTACATATTTGAAGACATAATTTGACAGCTAGTAAACACAACAATTTGCTACGACAAATGAGTGTGTTAAACGATATATTTATTTTTATTTTTTTTCATTGGTATCGAGTCGGCCTGTGGATCTTGAGAATCCTGGTTCGATCCCCACAACCGACAAACAATTTTCACCAATTTAAATCTACCCCTGTGGCTCCCCCTCCACTAACATCTCTGAGGGCCGTTATTTGACGGCTGGTAACCGCACTTCACGCGACAAAATATATCACTTACCGAGATCTGCTTACGGCAGAGTGCCACACCCAGTAATGGGTAAAAGGCGTGATGATATATTTATTTATTTTATTTAAAATGCCAGATGATATATTTATATTTATTTATTCCTTGTATTTTTGGAGTCGGCCTGTGGATCTTGAGAAACCTGGTTCGATCCCCACAGGCGACAAACAATTTTCACCAAATTTAAATCTACCCCTGTGGCTCCCCCTCCACTAACATCTTTGGGGCCGTGATTTGACGGTCAGTTCACGCGCATAAATATATCACTTACCGAGATCTACTTACGGTTGAATGCCACACCCTGTAATGAGTAAAAGACGTGATGATATATTTATATTTATTTAATTTAAAACCAACTTTGGGGGTTGTAATTTGACGGCTGGCAACGCGCATAAATATATCACTTACCAAGATCTGCTTACGGCAGAGTGCCACACCCAGTAATAGGTAAAAGGCGTGATGATATATTTATTTATTTATTTATTTTTAACCAAAATCAAAACATACTTTCACCCAATTTTAAGGGCACTCCAACCATAATTAACCCCTAAAATTCTTACACATTTAAACGCATAATTTGACAGCTAGTAACCATAACAATTTGCTACGACAAATGACTGCATTAAACGATATATTTATTTATATTATCACAGGTATATCCAGAATAATATCAAAGCTTTAATCAATACCACTATACAAGAGCAGTAAGTTTTGATAGCATTATGATTCATCGATCGTTGTATATAACCTCTCATTCAAACGTGAGCTCTATATTTATTTCTAAGCGTATTTTCGACAACGCATGCGTGGTTTCAGTTGTTTTCGCAGCTCACCTGATTTCGTATCACACATTTTCTCTTCTAACATTGAAGACAGTTCGGTTTAACGTATATTAGAGGAGAATCATTTCAAATAATAGTTAAAGAAAACGTGACAAATATTCGCAGTAAAATTGAGATGTTACATTATGCTTTACTGGGTGATAAATATTTAAAATAGTGTTTGTTTTGTTTGTTATTTTAATAGAATTTGTGTGTTTATATTAAATAAATTTAGGGTACTATTGTTGACACGTAATTAATGTTAGTTTGGCAAAAATTTATGAAGAAATAAATGTATATTTTGTCAAATTAATATATGTATAAACAATGAAAAATCAATAACTTTTGTATTTTTATTAATAATAATAATAATAATAAGATTAAAAAAATAATTATTTAAATTAATACTAGTGTGAAATGAGCTACATATGAGTGCTATACTCAACTCGTTGAAAACTCTAGCTTCAGGATCTAAGCTTCCAGGTATATCACCACGATTTTAGCTAAACATATGTCGTATCAAAACTGATGTTGCTATGAAAACAAACTTTCAAGTTGTGTTATGTTTTGTTATTTTGAATTATGTTATTTTATATAAATATAGTTTAAAATATAATTTCTACAACAAATCTATTTGAACAAAATTTAATTCATTTTAAAATTATATGATGGAGTTTTTGGAATGAAGAATATTTTTCAAATGATTTGAGGGACTTTAAAAATGATTATTGTTTTTTTATAATAACTTGAGTGACTTTTTGGGAAGATGACAATTTAAAAAATGATTTGATGGCCGTTTTAGTAAAATAGCAGTTTTTAAAATGATTTGATGGACTTTTTGGACAAATGGCAGATTATAAAATGAATTGAGGGACTTTTTGATGAAAACGTAGATTTTAAAATGATTTGAAGGACTTTTGGACACAAGAATATTTTTTGAATGATTTGGAGGACTTTTAAAGATGATTTTGGTTTTTTTGTAAAGATTTGAGGGACTTTTTGGGAAGATGACAATTTAGAAATTAATTTGGAGGACTTTTAAAAATGGTTATTGTTTTTTTTTGTAGTGTATTGAAGGACTTTTTAATTTGTTTAAACATTTTAATAAATAGTTTTTTCCGTTATTTGTATTTTGAGAAAGTTCAAACTGTCAACATTCATTACGTAACTAGTTATGTAAAGAATTCCTTACATAACTCTTAAATGACAGTTGACATTTCATAACCTCAAAAATTCATGTAAATCAGGACTATTCATAACGGAATTAGGTAAATGTAATTTTACGTATTCTGTTTCTCATGGGGCGAAATAACATTTTATTCACATGTAGACAAGCTGTGGCTTCGAATGTTTTAGTCACAGAATGAAGTTAACATTTTTTTGATGTCGTCTTAATTTGAGATCATAGAAAAAGTATAATTTGTGATTCGTTTTATAAACTCGTAACTAAAAAGAGGTTTATAATATATTTTACCTAATTCCGTTATGAAAAGTCGTCTTTTACATGATGTTTTGAGGTTATGAAATGTCAACTGTCATTGAAGAGTGATGTAAGGAATTGTTTACATAACTAGTGACGTAATGAATGTTGACAGTTTGAACTTTCTCAAAATGCAAATAACGGAAAAAACTATTTATTAAAATGTTTAGGATTTATATACATTGAATAATGTTTCTGGTATGAAACAGTTGACGGGCAAATTAGCAGATTCTTCGATATCAGAAGGAAGGTCTGTCTCGGATTCAGAGCTCATTTTCAATGATGACATAAGCTTTAAATTTAAACATTTTATTCATTTATTTTCACGGCAACGCTTTGATAATTTTGAAATATACTGAGCTGTCATAAACCTAGAATTTTATGTATTTTAAACATTATTTTAGCGGAATTAGATAAAATACGTTATGAAAACGTGATATGGTTTGACTCACATAATTTACAAAACTTGCTTCGCTCGTTTTGGCAAATGTTCGTCAAACAATATCAACCTTTTTATAACTGCTTACGTAAATAACTATTTTTAATTGTATTTTAGGTGAAGACACAAATATGCGATTTTCTCCAAATGCAATACCTAGTGACTCCGGGTTCAACCAATGGCGAGACGCAATGAAAATGGTGGCTAAGTTACCCGGAGGAATTCCGGCGGAGTTTCGAAGAAAGGTAAAATGAAAATAATTTTTAAAATGATTTAGAAGTTTTTGGGAAGATGACAGTCTTAAAAATGATTTGAGGGACTTTTTGGGAGGAACACAAGTCTTATAAATAATTTGAGAGCACTCAATAAATTTGTTTTTTCTACGATTGCTATGAAAAGTTGACAAATACGTTCTCATTTGTCATCGTAAAGTTGACGTTTTCTGTGGAACAATCGAAAAATATCTTTGAAAAACATATTAAATGCGCGCTTACTTCAATAATTACCAGGGATACAAACAAAACAGAAACTTGTCATATTGACAGTTAACAGAATGAATTTATTTTCAGTACGTATACGTTTTTGAATAATTTTAAGATGCAATCGTAGAAAAAATGATGTGTGTATCACGAGCGTAAATTGTCTTTATTCCTCTTGCACTATTGCAGCTCTCGCCTTCGACTCGCGCTGCAATTACCGTGCTCGAGTAACAAAGAATCACTTTACGCTCTTAATACACAAATAACTATTGACACAATTAAATTATAATCGGCAAATCTGAGAGATTTTTTTTATTAACTAATTTTTAAATAATTTGAGGGAGTTTTTGAAAAGAATAATGTTTTTTAAATGATTTGGCAGACTTTTAAAAATGATTATTGTTTTTTTTTAATGATTTGAGGGACTTTTTGAATAGATTACTACCTTAAAACTTATTTAATGGACTTTTTGGGAAGATGACAATTTATAAAATGATTTAGGGATGTTTTTAAATAGATGACAGTCTTAAAAATGATTTGAGGGACTTTTCGGGACGATTACAAGTCTTATAAATAATTTGGGAGTTTAACTCAAAAACGGTAAGCAGTAGAAAGTTGAGGTATTTAGGACTGTTATAACATCTAGTTGTGCACCTCCCTTTTTGGTCATTATATATAACTTCCGGAAGTGCTACTTTACTTGAATCATAGATTTTCATGAAAAACTATATTCAAATATAATCCAAAACTTTTCAAATTTGGTATATAAGACTACTATATCAATGCAAATAACATAATAGATTTTGGTTAAAATGTACTAACCGGAAGTGATACATTACATGAAGCTGCTAACAGTTTTTCTTGAAAAAATTTTATTATTTTGATTTTAGAAATAAATGCTGCAAATAAAAGTTTTAGAGAATTAAATTCTGCGTCTAGCATATTAACAATTACTCAATTAGCCTTTTGTATAAGCGAGATATGTAAATTTAAAAATTAAATATTTCTTGTTTTTTGTAATTAAGTGTGCTATAGATTAGAACAAAAAATAAAAAATTTAATGTCAAATATGTGCATACATACATACATAACATCACGCTATATCCCATTAAATGGGGTAGCACGAACCCGTCAACATTCTCATCCTAACACACGATATTCGATTCGACCACATTAACACTTCCTCCATACAAACTCTTTCTTTTCTCACAACCAAAATCCATCAACACACAACAAACATTCATCCATTCGCTAGTGTACACTGCGCTTGTTTCTGAAGATGGTCTCCACACAATTGCAGGTAAACACTCGAAACATCTAACCAATTAATCTAAAATCAAGAATCATACGCTTGTCTTCATTCATCATATTTATCCCGCAATTAATTCCTATCCTGACACACCACTTTTGCTTCAACCACATTCATAATTCTTGCAATTAAAAAAATATCTATAGTTTAATACGCGTACAAGGCAGTCATGTGCTGTGCACATCAGATTTTTTTTCATTATATTTAATGTAATATTGACACATTTTTATAAATTTTATATTTTTTATTCTATTATGACGCAAAATTTTAGTTTCTATTGTTAATAATAATTATAAGATTATTAATTGTATTTGTTAGCTCTGTATATATATATATATAAAATAATGGAACATTTATTTTCTCCAATCAAAATTTGTCCCGCCTATGAAAAAGTTTATCCATACTTGACGCAAGATTTATTCATTACTTTAATAATACCTTACAAACAAATGTTTAGGACCACTGTTCTACTTTCTAACAAACATAAATTAATCAAACTATACATCAATAAAACCACAATCACAATAGAATATGTCAGTAACAGAAAATCGAAAAAAATTTATACGAAATTAGAATCCCGGTAGTCGATATTTTACCGGCAAGCAACGCGTCGTTTGCCGATGTCGTAATTCACTTTTTGCGGAGTATATTTAATACGATTTCAATAAAATAAATTATGTAATATATTATTTTTATAAAGTAAAACATGGAATAGGCATGTCGCATTAAATTCACTCATTTCGTCTTGGAACAAGATGAAAGGATGAAAAAGAATTTGTTATTTTTATGGTACGAAAAATGAAAAAATAATAATACCAGCGAAACAGCTCGACTATGTTGATGATTATTATGGTCGTGTTATATACCTCTGCACGAAACTTTAATGACATATACAGGGTGTTTCTTTCGTAGTTGATACCTACTTCATTGTTTGTATTTAATAGGAAAGCGAATCCAGTGCAGTACTACAAAAAATGTTTTAGGTTAACAACCCTTAATTTTTCGAATTTAAAAAAAATTATTTTTGTTTCATGATCAGCACGTCGTACAGAATATACCCTTTAATTTTTTGCTCTAAGTTGTGAAACACCCTGTATAATTTGATATATTGATTATAGAACAAAAATATTATTTTAAAATTTGAAAAAATTAATAAAAAAATTTAAAAAGTAAGGCAATTAATAAATGATTATTTGTAAGCAGTGTTTATACTTTTATTTTATTAGTAACATAATTATAAAAAATCTGATGTGGGCAGCACATGACTTCTTTGTACGCGTATTAAACTATAGATATTTTTTAATTGCACATATTTAACATTAATTTTTTTATTTTTTTCTTATTTTTTGTTCTAATTTATAGCAAACAAAAATCAAGAAATATATAATATTTAAATTTAGATATCTCGCTTCTCCAAAAGGGTAATTTAATAATTCTTAATGTGCTAGACGCAGAATTTAATTCTCTAAAACTTTTATATGCAGCATTTATTTCTAAAATCAAAATAATACCATTTTTTCAACTGTTTACAGCTTCATGTAATTATGTTATTTGTATTGATATAGTAGTCTTATATACCAAATTTGAAAAGTTTTGGATTATATTTGAATATAGTTTTTCATTAAAATCTATTATTCAAGTAAAGTAGCACTTCCGGAAGTTATATAATGACCAAAAAGGGAGGTACACAACTAGATGTTATAACAGTCCTAAATACCTCAACTTTCTACGGCTTACCGTTTTTGAGTTATGCAAGATACATACATACGTACAGACGTAACGACGAAATTAGTCAAAATGGATTCAGGGATGCTCAAAATGAATATTTCCGCTGAAATCTCAAAACCGATAATTTTTTTTACAATACTTCCTTTACTTTGTATATATATTTTATTTAAGGAAGCAATTATATATTTCTTGTTTTTTGTAATTAAGTTTGCTATGGATTAGAACAAAACATAAAATATTTAATGTCAAATATGTGCAATTAAAAAATATTCATAGTTTAATACGCGTACAAAGAAGTCATGTGCTGCCCACACTTTTATTTTCATTCAAGTTTTTTCCAGTTTTAAGATTCTCGACAAAAGTTCTTCAAAATCTATTTTAATACGTTCATCTTTTAAAAATGTCCTCTAAATAATTTTAAAAATACTCCTCATTCCGTAAAGTCCCTCCAAATCATTTTTAAGCTAGTCATTTTCCCAAAAAGTCCCTTAAAACAATTTCAAATCAACTAGCACGTTTAATAAATAAAATTATTCATGCAAAACCAATCCTGTCCAACAAATCAAATAATCTTTACTGTCATTCAATCTAAATTTAGTTTCTATGAAACCTTTTAACTAACTTTAAATCAACTCACGGATTAACTGTCGTGTCACCTAACACTAAATATCCTCAAAATTAATCTCATTCATCATATTTGTCAGCGAATATCGAAACTTAATTTTTTATTCCTGTTTTTTATCATGTTTTTCGATGTTTGAACGAAATATACGGCTTCGTTTCGTAATTTAATTTAGAAATAATATTGTTTGGGATAAATGAACGTAGGGAATTTCCTGTATTGTGGTAATACTGGAGATTAAAGCTTGTTTGAAGTTTACTTTTGGGGTTTCGTAAATTTGAATTCAAATTAGTTGTAATAACGAATTAATCCGATTGATATTAATTAAGGTTAATGTTACATACGGTCAATTTAAGAGGTTTTTAATTAGTTATGGATATAAAAAATTAAATTTTTTATATCCTTAATTGATTAAAGATGTTTTTAATTTAATTTTAGACGTCTTTAATTAATTTGGGACGTCTTGAAATTCAATGTATACCCATGTAATGAGAAAATACATTATATGCATTTAAGACGTCTTTAATTTAATTTCAAACGTCTTTAATTCATTTTAAGACGTTTTTAATCAATTTTGGATATCAAAAATTTAATTTTTTATATTCTAACTTCATTAAAGATGTCTTTTATTTAATTTCACACGTCGTCTAATTCATTTTAAGACGTGTTTAAATAAATTTAAGACGTCTTTAATCAATTTTGATATCAATTTTTTTTTTATATATTTTAAGTTCATTAAAGATGTCTTCAATTCAATTTCAGAAGTCTTTAATTCATTTTAAAACGTCTTTAACTTAATTTAAGACGTCTTTAATCAATTTTGGATATCAAAAATATATTATTTTTATATTCTAAGTTCATTCAAGATGTTTTTAATAAAATTTCGACATCTCTAATTCATTTTAAGGCGTTTTTAATTAAATTTGAGACGTCTTTAATTAATTTTGGATCTCAAAAATGTAATTTTGTATATTATAACTTCATTAAAGATGTCTTTATTAATAAAATTTCACACGTCTCCAATTCATTTTAAGACGTCGTTAATTAAATTTAAGACGTTTTCAATAAATTTTTAATATAAAAAATGTAATTTTTTACATTCTTAGTTTATTAAAGATGTCTTTAACTCAATTTCAAACGTCTCTAATTCATTTTAAGACGAATTTAATTAAGTTTAAGACGTCTTTAATCAATTTTGGATATCAAAAATGTAATTTAGTATATTCTAAGTTCTTTAAAGATGTCTTTAATTCAATTTCTGGCGTCTTTAAAACATTTGAGACATCTTGAATTGAATTAAAGACGTCATTAATTCGACAGCCATGTCTCAAATTATTAAATAAAAACGAGTATGTCACGTCATAATCTCGCATTTGTTTGTTATTTGCCTAACACAATTAAAAAGTAATTTTCTTAATTTTCATATTTAATTTCCACCGTTACAAAAAATAAAAAACAAAATTAGTTGATATATTTCAACGCAGAATTTTTCGCTCTAAAACTTTTACTTCAAGTACTTTTCTCTAAAATAATTAGAAAATCTATGCGAATGTAAAAACTGTTTTCCCATGTCAAAACACTGTATACATCGTAAATAGCGGTTATTTACAATACACCCAGTATTTATATATACATAATTCAATTTCAGCTATGGATAGCATTAGCCGAAAGATACCTTCAAAGTAAAGGCATTAATTGGGAACGAACAGAAAAATTATGTTTCAACGAATGGTCAAACCCAGATGACAGCGAGCTTGGAATACAAATTGTAAAGGTATGTAACAGTTTTCGAAGCGTTTTACCCAATTCTGGGTGACCACCCAACTTTAACTCAAGACACACAATAATTTTTTTTTAAATTTTACCACACACCAAATAGAAATAATATTTTACCTAATTCCGTTATGAAAAGTCGTGTTTTACATGAATTTTTGAGGTTATGAAATGTCATGTCATTGAAGAGTGATGTAAGGAATTCTTTACATAACTAGTTACGTAATGAATGTTGACAGTTTGAACTTTCTCAAAATGCAAATAACGGAAAAAACTATTTATTAAAATGTTTAGGATTTATATACATTGAATAATGTTTCTGGTATGAAACAGTTGACGGGCAAATTAGCAGATTCTTCGATATCAGAAGGAAGGTCTGTCTCGGATTCAGAACTCATTTTCAATGATGACATAAGCTTTAAATTTAAACATTTTATTCATTTATTTTCACGGCAACGCTTTGGTAATTTGGAAATATACTGAGCTGTCATAAACCTAGAATTTTATGTATTTTAAACATTATTTTAGCGGAATTAGTGATATTGTTTGACTCACAAACATACAATGAGCGGATTTCTAACTGGTCGTAGAAAAAATATGTAATATAAAAAGGATTTAATTTATTATTATTTCTTATTTATTTATTTATTTATTTATTTATGTTGCTCTGTACAACAGGAATTTAATCCCAATTACAGTACAGGGTCCGCTCTCACCGAGCCGCAGTGTGGTAGTTTATATAATTTTTAGCTTAAGTGCGATTCGAACTCGGATCTCCGGATTCGAATTTCGTGTCGCTATCCACACCACCGTACTGACGGATTTCTTCGTTTAATATAACTTTATTATATTCTCGCGTTGCTTTTGTGGCCTGTAGCTATATTCATTCTATTTAATCATTTTTTTCAATAGTCTTGAAGTTAATCAATATTTTCAATCACATTTATAAATACAATCAAAGATTTGTGTCTATTTATACAACATTTTTGAACGAATGAAATTAGTAGAATCATTTAATTTAATTAAAATGTCTTATTATGGGGCAGGTGGCTCAGTGGTATCGAGTCTAACTGTGGATTTGAGACCCCGGGTTCGAATCCCACAGTCGATAAACAATTTTCGCCAAATTAAAAGTACCACTGTGTTCCCCTCACGCCATTAACATCTTTGGGGGGCATGAATTGACAGCTGGAAACGTGCATACATATAAAATTTGCTTGCACAGTAAAAAATATGATATCTTTTAAAAATATATATACAGGGTGTTATATTTTAATAGACCCAGCAAATATCTCGCTTATTTATCAATCATTTTGTTGTTATTAAGTGTTCCTTGTTCTTATTCTCTGTATTATTATGACAAAAAAATATTATTTCGTTTAATAATAATAATTACAATTGTTTTATTTCAAGCCACAGTCATGGCTCACTATTCTCTTTCCGATTTGGTGTATAATAAACTGCCCGCCATTTTACTTTTTAATAATGTAACATATGGATTATTTTACATGATTGTAAATCAAATTTGATGCACTTTTCAAATTTGTAAAAAAATATAGTATGTTCCATTTGAAATTTCAAAGTTGATATTAATTACTAATAAACCGGAAATGATATCTTGAATGTACATCCGTCATCAACTAGCTTACATGTTACTGTATAAATCATGTTATATGAAAGAAATTGCTAAGTTGATAAATAAGCGAGATATTTGCTGGATCTATTAAAATATAACAACCTGTATATATATTTTAATATATCTGAGATTCCCCCTTCATTTTACTTTAGGGGGGTATAAATTGACGACTGGAAACGTGCATAATTATACCTCTTTCTGAAATCTGTTTTGGGCAGAGTGCCACACCCAGTAATGGGTAAAATCTTCATTCTACATTTTTTTAAATATATTTTTTAATATCTCTGAAGCTCCCCCTCCATTTCACTTTGGGGGAGACATAAATTGACGGCTGGAAACGTGCATAAATACACCTCTTTCTGAAATCTGTTTGGGCAGAGTATCACACCCAGTAATGGGTAAAAATACTTCATACTACATTTTTTAAAATATATATTTTAATATCTCTGATGCTCCCCCTCCATTTCACTTGGGGGGGGCATACAGTGACGGCTGGAAACGTGCATAATTATACCTCTTTCTGAAATCTGTTTGGGCAGAGTGCCACACCCAGTAATGGGTAAAATCTTCATTCTAAATTTTTTTTAAATATATTTTTTAATATCTCTGAAGCTCCCCCTCCATTTCACTTTGGGGGGAGGGCATAAATTGACGGCTGGAAACGTGCATAAATATACCTCTTTCTGGAATCTGTTTGGGCAGAGTGTCACACCCAGTAATGGGTAAAATCTTCATTCTACATTTTTTTTAAATATATTTTTTAATATCTCCGAGGCTCCCACTCCACTTCACTTTGGGGGGGCATAAATTGACGGCTGGAAACGTGCATAAATATACGTCTTACTAACATCTGTTTTGGGCAGAGTATCACACCCAGTAATGGGTAAAAATCTTCATTCTACATTTTTTTTAAATATATATTTTAATATCTCTGAGGCACCCCCTCCATTTCACTTGGGGGGGGGCATAAATTGACGGCTGGAAACGTGCATAAATACACCTCTTTCTGAAATCTGTTTGGGCAGAGTGTCACACCCAATAATGGATAAAAAACTTCATTCTACATTTTAACAAAATATATATTTTAATATCTCTGAGGCTCCCCCTCCATTTCACTTGGGGGGGGGGGGCATAAATTGACACCTGGAAACGTGCATAAATACACCTCTTTCTGAAATTTGTTTGGGCAGAGTGCCACACCCAGTAATGAATACAAACCTTCATGATATATTTATATTTATTATATTTAACCAAATTAATATTTTTCTAGGATCTACACAGGACCGGTTGCAGTTTATTTTGCGGGGCAGCAGGTCAAGAAAATCAAGCCCTTTTAAAGAGAGTGTTATTGGCGTATGCTCGATGGAATAAAAATGTCGGTTATTGCCAAGGATTTAATATGTTGGCAGCACTTATTCTACAAGTTATGGATAAGAATGAAACTGATTCTGTTAAGGTAAGGTTCATCTACATTCATAATTATTTATATGTATATATATACAGGGTGAGTCTGGGAAGACGAACCCCCCCATAACTTGTTTATTATAAGAAATAGGAAAGTTTTCTTCATATGGAAGTTTTAGTATATTAAATATACCATTTTATAACACATATAGAAATTTTTTATAAAGTCAGGTTTACATGATACGACTATCAACTTTTATTTTTCAAATGGGAACCTAGAATTATTTTATTAAAATAAAAACCGCCATTTTTTTCTCTTTTCAACGATGTATTGTCATAAATGTATATGAAATAAATCTGATGTGATAGCACATGACTTTCTTGTACACGTATTATACTATACCTACATTTTTTTATTGCACATATTTGACGTAATTTGACATTAAATTTTGTATTTTTTCCTTATTTTTTGTTCTAATCCATAGCAAACTTAATTAGAAAAAAACAAGAAAAATATAATTTTTTAAATTAGATATCTCGCTTATACAAAAGGCTAATTTAATCATTCTTAATGTGCTAGACGCAGAATTTAATTCTCTAAATCTTTTATTTGCAGCATTTATTTCTAAAATCAAAATAATACCATTTTTTTCACCTGTTAGCAGCTTCATGTAATGTATCACTTCCGGTTAGTCTATTTTAACCAAAATCTATTATGTTATTTGCATTGATATAGTAGTCTTATATACCAAATTTGAAAAGTTTTGAATTATATTTGAATATAGTTTTTCATGAAAATCTATTATTCAAGTAAAGTAGCACTTCCGGAAGTTATATAATGAGCAAAAAGGGAGGTGCACAACTAGATGTTATAACAGTCCTAAATACCTCAACTTTCTACGGCTTACCGTTTTAGAGTTATGCGAGATACATACGTACGTACAGACGTCATGACGAAATTACTCAAAATGCATATTTCCGATGAAATCTCAAAACCGAAAATTTCGTGATTACAATACTTCCTTTACTTCGTACAAGGAAGTAATTATATATATCTTGTTTTTTTAGTTTGCTATGGATTAAAACAAAAACATAAAAGATTTAATGTCAAATATGTGCAATTAAAAAATAACTACAGTATAATACACATACAAGGAAGTCATATGCTATGCACATCAGATTTTTAATTATTGATTGATTGTTTTTATGGCCTAGGTTATGATATATTTAATAGAGGGCGTCCTACCAGAATCCTATTTTGCTAATAACTTACGAGGCCTGTCCGTGGACATGATTGTGTTTCGAGATTTATTAAAAATGAGGCTGCCTCAATTGTCCAAACATTTAGAAGCGCTTCAAATCGATGCAAGAGAAGGTACAAACAAGGGTTTAAATAAGTTGTATTGTCATTGATGTTTGAAGCAGACTTTTGTGAAGTGTTTTAACACGTAAAGTGCGGTAACCAGCTGATAAATTATGAACCCACAAATGTATATTGAAGTTGAATATTGTATTGTGTTGTTTTTTAAGCAGTTATTAAATTAGATTATAGATTGAGGTGAATTAGATGAATGGATGTGATTGAAGATGAAATGAGAAAATGAAAAGTGCTTGTTATTATTTTGAGAGGCTGTTTGAGAAAATGGTGGTTTGTAAATTGTTTGAGGGACTTTTTGTGGGGAGACGAATATTTTAAATTTATTTGGGGAACTTTTGAGGATGATTAATGCTTTAAAAATGATTTGGGGAACGTTTTGGGAAAATATAACAATATATAAAACAATTTTGGGGTTTTTCGGGATGATGACAATATATAAAATAATTTAGAGGGACATTTTGGGAGTTTAAAATGATTTGGGGGAATTTTTGGAAAAATAACAATATATAAAAATTTAGGGGGACATTTTGGAAGTTTAAAATAATTTGGGAAACTTTTTGGGAAAATAACAATATGGGGGTCAATTTGAGAAAATATAATAAATATCAAATAATTTGGGGATATTTTTGGAGTTTAAAATGATTTGGGGGAATTTTTGGAAAAATAACAATATATAAAAAATTTGGGGGGACATTTTGGAAGTTTAAAATGATTTGGGGGTTTTTTCGGGACAATGACAATATAAAAAATAATTTGGGGTACAATTTGGGAGTTTAAAATGATTTGGGGGACTTTTGGGAGTTTAAAATAATTTGAGGGACTTTTTGGGAAAACCACAATTTATAAATCAATTTGGGTTTTTTTGAGATGATGACTGTTTTAAAAATGATTTGAAAGACATTTTGATAAAATAACAATTTTAAAAATAACATGGTAAACTTTTCGGGCAGACGACAATCTTTCAAATAATTTAGGGACCTTTTTAAAGGCAGATGACTATCTTATAAATAACTTGGGAGCTATTTTAGGAATACCACTATTTTATAAAGCAAATTGGAGGACTTTTTGGATAAATAACTATCTTTAAAACAATTCGCAGGGACTTTTTAGAAAACCTACTATTTTATAAATGACTTGAGAGCTATTAAACACAACACAAACTTAAAAAAACATTTGTATGACTCAAAATTAAATTCAAAAAATTAAGGGTTGTTAACCTAAAACTTTTTTATAGTACTGCGCTGGATTCGCTTTCCTATTAAACACAAACAATGAAGTAGGTATCAACTACGAAAGAATAATTACACAATTCAATTATTAGCAGTTATTTATAATAGAATTTTATTTAATTAATAACTTTAACATAATCATCCACCCAGTGGCAGTGGCAACAAAAAATTTTGGACTGGGAAACATGGAAAATAGTTTTGCGATTTAAAAAAAAATTCTTTTTGTTTCATGATCAGCACGTCGTATAAAATATACCCTTTAATTTTTTGCTCTAAGTTGTAAAACACCCTGTATAAATCTAATTGAACATTTATGTGTTGAAAATTAAATATAGAATGAATTTAAAAAGTATTTCAACTGTCCGAACCCCCGCATTTAATAAAAACTAAACATTAAAGTACAAAATTAATGCTTTACAAAACTAAAATTAATTTTCATTGCATACATTTTAAACTAATCTTTAGAAAATTGCTTTCCTCGCTTCTACCAGACACGGAAAACTAAACCCAAAGGTTAAACCTCAGAAAATTACTCTCTTTAAAGGTCAAAGGTTGATTTAAATGTCACTTCCTTTTCAATTCATTTTATATATAGTATAAATGTTATAAATAAATAAATATATCATCACGCCTTTTACCTATTACTAGGTGTGGCACTCTGCCTAAACAGATCTCGGTAAGTGATATATTTATGCGCGTGAACAGACCGTCAAATCACGGCCCCCAAAGATGTTAGGGGAGGGGGAGCCACAGGAGTAGATTTAAATTGGTGAAAATTGTTTGTCGGCTGTGGGGATCGAACCAGGGTTCTCAAGAAACACCATAAAAAAAAGAAAATAAAATAAATAAATATATCATCACGCCTTTTACCCATTACTGGATGTGACACTCTGCCTAAGCAGATCTCGATAAGTGATATATTTCTTCGCGTGAAGTGCGGTTACCAGCCGTCAAATCAAGGCCCCCAAAGATGTAAATTTATTAGTATCAACAATTTATTTTATATTTTCTTGCACTCTACGGTTAAAATACGTCACAGATCTGCAAGTACAGATCCAGGAAGACATATAATTTATGATATTTTTCGCAGGGAACTCATATGAACCCCCACTAACAAATGTGTTTACAATGCAGTGGTTTTTAACGCTATTTTGCAACTGTTTGCCGCAATCAACTGTTTTAAGGGTTTGGGATTTGATTTTCCTAGAAGGAAATGAAATCTTGTTGAGGACTGCTATTGCCATCTGGGAGAAATTATCGGAGTGAGTGTAATGGTGTTTTGTCAAACTTTATTGAATTAGGATAAAATAAATAATGGTATGTTATGCATCAAGGGAGGGAAACAAGCGATTATTCCCGCGTGTGAAGTTGGCAAACCGAGACGTAAGCGAGGGCCGAAGGCTCGAGCGGAAGTCGAGGGGATAATCGCGCCCTCCCGTGAAGCATATTATACTTTTTCTACAACCATTAAAAAAAGTAGGCGTTTTTGAACTTATTTTTATTATGAAAGTAGCATTAGTGCAAAAAATGTGAATTATTTCTGCATTAGTGCAGAAAAGTAATTTAATATAAACAAATCATGTTCTTTTTCATATCTTTTTCTCGATTTATTTGGAAGCAAATTTAATGTTGCAGCATTTGCTTCTTCTATAATGTCTATAGAATCTAATACGTGTTCGTCACTCGATTCAAACATTTTTTAAATTGAAAGCACGAAGAAATTTTTCCTCATTATCAACAAAATAATTGAGTTTGTCATTGTCAGTTGTCATGGATACGTTAAACCAGGTATCTTTCTAAAGTTTCTAAATTAATACAAAATTTCAGAGATGTTACAATTATTGAAATTTGTTTTATTATATTTATCAAAATATGGTTTATGGTTGTAGAAAAAATAGTGTACGCAACTCGTGCAGAAAGGGGTTTTTTTGAACTCACGGTCTTGCAGCATTCGCTTCGCTCATGCAGCAACGGACCACTCATTCAAAAAAACCCATCTTTCTGCACTTGATACGTAAATAACTATTTCGTAACAAGTGTACAAAAATTACTGCCTTATCGGGACAAATGTCAAATATGGTTTGCGTAACTAGTTGCCTAGGAAACGCCGCAAACAGCTAATAATCGTAGTCTCTAGGGAGAGAAACATCCTACCTAGGGAGAGAAACGTAATGTTTCTTTCCCTAGAGGAGAAAAGCAGTGTTTCTCTCTCTAAAATTAGGGAATAAGAACGTGTTTCTTATGCATGTGTTACGAAAATAAATAAATATATCATCACGCCTTTTACCCATTACTGGGTGTGGCACTCTGCCTAAGCAGATCTCGGTAGATGATATATTTTTTCGCGTGAAGTGCGGTTACCAACCGTCAAATTACGGCCCCCAAAGATATTAGTAGAGGGGGAGCCACAAGAGTAGATTTAAATTGTATAAAATTGTTTGTCGGCTGTGGAGATTGAATTAAGCTGTGTTTATATTGGACGATTTTATGCCAGTATTTAAATTTGTAAAAGGGCGCGAAAACCAGAGCGCCTCTAGTGACGTACGTCACAATTAACATAACCTTAAATGTATTAGTTATTTACGTAACCAGTTATGAAAAGGTTGATATTGTTTGACGAACATAATATTTGCCAAAACAAGCGAAGCGAGTTTTGCTAATTATGTGAGTCAAACAATATCACGTTTTCATAACGTATTTTATCTAATTCCGCTAAAATAATGTTTAAAATACATAAAATTCTAGGTTTATGACAGCTCAGTATATTTCAAAATTACCAAAGCGTTGCCGTGAAAATAAATGAGTAAAATGTTTAAATTTAAAGCTTATGTCATCATTGAAAATGAGTTCTGAATCCGAGACAGGCCTTCCTTCTGATATCGAAGAATCTGCTAATTTGCCCGTCAACTGTTTCATACCAGAAACATTATTCAATGTATATAAATCCTAAACATTTTAATAAATAGTTTTTTCCGTTATTTGCATTTTGAGAAAGTTCAAACATTCATTACGTAACTAGTTATGTAAACAATTCCTTACATAACTCTTCAATGACATGACATTTCATAACCTCAAAAATTCATGTAAAACACGACTTTTCATAACGAAATTAGATAAAATTAATATACGTAATTCCATTTAAATGTGTTTCATTTCATAAACTTAAATTTTTAAATGTTTTAAAAGTTGTTTTAATTTAATTTTCACATATTTAAATATGGCAAAATAAGCGATAGCACAAATAAAACCATCTGGTTTCCCGCGAGGCTAATACTAAAAGCAGTGTTGCCACCTGCGCATGACAAGCACGCGTTGGCGCGTAATTCAAATAGTCCAGTTGCTTTTTGAAGCAGCTTTTATATGTGATGAATGTTTGTTATAGTTTAAGATAAATGTATGTATTTTAGCCGAATTTTAGCTGTCAATTCAGCTGATGAATTCTATTCGATTATGGGGGTGTTGACTCGCGAAATGTTGGAATTCGGTCTGGTGGATTCGAACACATTGATCAAATCAATTGTAGCTATTGGAACTTGCTCTGAGCTCAACGAAATGCGAGATCGGTAAGTTTTATATTATTGCATTGTTATATTATTTTATACATACATACATACATAACATAATGCTATATCTCATTAAATGGGGTAGCACGAACCCGTCAACATTCTCATCCTGACACACGATACTCGTTTCGACCACATTAACACTTCCTCCATACGAACTCATTCTTTTCTCACAACCAAAATCCATCATTCATCCATTCGCTGCTGTACACTTGTTTCATTGATGAATTATTTCATTGTTGTGTTATTACATTGTTGTATTATATCATTTTTGTATTATTTCATTGTTGAAATACTACAACAATGAGATATAATAACGATAAAATATTAATACAAAAATTAAATGTTATAACAATTTATTGTTGTATTATTTCAATGTTATATATCACTGTTATATTAACTCATTATTGTTTTATTTCATTGTTATAATACTTCATTGTTGTATTATTTCATTGTTGTAATTAGTTCATTTTTGTATTATTTCTTTGTTGTATTATTTCATTGTTATATATTACTGTTGTATTATTTCATTGTTGTATTATTTCATTGTTATACTATTACATTGTTGCATTATTTTAATAATACAACAATGAAACATACCAATGAAACATAACAATGAAATAATACAACAAGTAATTATTATTATATTATTTCATTGTATTCTTTCAATGTTGTATTATTTTATTGTTATAATATTTGATTGTTGTATTGTTTTATTATTGTATTATTTCATTGTTTTATTATATCATTGTTATTGCATTACATTGTTGTATAATTGAAATATACAACATTGAAATATTAAAGCAATGAAATAATACAACAATTAAATGTTGTATTACTTCATTGTTGAATTATTATTGTATTGTTTCAATAATACAACAATAAAATACTATAACAATGAAATAATATAACAATAAAATAAAATAACAATGAAATATTATTATAATTAAATAAAACAACAATGAATTATTGTATTATTTCATTGTTGTAATCTACAATCACAAAAACATTTTCTAAAAAAATAAACATTCCAAAAATATGATGATACAGGGTGTTAATTATATTACACAAATGTTTAACAAACAAAAAAACAAAAAGCAACTAAATAGATAAAAATACTTCAAATAAATGTTGTAGAGAATAAAACTCTGCATCTAATATAAGAATCAAATTTAATTGTTGACATTTCATTAATGAAATAATTAAGTTTAAAGCTGGAATAAATATATTTTTTCATTTTACGAAACTTCATAATATGCTATAACAATTAATACTAAATAAATAAATATATCATCACGTCTTTTACCCATTACTGGGTATGGCATTCTGCCGTAACAGATCTCGGTAAGTGATATATTTATACGCGTTGCCAGTCGTCAAATCACGGCCCTCAAAGATGTTAGTGGAGGGAGAGCCACAGAGGTAGATTTAAATGGGTAAAAATTGTTTGTTGACTGTAGGGATCGAACCAGGGTTCTCAAGATGACCACTGAGCCACCGACCCCATCTTAAATATAATATATATAATTAATTTTTGTTATTTCAATTATAAAGAAAGTTAATTCCGCACTGTTTATTCCCAATATTATTGCAAGAACGAAACGCGTCTATGGTTACTAACTGTGCTGGCCAGCCTCTGACGATGCCCTCATAAGGTGACTTGGAGGCTGAATTTTGTGAGACTTAGCCAAGTGTTTATTTAATATTTTATTAAACCTAGTTTCACCAAGTGTATGGACAACAATTAATTTTGTCTTTGTTATTATTATTGCAGGTATTTATACAATATTACTCCATGGACTCAGTCAGTTCAAACTGCCGCCAAAAAAGGCTTCAAACTGTTCTATTCCGATGACGATGACGTGGAGAGTGATTATGATGAGAAAGCTGCGGTCACGGCAGCTTACGGAATTTCAATCGGAAGAAAACGAGGTAAATGTAGATAGAAAATATTTTAGTTAATGTTTTTTGTCGCGCGTGGTGGCCGCGCGGGTTGAGGGCCTGACTCATGATTATAAGGTCGTGGGTTCGGGTCCCACCCGTGGCGGCCATATAAAGGACATATCGGCATATGACCTGAGTAGTTGGTCTGATATATAAATTTAAAAAAAAATAATGTTTTTAAAAGTAGGGTTAAAAACAATGCTGCAAAGTTTATGTTTGTGCAACTGTTTTAGGGTTTTTTTGTGTGGTGAGTTGTCATGTTGTTTAGTTGTAAATATTAGTTTGAACTGTTTTTGCAATTATTATTATTTTGAAAAATGAAAAATAATTTAATTAAAATGCAAACTACTTGTTTATTAATATTGGAGGAATTTAGTTTTATAATTTTGGTAATAATGAATATAACTATAATTAAGCGTTAATAAATGACAAAAATATATATTAAAAATTTGAATGTTAAAATTCACCATTTTTTATTGTTTTAATATTATGTTGTTGTAATTTTTTATTATTGTAATATGTTGCATTATATCATTATTATAATATTTAATTATTGTTTTATTTAATTTTTGTATTATTTAAATATTGTATTATTTCATTGTTGTATTATTTAATTGTTGCATTATTTCATTGTTGCATTATTTAATTATTGTAATATTTAATTATTGCTTTATTTAATTGTTGAATTATTTAATTGTTGTGAAATTATTTTTTTGTAATATATTAATGTTACATTAAAATAAGATAATAATGAAATAATGCAACATTAAAATGAAATACTACAATAATTAAATTATACAACAATGAAATAATACAACTATAAAATAATATAACAATGAAATAATACAATAATTAAATATTATAACAATAAAATAATACAATAATTAAATATTGTAATAATGAAATAATACATTAATTAAATAATACAACAGTTAAATATTATAACAATGTAATAATACAACAATGAAATAATACAACAATTAAATAACACAACATTGAAATAATACAACAATTAAATAATACAGTGTCCCGCGTGATGGTCGCGCGGGTTGAGGGCCTGACTCACAACCATAAGGTCGTGGGTTCTGGTCCCGCCCGTGGCGACCATACGAAGGACATATCGGCATATGACCTTAGTAGTTGGTCCGATATATAAATTTTAAAAAAAATAAAAATAATACAGTAATTAAATATTCTAACAATGAAGTAATACAATAATTAAAATAATAATGAAATAATACAAGAAAGAAATAACATACTATATTGTTATAATATTTCATTGTAGTATTATTTTATTATTATATTATTTCATTGTTGTATTATTTCAATATTTTTAGATGTAATTATTGTATTTTTTTTATTGTTGCCTTTTTAAAAATTATTGTATAATTTAATTGTCGCGTTATTTCATTATTATAATATTTAATTATTATATTATTTCATTGTTACATTATTTTATTGTTTTAATATGTCATTGTTGCAATTTTTAGTTGTTGTAATCTTTCAATATTGCAATATTTGATAATTGCATTATTTAATTATTTCAATATTTAATTCCCATCTTTCATATTATTATAATCAAACAGAACTACTACCGCGACAATTAATTAGCATTATTATTTAAAAATCTAATCTATCAACAAATAATCATACATCAAAATTAAATTCCAAATCATTGCAATACATGAAATACAAATAAATGACAATCATTTCAGATAAACATAACTCAAACTCTAAAGATGGCACCACAATACAACCGTACGCTCACGGCCATCCTGACAGGGAACGATTAGCTTTAGATATTTCCGCATTAAAGAAACAATATGCAAAATTACGAGAAAGACAGCGCCAGGCCCACATTATTTTACAAGCTGCTTGCGCCAGACAGCCAATGGGTAAGTACAGCCACAATACACACCAAGTAATACATTAATTATAAGTACTAAATAAAATTTATGTTCAAACTTTTCAGTTACAATCAATAAATATTATTATACTTTGTCTTTATAATTGGTTCATTATTATTTTGAAAACAGTTTGATAATTATTGTTTTTAGTAAGTTTTTGTTTTGTAATGTTGGTATTATACACACATGTCAAACGTCAGTACAAAATGATAACCTCAAATATTTTAAAATTATATTTCAATTTCAAACAAATAATTATTGTTTTGTAATTTTAAACATTTAATCATCAAGCCTTTCACCCATTACTGGGTGTGGCATTCTGCCATAGCAGATCTCAATAAATAATTTATTTATTGCAAACGTCATTTCAAAATAATAACCTCAAATATTTTAAAATATTTCAATTTCTATTTTCAACAAATAATTATTGTTCTGTAATTTTAAACATTTAATCATCACGCCTTTCGCCCATTACTAGGCGTAGCATACGCCATAGCAGATCTCAATTAATAATTTATTTATGTCAAACGTCATTTCAAAATAATAACCTCAAATATTTTAAAATATTTCAATTTCTATTTTCAACAAATAATTATTGTTTTATAATTTTGAACATTTAATCATCACGCCTTTCACCCATTACTGGGTGTGGCATTCTCCCATAGCAGATCTCAATAAATAATTTATTTATGTCAAACGTCATTTCAAAATAATAACCTCAAATATATAACACTTTATTGCAATTTTTCAACGAATTTTTATCATTTTGTCATTACTCGTTGGGTGTGGCATTCTGCCACAGCAGAACTTGATAAATGATATATTCCTACAAATATTTTAGTGAAATGCCATAAATTATGTCGTGTCTAATAAAATCTACATTATGTACTTTAATAACTAAAATTTTAGGACACAATTCCTCGTCTCAACCAATAGCAATGAACCATCTACTTTTGGGCAAAACAGCAATAGTTAATTCTCGTGGCCGTCGATTAGGACCACCCAAAGGTTCAATTCCACCCGCGAGAACGAAAGAACACGTCAAAAAGAAGGAACCAGGTATTCAAATTACAATCAATTATATTTCAAATTAGACGCTGTCATTATTTTGTTAGAACAAACAAAAATAATAATTTTTATCTAATTCCGTTATGAAACGTCATGTTTTACATCAATTTTTGAGGTTATGAAATGTCAATTTAGTCATAACTGTCATTCAAGAGTTATGTAAGGAATTGTTTACATAACTAGTTACGTAATGAATGTTGACAGTTTGAACTTTCTCAAAATGCAAATAACGGAAAAAACTATTTATTAAAATGTTTAGGATTTATATACATTGAATAATGTTTCTGGTATGAAACAGTTGACGGGTAAATTAGCAGATTCTTCGATATCAGAAGGAAGGTCTGTCTCGGATTCAGAACTCATTTTCAATGATGACATAAGCTTTAAATTTAAACATTTTATTCATTTATTTTCACGGCAACGCTTTGGTAATTTTAAAATATACTGAGCTGTCATAAACCTAGAATTTTATGTATTTTAAACATTATTTTAGCGGAATTAGATAAAATACGTTATGAAAACGTGATATTGTTTGACTTCCATAAATTGCAAAACTCGCTTCGCTCGTTTTGGCAAATATTATGTTCGTCAAACAATATCAACCTTTTCATAATTAGTTTCATACAATATTTTTTCTACTTCCGTTCTACTAAATACGAAAGAGCGTTTTTGAAATTATGAAATTTTGACATATTAATGACAGTTATAAATTCAAAAAATAAAAGAATAACACATTAGAATTCGTCTACCAAGATATCTTAATTTTTGTGTGTTGCTATGTTACCTCATTATTTCACTAGTGAAATAATGCAGTTCATTACCTAACTCAAATAAGTGAAATAAAACGTCTATTTCCTAACAAAAGTAGAAAAAATACGTTATGAAAACGTGATATTGTTTGACTCATATAATTTGCAAAACTCGTTTCGAAATATTATGTTCATCAAACAATATCAACCTTTCCTCTTGAATGACAGTTATGAAAAAATTAACATTTCATAACCTCAAAAATTCATGTAAAACACGACTTTTCATAACGGAATTAGATAGTCAATTTTCTATGTAGTTGTCAAATTTGTCAAGTCCTAAAAATGTCAAACTTCAATAAACAAATAAATAAATAAGTATATCATCATACCTTGTTGTTAAGCAGCAACATAACCTTTTTTTGTAACAAAATTAATTCCTTAAAACAAAATTTGAGGCAAATAAACTCTCAAAAATAATGTAATTATTTCTCCAATTTTCAGTACCTTCCGGTGAAACAATTCAATGGAAAGACACCGCCAAATTCCGGCGACGACAATCATGCACAGAAGAATCTGACACATCCCAAGATACTTTCATTCCAGAAAGCGATTCTTCAAGTTATTCTGAAGACGAAGACAGCAGCACATCAACTGAACTCTGCGACGAACCCGGTCGAATGAGTGACTTTGATTCTGACGATAAATTCTGTGATTTTCTAGAAAGTAAACGAACTATTAAATCGTCAAAACATAACCACAAAGTTGAGAAGTTACCAATTGACAGTGGGACGAAAAGTCTAGGGGATTTTAGTTGTAGTGAAGTGGCAGAAGTGCAAAGTGAATTTAGGGAGTTAATAAATGACATAAATGAATTAAATACAAGTGAAAATAGTGACTTAAAAAAGCTACAAATGGTTGTCGATAATG
This sequence comes from Pterostichus niger, assembly GCA_947425015.1. Taxonomy (NCBI): domain Eukaryota; kingdom Metazoa; phylum Arthropoda; class Insecta; order Coleoptera; family Carabidae; genus Pterostichus; species Pterostichus niger. Next base: position 8,017,019 of record OX380352.1, read on the forward strand.
AACCTACAAATATATTTTCTTCGCCTAAATCAAATGATGATTTGCTTTTTTCAAATTGTGCTAAAAATGAAGAAACTACATCAATAAATGCAACAACAAACAAAATAAAATTAAACACAGAAGATTTACTGAATCTAAACGATATTATTCCTACAAAAAATGAAGAAATTGAAACAAAAAATATTGACAAAACTCCTGTAAAAGAATATGAAGATACATTTGAAACATTTCTTCAAGAAAGAGTAAAAATACTTAAAGAAAACAGTTCAGATAGTCTTACTTCACCTAAAAATGAACAACCTTCTAGAAGATCTTCAGAAGAAAGACTTAGGCGACATAAAAGTTATGAAGAATCTTCAAATAACCATTTAGACAAGTCTGTTATCTTCAAACAACAAAGTTTTGATATTGGTGTGCTTCCAACAATAGAAACGTCATTATGGAAGCCTTACCAAATTGAAGAAGAATCGCCAAGAGAAGAAATTGTAGATCTTCTTCAACAAGATGACAATGAGATATTAGAAGAAACAAATCAATCAAAAGGATCAGTAGATCTTTTAACAGTTGAAGATAAACGTCTTGAAGCAGGAAGAAGAAACAGCGAACGAGCATTGAAGATAATTCAAGAAAACTCACTAATTCTTCACAGAATTTTGCAACAACAAAAATCTAGTGAAAAAGAAGACAGTGAAGATGAATTATCTCGATCGCCAATCTCAAAAACATTTCTTCGATCTGAATCTCTTCTCTCTAAAGATGAGAAGACAGATGAAGATAGAAGCAGTAAAGATGGAGACGATGAGCTGGAAAGTGGTGTTGAGTCATTTTCTGTAAGTCCTGCATTACTTGATGAAGAAAGTGATCGAAGCATGAAGAAAGACACGTTTGAAGATCAAGATGAAACTTTGATTATATCGAAAAATGAAGATACTGAATATTCATATAAATATCAAAGTAGTGATAACACATCTAATATCATATCTTCATCGATATTTGAAGATAGCTCTTTAACAAAAAACGATACTAATCTTCAAACTAGTCCTACAGTTGCTTCATTTTCCCATACAACTTTTGAAGATTATTCGCCTAATATGTGTGAAGAAAGCGCTAAATTTGATATTGCTTCAAATATTTTAGACTATTCTAAAGATAATGAAGATTATTCTTCATTGTCCATTCAGTCGGATAATAAATATACTGTAGACAAATGTAGTAATATAGAAGAAAATACTAATAAAATTGTTGAAGATAGTGAAGATATTAGTCCTTATAGAATTTCGTTTAAATATAAAGAAGACAGTGTTGACAATATTAAAATAACTACAACAGAAATTGAAGACACTAGTGCTAATAATGATAAAGCGTCATTTTTGAGCAGTAGTCAAAATGTTTCTTCAAGTCTAGAAAAAGAAGAAAATATATTGTTAGTTGATAGATCTTCAGAAATTACTCATTCAAAATATTCAGATGAATTTTTGTTATATTTAAATAAGTCAAATGATATTTCATCCTCTAAAGAAGAAACTAAGTCATATCTTCAAGATTCTAAAGAAGATATGCTTGTCTTCAAAATATCTGAAGATGAAAAATACAACACGAAACATAAATCGCTGAGAAAAGATGATATTTCATCTTTGACAAAAGAAGAAACCAAGTTGTATCTTCCAGATTCGAAAGAAGATATAATTAGCTTCAAAATAACTGAAGATGATAAGTACAGTCCAAGGCATAAGACGTGGGAAGATGATGTTTCTTCTATGTCAAAAGATGAAACAAAATCTAATCTTCCAGATTCTAAGGAAGATATGCTTATCTTCAGAATATCTGATGAAGATGATAAATACACCCCAAAACATAAGTCGTACGAAAAATCCGATATTTCTTCTATGACTAAAGAAGAAACTAAGTCCTATCTTCAAGGTTCCGAAGAAGATATGATTAGCTTTAAAATATCTGAAAATGATAAATATAGTCCAACACATAAACCATACGAAAAAGAAGAAATTTCTTCTTTGACAAATGAAGAAATCCAGTCTTATATCCTAGATTCGAAAGAAGATATACTTAGCTTCAATGTAGCTGAAGATAATAAGTATAGTCCAAGTACAAAAGAAGAAAACACTTCCTATCTGCCAGATTCCAAAGAAGAAAACACTTCCTATCTGCCAGATTCCAAAGAAGATAACCTTATCTTCAAAATATCTGAAGATGATAAATACAGTTTAAAGCATAAATCATACGATAAAGATGACATTTCTTCTTTGAGTAAAGAAGAAACAAAGTCGTATCTTCCAGATTCCAAAGAGGATATGATTAGCTTCAAAATATCTGAAGGTGACAAGTATAGTCCAAAGCATAAACCTAACGAAAATGATGACATTTCTTCGTTGACAAAAGAAGAAATCAAATCATATCTTCCAGATTCCAAAGAAGATATGCTTAGCTTCAAAACATCTGCAGATAAATATAGTCCAAAACATAACATATACAGTGTACCATACGAAAAAGAAAATCGTTCTTCCTCTTTGTTTAAAGAAGAAATCAAGTCCTATCTTACAGAAATCAAAGAAGATACAATCAGCTTTAAATTATCAACAGATGAAAACATTCCGAAGCAAGATACATACTGTAAATTCTACAAAAAAGATGATCTTTCTTCATCCTTACCTAAAGAAGAACCCAAGTTTCATATTCCAGAATTCAAAGAAGATACAAATCGCTTTAAATTACCAAAAGATGAAGAGATTCCGAAGCACGATACGTGCAGTAAATCTTACAAAAAAGAAGATCTTTCTTCATCCTTGCCTAAAGAAGAAACCAAGTCATATCTTTCAAAAACAACAGAAGATATAATCAGTTTCAAATTACCAAAAGATGATGACATTTCAAAACAAGATACGTACAGTAAATCTTACAAAAAAGAAGATCTTTCTTCATCCTTGCCTAAAGAAGAAACCAAGTTCTATCTTCCAGAAACCAAAGAAGATACAGTCAGTTATAAATTACCAAAAGATGATGACATTTCAAAGCAAGATACATACAGTAAATCCTACAAGAAAGAAGATCTTTCTTTATCCTTACCTAGAGAAGAAACCAAGTCCTTTCTTCTAGACGCCAAAGAAGATACAATCAGTCATAAATTACCAAAAGATGAAGATATTCCGGAACAGGATACATACAGTAAATCATACAAAAAAGAAGATCTTTCTTCGTTTTCATACACTAAAAGCCCTGAACATTCATCCCCATACAAATACCGTTTCCGTGAAGATAGTGATGACAATATTACAAATAAATACTCTTCATATCTTCAAACTTCAGAAACTGCTTCTTCAAAATATTACAACAAAACAGATACATTTCCTTCTTCGTACAAAACAGAATATAGTTGCGACGAGCAGCTATCTTCAGAAGAAACATTAGATAAATATTCTAAAACGTATAAAGACGACACATGTTCATCTAAATATAATTATGCTTCAAAATTTGATTTAAATTCACCAGAATACATTGCACAGAAAACTAAATCCTCCCTATATATTCAAGACAGTCCTACAGTGTCGTCTAGCATAGCTAAATGTGTCGATAAGATAGTTACCGACAGTACTGACAATAATACGTGTGAAGCTAGACCCAAATCACCAGAATACCAACACAACAAAAACAAATTAACCATTGAGCTTGCACCTGCTAAATATGGCGAGTATTCACCTGAAATTTCCCCTCCAAAACATTTATCATGTCTTCAATTCACTACTTTTCAAACTGACATACCATGTACATCAAAATCAATTCAATTTTCCCCTATTTGCACGAAAGATAATAATGAAAAGTCCCCACAAAAAATGTCCCCAACTAAATGTCCTAAATACTTTTCTAATTTTAATTTACCGACGCTGTCGCCACCTAGACGAACTGTCAAAACACCACTAAGTCCAAACAAAACTTTTAATCCGTTTCCAGTGCAGCCAACTACAAGACAACCAAAGGAACTAGGTGTCAAACTAGGGTTGTACAAAGATTTAATAAATCCGTTAAAATCCCCAACAAAATGATAGTATTTTATAAATTAATAAACTTGCCCAAATTAAGCAATTTTTGAATCTGTACCTTTCTTGAAATAACAAAGTAGAAAAAAACATTTGATCATAACCAATTTTGGTTGACACAAGGTACGAAAGATGACAGACTAAAATGATTTGTAACCTATATTATATGTAAGTTTATGCAAATTAATTTTATTTCAAAATGGAGGGCTTCATTTTAGTTTAAGATGGCGGCAAGCTAATTCTGGAACTGCTTGATCAGTTTCAATAAAATTTACAGAATATCTTTAATTTAGTTTAATTTAAAAAGTAAATTACAAATTTTGCCTTTGCGCCATTTTGATTCAAAATGGTGGTGAGCTATCTTTCAAACACCTTATCTCTGAAATGGCTCAACCAATTTGAATGAAATTTTGAATATAGATCTATGTTTGTCCAATTTAAATTATTGACTATGAATTTTGAATCGATGCCATTTTGTTTCAAGATGGCGGTGAGCTATCTTTCGAACAGCTTATCTCTGAAATGGCCAACCAATTTAAATGAAACTTTTAATATAGGTCCATGTTTGTCCAATTTAAGTCATTGACTATAAATTTTGAGTCGATGCCATTTTGTTTCAAGATTTCGGTGAGCTATCTTTCGAACAGTCTATCTTTGAAATGGCTCAACCAATTTGAATAAAATTTTGAATATAGGCCTATGTTTGTCTAATTTAAATTATTGACTATCAATTTTAAGCCGATGCTATTTTGTTTCAAGATGGCGGCAAGCTATCTGTGAAATGGCTTAGCCAAATTGAATGAAATTTTGAAAATAGTTTCATACTTGTCAAACTTAAATTAAAAACTGTAAAATTTGTTTCACCGCCATTTTGTTCTAAGATGGCGGCAAGCTATCTCTTAAATGACTTATTCGCTTTGAATGAAATAGCTTTATTTATTAAACTTTAAATTTAGCCTTGGTCTAATTTAAATAAAATTTTGAATGTAGTTTTATTTTTGTTCAACTTAAAATATGAAACAAATTTTCTCTTATCGCTATTTCATTTCAAAATGGCGATCAGCTATCTCGAAAACGGCTTCCTCGATATAAATGAAATTTTAGTATGTTAAAACAAAATGGCGGCAAGTACATTTAAGCAACCTCTTTCATACCTTGTCCACTTTGAAATCAATATAAAACTATTTCTACTTTGTTACATATTTTTCAATATTTCTACTATTTACTATAATGCATTAGAATAGACATTTTAGAATTCTCCAGCCTTCAAATTTTCTAATATTCGTGGTTTATTATAAAAATAAATATTGAAATATCCAGAAAAACTCTGCCATTTGCACTTATATATATATATACATACATATAAAATAAATATTACATCGATTATTTTTTGACAATAACTAATTTTTTTTGTTTATATTTCCTGGATGTTTCAATTTATTTTTTCTACAACTATCAAAAAATGTTCATTTTTTTCACTAATATCAATACGCGAAGTACGTGATTTTTTCATCATTTACATTACCATGACACCGCGTATTTTGCGCATTATTTTGCACCCTAGTGAGCAAATAGTATGTTATGCATCAAGGGAGGGAAACAAACAATTATTCCCGCGTGTGAAGTTGGCAAACCGAGACGTAAGCGAGGGCTGAAGGCTTGAGCTGAAATCGAGGTTTGCCAACTTCACACAAGGGATAATCGCGCCCTTCCATGAAGCATATTGTAATTTTCGTAACAAGTGCACAAAAATTACTGTCTTATCGGGACAAATGTCAAATGTGGGTTGCGTAACTAGTTACCTAGGAAACGCCGCAAACAGCTAATAATCGTAGTCTCTAGGGAGAGAAACATGCTGCCTAGGGAGAGAAACATAATATTTCTCTCCCTAATTGAGAAAAGCAGTGTTTCTCTCTCTAAAATTAAGGAATAAGAACGTCTTTCTTGTAACAATATGAGCTATCTCATTGTTGTTATGTTGCGTTTAGGTAAGATTGGTTTCGTGTAATTTGACACTCGTGACCACATGTGCCATTAAGGCTGAGTGTGAGATCTTTTGGTTTTCGAATATAGGGCATTAAATTATAAAAAGAGACAGTTATAGTTAATATTCCAACAAGATTTCATGTTCGCGTTATCTGCAGGGCCAGAGTGTCAGACTACATAACCAAAACACTTGAGACATCTGTGTCCACCCCGATGCGAGAGGGATGGATTCCAGATGTGGGTATTGTACCCAGGACAACAAGTGTTTTGGTGGGAACCATCAGTCTCGTCCATCGACTCAAAGCGTGAAGATGTAGATCTTCACATCACGCGGTGTTCGCGTTTACTTTATTTAAACTAGATTAGTGAACTAATTATCATAATTAATAAAAATTTAATTTAAATCATTATTATGTTTATATCTTCTTATTAAATTATAACGTTTCGTGTACAATTAGTATAAAAATATTTGATAGCAATGTGTTAATAAAATTTCAAAACTGCATTCCTTCCTTTCGTTTTACAATTGACGCAATTCAGAAAAATTAACTTATTTACCCATTCCGCTCGTGTTACATTCTTGTGCATGTGTTACGAAAATGAGTATTCGTATTCTAGTGCGCAAAATGAGTATCTCGTGCACGCTCCCAAATTATTTGTTGTCAGGTTTCATTAGTTACAACACATCAATAGCATCAAATTCATATTATTGTTGATTGTTTTCCTTCAATTTACTTAAATACATCAATCATTATTGTATTATTCTTTATTTACAGTTGTAGAAAAAATGTTGTTTGTATTTCGTGGACAAAATTCTTGTTTTTGGCGCAGTCGGTAACATTCTCACGCGCAACAAAAAAACACTCATTTTGCTCACTTAATACAAAAATAACTATTTTGTATTTAAAAAATAACTTTTACTAAAAGACTGGTCTTATTTTGTTGAAAGACATGTATTAATAATAATAATAATAATAATAATAATAATGTAAAAGTAGAGCTGAAGACCGCAAGACCGAAAAATGTAAAATGATATTTTTATAATTTCCAGCTTCCCTTATTATTTTAAAAAGCTTCAAATAAATGTCGTATAAAATTCTACATTAAAACCAATAAACAGAGTTAATAATTTGCACGCTTTATAACGACAGAAATTAAATTGAAAATGATGAAAACTAGCTTCAAAATAGAGATAGCCTTGCTGGGAAATGAAACAAAATTGTCAGTAGAAAAAATAATGATAAATTGTGGTTTATAAAAGTGTTGTTGGTCCTGAAAAGGACCGTAGTTTTGTGTTATTATCAATTAAATGTTTTGATTGTATTTGAAATTGAATACTGAATGATTTGAAAAGAAGTGCTCAAATAAATCTGCAACTGTGGCATGGATGCAACACTGACCCATATTTTCTTTGTAATTGTGTGTATTGAAGGAATTAGCTTGTGAGGGTTCGAACCCGCAAATCAATCTCTCTCTACCACTATAATACAACTTAACACATTCATTTCTTTCACTAATTCACTAATTATCCAACATCTTATAATTCACTTAAATTCAAGACTAATAAATAACTGCTGGCAATAAAGGAATATTTTTCTGCTGACAGATCAAACCTGAATCATTTGTTTCATTTCCCAGCAAGGCTGTCACTATTTTGCAGCTAGTTTTCACCATTTTCAATTTAATTTCTGTCGTTATAAAGCGTGCAAATTATTAATTCTGTTTACTGATTTTAAGTAGAATTTTATACAACATTTATTTGAAGCTTTTTTCTCTAAAATTATCAGGGACGCAGAAAAATATAAATTAAACTCCTATGTTCCGCTGTCACGGTCTGACTTTGTATATTTTTTTTGAATATTTTTGTGCTTAAAACTGACTTTTAGTATTTTTATTTGTAGATAATTAGTACAAAATTAATTTTCCACAAAATATTTCAAAACAATAATTATCATATAAATAATTTAAACAAAATATATATTTATTAATTAAGACTATTAATTAATACTGTTACAGTTGATTATAAATATATTACAATTGAAATTTTGTGTTACTTTTTTACCTTTGATACAATTTTTTCCACCCCTATCAAAAAACAGGACTTTTTACATTGCTATTGATACGTAAAGTTGTATTTTGTTGTACGTTTCTGTGATTATTATTATTTTATTTTATATTTTTCCTCCAATTTACTTTGCAACAATAGATATTTTTACATTTTATATTAAATTAGTTAAAAAATTAAAAATTATTTTATTTAATTCCGTTCTGAAAAGTTCAATTTTTGAGGTTATGAAATGTAAATTTTTTCATAACTGTCATTCAAGAGTTATATAAAGAATTGTTTACATAACTAGTTACGTAATGAATGTTGACAGTTTGAACTTTTTCAAAATGCAAATAACGGAAAAAACTATTTATGAAAATGTTTAGGATTTATATACATTGAATAATGTTTCTGGTATGAAACAGTTGACGGGCAAATTAGCAGATTCTTCGATATCAGAAGGAAGGTCTGTCTCGGATTCAGAACTCATTTTCAATGATGACATAAGCATTAAATTTAAACATTTTATTCATTTATTTTCACGGCAACGCTTTGGTAATTTTGAAATATACTGAGCTGTCATAAACATAGAATTTTATGTATTTTAAACATTATTTTAGCGGAATTAGATAAAATTTTGTACGTAATACGTTATGAAAACGTGATATTGTTTGACTCACATAATTTGCAAAACTCGCTTCACTCGTTTTGGCAATTATTATGTTCGGCAAACAATATCAACCTTTTCATAACTGGTTACGTAAATTACTATTTTCAAAAAACTTCAAATACAAATAATTTGCAATAATTTTATTACATTTAGTAACTTTTGTGACTAAAAAGTTGCAGGCAAAACTTAAATTAGTGAAAGGCGTGGCTGAAAACGACACAAGTTTTGCTAGTACAGTCTGAGCTACAAACATTTTCATCGTACCAACAGTTTATTTAATTTAAAACGTCATACAAACATTTCAACACATTTTGTAATATTTGAAATAAATTAGATAAGGTTTTAAAAATATTTATTATTAAAGTACATTTCAAGAAAATAACAAATAACAAGTTCCTAACACCCCTAATTTTGTTTTGAATGTACAGATACACGCCACTGGTCAAGAAACAAAAGCAACGAGTGTTTCGCATTCCTGCCGGAGCTACATCACTCCAAACGTCGTTTGTAACTAACTTCATACATATTTATTTGTGTCTTCTACATTTTAGCATAAAATGTATTGCTTATTGTCTTTTTGTTGTGTTTGCTTAAACGATCGAGAAGAATTACAAAGTTTAAGCAATTCTGATATCGACAATGTTCAATTATTAGACAAACTAAATTTTTGTGCTTTTGAAAATGTAACAAAATTTTGACATATAACTATCAATAAATGTAACAAATTTACTTTATTTTCAGGACTGGATTCAGAGCAACTTTCCAATATTTATCTGTTACAAATGTTGCCACAATTTACGAATAGCTTACGAGTTTAAAAAGATGTGTCACAAAAACAACAAATTATTAAGAGGTTATGTTCACCAATTGAACGTGACAGATACAGAAAGATACTCAACTTTAAAACCTGTTCAAGACACCGTTATAGCGCAGTATTGTAAAACCGAGCTAGACTTCAGCGCAAATCAAGAAAGTAGCTCAAAAATGATTGACATACCAACAAAAACAACTGACAGCAACGATCAAATCTTTTTAAAAGACGAACATGACTTATTTAACCAATCAAACTATAATTGTACATTCTGTAACAGAAGTTTCACTCAAAAACTACATTTAGAAAAACATTTAATCACACATAACGCGAAAAAAACCCACAATTGCAATTTATGTAATAAAACTTTTTCACGTAAATTGCATCTCGAACGCCATCTATTAACTCATTCAGGCAAACGTTCTCATCAATGCTCTTTATGTAATAAGTCGTTCATATTAAAATCACATCTCAATGGACATATGCTCACTCATTCAGGGATCAAATCCCATCATTGCAGTTTATGCAGTAAAAATTTCGCCCGGAAATCAGACTTACACCGGCATATGTTGATTCATACGGCTGAGAAAAGTTACAATTGTTCGTATTGTCATAAAAGTTTTGCGCGGAAGTCGCATTTAGGGCGACATTTAATATTTCACAGTGGAAAACGACCGCATCATTGTAGTTTATGTAGTAAAAGTTTTATTTTAAAGTCACATTTAAATGATCATATGTTGACTCATAGCGGAATTAAGAGTCATCATTGTACTTTGTGTATCAAAAGTTTTGGCAGGAAGTCAGATTTAAATCGACATATGCTCACGCATAATTCTGACAAAGGACATAATAATTATAGGTTATAAATAATTGTATGTTTTTTGTAACCTTTATGTAGAATATTATATTTTTGGTTTGTTTTTGTGTTGAATCTTAAATGACAGCTAGTGTTGCCAACTTAAACTTCTAGAAATGTTAAATTCCCTAACACAATAATTATGGCGCAGTTTAATTTAAAACAATTTTTTTTCGGCTTAAAATGATTGAAAATAAAGGGATAATTAATATTAATACATCCTGTATTCAAACAGTGGTTCTTAAACTGTAGGACAAACAAAATTGAATAGAGTAGTTATATATGAATTAAATAAATCGTTCAAATTTTCGCGCCATTTGCAACTTTAAATTTTGTTTAAAAAAAGCAAGCATAATAAAATTAATAAATTATTTTTTCTACGATTGCTACGAAAAGTTGACAATTATGCTCTCATTTGTCGTAAAGTTGACGTTTTCTGTGGAACAATCGAAAAATATCTTTGCGCGTCTCCAGTGGCAACGCGCGACAAATATATTAAATGCGCGCTTATTTCAATAGTTACCAGGGATACAAACAAAACAGAAACTTGTCATATTGACAGTTGACAGAACGAATTTATTTTCAGTACGTATACGTTTTTTAATAATTTTAAGATGCAATCGTAGAAAAAATGATTTGTGTATTACGAGCGTAAAGTGTCTTTGTTCCTCTTACACTGTTGCAGCTCTCGCCTACGGCTCGCGTTGCAATTACCGTGTTCGAGTAACAAAGAATCACTTTACTCTCTTAATACACAAATAACTATATAAAAACGTAGGTTAATTTGAGTATAGTATTTTTGGTTTGTGTTTCAACCAATCAGAAGACAGAAATGATTGGTTCTAACTAATTATATGATCAAATTTTAACTAAATTGAACTATAGATAACTTTTTGTGCTTTAAGTAAAGATAATTTTTTGATATTTATTATATGGCGTGAATTGTGCTGTGCTGAAGAATTTAATATTTTCTAGAAGTTTAAGTTGGTAACACTGGCTGTCAACTGGACACAAAATCCTATCGAAAATAATTATCTATTTGCGCGCCTCTGGCGGGATACATTGTAAATAACCTAACTTAACCAAATAATATTGCATAAATTAAATATGCAATTCTATTAGATGTATTTCATTTTATAATTTTCAGTTTGCAAATATTTTAAGGTTGTTTCAATTTAATTTTAAAATACTTTAAGGTTGTTTTTGTAACTTGACAGCCCGATTAATTTCAAATAAAAGTCACTAGATGGCACTACTTGACGTATCCTATAAAAAAACTTGCACTACCGCTTATTATAGCCGTTATATATCATCGTTTTGTCAAATATATTTTTTTTATTGATTTTTAATTCAATGAAAGGTAGAAAAATAACTTAAAAGTATTTTAAAATTAAATTAAATTAAAACAACTTGAAAATATTTATGGGATACGTGGTTCAGTGGTATCGAGTCGGTCTGTAGATCTTGAGAACCCTGGTTCGATCCCCAAAGCTGACAAACAATTTTCACCAATTTAAATCTACCCCTGTGGCTCTCCCTCCACTAGTATCTGCCGTAATTTGACCGCAATTCACGCGCATAAATATATCACTCATCGAGATCTGCTTCGGTAGAGTGCTACACCCAGTAATGGGTAAAATGCGTGATGATATATTTATTTCTTTGCAAATTTTACTTTATAAAATGAAATACATTTAATGAAATTGTTTATTTTATTTGTGCAATATTATTAAATTAGGTTACGTTATTTTAGTTACGATATATTTCGTCAGAGGCGCACTAGTTTAATTTGACACTACATATTTTAATGACATGGTACGACCATAATACTTGTAGCGCAACTCTATGAAGTTAGCAATGCTTCGTCTAGATTTATTTTATTTAATATTGTAATACAGGTCATTTTGGGTCAGTTTTATTATAGATAATTATTATATATTTTTCGTTTGTGATTTTAATAAATATAAAAATACTTCTGCTACTATAATAGAGAACTAGGCTCAAAATATATTATATACCTACAATTAGAAATTTATCGGAATATATATTATATATTAGATATATTAAATTTTTGACATATATATTTATTATATTAATTAATAATTAACAGTGCTTTTAGAATTGAGTGAAAATATATTATAATATAGTGTAGATTACATATAATATATAAATATTATTGTTATAATAATTATAATTACAAAATAAATGTATGAAATATTATAAAAAATGTTATTTTATACTACCCTTTTTTTAAAAGTAAAAGAAATTAGAAATTTATCTCCAAAAGGAAGAAATCTTTCCAAAAAAAGTCCCTGGAAATCATATATTATTTGCAACAAGTTTAGTACCACTGACAAATATTTTAAAGTTATAACATATATTTTAGTACGCAGTTTTACAAACTTTTAATCAAATAAAAATTATATTTAAACTATACTACAATTTTAATATTTATTTAAATAAATTATTAATTATAACTTGTAAATAAAGTCATGTGACAAATGTCATGTATGATTCAAAACTGACATAACCTAAAAAAACATTTCAACGAGTTTTACATAATTTTAAGGTAAATAATCAACAAATACACTAATAATATTTCAATTTTATTACATATAAAGCAATTTTACTTGCAGTACAATAATAAAGAAACGTTGTTGACCTTGAATTACCTAAAATAAGTTGTAAAATGAGTGAAAAAAACATTGCTTACTTCGCAATTAACAACCCATCTGAAACTAAAACTTCGAAACGAAAATACGACTTGATATTTCGTTTCGTTGATGAAGAATACAAAATCGACAGACAATGTAGATTCAACCTTCGCGAAGACGAATCTTTACACAATTTAATCGACAAAATATGTGCATCCATAGGAAGATCTTTAAAAATACATAAAGAAAAGATTGATGAAGAAAACTCCAAAGAAAACCGTACAAAAGATGAAGCAAAAAAAAAGGTTTCTCTTGCAAGAAACGAAGTTAAATTCCTTCAAAACAAAACTGAATTGGATTATAATTTAAAGTTTGATAAATTTATTTCTTTTACCGATGAAATACAACTCAAAATTTTGAACCAAACTTACAAAATTTTAATAAACTTTCCAAAAATAATTAACTTAGAATTACCTACAAAAATTTACGTTAATTTTCCTCTATATCCATCAATTTTTGATACAATTCTCGTTGACACAAAACAATCCGAATTTTTTTGGTACAAATCCTTGGATCAAACAAATTGGACCAATATAAATAACAGTTATTGTTATACCCCGACTATAAATGATATTAACTATTATTTAAAGTTTAAATGTGTCCCGAAATTTGAATCAAAAGTTGGGGAAAGTTTTGAGACAATCTCCAAAGACAAAGTCGAGAATTTTCTTGAGAAATGTCCCTATGAAAACCGCTTAAAACACACGGAAATGAAACTGTCAGGAAAAAAGTATGAAAATGGTATTTATTAATTAAAAATTGTGGTAATTTTTGTCTTTTTTTTAGTTTTCGTGTTGTGTCTTATAATATTCTATCAGATCAATATATTAAAGGTCGTTATTCTTATTGTGAAGGACATGCATTGAATATTGATTATAGAAAGCAGTTAATTTTGAAAGAATTGAAAGGTATGTTATTGAATTTTGTTCACCATTCATTACGTATTAATTTACCCTCAATCTTTCTTCCAAAATATCCCTTAAATCATATTTATGACAGTTTTATTTTCAAAATTATTTTTAAAACATGTTTCTAAAAGATTTTCAAAATAATACTTGCAAAAACTCCCTAAAAATATTTTTTAAATATGTTTTCTTTTCGAAAAATGTTTCCAACTAATTTTAAAGTTTGAAAAAGTCTTTCAAATCATTTATAAGACAATCATCTTAAAAAAAAATCTCAAATTATTTTTAATAAAATAAATATAAATAAATAAATATATCATCACGCCTTTTACCCATCACTGGGTGTGGCACTCTGCCTAAGCAGATCTCGGTAAGCGATATATTTTTTCGCGTGAAGTGCGGTTACCAGCCGTCAAATCACGGCCTCCAAAGATATTAGTGGTGGACTGCTAATATTCAGAAAATTCCATGAAATTATTTTTAAGATAATTTTCTTCTTTAAAAGTCCTCTTTAATTAGTTTTAAAAAATAATAATCTGCGTAATAAGTTTTGTAAATAATTTAGAAGAAAAATATTTTCCAAAGGAATCTGTTAAATAATTTTTTCGAAAACTGTCATATAAAGTTAAAATGTACATGACAATTATCAACACGCGAAATGAGTGTTTTTTGTTTACAGAACGCAAAAGACTTTTGCATGTAGGGTGCAAAAGTTTTTTGCATCTTGCAATTTTTTGATAGAAGAAAGGTTCATAATTTAATAAAAATTGTCACTTTATTTTTTTGCTTAGAAACAATACTTCTATTCTTTAACTTATATTTAATGTTCCAATTGAGCGCATATTGATATTTATCCCGCTTGAGGAAGCTAACTGGTGTACTGGAATAGTTTCTTGAGAAATGCAATGCGAATCCCAATAAAACGCAGAAAAAAATTAGAACGTTTGTTTGGTTTCTATTGGCAACCAGCTGTCAATTGCTGGTCAGAGAATACCAGATTTGATAGCAATTATATTACATACATTGTTGTCATGGAGACATTAGATGTCACATTAATTAATCCTAAACGTCAACATTTTCTCATTACATTATGACTAATTTTGGGACATAGTTTTCGAAAAAACGTTGTTTGATACTCGATTGCGAAATGCTTTTGCAGAATGCAAAAGTAACATTTCGCAATCTAGAATAAAAAATAACTATTTAAGACTGTAATCTTTTCAAATTATTGTTGTCTGATTATTAAAAGTCATTCTTTGAAGAAAATAATCCTGAAAAGTCCTCTAAATAAACTTTAGAGTTGTTAACTTCCTGAAAACTCCCTCAAATCATTTTTAAATGTTTGTCTTTCAAAAAAAACCCTGAAATTATTGTTTTCCAATTATTAAACTCCTCCAAATATTTTGTTCTGAACATATAGCCTTCCGAAACTTTCAATAAATCACTTTAAATATAGTAATCTTTTCGAAAAGTCCTTCAAATAATTTTTAAGACTAATTATCTTATCAAAAAGTCCCTCAAATCATTTTTCTAAACTAGTCATTTACTCAAAAAACTCCTCAAATTATACATTAACCAAAAATGTTCCTAAAAAGTTTTCTAAATTCTTTTTTAATTAATAAATAATAGCATTCAAGGATCCTAAAGCCATATATTCCTTCCCAATATTGAAACCCAGGATCAACATATTCCAAGATAATTTCATCTCTTTTCTAAACCCTTTCAATTTTCATTCACCATCAAACCATATATATACTAGTAATATATTGCTGATGCCGTATACCAGCAATGTTATCTAAACGAAAAAGGAAGGAGAGTGAGATATATGCTATCTTACCTTTGTCCATACTTGCTTCAAAATGCGCATGCCCGTAATACTGGAATACTATTGGCTAATAACGAAGTGACAGAGACATTGCAAATATGGCGAGCTCTCTTCGTCACCGCTTGTGTGAATTTGAATTAGTCTGTTTGCTACATTTGTTTCTGACTATCTTCTTCGTTATTATTATGCCAGTCAGTTGTTATTCGTGTTTTTCAAAATCTCCTCAAGTTAGTTCAGATGGTTAAATGATTTAATAATCGGAATGTTAAATATTTTTATTTACATGTGAATGATTTTGTTCACAGTTTTCCTAAAAACAAGGCAATATGTAACTTATGGAAAAAATATGAATCAATAATTTAATATGTACTGCTATATTAATCGACATGACCTTTAATTGATAAAATATTTTCAACAAATTTAAAATATGGCGCTAGATTTGAACATGCTAGAAATTGATGTCAGCCAATCGTACTCCAGTATTACGGGCATGCGCATTTTGAAGCAAGTATAGACAAGGATAAAATAGCATATATCTCATTCTCTTTCCCTTTTTGCTTTTGGAACCAGTGTCACCAATATATTACTAATACATATATGGTTCAATCATATTTATTTCCAGGTTACAATGCCGACATAATTTGCTTACAAGAAACAGATTACAAAATATACAAAAACTTTTTCCGCGAAGAATTTTCTAAACTAAACTACAAAAGTTTTTACACTCCAAAAAACGCAAAACCGGAAGGACTTTCCTTATTTTATTTTCAACCAAGGTTTACGTAAGTTCAAATATAATTATTATTTCTTTTTATGGCTAAACCGTAGTTGACGGACAAACCTAAAGTTGACAGCAGGTCGCTAAGGACTTCTGGGTACAACAGCAGTTCGAACGTTACAAGTTCGACATAAGAAGCAAGCGGTTTGTTACTTTTTACCATAAAAATACATTCTATACTAGGCCAGGCATGGTTAGTGGTGTTTATTATTTTTTTAAAACATCCGACTTTGCTAACAAAACATTTTTAAATTATCTTGACATTCAAATTTGCCGGGTTTTTCTATGTCAGACTTCACCAAAAGTCACTAGCGACTCGTAGCCAACTTCAGGATTGTCCGTCAACTACGGTTTTACCCTTTTTACAATTAATAATGAATTATTTATTATAGAATGATTAAAAAATATTGTATTCATATTGCAAATGAAATTAAAAAAAGTTTTAAAATGATTCCTCTTTGGAAAAAGATTCAAGAAAATCCAAATGTCGCCAAACGACTTATCGATTTAAATACAGTCTTACAAGTTATTGTCTTTAAGTCAAATAATAAAAACAATGAAATATTAATTATTGGAAATACTCATCTGTTTTATCACCCGGAGGCGAAGCATATTCGTTTACTTCAAATTGCAATATGTGACATTTATATTCAAAACGTTGTTGAACAAACACAAAAACAGGCAAGTAAAAAGAATTAATTTAAGGGTGAATATTGAATGTTGTAAAAGTACACTGTGCACAACAATTAAAGGGACACCTAAAATGATGTGGACACCACATGACTTCCTTGTACGCGTATTAAACTATAGATATTTTTTTAATTGCACATATTTGACATTAATTTTTTTTATTATTTTTACTTCCTTGTACGAAGTAAAGGAAGTATTGTAATCGCGAAAATTTTCGGTTCTCATATTTCAACGGAAATAGGTATTTTGGCCCTCTCTGAATCCATTTTGACTAATTTCGTCGTGCCGTCTGTACGTACGTATGTATCTCGCATAACTCAAAAACGGTAAGCCGTAGAAAGTTGAGGTATTTAGGACTGTTATAACATCTAGTTGTGCACCTCCCTTTTTGGTCATTTTATAACTACCGGATGTGGTACTTTACTTGAAGCCTATAATAGATTTTCATGAAAAACTATATTCAAATATAATTTAAAACTTTCCAAATTTGGTATATAAGACTATTATATCAATGGAAATAACATAATAGATTTTGGTTAAAATAGACTAACAGGAAGTGACACATTACATGAAGCTGCTAACAGTTTTCTTTGAAAAAAATGGTATTATTTGAATTTTAGAAATAAATGCTGCAAATAAAAGTTTTAGAGAATTAAATTAAAGTCATGTGGTCCCCACATCAGATTTTTAGTTTTTGTTCTAATTCATAGCAAAATTAATTAAAAAATATACAGGCTGGTGACTCGCCCAGCCGGTCATAGGACTTTAACATGGGAAATCAGTTTTTCGCAATTTCCTGCTTCCCTAATTATTTTAAGCAAAAACGCGTCAAATAAAATTCTGCATCGAAATCAGTTACCAGAATTACTTTACGTGCTTTGTAACGACAGAAATTAAATATGAAAATGTCGAAAATTACGTTAAAAATATTGATAGCCATGGAATTGACCAAAAACAATAAATAAATGCTTGACGTTTTATCTGTCAAAACATCAACGTTTGACGTTGTGACAGATGAAATGTCAACGTTTGACGTTGGACCTGCAGGAGAAAATATTTATATTTTATAAAACATTCATAATTAAGTAGTAACAGTTTATTTATTTTTTTTAAATATCAGAATAAAAATTAACTAAAATAAAAAATTACGATGCATATTTGATAGCTGCCGGACTGTAATATTCCTGCATTCCTCTGCAATTCTTTGTTTTAGAGAATCCACATTTGGGTGCCTACTTTTGTAAATTGTAATTTTTAAATGACCCCACAGAAAGAAGTCATTAGGTGACAAATCCGGTGATCGAGCTGGCCATTTTATCTGTCACAACGTCAAACGTTGATGTTTTGACAGATAAAACGTCAAGCATTTATTGATTTTTTTGTTCAATTCCATGGCTATCAATATTTTCAAAGTAATTTTCGACATTTTCATATTTAATTTCTGTCGTTACAAAGCACGTAAAAGTAATTCTGTTTATTAATTTAGATACAGAATTTGATGCCCTGAAACTTTTATTTGACGCGTTTTTACTTAAAATAATTAGGGAAGCAGGAAATTGCAAAAAACTGATTTCCCATGTTAAAGTCCTATGACCGGCTGAGCGAGTCACCACCCTGTATATAATTTTTAAATTCACACAGCAGGAAATTACATTTTAATAATTGCAACTTAATTCCAAGTCCTTTGAACTCAATGCGACAATTTAAATTGACTTTACACTTGAAGTAATTGATCAACCTGTGATTATAATTTGAATGTTTAAAACTTTAATGGTTATTAACTCGTTAAAGTTACTTTAAAAGTTGTGCTAAAGGTTGTGCAAGCGTTAACTACAAGATAAATAAAGCAAATATGCTAAGTTGTTTCGATAGTGAATCGCAAAGATTATTTGCGAGCGCGAATCTACGAAGAGTTATAAAAATTGTTGTTATTTTTGTATTTACAGAAAAATATTTATAAAAATTTACTTAATTATTAATTGAAGTATCTAGAAAGCAGGGCCGTACTCAAAAATTAGTTACTAACTATAGTTTGGGAACTATAGGCGGTAAAAGTTGTTCAAAAATATTTTAAATGCATACAGTAAATGAATCTGATGTGGACACCATATGACTTCCTTGTACGCGTATTATACTATACCTACATTTTTTTTATTGCACATATTTGACGTAATTTGATATTAAATTATTTATTTTTGTTCTAATTCATAGCAAATTTAATTACAAAATAACAAAAAATATATAATTTTTAAATTTAGATATGTCGCTTATACAAAAGGCTAATTTAAAAATTGTTAATGTGCTAGACGCAGAATTTAATTCTCTAAAACTTTTATTTGCAGCATTTATTTCTAAAATCAAAATAATACTATTTTTTTCAACTGTTAGCAGCTTCATGTAATGTATCACTTCCGGTTAGTCCATTTTAACCAAAATCTATTATTTTATTTGCATTGATATAGTAGTCATATACCAAATTTGAAAAGTTTTGGATTATATTTGAATATAGTTTTTCATGAAAATCTATTATTCAAGTAAAGTAGCACTTCCGGAAGTTATACAGGGTGTTAAAAAAGTTCCGGGACAGTGAAATATCTCGAGAAATACACATCGAATCAAGAAATAAAAAAACACGTGTTTCATATTTTGCAAAAACCTAGTTAATTTTATCTGAAACTTTTTTTCAATTCGGAATAGATGGCGCTCTAATCGCAAAAATAAGTTTTGACATGATTCTGAAAGAAATGTAAAAAACGGTCTAATATCACAAGAAATAAACATTGAATCAAATAAAAAATCAACATAATCACAAGTAGCCACAAGCCTTTCACCAACTAAATGCTTGAAATAAATTTGCAAAACGATTTTATAAAATAAACGTTATTTTATTCCTTTATTGTTCTTTGGGGGTGACTTTTTGTCGGTGAGTCCCCTTGCTATTAGACCGCCATCTATTCCGAATTGGAAAAAAGTTTCAGATAAAATTAACTTTTTTTTCGCAGAATACGAATCTGCAATAAAAAATGGGGGTTCCCATTTAAGGTTTCAAAGTTGCCCTTCGCCCCACCCCTTAGGGGTGGGAGTTGGGGTTTGTGTCTGGTGTGTTTTTTACATTTCTTTCAGAATCATGTCAAAACTTATTTTTTCTACGATTGCTATGAAAAGATGACAATTACGCTCTCATTTGTCATCGTAAACAATCGAAAAATATCTTTTTCGCGCGTCTCCAATGGCAACGCGCGAAAAAGACGTTAAATTCGCGCGTTTCCAATGGCAACGCGCGAAAAAGATTATTTCAATAGTTACCAGGGATACAAACAAAACAGAAACTTGTCATATTGACAGTTAACAAAACGAATTTAGTTTTAGACGTATACCTACGTTTTTTAATAACTTTAAGATGCAATCGTAGAAAAAATTATGTGTGTATCACGAGCGTAAAGTGTCTTTGTTACTCGAGCACGGTATTTGCAGCGCGAGCCGAAGGCGAGAGCTGCAATAGTGCAAGAGGAACAAAGACACTTTACGCTATTAATACACAAATAACTATTTGCGATTAGAGCGCCATCTATTCCGAATTTGAATAAAAGTTTCAGATAAAATTAACTAGGTTTTTGCAAAATATGAAACACGTGTTTTTTTTGTTTCTTGATTCGATGTGTATTTCTCGAGAACTTTTTTAACACCCTGTACAATGACCAAAAAGGGAGGTGCACAACTAGATGTTATAACAGTCTTAAATACCTCAACTTCCTACGACATACCGTTTTTGAGTTATGCGAGATACATACGTACGTACAGACGTCACGATGAAATTAGTCAAAATGGATTTAGGGATGCTTAAAATGAATATTCCTGCTGAAATCTCAAAACCGATAATTTTCGCGTTTACAATACTTCCTTTACTTCGTACAAGCAAGTAAAAACACTTTTTTTTCTTCAGATACACACATTTGAAAATATATAAATATATAAAGAATTCCTTACATAACTCTTGAATGACAGTTATGAACAAATTTAAATTTCATAACCTCAAAAACTCATGTAAAACACGACTTTTCATAACGACATTAGGTAAAAATAATTAATTTAATAGTGAATATTGAACGTTATAAAAGTATATAAATGAATATAATTAATGGTGAATGAGAGTTGAAGTGGTTTATATATAAATAAATAAATAAATATATCATCACGCCTTTTACTCATCACTGGGTGTGGCACTCTGCCGAAGCAGATGTCGGTAAGTGATATATTTATTCACATGAATTGCGATTACCAGTCATCAAATTACGGTCCTCCAAAGATATTAGTGGAGGGGGAGCCACAGGGGTAGATTTAAATTGGTGAAATTTGGGCTAAACCGTACTGTACGGACAATCCTGAAGTTGGCCGCAGGTCGCTAGGGACTTCTGGGGAAAACGGCAGTTCGAACGGTACAAGTTCGACATAAGAAGCAAGCGTTTTGTTATTTTTTACCATAAAAATACGTTCTATACTAGGTCAGGCATGGTTAGTGGTGTTTATTATTTAAAAAATATCTGATGTGGACACCACATGACTTCCTTGTACGCGTATTAGACTATAGATATTTTTTTAATTGCACATATTTGACATTAAATATTTTATTTTTTGTTCTAATCCATAGCAAACTTAATATTTTTTTTAAATAAAAAAATATATTATATTTAAATTTAGATATCTCGTTTATGCAAAAAGCTAATTTAAAAATTCTTAATGTGCTAGACGCAGAATTTAATTCTCTAAAACTTTTATTTGCAGCATTTATTTCTAAAATTAAAATAAAACAATTTTTTTCAAACTGTTAGCTGCTTCATGTAATGTATCACTTCCGGTTAGTTTATTTTAACCAAAATCTATTATGTTATTTCCATTGATATATTAGTCTTATATACCAAATTTGGAAAGTTTTAAATTATATTTGAATATAGTTTTTCATGAAAATCTATTATAGGCTTCAAGTAAAGTAGCACTTCCGGAAGTTATATAATGACCAAAAAGGGAGGTGCACAACTAGATGTTATAACAGTCCTAAATATAAAGTTTCAATTTTCTATGGCTTACCGTTTTTGAGTTATGCGAGATACATACGTACGTACGTACATACGTACCTACAGACGGCACGACGAAATTAGTCAAAATGGATTCAGGGAGGGCCAAAATACCTATTTCTGTTGAAATCTGAGTACCGAAAATTTTCGCGATTACAATACTTCCTTTACTTCGTACAAGGAAGTAAAAACATCCGACTTTGCTAACAAAACGTTTTTAAATTATCTTAACATTCAAATTTGCCGGGTTTTTCTATGTCCGACTAGTGCCGATTTCACTAAAAGTCACTAACGACTCGCAGCCAAATTCAGGATTGTCCGTACACTGCGGTTTTACCGAAAATTGTTTGTCGGCTGTGGGGATCGAACCAGAGTTCTCAAGATCCACAGGCAGACTCGATACCACTGAGCCACCTACCCTATTTATACCGGGTGGAACATCATACCTGTGTACCTAGGCGATTAACATGAAAAAACAGTTTTTCCGTGCGCATTGCTCCCCAAATTATTTTAGCCAAAAATGCTTCAAATAAATGTTGTAGAGCATAAAATTCTGCATCTAAATCAATAAACAGAATTACATTTACATGCGTCGTAACGACAGAAATTAAATAAAAAAATATTAAAAATTACGTTGAAAAAATCAAATAGCCATGCAAGTGAAACAAAAATAGATAAATGCTTGACGTTTTTCTGTCTATTTGATATTTTACCCCCGACAAATTAATCATTCAATAAAATTCATACAAAAAACTCCATACCTATGATTACAATTTAATAACAAATAAACAATTGTACATTTCAATGAAACGTTTATTTCTTATAGGGTTGGTCATGTAAAAATTATAACCTATCTATTACAATTCAAATATCAAACAATAATTCTCTCATTAAAATAATTACTACAATTTATTATTACAATAAATATTCAAATAAACCTCCATTTTCAGCCAAGCAATAACCAAGTCTATTGTAGAAGGAATGTCGTACATTAGCGAGCTGCCTATTTGTGATTAAAGCGCACTTATCCACGATAGCTTCTCTCAAAGAATTAATATTTGAGTGGCGTTGCTTATAAATTTTACATTTAAGATGACCCCATAAAAAAATCGCTAGGTGTTAAATCAGGAGATCTGTCAAACGTCAAGCATCTATCTATTTTTGTTTCACTTCCATGGCTATTTGATATTTTCAACGTAATTTTTAATATCTTTTTATTTAATTTCTGTCGTTACAAAGCACGTACAAGTAATTCTGTTTATTGATTTAGATGCAGAATTTTATGCTCTACAACATTTATTTGAAGCATTTTTGGCTAACATAATTTGGGGAGCAATGCGCACAGAAAAACTGTTTTTTCATGTTAATCGCCTATGTACACAGGTATGATGTTCCACCCGGTATATTGGTTTATAATTAACCAAATATATTATTTCAGTATCCTCGCGACAGAATCTCTGTAATTTTTTGCGGCGACTTCAACAGTCAGCCTACCTCAGGAGTGTACCAATTCTTCACCGACGGACAAGTCACAAAAAATTGTCCTGATTGGTCAGAACGTAAGTATCATCACTAAAGCCCGGATATTTAGGCACTTAAAAACACCCAAATAAGCAGGCATATAGGCCGGTAATTACTCTAAAATAGGCGGGAATTTAGGCAGCCTAAATGTAAATAATTTGTTTTAAAAAAATAATCGAATCCTTTTTCTAATATTGGTACTCGTATCTACTCTTCGTTAGAAAAAAATAATTATTTTAAACAAAAATTAACGCAATCTGAAAAATAATAATGTAGGGTTCTCATTTATGCAAATTCAAATTATGTAGTATACTTTAATTCACAAAATATTACGAGCAATTGCTCTATGAAATTTTCGGAAAGGGACTGTGTTCGGTCTGTCAGAACTTGCTTGTAAGCTGAAAACTTCGTTCGACATCACAAAATGCGACCGGGGCGTTCTTATATTTAGCCATATCGTCTAAAGTTACCTCAGCTCCATTGATTAATGGCAAAGGCACAATTGAATTGCCACTTAAATTTTTGACTAAAAAACTGTTTTTTTTTCGGCATTTTAAATTCACACACAAAAGCTTGATTAAAGTAAGTACTTTAAATATTATATGTTAGGTTGAAACACTTTGTCGAGTGCTGAATTAATCAACGAAGTAGATGATAAACCTTGTCTGCTCAATAAAAGTTAGGTAAAATAGGCACAATAACCAAAATATAGAAAAAATAGGCTCTAAGGCACGAAAAAAAAACCTTCCATTACACGTACACATATTACCTATGTATAGAAAAACGAAATTGCCTGAAGTATATTAAAATTTGAATCTAGGCAATTGCCTAAAAATCCGGGCTTTAATCATCACCAAACATTCACCACACATTTGTTTCAACAATTTTTTTTTAACTTAGTTTCAGATGAAGTCGTAAAAAATATCAAATTAACGCAGTCTAAGGAAATGGGAAGTGCGTACGGAGCCCCCAAATTTACAAATTATACCGAAGACTTTCAAGCATGTTTAGATTATATTTTTTATGAGAAAAAGTTTTTACAATTGAAGAAAGTTGTGCCTCTTTTGACAGAAGAAGAAATGAAGAAAAATACGGCGTTGCCAAGCGTGGTTGTTCCTTCAGATCATGTTGCATTAGTTGCTGATTTTAAATGGAAGTAGATTTTATTTTTGTGATTTTGTTTTATGTTTCTAATTTTAATTAAATATTCAATATGTTGTGAATGTTGTTGTATTAGAGAAATATATTTTTGTACTAAGTATTACTTTAATTAATGTGTTTTTATTATTTCCTGTCAAATTAAGTAGCATATTTTGTGTACTCATACATTAAAATGTGTTGTTTGGCGTCGCCTACGCAACGACCAAAACGTCAATTTCCCGAACTCGTTCGGGAAATTTCGGAAAAAACACTCTAATTTATAAAGCACTTATTAAAAAACTAAAATAATAAAAAAAGTATAGTATCTCAAACAATCTTTTGCGTAATAATATAAAAGAAAATGATGGAATATTGAATAAAATTTAATTTTAAAATGAACTATTTAGTGCATTTAGTTCACAATGTTGGCAACGAAATAACAGCACTCGACAGCAGTGGAAACACAACCTACAAACGTAAGGTAAATTGCAACAACATAGATATGAAATTAAACAAGTTTATTAAATTTACTGTATACTACAAATGAAATTAGTAAATAATATAACACTCTTTATTTTCATCACATTAAAATTAAATCAATTGAAATTTGACATGACTGTGAAGTTAGTTATAAAATGGTTACAAAGCAGTGTTATGTGTATATGATATATGATTGTTTTGTGGAATGTTATTATGAATGTTTATATTTATAGTACAACTTTGGCAATTTGAAATATTATATTATATATTATATTCCGAAAAGGAATTTACATTTTTCCGTATTCGCCAATCCATAACAGCTTTATAAACTTGTTCATACTTTTTTTTGGATTTTTCGGGCAGTAAATTTTAGAAACGTACGTGTGCGGCTTCTACAATATCTGGTGGATTACAAATTTCACTTTGTTCGCTTTCAGAATCCATAACTCACATGTAAATCACACAAATTACAGTATTATTGTAAACAAAAACGTTTTAAAATAATTTTGACAGATAATTAACAATAGCGCGCTTCACTGTTTCATAGCATACTTAACGCACGGCAATTATCGTTATTTTTTGATTGGCTATTAAAGTGTTAAGTAATGAAAATTCAGACGTGTAATTGGTCGTGAAGTGATGAGTAATGAATTATTACTTAACACTGTCAGTAATGATTAGTATTACTTATCATAAATTTCATAAGTAATGAATACATTATTTAATAAGAGTAGATAAAGATAATTATATAATTGAGCTTATAATATTATTGTGTTTTTATTATTACTTTATTGCAGAGAATCGAGCATATTCCAAAACTCATCAATAATTCACGATCGTTTCGGCATTTTGTGACTAAAAGCATTTATTCTGTTATTGTATGTATTTTCCTCTTGTATGAAGCTGTTAGGAATTGTCATATATTTATTAAAATGCACGAAATAGTTATTTTTGTAAGTGCACAAAATAAGTGTTGTTTTGTTGCGCGTGAGAATGTTACTAAAATAGTTATTTGTGTATTAAGAGCGCCAAGTGATTCTTTGTTACTCGAGCACGGTAATTGCAGCGCGAGCCGAAGGCAAGAGCTGCAATAGTGTAACTTTACGCTCGTGATACACACATAATTTTCTCTACGATTGCATCTTAAAATTATTAAAAAACGTATGCGTACTGAAAATAAATTTGTTCTATTAACTGTCAATATGACAAGTTTCTGTTTTGTTTGTATCCCTGGTAACTATTGAAATAAGCGCGTATTTAATATCTTTTTCGCACGTTGCCATTGAAGACGCGCAAAAAAGATATTTTTCGATTGTTCCACAGAAAACGTCAACTTTACGATGACAAATGAGAGCATAAATGTCAACTTTTCATAACAATCGTAGAAAAAAAAGACATTCGAACGCGCCAAATAATGCCTTAGTTCTCGGATATATAAATAGAGGCGCTGAACTTTTATCATAATTTATGTGCTTACTCTGTCTAGTATTTCTTTAGAATTCTCTTATCCAGGGGCTGACAGCTATATGGGATTCGTTGTGATAGAAGTTGTGTTTCTGGAGATAAATAAAGAGGCACTGTACTCCGTAACACTTAGACAAGTGTTTATTTTGATATTTTATTATTAAACCTAGTTTCACCAAGTGAGCATTTAAAGACAATTAATTTTGTCTTTGTTGTTTTTTATTTAAATTGCTATTTCGTAGCTTTTGCTTTTTTCGGTAGATGGCATTACTGGTTCGATAGAACTTCTCATGTCATCTTACCGTTCTTTAGAGATCTTATTCTCTGCTGGCACAGTCCTTCGTCACCAGCTTCTTCACGTGAACTTTGTTCTAGGTGAAGAAGTAGGTTATACCATACTGATGAGCTCTAATAAGAGCGAAACGCGTCTATGGTTACCAACTGTGCTGGCCGGCCTCTGACGATGCCCTCATAAGGTGACTTGGAGGCTGAATTTTGTGAGACTTAGACAAGTGTTTATTTTGATATTTTATTATTAAGACAGTTTTTATTATTGTAATACATACATGTTATTTTAAATATAATATAAAGATAATTATATAAATGAATTTATAATATTATTGTGTTTTTATTATTACTTTATTGCAGACAATCGAGCATATTCCAAAACTCATCAATAATTCACGATCTTTTCGGAATTTTGTGATTAATAGTAGTTTATGTAACAAGTACATAATTTAGGTCTTTATTGGACGAGCCGAATTTTA
Source organism: Pterostichus niger (assembly GCA_947425015.1). NCBI lineage: Eukaryota > Metazoa > Arthropoda > Insecta > Coleoptera > Carabidae > Pterostichus > Pterostichus niger. The sequence continues at coordinate 8,044,794 of OX380352.1, forward strand.
TGGCAGAGCGAGCGAGGCTAATAAATAAGGCGAGTCTATAAAGTCCGATTATGTACGAGTTGCATACAACGTTTTATGTTCGACTGCATGAAGAATATTTTCTCTTAAAATACGATTATGTCAATACCTATATTTAAAACATTTAATTGCATCTCAAAGTGTGCTTCGTTGTTATGCATTTGTTGCTTTATTTATCAAATTGTCAAAGTGAAAAATGTGTTGAGATGGATGAAGACATTGAAGACGTTCCAAAATAAATAAAAGATCTTGCATGTAATGCAAGAGAATATCTAACAATTGTATGAAGACACATATAATACATACAGAAAATGGTGTTTAAATATTTCTTTTGAATTTTGTTTTAATGTGACATTGACAGCAGTCCAATTTTGCATTTTTATCGTACTAGTCTAATAAAGTACCCGATGGACAGTAAACAGTGTCGTAAAACAAGGTAATATGATGCAGTCGAACATAAAAGCATTTATTCTGTTATTGTATGTATTTTCCTCTCGTGTGATACTGTCAACGAATTGTTATTATATATTTATTAAGATGCATGAAATAGTTATTTGTGTATGAAGTGCGCCAAAATGAGTGCTTTTGTTTCGCGTGAGAAAGTCATTCAAACGCGCCAAAAAAACAAGAATTTTGTCCACGAAATACAAACATTTTTTCTACAACTGTAAATAAAGAATAATACAATAATGATTGATTTATTTAAGTAAATTGAAGGAAAACAATCAACAATAATATGAATTTAATACTATTGATGTGTTGTAACTAATGAAACCTGACAACAAATAATTTGGGAGCGTGCGCGAGATACTCATTTTGCGCACTAGAATACGAATTAGCTATTTATGTAATAAGTTGCGAAAGAAATGTGTTTTAAGCACGCGACGTGAAAATTATCCTACGAGGCGTAGCCGAGTTGGATAACACGTCTAGTGCTTAAAACACGATTTCGCAACGTATTCCATACAAGATTTTTTATACTAGCGTTTTAAGTCTTCCGGTGAAACTTGTAGGTCTCGCTAAAATTTTGGTTTCTTGAAAGTTAATTTTATGTAGAAATTCTAATGCATGATGAGCAATTGTAGATTTATTTTGATAATTTAGACGAATGGCTCTCTTGTGTTCTAATAATATTGTATGAACAGTTCTACCTGTTTGACCAATGTATGCTCTGCCACATTCGCATGGAGTTTTGTAAATACCAGACTTATAAGAGAAGCAATTGAAATTTGTAAGGAGGAAAATAATATTAACAATTGTGATGGTTTGGAATTAAATAAGGCTTGGCTTCCATTGATTCACAATTTATAATTTTTAAATTACATATTTTTGTCTTTTTACTTGTCATTTTTATTTATATGTCATTTGTTTATTATTTTTATGTCATTTATTTGTTATTTTATTTTTATTTCTGTCCTGATGAAGGTATTTGTTTAAAGTACCGAAACGTCGAGTTTTTGAATTTAAATATATACAGAATTAAACCAGAAGCCCCCTTTTATTTAACTTTATATATTTATTTGTAATAACAAATATAAAATACAACCATAACCTACAAACATTAAAAACAAAACTTTTCTCAATTAAATCTTAAACCTATCTTACTTTACAAAGAATACCCAAACTCTTTTACCCATTTTAACCCATCAACACTTCCTACCTCCGGTTTATATTCCAAACCAATCCAATCATCATACTGCAACTTTTCAAGAACTTCCAGAATGTATTTGTAATCAATTTCTCCTTTTGTATTTGGTTCATTTCTATTCGGAACTTGTGCGATTTGAACATGACCCGAATACGGTAAAAAATCGGTTATATTTCGGGTTATATTACCCGAAATCTGTTGCAAATGAAATACGTCTATCATCAGACGAATATTCGGGCTATTTATTTTTTTTATTATTTCCAAACCTGGAGTAAAGTAAAATTAAATTAGTAAGTTTAATTGTTTGTGTATTCGTTAAATAATTGTTGCAAAAGTGCAGCGCTAGACTATTTTCTAAGCGTGAGAAATCCGTTGGCGCCCGAAGTACACACATATATTTTTATGCAACTGTTTTTTGTTCATTAAAAATATTCAAAAATTGTTACAAATTTTGTAATAACATTTTGTAATCCTGTTTTTTATTATTTAATAATTAATTGTATATACCGGGTGTCTACTTTTTTTCCGAACATAGGAAATTCAATGTTAAAATTTTGATTTAATGATATCTCTTTACCTATTAATTTTAGAACAAAATTGTACCGAAGAAAAATGTTCAGAATGAAAAACTGCATCCATATAGTATAAGTTTATTGTTCAATTGTTTCTTATATCCGAGTTAGAAGCAAAAGAAAATACACGCTTGAAAGCAATTATCAGAGTGCCATGAGAAATAAAACAAATTAGATAACTTAATAATAGGTATTTATTTGTCTAGATTATGTAGAAAAAAGAAAATAATAGTTGCTATAATTAATTTTATTATTAAATTAAATGCTCGAATAAATAAATAAATTAGAGTAAGCTTCCAATTCTGGTCCAATATGTCAAATAATGTCAGACACAACAAACAAATTATTGTTTTATTTCTCATGGCACTCTGATAATTGCTTTCAAGCATGTATTTTGTTTTGCTTCTAACTCGGATATAAAAAACAATTGAACAACAAACTTATACTCTATGAATGCAGATTTACATTCTGAACATTTGTCTTCAGTACAATTTTGTTCTAAAATTAATAGGTAAAGAGATATCGCTAAAATGTCCGGAAAAAAAAGTAGACACCGGTATATACAGGATGTTTTGTAGATATTTACCTGTTTCAAAAGAATTTAAAAAGTAGTTTGGCACAGAATACTTATTGATAGGTTCAATCAGTCCAATAATATTTTCGTCTTTCAGTCTTTTTTCAGCAATTCGTAAATTGTTTTCATAAGTTTTGTAGTTTTCATTTGTCCTGTTTTCTACTTTCCCTGACATAATATGAATCCTAAAATAAGATTTTTGTTTTAGTTTTCCATTAAATGAAGTAGCATAAATCACTAATTCATTATTTTGTTAGAATCATTCAAACATTTTTGTTAAAGATTAGTTTTATAAAGATAGTCGTCTTAACAGAAAGTTAACTTATATTTAAAGCAGTTTTTCTAAAAAGACCCTCAAATTATTTAAAGGTTGTAGATTTTCCGAAAACTTTCTTAAATCGTTTTAAAAACAATCAACTTTCTATGAAAGTTTTAGAAATAACTTTTAAGCTAGTTTATTATTATTATTTTTTATAAAAAGAACATTTTTAAGATTGGCCTCTTCCCCGAAAAGTCCCTCAAATCATTTTTCAAATCGTAATCGACCCAAATGATTCCTTAAATCACTTCATATATGATTATACTTCTAAACTGTCACTAAAATAATTTTTACACGTTCCTAAAAACACTTTAAATCAGTTTTAAGTCCGACATTGTTTTAAATCATTTCTTAGATAATCTGCTTCCTAAAAAGTCCCTCAAATCATTTTTAAGATAGTCATTGGCCGAAAAAAGTCCCCTAAATTATTTTTAAGATTGTTATCTTTCTAGAAAATCCCTTAAATCATTTATATATTAGTCATCGTCCTAACAATACCCCTAGATCATTTACAAGATTGTCTTCTCCCCGAAAACACCCTGAAATCAATTTTTTCGTAACATATGCACAAGAAACACGTTCTTATTCCCTAATTTTAGAAAGAGAAACACTGCTTTTCTCCTCAAGGGAGAGAAACATTATGTTTCCCTAGGTAGCATGTTTCTCTCCCTAGAAAGATGTTTCTCTCCCTAGAGACTACGATTATTAGCTGTTTGCGGTGTTTCCTAGGTAACTAGTTACGCAACCCATATTTGACATTTGTCCCGATAAGACAGTAATTTTTGTGCACTTGTTACGAAAAGTATAATCGCTTGTTTCCCTCCATTGATGCATAACATACTATAAAATCCTTATTTTCCCAGAAATTTTCATAAATCAGTTTTAAGCCAAACATATTTCTTAAAAGTCCTACAAATAATTTTTATTTTCAGTTTTTTTAACGAAAAATTGTTTAAAAATTAATACATTTTCTAATTATTTCAAAGAATTAAATAAAACGTAAATTTTACAATTGCATTGGTTTAATTTTACTTATTTCCCACTAATTTTATTTATTTATCTCTTTAGATATCAATATTAAAATTTTGACATTTACGAAACTAATCAAATATAATAACAATAAACAAAAAAAAAGAGTATTGGGTAAAAATAAACAACCATCTCGTGCAAAAATCACTAAAAATAATTGTAAAACAAAAAACTTTTCCTCAAAATTCCCTCAAATCATTTACAAAACAATCATTGTTTAAAAAAATCCCTAAAATTATTTTTAAGACTCATCTATGCAAAAGAAACTGCCTAAATATATTTATAAACATTATTTTTCCAAAAAAGTACAACAAATAATTTAAAACTAATAACTTTTCAAAAAAATTCTCCAAATCACATCAAACAGAAAACATTTAAATACCTACTTTTTACAATTAAGAGCTTTCGCAAAGCTTATAGTCGTTTCTAAAGCATCTTTAAAATCATTCTCTCTCCCAGGTAAAGCTGCATGACCTAATTCACCTTTTGTCACATCGCCTACGTTTAAATAATATTAGTGTAAACAAAATTTAAGGTTATCTTTACTCTGAAACCTACCAGTAAATATATTTAGTAAAACTTGTTCAATTCCTGCATTTTCCTTAGCTTTAACTACTTCGTCTAAAGAAAAGCCAAAAGGAAAACCGCTTTCCACAGCTTTAAATCCAGCTTTTTGTGCTTCTGAATACCGTTGAAGTAACGGAAATTCCAGAAACATAAAAGATAAGTTGCTACAGAACTTCATTTTTATTCGCACTTTGTATTCTTTTGTTTTGTGCTGAAAATTTTGATAAAATCGTTGTTATATAATAAATAGATTTATTATCTTCATATTTATCTGCACTAGTTTCTATTTTCAAGATAATTCATGTCTATAGCTGTTTTAAACATGTTTGACACTTCGGTGACGCGAAAAATTGTAGGTTATATGTACTATTCATTTTATAAAAGTTGAGCTAGCAAATACAGCAAAGTGCATTTTATAAATGCACTGCATTGCACTTCAATAACAAATAATAAAAAATCTGATGTGGCAGCACATGACTTCCTTGTATGCGTATTAAACTATAGATATTTTATAATTGCACATATTTGATATTAAATTTTTAATTTTTTGTTCTAATCCATAGCAAACTACAAAAAACAAGAAATATATAATTTTTAAATTTAGTTATCTCGCTTATACGAAAGGCTAATTTAATAATTCTTAATGTGCTAGACGCAGAATTTAATTCTCTAAAACTTTTATTTGCAGCATTTATTTCTAAAATCAAAATAATACCATTTTTTTCAAACTGTTAGCAGCTTCATATGATGTATCACTTCCGGTCAGTCCATTTTAACCAAAATCTATTATGTTATTTATATTGATATAGTAGTCTTATATACCAAATTTGAAAAGTTTTGGATTATATTTTAATATAGTTTTTCATGAAAATCTATCATTCAAGTAAAGTAGCATTTCCGGAAGTTATATAATGACCAAAAAGGGAGGTGCCCAACTAGATGTTATAACAGTCCTAAATACCTCAACTTTCTACGGCTTACCATTTTTGAGTTATGCGAGATACATATATACGTACAGACGTCACGACGAAATTAGTCAAAATGGATTCAGGGATGCTCAAAATGCATATTTCCGCTGAAATCCCAAAACCGAAAATTTTCGTGATTACAATACTTCCTTCACTTCGTACAAGCAAGTAACAACTTAAAAATTTGGGTGTAATACGAAACAAACGCAAAAATGTCAAAATGTAACAAAATTATTTTAAGCTAATGTTTTCTAAACAGCTAGTAACATATTTTGTCTCTCTTTCTAAAAACAAAATACGTGCCACAGACGGCTAGATGTTTTGATTATTATTATTATTTTATTTTCCAATGTTTGCAACACTGTTATAAACTTCTCTCTGCCCCACACCAAAATATATAATTATTAAAGGTATAAATATTTCTGTAAATTCAGAACTTTACAAGAAATAATTTGATTGGTCCAAGAAAATATCAATTATACCGCCTAGTTTTATTTTATAACCAATAATAATGTTTGAAATTCAAGTACCGTCCTCATTAGGCTTATATTGCACTGAGTTGCCTTCATCTTCATTTGTTACAGATTAAAGTAATAAAACATCTGCTGGTAATATTATTGATTGCCGTTTGACCTACTTAGATTCAACTGTCAGCCAATAGCAAACGTAAACAAGTGATATGAGCCAATAGGATGCGTAATTAAGTGTTTGTTTAGAATGTGTTTCGCGCTGCGATTGGTTTATTCAAAATATTGTTTTTTGGCGGATGTTTTGAATTAATTTTAGACAGTGAGACAATGAAATATAACTTACGTTTAGAAGTTTTTGTTGCCTGTCGACGACTTATGATGCATCTGTAATGAAATATAACTATTAGTGAAGTCGAATTTAATATTTATTTATATTTTAAGGAACAAAAGGCAGAATGATACTTTTAAAATTTGAAATTTATTGTTGTTTTCCTGCTACCACGAACGGCATCAACCTTTTTTTTTGGGGATTTTCCGAGGGTTTTTCGATGTTTTCTTGCTATTTCAATTTAGAATTTATTATGTAATTTAACTTAAATAAATTATTGACATATTTTCGCTGTATTTTTTTTTGGCAAAAGCTGCAAATAATTTTTAAATGTCAAAAACTATGAATAAATTATATTTCAAAACTACTTTTTTGTTTCTAATCTTACTTAGGTCGTTTTTTCTAGGGATTTTAAGGATCTTAGGGACCTTAGAGCCCTTATAAACCCTCGATAAAATTATAACATTATTTTTACTTTCTAATAGGGATGGGAAAAATAACTATTTTCAAATGACTTACAGAAACATTTTATAGTTATTTACGTAACCAGTTATGAACAGGTTGATATTGTTTGACGAACATAATTTGCCAACAGGAGCGAAGCGAGTTTTGCAAATTATGTGAGTCAAACAATATCACGCTTGCATAACGTATTACGTACAAAATTTTATCTAATTCCGCTAAAATATTGTTTAAAATACATAAAATTCTAGGTTTATGACAGCTCAGTATATTTCAAAATTATCAAAGCGTTGCCGTGAAAATAAATGAATAAAGTGTTTAAATTTAAAGCTTATGTCATCATTGAAAATGAGTTCTGAATCCGAGACAGACCTTCCTTCTGATATCGAAGAATCTGCTAATTTGCCCGTCAACTGTTTCATACCAGAAACATTATTCAATGTATATAAATCCTAAACATTTTAATAAATAGTTTTTTCCGTTATTTGCATTTTGAGAAAGTTCAAACTGCCAACATTCATTACGTAACTAGTTATGTAAACAATTCCTTACATAACTCTTCAATGACAGTTATGAAACAATTGACATTTCATTAAACAGAACTTTTCTTAACGGATTAGGTAAAATTTTTTTCTATTTCCGTTAGGAAATAGACGTTTTATTTCACTTATTTGAGTTAGGTAATGAACTGCATTATTTAACTAGTGAAATAATGAGGTAACATAGCAACAGATATCTTGGTAGACGAATTCTGATGTGTTATTCTTTTATTTTTTGAATTTATAACTGTCATTAATATGTCAAAATTTCATAATTTCAAAAATGCTCTTTCGTATTTATTAAAACGGAAGTAGAAAAAATATTGTATGAAAGTAGTAATTATATAAGGTTATTACCTTACTTATTTCACATGCGTAAGGTAATAACCTTCATTTCCTTACTAGTTTCATAATAGTAGTTTATGTAACAAGTACATAATTTAGGTCTTTATTGGACGAGCCGAATTTGATGGCAGAGCGAGCGCAGCGAGCGAGGCTAATAAATAAGGCGAGTTTATAAAGTCCGATTATGTACGAGTTGCATACAACGTTTTATGTTTGACTGCATGAAGAATATTTTCTCTTAAAATATGATTATGTCAATACCTATATTTAAAACATTTAATTGCATCTCAAAGTGTGTTTCGTTGTTATGCATTTGTTGCTTTATTTATCAAATTGTCAAAGTGAAAAAAGTGTTGAGATGGATGAAGACATTGAAGACGTTCCAAAAGAAATAAAAGATCTTGCATGTAATGCAAGAGAATATCTAACAATTGTATGAAGACACATATAATACATACAGAAAATGGTGTTTAAATATTTCTTTTGAATTTTGTTTTAATGTGACAGCAGTCCAATTTTGCATTTTTATCGTACTAGTCCAATAAAGTACCCGATTATGGACAGTAAACAGTGTCGTAAAACAAGGTAATATGATGCAGTCGAACATAAATAACTTTTACGTGTTTTACTAATTAGTAGGGGAAAAAATACAAAACAAATGTATATTTCGATTGTTTCTATTTTATTTTTCGCAATTATCAATACAATATTCAATGTTAATACTACATATCAACAATTATTATTATTTAAAAAACTATATAATATTGATTTTATTTTAAACGTAAAAATCTTATTTTTAAACATAAAAATTATAATACAAAATACTGTTTTTTATAAAAATAAAATACTAAAAACTAAATTAATATAATTTTGTATTTATATAAACTAACATAATAACAGTACTCGTCTAATCTTTTACTACAAGCTTTAATATAAGTGTTTCAGAAGCTATCAGACAAAAATTGTGCTTCAAAATTTCGAGAATTTTTCATCTAAAAACAGTGAATATTTTCGTAGAAATTTTAGTAAAATATGTTAAATTATAAAATGATATAAACGGCAAAATAAATCTGTTATTTTATACAAACACATTGGCTGGTAGCACAAGCTCTGTTTTTGCGTGTTCTAAGAGCACGGTTTTAACATGTTAGAGATAGCTTAAACACCCAAAAACACTGCTCTTAAAACAGGCAAAAACAGAGCTTATGCTACCAGCCAATGTGTTTAAAACATGATTATTGAACATAATTTGTGTACAATTTTGTATCGAATGAGCTCAAATTTTAGCTGTTTACTAAGCATAGATTAAAGTAGGTGATAGTTAAGTTTTGTTAGAAAATCTCTAAAATTTCGTGAGATATTGGCACTTTTTATGAAGGTACTTTAAACATGATTTGAGGGAGTTTTCAGGAACATAACATCTTTAAAATTTATTTAGAGAACTTTTCCCGATTATTTTCTTTAAAAACTAACTTTTAATAATCGGAAAACAATAATTTCTGGGTTTTTTTTTATGAAAGACAAATATTTAAAAATAATTTGAGGGAGTTTTCAGAAACATAACATCTTTAAAGTTTGTTTAGAGGACTTTTCCCGATTATTTTCTTTAAAAATTACTTTTAATATTCAGAAAACAATAATTTGAAAATATTACAGTCTTAAAAATTATTTAACCGATTCTTTTGCAAAATATTTTTCATCTAAATTATTTAGATGCCTTTTTACACAGATTATTGTTTTTTAAACTAATTAAAGGGGACTTTTCGAAAAGAAAATTGTCTTAAAAATAATTTCAGGGAATCTTCCGAATGTTAATAGTCTTAAATATGATTAGATTTTTATTTTGAAAGATGATTGATTTATAAATGAGTTGAGGGACTTTTTCAAACTTTAAAATTAGTTGGGGACATTTTTCGAAAAGAAAGCATTCTTAAAAAATATTTTTAGGGAGTTTTTGAAATATTATTTTGAAAATCTTTTAGAAACATGTGTTAAAAATAATTTAAAAATGAAATTTTTCTACGATTGCTATGAAAAGTTGACAATTACGCTCTTATTTGTCATCGTAAAGTTGACGTTTTTTCTGGGACTTTTTTGCGCGTCTCCAATGGCAATACGCGAAAGATATTAAATAAAGATATTATGGGGTAGGTGGCTCAGTGGTATCGAGTCGGCCTGTGGATCTTGAGAACCTTGGTTCGATCCCCACAGCCGACAAACAATTTTCACCAATTTAAAAAATCTACCCCTGTGGCTCCTCCACCACTAATATCTTTGGAGGCCGTGATTTGACGGCTGGTAACCGCATTTCACGCGAAAAAATATATCACTTACCGAGATCTGCTTAGGCAGAGTGCCACACCCAGTGATGGGTAAAAGGCGTGATGATATATTTATTTATATTTATTTATTTATATTAAATACGCGCTTATTTCAATAGTTACCAGGGATACAAACTAAACAGAAAATTATCATATTGACAGTTGACAGAACGAATTTATTTTCAGTACGCATACGTTTTTTCAATAATTTTAAGATGCAATCGTAGAAAAAATGATGTGTGTATCACGAGCGTAAAGTGTCTTTGTTCCTCTTACACTATTGCAGCTCTCGCCTTCGACTCGCGCTGCAATTACCGTGTTCGAATCACTTTACGCTCTTAATACACAAATAACTATTTAGTCGAGACAATAAAAGTCATTCGAACGCGCCAAAAAACAAGAATACAAACAACATTTTTTCTACAACTGTAAATAAAGAATAATACAATAATTATTGATTTATTTAAGTAAATTGAAGGAAAACAATCAACAATAATATGAATTTGATACTATTGATGTGTTGTAACTAATGAAACCTGACAACAAATAATTTGGGAGCGTGCGTGAGATACTCATTTTGCGCACTAGAATACGAATACTCATTTTGCGCACTAGAGTGCAACATAATACGCAAAATACGCGTTGTCATGGTAATGTAAATGATGAAACAATCACGTACTTCGCGTATTGATATTAGTGAACAAAACATTTTTTGACAGTTGTAGAAAAATAATAATTTTAGGGGTTTATTTTTTAAAGACAAACATTTTAAAATAATTTGAGGGAGTTTTCACGATAATACCAACTTTAAAGTTTATTTAGAGCACTTTTAACAATCAAAAACAATAATTTTAAGGTTTCTTTTGGCAAAACAAACATTTGAAAATTAGATGAGTTTAAAAAACAATTCAATGTTACGTTTCGGCTAAACTCAAATACATTTACCACTTTAACATTTTTCCCGATTATTTTTTTCAAAAACTGACTTAACAATCAAAAAACAATAATTTTAGGAGATATTTAAAAATTAAATGACAATTTCATGTTACGTTTCAGCCAAACACAAATCATTTACTACTTTAACACTCTACCAACTGTTTTCAACAGCTAAAACTTGCCATTCATTCACCTTTACCCTCCACCCCCCCTAATTTTGAAACACAAAATCCATTCTTTCATTAGCATGTCGCAAAATATGCCTTTTAAGCGCAAACTTTTTCGTAAAGCCTTTATTACACTGCGAACAAACATGAGGCTTCTGATCTGTATGCGTTAAAATGTGGGTATCTAAAGTAGACTTTTCAGCGAAGGACTTTCCACACATCGAACAAAGATGCGGCCTATCGCCGGTGTGGGTCGAAAGATGTCTTTTTAAGTGCGGGCGTTGAGTGAAACTTTTCGCACAGTAAGTACATTTAAAAGGTCGTTCACCCGTATGGCTTAATATATGATTCTTGTAAGATAATAAATGAATGTAGCTTTTACCGCACTGTGCACAATGATGCAACTTTTCGCCTGTGTGTACCATAATATGTAACTTTAAATCTGATTTTCGCGCAAAGCTTTTGTCACATTGTTGACATTTATGTCTCCGTTCACCTGTATGTGTTAACATATGTAATTGTAAATTGCCTTTTTGGATAAACTTTTTGTTACAGAGTGTACATGCATGTCGTTTTTCGCCCGTATGTGTAGCTATATGATTATTAAGCGCGCTTAAAGTTATAAAGCTCTTTGTGCATTGTGAACAGGAATGATGTCGCTCATTGGTGTGTATCATAATATGTCGGTTTAATGCAGATTTAGTAACAAAGCCTTTATTGCACTGGGTACAAATATGAGGTCTTTGACCTGTGTGAGTTAATAGATGGTTTTCTAACACAGTTTTTTCGGTGAAATTCTTGCTACAAATTGTACAAGCAAAAGGTCTTTCCCCTGTATGAACCATTTGATGTCGTTTTAATGCCGATTTAGTAATGAATCTTTTATTGCATTCTACACAAACGTGAGGTTTTTGTCCGGTATGAGTTAATATATGTTTTTCCATGTTTGATTTTTCCGCGAATTTTTTTCCACAATAACTACATTGATGAGGCTTTACCCCGTAATGTAATGAAATATGTTTTTCTAAAGTTGATTTTTCGCTAAAGCTTTTAGGGCATAAAGTACAATGGTGTAATTTTTGCCCTGTGTGTGTTAAAAGGTGTTTATGTAACGTTCTTTTAAGAGTAAATGATTTACTACATAAATTACAAGTATGGCTTCTAATTTTAGTATGGGTCAAAAGATGATCTTTTAAGGTAGTTAATTGAATAAAACTTTTGTTACAAGTTGGGCAACTATGCGGTCTTTCACCAGTATGGGTCATTGAGTGCCTTTTTAAGTCGGAAATTCGGATAAAAGTTTTATTACAAACAGTACACATTTTGTGTTTCGTATCCATGACATCGTCATATTTTATGCTTGACTTAATTTGAGGTGTTTTATGTGTATTTAAATGTGACGCAAGCAAAATTTTCTTCGCGTATTTCGAATTACAAAGATGGCATTTATAAATCTCCCGTTCGGGAATCGAATCACGCGATTTAGAATCACTATCATTGGAAAAATCATGAGGCAACGTTGAAAATTCATCTTTAACTGGTTCTTTAGTAACTTCTGATTGTGTTGCAACGTTGGTAACACTTGTATACTCGTTTTTAATTAAGTTTAAGTCAGTTGTTGTAGTTGTCGCGTCGGATTTAAGTATTTGCTGTTGCGGCAACATTTGAGAATAAGTATTAGTTTCTGTAAATAATTCTTTTTTGTCGAAATATTGCCGGAAGCTGTTTTCTATCGGTTGTTTGTGAACTTCTATGATTGGTTGAAGAAGTGAGTGATTTTGTTGTTGTTGCTGTTGTTGTTGTTGATGTGTTGTTCCTTTTATGTTAGAGATGTAACCTTTTAGACGGTCGTTGTGTTTTAAACAAAGTTTTTTTAATTCGTAAGCGATGCATAAGTTTCTGCAACAAGGGCTGCAGATGAAAACTGGGATTTCGTGGTCGATCCATTCCTAGAAATAATTAGATTTATTATTGTTGGTTGAGTTGGGGGGGTTTTGTATAAAGGCTGGTCATGAAATAGTAGTAAAACATGTCTTAGAAATAATGTAGAAATTATTTTGAAAATACGACTGATTTAAATATGAGTTTGGGGAGTGTTTTGAGAGGGAAATTGAGGGTAAATTAATACGTGATGAATGGTGAATAAAATTCAATAACATACCTTTCAATTCCTTCAAACTTTTCAAGATTATTTTCCTCAAAAAATGACTTTTAACAATCGAAAAATAATAATTTTTAGGGTTGTTTTTTGAAAGACAAACATTTTTAAATGATTTGAAGGAGTTTTCAGGAAGATAACAACATAACAAATAGTAATAAAAATTGTTTAGGGGAATTTTTGAGTTGGCTACTTTAAAATTGATTTGAGGGACTTTTTGAAAAGGTATAATATTTTAAATGGTTTCGAGGAGTTATTAAAAAGATTACAATTTTAAAACTGATTTCGTAAACTTATAGGCAAATTAATTATTTTAAAAATGACTTCAAAAGGAAAAATAACAATTTTAAAATGCCAATTTTAAAACTTTTAGGGAAATTAATTATTTTAAACATAACTTTGACGACTTTTTGGAAAAACAACAATTTTAAAAATGATTTCAAAATATTTTAGGCAAGTTAAATATTTTTAAAATGATTTGGAAGATTTTTTTAGAAAATGGATTATATTTTTAAATTGTTTTAAAGAATTTTTGGAAATTTAATTATTTTTTTAAATTATTTTGAAGATATTTTGGAAAGGCAACAATCATTAGAAAGAAAACAATTTGAAAAATATTTTCGAAGAATTTTTGGAAATTTGACTGATTTTAAAATGGACTTTTTGTAAAAACAATTTAAAAAATGATTTTTTCGAAAACTGACATATAAAGTTAAAATTTATATGACAACTATCAACACGCGAAATGAGTGTTTTTTGTCTACAGAACGCAAAATATTTTTGCATGTAGGATGCAAAAGTTTTTTGCATCCTGCAATTTTTTGATAGAAGAAAGGGTTACAATTTAATAAAATTTGTCACTTTTTTGCTTAGAAACAATACTTCTATTCTTTAACTTATATTTAATGTTCCAATTGAGCGCATATTGATATTTATCCCGCTTGAGGAAGCTAACTGGTGTACTGGAATAGTTTCTTGAGAAATGCAATGCGAATCCCAATAAATCGTAGAAAAAAATTAGAACGTTTGTTTGGTTTCTATTGCCAACCAGCTGTCAATTGCTGGTCACAGACAACCGGATTTGATAGCAATTATATTACATACATTGTTGTCATGGAGACATTAGATGTCACATTAATCCTAAACGTTAAAATTTTCTCATTACATTATTATTAATTTTGGGACACAGTTTTCGAAAAAATGTTGTTTGATACTCGATTGCGAAATGCTTTTGCATTCGAGAATGCAAAAGTAACATTTCGCAATCTAGAATCAAAAATAACTATTTCAAGATTATTTTCTTCAAAAAATGACTTTTAACAATCGAAAAACAATAATTTCAGGATTGTTTTTTGAAAGATGAACATTTTAAAATGATTTGAGGGAGTTTTCAGGAACATAACAACATTAAAAAATAGTAATAAAAATTGTTTAGGGGAATTTTTGAGTTGGCTACTTTAAAATTGATTTGAGGGACTTTTTGAAAAGATGACAATTGTTTAAATGGTTTCGAGGAGTTATTTCACAAATTTTTAGGGAAATAAATTATTTTAAAAATAACTTAGAAGATTTTTTGGAAAAACAACAATTTTTAAAATGATTTTAAATTTTTTTTAGGCAAGTTAAATATTTTAAAAATGATTTGGAAGATTTTTTTGGAAAATGGATTGTATTTTAAAATAGTTTTAAGGAATTATTGGAAATTTAATTACTTTTTAAATTTTTTTTGGAGAAATTTTGGAAAAACAAATAAGTTTTTCGGAAATTTGAATGATTTTAAACTGGGCTATTTGTAAAAACAACATTTTAAAAAATTATTTCGAAGACTTATTAGAAAGAAAATAATTTTAAAAATGAATTGAGAGACTTTTTTGAAGAAATGACAATTTTAAAAATAATTTGGAGGATTTATTAGAAAAATAACAATTTTTTACATTCATATTAGGGACTGTTTCGAAAGTTTATATTTTAATAATAATATGGTGGACTTTTTGGAAAGATAACAATTTTAAAAATATCTTAAAATCATTTATGGAACTGATTATTTAAAATAAAAAAATTTAAGGATTTTGTTTCAAAAAATAACAATTTAAAAAATGATTTGGAATTATTGGAAAAATTACAATTTTTAAAATAATTTTAGGAACTTTTGGAAAGTTTATATTTTAAAAATGTTTTGGGGGGACTTATTGGAATAATAACAATTTTAAAAATGATTTCGAGGACTTATTGGAAAAATAACAATTTTTAAAATAATTTCGAGGAATTTTTTGGAAATTTGACTGATTTTAAAATTAACTTTTTGTAAAAACGACAATTTTAAAAATGATTTCGAGGACTTATTGGAAAAATAACAATTTTTAAAATAATTTCGAGGACTTTTTGGAAATTTGACTGATTTTAAAATGTACTTTTTGTAAAAACGACAATTTAAAAAATGATTTCGAGGACATATTAGAAAGAAAACAATTTTTAAAATAATTTCGAGGACTTTTTGAAAATTTTATTGATTTTAAAATGTACTTTTTGTAAATACTACAATTTTAAAAATGATTTCGAGGAGAAAGAAAATAATTTGGGGGATTTATTGGAAAAATAAACATTTTTAACATAATTTTGGGAACTTTTTCAAAAGTTTATATTTTTAAAATAATTTGGGGGCCTTTTTGGAAAAATAACAATTTAAAAATCGTTTATAGAACTGAATAACATTTTTTTAAATAATTCCGAGTACTTATCAGAAAGAAAACAATTTTTAAAATATTTTCGAGGACATTTTGGAAATGTGACTGATTTTAAAATAAACTTTTTGTAAAAACAACAACTTTAAAAATAATTTGAAGAACTATTTACCAACATAACAAATTTTAAAAATAATTTCAAAGAACTTTAAAAAAAAATTAAATAATTTAAATCTAGATCGAAGGAATTCTTGTAAAACACAACAATTTTATAAATATTTTCGTAGACTTTTTACAAAGCTGAATTATTTTTAAAGACATTCTTGGAAAGACAACAATCTTAAAAATAATTCCAAGAACTTTTCAGAAACTTAACAATTTTAAAAATGTTTTCATGCTTATTTCAAAAACAATTTTACTAGAATATCAAAAAGCTGCAACACTTCAAGAAACTTTACAGTATACTTTCAAACTCGAACACATTATTGAGACGTCTTCAGAAAAGACACTGGAATAAGTGAATGATAATAACATTCTTATACACAAAATACCACTTTCATTAATACCTCTCATTAAAATAAACCTTAATCACTATTTCTGACCGCCTTTACCTCCATTCAGTTATAACTTACGGTTCCAAACTGACAGAACTTCAGTTTCTCAACCAACTGTACATTATCCGTGTCAGTATTATTTAAACTGTGCAATTCTTCGCCATCCGTCAAACAAATACAACAAAACGACGACAGATAAAACATGTTTCTCAATTTCCTTCTTGAAATATCACTTTGTAAGTTTCAAATTCTCTTCATAAAATATGTCAACAAGTTTTGTTTGTACTTTATGCGAAACCCACGCAAATTAGTTCATAACTGTGAACGATAATTGTCACATTTTTCAATATGTTGTACAACAAATATTTTAATATATATTTGTTAATTTTGATTAGGTTTTAAGTACAATTTCTTCTTAAATAATATCTGTCAAAGCTTCACGTCAACACTAAATATACATGAAGTTAGGAATAGTAAAAGTTGAAACGGGAAGAAGAAACTTGGCATAAGCGGCTCGTCAACAGAGACTTGGGGCTTGAATGAAAGTTATTACTAATTTAATTCAATTATAATAACGGTTATTATGGATATTTTATTTATAAAAAAGAAAATTGAAGGATTGTTTTGGAAAGATTGCAATTTTTAAAATGATTTAGGGAACTTTTTAGAAAGATAACAATTTTTAAAATGATTTTAGGGATATTTTGGAAAGGTATCAATTAAAAAAAAATTAGGAGACTTTTTATAAAGGTAACAATTTTAAAAATTATGTGAGGAACTTTTTAAGAAAATTATAACTTTAAAATAATTTCGGGGATTTATTGGACAAATGACAATTTTAAAAATGATTTTAGGGACTTTTTGGAAAGTTTATATTTTAAAAATGATTTGGGGGACTTTTTGGAAAGATAACAATTTAAAAAATGATTTTAAAATAATTTATAGAACTAATTATTTAAAATAAAAAAAATTAAGGACTTTTTTTGAAAAAAATAATAATTTTAATAATGATTTTGGCAGACTTTTTAGAAAGATAACAATTTTTAAAATGATTTTAGGGATATTTTGGAAAGGTAACAATTTTTAAAATAATTTGAGGGACTTTTTGAAGAAATGACAATTTTAAAAATAATTTGAGGATTTATTGGAAAAATAATATATTTTAAAATAACTTTAGAGACTTTTTGGAAATTTAATATTTAAAAAATGATTTGGAGGGATTTTTGCGAAAGATAACAATTTCTAAAATGGAACTGATTATTAAAAATTTAAAAAATTGAAGGATTTTTTTTTTTGAAAAATAACAATTTTTAAAATGATTTGGAGGATTCTGAAAAAAATTACAATTTTAAAAATAATTTGGGGGATTTATTGGAAAAATGACAATTTTAAAAATAACTTTAGAGACTTGTTGGAAAGTTTATATTTTAATAATGATTTGGGGAACTTTTTGAAAGAATAACAATTTCAAAAATGATTTTAATATCATTTATAGAACTGATTATTTAAAATAAAAAAATTGAACATTTTTTTTGGAAAAATAACAATTTTTAAAATGATTTGGGGGACTTTTTGAAGAAATGACAATTTTCAAAATAATTTGGGGAACTTTTTGGAAAAATTATAATTTTTAAAATAAATTTAGAGACTCTTTGGATAGTTTATATTTAAAAAAATGATTTGGAGGGACTTTTTAGAAAGGTAACAATTTTAAAAATGATTTGAGAGAAAATACAATTTAAAAAATGGGGCAGATTGCTCAGTGGTATCGAGTCAGCTTGGGGATCTTGAAAATCCTGGTTCGATCCCGACAAACAATTTTCACCAATTTAAATCTACCCCTGTGGCTTCCTCCCCACTAATATCTTTGGAGGCCGTGATTTGATTGTTGGTAACCGCACTTCACGCGAAGAAATATATCACTTACCAAGATCTGCTTAGGCACAGTGAAACACCCAGTAATGGGTAAAAAGCGTGATGATATATTTATTTTATTTTTATTTAAACAATGCACTTGGGAACTTTTAGAGAGATAACAATTTTTAAAAATGATTTGAAGGACTTTTCGGAAAGACGACAAATTTAAAAATGACTTGAAGGACTTTTTAGAAAGTTAAATTATTTTTAAAATAAATTAAAGAACTATCAAAAAGAATAAAAGTGACCACGCTTTCAAGTTAAAAAACATCCTAAAAATATTTGAAAATCAAATCAAAACTACTTTAAAATTCATTATACATTTTATATTTTTAACATTAATTATTATTATTACTATTATTTCAGTTATAATATAAGAGTCTATTATTGTATATAAGTCTTCTAATACGCTATAAAAGTATAAATACATCAATTGTGATTTGGCAAATATTAAATGCATAAAAAACAATAATTTTTCTAATTCTAAACATTTAATTACTTTCAATTTTGTATCTCGTACATACATTAAACTTTGCTGTTCGCAATTTCCCAATTTTATATTTGTCTTTAATATTATAAATTATTAATTATATGTTTCTACAACTGTCAAAAAATGTTCATTTCTTTTCACAAATATCAATACGCGAAGTACGTGATTGTTTCATCATTTACATTACCATGACAACGCGTATTTCGCGCATTATTTTGCACCCTAGTGCGCAAAATGAGTATTCGTATTCTAGTGCGCAAAATGAGTATCTCGCGCCGCTCCCAAATTATTTGTTGTCAGGTTTCATTAGTTATAACACATCAATAGTATCAAATTCATATTATTGTTGATTGTTTTCCTTCAATTTACTTAAATACATCAATCATTATTGTATTATTCTTTATTTACAGTTGTAGAAAAAATGTTGTTTGTATTTCGTGGACAAAATTCTTGTTTTTTTGGCGCGTTCAAATTACTTTTATTGTAACATTCTCACGCGTAACAAAAAAAAACACTCATTTTGCGCATCATACAAAAATAACTATTAAAGTTGTTTCACTAGCAAATAAACTAATTTAACTAAGACAAACTTAGTTAAAAGGTAATAGTTAAATAATTAGATTTATTTTAATTCATGCGTAACATCGTAAAATGATTGAGGTTATTAATATATTAAATTTAACTATTAAATGGTTAAATATAACTATGATAATTAACTAAAATGTAATATTTATTTCTAAGAAACTAAAGTTATACTTACTGGTCTGCAATTGCAGATCATTAAATCATGTATAATATAATTAAAATTGTCCGTTAGTACAATGGGGTGTATAGCGATACGGAATTCGAATCTCACTCAAGCTAAAAATTATATGAACTAACACACTGCGGCTCGGTGAGTGCGGACCCTGTACTGTAATTGGGATTAAGTTCCTGGTGTACAGTGTAACATAAATAAATAAATAAATAAATAAAAGTCATCATTATTAACGTTCAATTTAAGTATTAAATATTGAAGTGTAACTAAGATTATTAAATATAATGTAATATACAGGGTGTTTCAGGACTAATGTAACAAACTTTAACAGCTTATTCCTGAGGTTATTTTGAGCCAAAAATGTCATATGAACATAGGTCCTCTTCCTTCTAGTTACCAAAATACAAGAGGTTGAAGTTCTATAAATAACACGAAATTTTCAAATTTTTGTAATCAAGATACTTTCGGAAAACAAAAATGCGCGCAAATAGGGGATGGGAAAGTTGGCTTCTATTTGGATATCTGTCTTGGTATTCTCTGGACGCATAACGGGCATTACCATTACATAATCCATAAATAAAAATCATATCTGCATATTCAGCAGTACTATAACCATCCATTATGAAACAATAATACAATCAAAAGTACAACAATTTTTAATTAAGACAAATAAGGTATGACTTTTCAATAAAATTCTTGTTTTCCGAAAGTATCTTGATTAAAAAAATTTGAAAATGTCGTGTTATTTACAGAACTTCAACCTCTTGTATTTTGGTAACTAGAAGGAATAGGATCTATGTTTATATGACTTTTTTTGCTCAAAATAACCTCAGGAATAAGCTGTTAAAGTTTGTTACACTAGTCCTGAAACACCCTGTATATCTAGAAATAAATTAAGTGATATTTACTGCTCTGCAATTGTAGATCCTTAATTCATGTATAAAATCATTAAAATGTCAAAATTATCAATGTGTTTATTTTAACTATTAAATATTTAAGTTTAATTAAGATAATTAACTATAATATAATATTTGTCTGCAAAGTAAATTAAGTGACATTTACTGCTCTGCAATTGCAGATCGTTAACTCATGTATAATAGTATTAAAAGGTTAAGTTCAACTTAACTATTAAATAATTGTGTTTATAACTTACTCGTATAATGTAATATACAGGATGATTCTGGGAAGACGAACCCCCCCTTAACTTTTTTATTATAAGAAATAGAAAAATTTTCTTCTAATGGAAGTTTTTGTATATTAAATATACTATTTTATGACATATTTGGATTTTTTTTATAAAGTCAGGTTTACATGATACGACTATCAACTTTTATTTTTCAAATGGGAACCTAGAATTATTTTATTAGAATAAAAACAGACATTTTTTTCTCTTTTCAACGATGTATTACTTGTCATAAATGTATATGACAAAAATTCGAGAAAAATAAGGTAATTGAGAAATGTCAGAAATTATTTTTATTTAATTATTCTAGGTAGCTATACGAAATTAAACAAATTGTAACAAGGTAAAATGAATGACAACAATGCAGATATTTATTTGTTACTTGTTTCACGTGTTTTGTCATTCATTTTACCTTGTTACATTTTGTTTAATTTCGCATAGCCATCTGAATAGATGAATAAAAATAATTTCTAACATATCTCAATTATCTTATTTATCTCGATTTTTTCATATACATTTATGACAAGTAATACATCGATGAAAAGAGAAAAAAATGGCGGTTTTTATTTTAATAAAATAATTCTAGGTTCCCATTTGAAAAATAAAAGTTGATAGTCGTATCATGTAAACCTGACTTTATAAAACATTTCTACATGTGTCATAAAATAGTATATTTAATATCCTAAAACTTCCATATGAAGAAAATTTTTCTATTTCTTATAATAAAAAAGTTAAGGGAGGGTTCGTCTTCGCAGAATCACCCTGTATATCTTAAAGAAAATTAAGTTATACTTACAGCTCTGCAATTGCAGATCCTTAATTCATGTATAATACCATTAAAATGACAAAATTTTAAATATGTATAAATTAACTATTAAATAGTTATGTATAAATAGAATTATTATATATAATATAATATTTATTTCTAAGTAATTTAGGTGATACTTGATCTGCAAGCGCAGATCGTTACTTCATGTATAATACCATTAAAAGGTCAAGTTTATTTATATGTTCAATTTAACTATTAAATACTTAAGTTTAATTAAGACAATTAAGTATAATATAATATTTATATATAGTCCCATCATTCCGTTTCGGAATATAGGAGCCGGTCACACCGAGCCGCAGTTTTTACACTGCCGTACTGCCGGTTTTCGTAGTCGAATGCTACATTATTTAAGGCGTATAAGTGACTAGCTTATAGCGCCCGAGTGTGATAAATACATGTAACTGTATTTTTATATTTTACGACAAATCACACATTGTCGGCAGGCGGATTCGAACTGACGAACCTTGGTTCGGGTGACGTCACAGTATGTTAAGAGATGTGTCTTAACACGCTCGGCCACCGCGTCTGTTATATAATATTTAACCCTGAATAATTTAAGTGATACTTGTTCTGCAATTGCAGATCTTTAACTTATGTATAATACCATTAAAGGTTCAAGTTAATCTATTTTTCAATTTAATTATTAAATAGTTAAATTTAAGTAAGATAATTAAATATAAAATAATTAAAATAAATATATCATCACGCCTTTTACCTATTACTGGGTGTAGCACTCTACCGAAGCAGATCTCGGTAAGTTTTTTTATGCGCGTTGCCAGCCGTCAAATCACGCCCCCTAAAGATGTTAGTGGAGGGGGAGCAACATGGGTAGATTTAATTGTTTGTCGGCTGTGGGGATCGAACCAGGGTTCTCAAGATCCACAGGCAGACTCGATACCACTAATATCTTTGGTGGCCGTGATTTGACGGCTGTTCACGCGCATAAATACATCATTTACCAAGATCTGCTTAAGCAGAGTGCCACACCCAGTAATAGGTAAAAGACGTGATGATATATTTATTTTATTTATTTATTTAGCTTATTAACTATTATTTTATAAATTTTAATTAGTATTAAAAGTACTTTATTAACTTTAATATGACTCTAACTTTCACATACTAAATAGTACTTAAAATTAACTATGAGAGACTGACTTTAAAATTAAGCTTAGCTAACATAAATTTTCTATAATTACAAAGATTTCAGTTTAGTACATGTTTCTTTAAAAATTACTACAAATCTAAACAAATAATTAAATCTAAATTTAACTACAAAAAACTAGGAATTAAAATGTAACTAAGCTATTGATTATTAAACTTACAATTAACTATGAAAACTGATTTATTTTTCATCTAGTTTTCGCGCTCATTTCTTTTCGAGTTTCAAGTAAGTCTTTAACGCTTAAATATAGCTTAACGTTATTTTAGTTAATAGTTAAATTTTTAACTAGATCTTAGAGATAGTTGCACATTTATAACTAGTTAAATAGACTTTAAATCTATACTTAAATTATATTGTTTCTAACTATGATATACTAAGTGTAATTGCAATAATTTTACAAATTTAGGAATTACATTAAGTAGCGCGTTAAATTAAATGAAAAATACAAATATTCTATTTCCGGGGTAACCGGAAGTGATATATAGTTTGGTTCTAGGTGTTTTCATATCTCTGTACGAAACTTTAATGACATATATAATACAATATACTGAGAACAAAAATAATTGTTTTGAAATTCGCAAAAAATAGCGAACATTTTTAGTGTCACTGGCTTAATAGTATCTACAAAATGACGCTTCCCGCACGTAACACTCAATCTGGATCAAGTACTTCCCGATCGACTCGACTGTAAAAATTGCAAAAAAACACTGGCCCTTTGGAACATTCTAAAATAAATCTATCTTGATAATAATCAAATCTAATTTATAAAATACAACTTCCCTGAATTTTCCTTTATTCAAAGAGTAATTTGTCGGCATCAGTGCCATCTATTTGACAATCTCTGAACTAAAGACGTCATTGATACAACTTCTTGCAGATTGTAATCAAACAAAAATCGCGACTAATACTATATAAATAATAAGACAAAACACATATTGTGGAATATAACAACTTAGTTTAATGGAAAAGTAAGATTATAACAACATAAAATGCGCTTAAATTAATTAATCTATTTTAGGTTAGGTTTGATATTTGAACTAAAAAACTATACTTTTAGATTGGGAAGAGCCACAATTGTTACAAGTGTTATTATAAACATTTAAAAGTAAAATTTGGACAATTAGAAATGGAAGTTGCTGGAGCAGCTTGGTTTGCAATTGATAAATTAGCAGATTCTGGTGTACTCGCACAAGTTGCATTTACAGATGATGGTCCTACGTGCGTGAAGACGTCTTCCGCTCATTCGCGCTATTAAAGACACTCGCTCGTGCTTCAAAACTGCGCTCATGCGGGAACATCGTCTTCCCGCACTTACTTCATAAATAACTATTTTATAAAACTAAAAATACGCGGCACGCTTGCAATTATGAATTATGGAGACACACCCGTAAAAATTAATTTACTAGGCTGATCACGTAAGTAACTATCATCAAGCTATTTACAAAAAAAAGTTATATTTTACAAGCTTAAATGTCAGCTTTGCGTGAAACCTCTAACAATTATACAAATATTGTTAACAATAATTTTGCCAATTCGCATTTGATTAATAAACGAACTAAAACTATAAAAAATCATTCATAAATAAAGTTTCTTTTTGCCGGTAAAATTTAACAATACCAAGTTCTTTCTTCCGTTTCATTTTGTCAAAAATTTTGTTTATTCTTCGGTCTGACATAAGGAGGTGGACTTGGCCGGCAATGCAGTCCTCTGCCTATAGTGCTGTTCGGACTGTTGGTACGACTGCGTGAGAGTAGCATGCTCTCAGGTGACAAACAATTCATGTCGTTTTGGTTGGTAAGACTGCGCAGAGTGTGCGTTGGGCGTGGTGTCGATAAAGTAGAATTTGCTGTTGGTGCTTCGAATGATGTTGCTTGTTCTTCGGATCTAGGGAATTTTTATTTGTTAGATTGGTAACGACAGATTGTGAGTATTTGACTGGTATGCGGTTTTATCATTTATACATTAGTAATATATTGCTGACACTGGGTCCAAAAGCAAAATAGAGAGAGATATATGCTATTTTATCTTTGTCCATACTTGCTTCAAAGTGCGCATGCCCGTAATACTGGAGTACGATTGGCTAGCGTCAATTTCTAGCATGTTCAAATCTAGCGCCATATTTTAAATTTGTTGAAAATTAAACATTTTATCAATTGAAAGTCATGTCGATTAATATAGCAGTACATATTAAATTATTGATTCATATTTTTTCCATAAGTTACATATTGCCTTGTTTTTAGGAAAACTGTGAACAAAATCATTCACATGTAAATAATAGTTATTTACGTAACCAGTTATGAAAAAAGGTTGATATTGTTTGACGAACAATTGCCAAAACGAGTGAAGCGAGTTTTGCAAATTATGTGAATCAAACAATATCACGTTTTCATAACGTATTTTATCTAATTCCACTAAAATAATGTTTAAAATACATAAAATGCTAGGTTTATGACAGCTCAGTATATTTCAAAATTACCAAAGCGTTGCCGTGAAAATAAATGAATAAAATGTTTAAATGTAAAGCTTATGTCATCATTGAAAATGAGTTCTGAATCCGAGACAGACCTTCCTTCTGATATCGAAGAATCTGCTAATTTTCCCGTCAACTGTTTCATACCAGAAACATTATTCAATGTATATAAATCCTAAACATTTTAGTAAATAGTTTTTTCCGTTATTTGCATTTTGAGAAAGTTCAAACTGTCAACATTTATTACATAACTAGTTATGTAAAGAATTTCTTACATAACTCTTCAATGACATTTAAATTTCATAACCTCAAAAATTAATGTAAAGCACGACTTTTCATAACGGAATTAGCTTCTTCCTAAAAGTCCTCAAACCTTTTAAAAATCAATTATCTTCCAATAAAACACCAGTCGTTACTTACAAAATATTCTAAACAGCAAACAAACACTCAAAGATTAAATCAAACCATTCAAGAAACTTAGAAGAAACTCCAAACACACTAAAAACAATATTACCTTTCAACATAATCAATGCAAATATGATACAAATAGTCAAAAAATTCATCACTTTTTGGATCATCTCTGAAATAAAATAAATACATCGAAAAATAAAGAAATACAACATCGAAACGACCATCAATTCTACAACAGAGACGACATTACTTACAGGTCATTGTGATGCACGCAAAGTATCATAGAGAGCAGTAGTACCAACACTAACATTATCATCATTGGTATCAAAATTGTGCAGACTAGTTCATAAGAATAACTTCGTTTGGGGACTTCTGATTTAGACATAGATATCCATCGATCTATATTGACATCTTCGATTACTGTGTTGACTAGTTCTTCGTTGTCGCTTTTGTCTTCAAGCTAAGAAATATATAATAATAATAAAAATCTAATTATAATTTTACTAAGTTCAACAGAATTTCAACCTCCAAGTCAACCCTAGTAGGTATATTATATATCTAGGAGGCCGGCCAGCATAGTTAATAACCATAGATGCGTTTCGTTCTTATTGGAGCTCATCTCCATGGACTAACCGACTCCTTCATAGCGAATAAGTTCACCTGAAGAAGCTGTGACGACAACTATGCAGCAGAGAATAAAAACTTTTACAATCAGTAACATGACATGAGAAGTACTGTCGAACCTATGCTGCCATCTAGTGAGCGAAAGCAAAAGCTTTTGATGAGCAATTTAAATAAAATAAAAATGACAAATTCAATAATAAAGATTCTGTGAAACTTAGAAAAGTTATTAATATGATTTTCATTAAGTAATCGGTTTCACTATGTATTAGCAATTTGGACATTTATTTGTTGTTTTATTTAAATTGCTCATCAAAAGCTTTTGCTTTCGCTCGGTAGATGGCATTATAGGTACTATAAAGTTTCTCATGTCATGTTACTGATTCTTAGAATATTTATTCTCTGCTAGCACAGTTTTCGTCACAGCTTCTTCAAGTGAACTTGTTCTCTAAGAAGGAGTCAGTTAGGCCATGGTGAAGAGCTCGAATTAAAGTGAAGTGGTTACTAACTATGCTTGCCGGCATCCGAGAATTATAATATTATACCTAGAAACTAATTTCAAAAACATCATTTTCTTTTCATTATACAATTGATTTCACTATTAGCAACTTTTATTTTATTTAAGAAATATAACTTTCGGTTCAACACGAATTTCTACAAATGATAAATTTCAATAATTTATAAAGTTAGTCGTTTATATGCAAGTAAAGTTTAATCTTTTACCGCCCGATTAAATATTGAAAATTTAAACGAGGGTCATTTAAAAAGTTCCAGGAATGACCCACAGATGGCAGCACTAGTATGTATCCGCTCCGTTTAATTGAGGCGTTTTAGTTGAACTCAAGTTGTAGTTTCAAATATTGGCGGTAATCAATTTAGTCAAAGTAATTTATTTACAATAATTAAAACTTTTAAAAGTACTAATTAAATGCAAAATATGAATCAAATTTCAGTCTTACCAATCTAAAAGTGCACCAGTCTAAAGCAAACCCATTCTCTCTAAACAGTCGTTCAACTGTAGTACGTTTAAAGTCCCTAGGACATGACGGAACCCGCCATAAGGGTTTCACTTCCTCTTGAAGCTCAATCAACTCATTTGAAAGGACAGCAGTGCTGCCAATTCTCAATACAACCCTAGAGAAGTACCAATTGTTAGAAAGAAATATTTCTAGGGACTTTAACATTAAGTAACATCAAAAACTTGCAAACAAGAGTAAAAAACAATAAAGAATAAATAAATATTTTAAATAAGAAATAGAAAAGAATGTGGCATTAAGTCACAGCCTATAAGGAGAAATAAGTAACAAAATCCAGAAATTGGAAACAACAAGCAAATCATGATTGAAAATAAAATACGGACGAACTAACAAACATTGGTGTTAGTAAGGATGATCTGCAATTGCAGAGCTTTAGAAATGTGTAAAATATACACCAATATCCACAAGTATTAGAACAAAAAAGAAACTAAACAAAAATTTGAAACAACAAACTTAAAATCTCGATTGTCAACATACAATACGGACGAACTAACAAAAATTTGTGTTAGTAAGGATGATCTGCAATTGCAGAGCTTTAGAAATGTGCAAAATATACAACAATATCCACAAGTATTAGAACAAAAAAGAAAGTAATCGAAAATTTGAAACAACTTAAAATACATACATACATACATACATAACATCACGCTATATCCCATTAAATGGGGTAACACGAACCCGTCACCATTCTCATCCTGACACACGATACTCGTTAATACTTCCTCCATACGAACTCTTTCTTTTCTCACAACCAAAATCCATCATCACGCAACAAACATCCATCCATTCGCTCCTGTACACCTGTTTCATAAATCTTCACTTATGCCCACTTTACTAACAACGAATCTATAAGAAATGAAGGCAGCATCGCCTGCGCTTGTTTAAAAATACATTTAACACAATTGCAGTTACACACTGTATAGTAAAAACTGAAAATGAAGACAAAAAGATGAAGAAAGAAAGGGAGCATTTTCCTGCGCTTGTTTTTGAAGGTGAACTCCACACAATTCCAGGTAAACACTCGAAAAATCTAACCAATGAATCTAAAATTAAGAATCATATTTATCCCGCAATTAATTCCTATCCTGACACACCACTTTCACCCTCAATTTCACCAGCATTCACCTGTTTCACCAATCTGTTATTCGACATACATTCTACATGACCAAACCATCTCAACTGACTTATTCCCACTCTTCTTACAACAATCTTCCCAATCTCACATTCATCATACACCAATGTATTCCGGACACGATCTCTTCTAGTATATCCACACACACCCCGCAAATACCTCATTTCCACAGCAGTTATACGCCGTTCATGTTTCTTCATCCATACCCAACATTCACTACCATACATCAACGTAGGCACTAACACACCATTATAAACACTCAATCGAGCATCTCTGGATACATTCACGTTCCGAGTAAAGGTTCCCAGAGCACCCAATATCTTATATCCAGCAGATACTCTTCTTTCAATCTCTCGATCAATACGTCCATCCCTCGAAAACACACTCCCCAAGTATACAAACTCATTTACTTGACCCAATCTCACACCATTCACCGAAACATTGCAATCAGTCACCAAATCACTCTTCTCAAACACTAACACTTTACATTTATCAACATTCAGTAATAGATTTAAACCTTTTCCTACTTCATTTATACTTAGAATCATTCTTCTCAATTGTTCTTCAGATTCACCCATTACAACTACATCATCCGCATAAGCTAACATAAATTGGTGTTAATAAAATGCTCCACACTTTTGACAAATATTTCTGTATATTTCCTTTAAAATACAGAAAAAAAAAGTGCAAACACAACAACGAAAAAAACACTGAAATGATAACCTCAAATTGACCTACCCTTCACCTTCATTCGGTTTTAAAGGTAGCCTCGCTCCTAGCTCAACAGCAGACGCCAAAAACGTCACATACAAGTCATTCTGACTATCTCTCCACAACTTTTTCCTAAATATATCTTTCAACCTTTCCATTCGTTCAACATCAAACATGTCTTCAACATTTAAATTATCAATTTTCATTTGTATTTCATGTTTAGATGGGTTTAACTTCTCCGTGATAAGTATAGGTAGAATAAGACGGCGTGTTTCGTAATTTTGTCGATTTAATGCTATGATTTCTATTTTTACTTCCTTGTTATTTTCGTTTGGAGGAACTCCATAGAGGAAGCCAGAATGATGTCGTTCGCTGTATACGTAGTGGATCCAGTCTGGGAGGTCTGGGGCATTTAGTAGTGACGGCTGGTAGACGAATTGATCGCTGATACCTTGAAGAAGACGGTTAGGTTGTAGTTTTTTTATTGGTGGCCATTTTGAAATGATATAAAACTACTAATTAGCAAATTATATAATAAAAAAGTTAGTCATAAATAAAGATAATTAAATTAAAAATTTGATGACTTCGTTGTACGCGTATTATACTATACCTACATTATTTATTATAGATACGTCAAAAGAGTAAATAAAAACATTATGAAACAGAATCTCACAAAGTGGCGTAAGGCAAGATATGTCCATTTGTCAGATTATAAAATAACAAATTTTGAGATACGCCACAAACTAATGCTATTATTACTCGAAGACTATGGCAATTTAAGTTACACCATTTTGTGAGAAGAAAAAGCATTTAAAAAGATGTCAATTTTTGGTCATAACTCAAAAACTGATTTTTCTGAGATACGTCAGTTTGTGAAATTAACGACGATATTTGACGTAATTTGACATTTTTTATTTTTTGTTCTAATCCATAGCAAACTTAATTACAAAAGAACAAGAAATATATAGTTTTTACTTGCTTGTACGAAGTAAAGAAAGTATTGTAATCGGTTTTGAGATTTAAGCGGGAATACACATTTTGAGCATCCCTGAATCCATTTTGATTAATTTCGTCGTGACGTCTGTACGTACGTATGTATCTCGCATAACTCAAAAACGGTAAGCCGTAGAAAGTTGAGGTATTTAGGACTGTTATAACATCTAGTTGTGCACCTCCCTTTTTGGTCATTATACAACTCCCGGAAGTGGTACTTTACTTGAAGCCTATAATAGATTTTCATGAAAAACTATATTCAAATATAATTTAAAACTTTCCAAATTTGGTATATAAGACTACTATATCAATGGAAATAACATAATAGATTTTGGTTAAAATAGACTAACCGGAAGTGGCACATTACATGAAGCTGCTAACAGTTTTCCTTGAAAAAATTGGTATTATTTTAATTTTAGAAATAAATGCTGCAAATAAAAGTTTTAGAGAATTAAATTCTGCGTCTAGCACATTAAGAATTTTTAAATTAAATTTTACATAAACGAGATATCTAAATTGAAATATTATATATTTTTAGATTTAAAAAGAAATTAAGTTTGCTATGGATTAGAACAAAAAATAAAACATTTACTGTCAAATATGAGCAATTAAAAAAATATCTATAATTTAATACGCGTACAAGGAAGTCATGTGGTGTCCACATCAGATTTTTAAAATTAAGTTTGCTATGGATTAGAACAAAAAATAAGAAAAAAATAAGAAATTTAAAGTCAATGTCAAATTACGTCAAAAATGTGCAATAAAAAATAATAATAATAATAATAATAAATAATGGGGTAGGTGGCTCAGTGGTATCGAGTCGGCCTGTGGATCTTGAGAACTCTGGTTCGATCCCCACAGCCGACAAACAATTTTCACCAATTTAAAAAATCTACCCCTGTGGCTCCTCCACCACTAATATCTTTGGAGGCCGTGATTTGACGGCTGGTAACCACACTTCACGCGAAAATATATATATCACTTACCGAGATCTGCTTAGACAGAGTGCCACACCCAGTGATGGGTAAAAGGCGTGATGATATATTTATTTATTTTAAAAAAATAATAGTTTATAATACGCGTATAAGGAAGTCATGTGGTGCCCACAGCAGATTTTTAAATTTAGTTATCTCGCTTATACAAAAAGCTAATTGAATGATTCTTAATGTGCTAGACGCAGAATTTAATTCTCTAAACTTTTATTTGCAGCATTTATTTCTAAAATCAAAATAATACCATTTTTTTTTTCAAGAAAAACTGTTATCAGCTTCATGTAATGATCACTTCCGGTTAGTCCATTTTAACCAAAATCTATTATATTATTTCCATTGATATAGTAGTCTTATATACCAAATTTGAAAAGTTTTGGATATTATTTGAATATAGTTTTTCATTAAAATCTATTATTCAATTAAAGTTGCACTTCCGGAAGTTGTATAATGATCAAAAAGGGAGGTGCACAATTAGATTAGCAAAAATTAGGATATTTTATTCCTAGCGAACATTTTTAGTGTCACTGATTTAATTATTTATAATTATGTTGCGAATGAAATAAAAGTATAAACACTGCCTACAAATAATAATTTATTAATTAGTTATTATGTAGGTACCTGGTGTAATGCCTTATTTTTTTTTTAATTAAATGTACTATTAAATCAGTGACACTAAAAATATTCGCTAGGAATGAAATACCCTAATTTTTTCAAATTTCAAAACAATTATTTTTGTTCTATAATCAGTATATCAAATTGTATATGTCATTAAAGTTTCGTGCAGAGGTGTAGAAACACCATGTATATTTCAAATTTCATAGTAATTGGTCAAGGCATTCTAGATATAAATCTTTGCCATTTTGTTTCAAGATGGCGGACAAAAATAATTTGTAGGTCTTATTTCAATTTGAACTTGGAGAGATATATACTACAAATTTTACAACAATAAGTCAAGGCATTCAAGAAATAGGTCGCCGCCATTTTGTTTCAAAATGGCGGACAGAAATAATTTTTAGCTTTTAGGTTAGGATGAAGTAAGATTGATACACCTTGTAAATTTCATGAGAAACAGTTAAACCATTTCGGAGTTAGATTGCTGCTATTTTTTTTCAACATGGCGACCGGATTTATCATATTTACAAGATATACCTTAAATACAAATGTAAAATTATTTTAGTCCGTCATTTTGAAACAAAATTCCAACGAGATATTTCTAAAACATCTTGACTAATGTGCATAAAATTTTTAGAATTAATTCATAACTTTATACGAAGTTTAATATAAACAACAAGGATATTTCAATCTGCCATTTTATAATAAAATTGCGTAGAATTTTTTAAAAAATTTCAAAAATATTACAAATTTATGACCGAAATAATAGTTATTATAAATATGAATGTATAACCACAAAGAAGACGTTTAAAAAAATATAACAACTTGTTTTATCGGCGGCTTTGTGATTAGTTTAAAATCTGACAAGTTTAGTGATGAATTTTTGTGGGACTGTACCCAAAAAAATTCAATTTTGTTTAAAACTCGCGTAAAAAATAATAACAAAATATGAGAAAATTATTATTACCAATATAATATACTGGGTGTCTACTTTTTTTCCGAACATAGGAAATTAAATGTTAAAATGTTGATTTAGCGATATCTCTTTACCTATTAATTTTAGAACAAAAGTGTACTAAAGAAAAATGTTCAGAAGGAAAAACTGCATCCATAGAGTATAAGTTTGTTGTTCAATTGTTTCTTATATCCGAGTTAGAAGCAAAAGAAAATACACGCTTTAAAGCCATGAGTGCCATGAGAAATAAGACAAATTAGATAACTTAATAATAGGTATTTATTTGTCTAGATTATGTAGAAAAAAGAAAATAATAGTTGCTATAATTAATTTTATTATCAAATTAAATGCTCGAATAAATAAATAAATTAGAGTAAGCTTCCAATTCTGGTCCAATATGTCAAATAATGTCAGACACAACAAACAAATTATTGTTTTATTTCCAATGGCACTCTGATAATTGCTTTAAAGCGTGTATTTTCTTTTGCTTTTAACTCGGACATAAGAAACAATTGAACAACAAACTTATACTCTATGGATGTAGTTTTTCATTCTGAACATTTTTCTTCCGTACAATTTTGTTCTAAAAGTAATAGGTAAAGAGATATCGCTAAATAAAAAAAAAGTAGACACCCGATATGTAAAATGTGCCCTTTTCTTAAAAAAAAAAGTCGTACGCCACTGAATTTTAAACAAAAAAAAAACAATTCAACAATAAATCAATGGATTATTACAAAACTAAACTATTATATTACAAATAAAGATATATCTTATTAAATAATGGTTGGCATAAATAAATCGCACACAAAACAAAAAATTTACATAATAAAATAACAAAAGACAAACATAATTATCTATTTGCACAATAAACAAAACACACTAGATTAACAAAAGTTATTTATAAGTTTAAACAAACCAAGATAACAAAGTAAGTGTCGAAATTAATTTGTAGGTTAGTGTAAAACAAAACCAGGTTAAAATATTATACTTTAATACCTTGAAACGTCCAATTAAATAAAGTCGGATCTATTGTGACTGCAAAAACTTCTGTAATTAATACCGTTTCACCATAAACTACATTAATTACATTACAACTAAACATAAAAATAAATATAAATAAATTCATTTTAACACGGGATCAACAATATTTATAAACTTAAATTTGTGCACTATGTAGTAAATCAATACATAGACGACAAGACCAACTTTATTTCTCGGCTGTTTAGGTTGAAATTTGCTTGACGGCCATTTGCAATGTCTTGTTGAATCAGTAGCGTAACTGACTTATTTTTACCAGGACATATATATTCCTTCAATAATTTTAAACAAAAAATCATGTTCTACTTGAAAACTACAGTAAATTTAAACTACTTTAAAGCTAAATAATTATTTGTATTTTTAAATAATATATAGATAAATAAATTATGCATATAAGTAGGTTAAAACTAATATTACGACGCCTATGTGAACAAAATTTCGTTGACAGTTCCATCCCAAGTACACATCCCAGTTTACATCAGGGCAATACAATGTTATATCGTTTTATATAACGATTAATTACATACAAATATAAATAGAATTTGGACTAAATTACGAAACACAAAAGGCTCAGTATGATATTAACAAAACACAGTTAATATTTGGCAAAATACAAAACAATGCAAGGTAAAACAAACACCTGAAAATATTAATATCTCGTTTAATAACTATTTTTTGACAGCTGAAACTTTAACCTCTTATAATTAACAACAATGGATCAATCATCAATACCTGTTTTATTTATAACTGCTAATGTTGGATCAATTTTCGAAGATGTAAGTATTATTACAAAAATTGTAAAGCTTGTCCTAGAAAAAATTGTCGCTTAGATTTGGGTCTTTTCGTATACTGCTTTCATAGATATACAAAACTTTATGGTATGCGTTTTTATTAGTTGCATTATACAAAAACAATTAGTTGACAACTTTCATACTAAATTCTACAAAGATATCATCTAAACACGAAGAATTACGCGAAAATATTTTGTACAAATGTGTTTAAAATAGGCATGTATCCACAAGAAAAGTAGCTTTAGAGTTAAAATCTACAACAAGGACTGTTCAAAGGGTGTTAAGAAGATATAATGAAACGGGTAATACACAAAAAAAAATGTGGAAGTGGATGCAAACCTGGATTTGTAGATTAAAATATTGAGAAAATGTCTTAAAGGCTTTGTGTAAAAATAAAAATCTTTCTGTGAGAGATTTGGCTAAGAAATTTGGAACTGCTCAATCAACAGTCCAGAGAATTAAGCTAAAGAATTCTATAAAGTCTTTTAAAAAAACAAAAGTGCCTAACAAGAATGCTAAGCAAGAAACTAACACAAAATCAAGATCAAGAGAACTTTACTTTAAAGTGAGATCAAAAAAATTATGTGTTATCATGGATGTCGAAACGTATTGTTAACTTGAATTAAAATCTCGACCAGGTCATTATTATTATTCTGGAAAGTTCAGAAAATCTGTTAGTAGCTAATTGAAGGTAATTAAAATAGAAAAATTCTCAAAAAAGATGCCATTTGTTCCTGTGGCAAACGCAGTATGCCTTATTTTTCGACGACAATCAATGGCGAAAGATATTTAAGCGAGTGTTTCTAAAGACGATTATTGCCCTTTATAAGGCTTCATAACACACCAATACTATTTTGGCCAGATTTGTCAACATGTCACTACACAAAAAATGTCATTGATTGGTATAAAAGAAACCATATAGAATTTGTACATAAATCTGAAAATTCTACAAATTGTCCTGAATTGCGCCCAATCAAAAAATATTGGGCCTATATGAAGCAGAAGTTATTAAAATATAAGGAACCAACCAATTCTGTAGATAATTTCAAATATAAGTGGAAACAAATTATAAAAATGATATCCTATTATGTTGTACAAATTTTAATGAATGGGGTGAAAAGTAAATTGCGCTAGTTTTGGATAAATCATAAATAAAATGTAAATATTTGCTATAATGTACTATTTAGTTGTTGATCAATAAAGTCTTCAATAGTTTTAAAAAAAAATCATTTCATTATAAGGTTTTTAGTTAAAAATTATGGACGACAATTTTTTCTGCGACAAGCTTTAATTGCAACTTTACTTGATGACATCTCTGTCCAATTTAAAAAGAGTTTGACAGAAAAAAGATGTAATTTTTTTGTTATTTTGCAGCCTTCTGTTATGCTAAAAATATGGACAGAAGAATTTCTGTCCACAGTCGCTAAATTAGACCCGAAATTTGTCGCATTACATTGCCAGGAAGTCGGAGGAAAGAATTATGAGAAAAGCATGAAGTATGTTGAAGATTTTGTGAAACTACTTATAATAAGTGAAGAACTACGGCTTTTTGATCGAGTCCGAGTATATATTGATGAAGATTATAGTTCTGCTGAAAATTTTACGGTATTATATTCATCTAGTTGTGAATGTTGGGTGTGGCTGCAATCATTCTTCTTCTTGAATTAATTTTAAGTTTTGATCGTGTTTTGAAACTACCTTAAAATTGATGTAATATGACATGAATACGATTGGCTAATGACGAAGTGGGAGAGAGACATTGCAAATATGACGAGCTCTCTTCGTCACCGCTTGTGTGAATTTGAATTAGTCTGTTTGCTATATTTGTTTGTGTAAAGACTATCATCTTCGTTATTATTATGCCAGTTAGTTGGTATTTGTGTTTTTCAAAATCTCCTCAAGTTAGTTTAGATGGTTAAATGATTTAATAATCGGAATGTTAAATATATTTTACCTAATTCCGTTATGAAAAGTCGTGTTTTACATGAATTTTTGAGGTTATGAAATGTCAATTGTCATTCAAGAGTTATGTAAGGAATTGTTTACGTAACTAGTTACGTAATGAATGTTGACAGTTTGTACTTTCTCAAAATGCAAATAACGGAAAAAACTATTTACTAAAATGTTTAGGATTTATATACATTGAATAATGTTTCTGGTATGAAACAGTTGACGGGCAAATTAGCAGATTCTTCGATATCAGAAGGAAGGTCTGTCTCGGATTCAGAACTCATTTTCAATGATGACATAAGCTTTAAATTTAAACATTTTCGTTTATTTTCACGGCAACGCTTTGGTAATTTTGAAATATACTGAGCTGTCATAAACCTAGAATTTTATGTATTTTAAACATTATTTTAGCAGAATTAGATAAAATACGTTATGAAAACGTGATATTGTTTGACTCACATAATTTGCTAAACTCGCTTCGCTCGTTTTGGCAAATATTGTGTTCGTCAAACAATAGCAACTTTTTCATAATTAGTTGCATACAATATTTTTTTCTACTTCCGTTCTAATAAATACAAAAGAGCGTTTTTGAAATTATGAAATAATGACAGTTATAAATTCAAAAAATAAAAGAATAACACATCAGAATTCGTCCACCAAGATATCTGTTGCTATGTTACCTCATTATTTCACTAATTAAATAATGCAGTTCATTACCTAACTCAAATAAGTGAAATAAAACGTCTATTTCCTAACGAAAGTAGAAAAATAACTATTTCAAAATTTATTTAATGTACATATTTGTCTCGGAGTAAAGAATAAATGGAGAGAGTATAACCAACGCTTATGGGTATGTTGCTTGAAGCCATGAAACGGAAGGGGGGATCAAGCAGCGGCCATATTACGACGGTCAAACCTAGTATAGCTAGTATTATGAAATACATTTGATAACTTAGTTTAAACATGTCAGATGCGAACAGTATTAAAATAATGCTCATAATTAAATCGTAGGGCAACAAAGTAAAGAAAACAACAGTTTGTTATTACTTTAACATATTTATTTTATTAAAAAATCACCATTAAGTGTAGAGGTGCATAATATAAAATGATATTAATGACCAGAAAACAGTACAAATTTGTTAAACCGTTGTCTATCACTTTCGCACGTCAACAAACATTGTTAATAAATAATAATAAAACATAAGTGAATATATTAAAATTTATTCATAATATGGATTAAACATATTTAATTATGATTTATAGTAGTACATTATATAAAAATACAACGAAGTATATTAAA
The DNA here is from genome assembly GCA_947425015.1 of Pterostichus niger. Taxonomy (NCBI): domain Eukaryota; kingdom Metazoa; phylum Arthropoda; class Insecta; order Coleoptera; family Carabidae; genus Pterostichus; species Pterostichus niger. Next base: position 8,082,801 of record OX380352.1, read on the forward strand.
TATAATAAGAAAGTTAAGTTTCCCTCAAATATTTTATAGCTAATGGTATTGGATATATTGGGTATTGCTCATTTTAGACTTTTATCTGAAATATGCCTTTTGTAAATACTTTGGAAATGATTTAAATATCCTAGGTATCGCAGTCTCGAAGTCTTATACACGACAACGATGTTCTATCGAAGCACTCGGCTGCAAAGTGTTCAGAACACACAACACTTGTATCTGTAGGTGTCCATCCAACTCTTCTGATGGCTTTAACCCAAACATTTCGCCTTTCTGGATTTTTCGAAAATCTAAATAAAATTAAAAAATATATGTAAATAACAATCACTTATGGCCAAGTTGCACCAACAAAGCTTAAATTTTAAACTTGGTTTAATTAAATAATAGCAAATCGAATATTTGACAGCAATGTAAATTATTCCATATGATACCTAACTTTGATTTGCTTTTATTTATTCAAGCCAAGAAATGAAATTTTCATTTTGTGTTCTTCTACAAGCTGTTTTTTTTTTATTTAGTTGAAGTTCTGTTGTCACATCCAAATACACAACAAGCTGTCATTTTTAAAACACTAAAAAGAAAAAAGACCACATAAATATAGTACATACAATATATAAATAAATATAATTTTACCTTGTTTCCTTCTTCAGTACTTATAATAAATTGTTAAAATTCTTATTTTAAATCTTCGTACGAAAATATATAAACATTATATAACTACTTAATTACTATATAAACAAATAACAACGAACAAAATACAAAACCATAAAAAAACACGTATATATTACAATACACGGCAAAATACTATTGACCGGCGTAAGATGGCTGCCAAAAGTAAACGTCAAATGACGTTTGGCTTCAAGCTTGCGAACTACAGCTCCCCCTGTGATATTTGTATAAACATTTTTAATATCTAAACTCGTGAAATATTTCCCAAACTTGTAATTAATTTCATGCAGACTATATTTAAAAAAAAGACAGTACTCCTTAACATTTTTAAAATCCCAGTAATGGGTTAAATTTGTTGGGTTTCTCTAAAAAATACCTCCTAATTTAATAATTTTTAGGCTTTAGGAAACATATATTTTGTTCACGAAACAGTTGAGGAAGCTTTAATCTGGGATTTCAAAGAAATGGAGTTTACGGAAGTAGAAGGCCACGAGATCAACACAGGAAATATCGAAGCAATTGTCACCAAAGAAAAAGCAAAATTCCCCCAAAACTTCTTTCCAGAGGTACCGTCCATCTATTTTCCATTTATACAAAGTTATATTATTTTAATAAAAAATATTAAATAAACACTTGGCTAAGTCTCACAAAATTCAGCCTCAAAGTCACCTTATGAGGGCATCGTCAGAGGCTGGCCAGCACAGTTAGTAATAATAGACACGTTTCGCTCTTATTAGAGCTCATCAGTATGGTATAACTCACTTCTTCACCTAGAACAAAGTTCAGGTGAAGAAGCTGGTGACGAAGAACTGTGCCAGCAGAGAATAAGATCTCTAACAAACTGGTAAGATGACATGAGAAGTTCTGTGGAACTGGTCATGCCATCTACCGAAAAAAGGAAAAGCTACGCAATAGCAATTAAGGTGACTTGGAGGCTGAATTTTGTGAGACTTAGCCAACATGTTTATTTAATATTTTTTATTAAACCTAGTTTCACCAAGTGTATGGATGACAACTAATTTTGTCTTTGTTGTTATATATACATTTTGTTACAGTGTAAATGGTCCCGGAAGGGGTTTTTAAGGACCCGTTGGTCAATTTCCGGATCTGTGTTTGATCTCATCAACATTCATTTGTTCCATGATGCATCTAATTTCATTGCAATGGAGTCGTTTCCGTCCGTTTATTGCAAAAATCGCCGTAGAGCCTTAGAACACACATTGCAAAGGTTTCATAATGATAAGAATGGTACTGCGCCGTTTTTTGTTTTTGGGGATTTTAATTTTCGAACTGATACAGATGGTGTTGTAAAAGTGAGTATTTAAAATGGTCACGTGTCATTTGTGTTTCCAATCCTGAAATGTTTTAAGTTGTTTTTAACACGAAATAGTAATTTTTGATTCTAGATTGCGAAATGTTACTTTTGCATTCGAGAATGCAAAAACATTTCGCAATCGAGTATCAAACAACGTTTTTTCGAAAACTATGTCCCAAAATTAGTAATAATGTAATGAGAAAATGTTGACGTTTAGGATTAATTAATGTGACATCTAATGTCTCCATGACAACAATGTACGTAATATAATTGCTATCAAATCTGGTATTCTCTGACCAGCAATTGACAGCTGGTTGGCAATAGAAACCAAACAAACGTTGTAATTGTTTTCTGAGATTTATTGGGATTCGCATTGCATTTCTCAAGAAACTATTCCAGTACACCAGTTAGCTTCCTCAAGCGGGATAAATATTAATATGCGCTCAATTGAAACATTAAATATAAGTTAAAGAATAGAAGTATTGTTTCTAAACAAAAAAATAAAGTGACAAATTTTATTAAATTGTGAGCCTTTCTTCTATCAAAAAATTGCAGGATGCAAAAAACTTTTACATCCTGCATGCAAAAGTCTTTTGCGTTCTGTAGACAAAAAATCTGATGTGGACACCACATGACTTGTACGCGTATTAAACTATGGATATTTTTTTAATTGCACATATTTGACATTAAACCTTTTATTTTTTGTTCTAATCCATAGCAAACTTTTTTTTTTAAATTAAAAATATATAATATTTAAATTTAGATATCTCGTTTATGCAAAAAGCTAATTTAATAATTCTTAATGTGCTAGACGCAGAATTTAATTCTTTAAAACTTTTATTTGCAGCATTTATTTCTAAAATTAAAATAATACCATTTTTTTTCAAGGAAAACTGTTAGCAGCTTCATGTAATGTGCCACTTCCGGTTAGTCTATTTTAACCAAAATCTATTATGTTATTTCCATTGATATAGTAGTCTTATATACCAAATTTGGAAAGTTTTAAATTATATTTGAATATAGTTTTTCATGAAAATCTATTATAGGCTTCAAGTAAAGTAGCACTTCCGGAAGTTATATAATGACCAAAAAGGAAGGTGCACAACTAGATGTTATAACAATCCTAAATACCTCAACTTTCTACGGCTTACCGTTTTTGAGTTATGTGAGATACATACGTACGTACAGACGTCACGACGAAATTAGTCAAAATGGATTCAGGGATGCTCAAAATACCTATTTCCGTTGAAATCTGAGAACTGAAAATGTTCGCGATTACAATACTTCCTTTACTTCGTACAAGAAAGTAAAAATTGCAGAATGCAAAAAACTTTTGCATCCTGCATGCAAAAATCTTTTGCATTCTGTAAACAAAAAACATTCATTTCGCGTATTGATAGTTGTCATGTAAGTTTTAACTTTATATGACAGTTTTCGAAAAAAATAATTGTCCGTTCTTTGGTGAAACTAGTTTTAATAAAATATAAAAATATTAAAGTAATACTTGTCTAATGGTGCTATTCTGTAATTTTCTATAACACTACAGATCTGTAAACTTTATTATACTTTTAAAAATTATTTTTGAGAAATGAAAGTAGTTAAAGAATTGCCTGAAAGTATTTTGCTGTAAAAATAAAAAATATTAAATAAAACTCTAGGCAAAGTCTCACAAAATTCAGCCTCCAAGTCACCTTATGAGGGCATCGTCGGAGGCCGGCCAGCACAGTTAGTAACCATGGACGCGTTTCGCTCTTGTTAGAGCTCATCAGCATGGTATAACTCACTTCTTCACCTAGAACAAAGTTCATGTGAAGAAGCTGGTGACGAAGAACTGTGCCAGCAGAGAATAAGATCTCTAAAGAACGGTAAGATGACATGAGAAGTTCTGTCGAACCATTAATGCCATCTACCGAAAAAAAAATGAAAAGCTACGCAATAGCAATTTAAATAACAACAAAGACAAAATTAATTGTCATTCATGCACTTAGTGAGACTAGGTATAATAAAAAATATTAAATAAAACTCTAGGCAAAGTCTCACAAAATTCAGCCTCCGAGTCACCTTATGAGGGCATCGTCGGAGGCCGGCCAGCACAGTTAGTAACCATGGACGCGTTTCGCTCTTATTAGAGCTTGACTTGAATTTGAACAAAAGCGCATCATATTTTACTGTCAAATGTCATTAAATGTATTTGTCAATAAAAATTTATGCGCTTTTGTTCAAATTTACAAAACTGTAGCGTTATAGAAAATTACAGAATAACACCATAAGTCTCACAAACTTTTATTTTGACAGCGGTTATATTTCCCTTCATCATTCCTCTTCTAATACCTCTCCAACCAGGCTGTATTGATTGTAATATTTCTTGAAAATTGCAGAAACTAACCGAAGGGCTTACCACGACTAAAGTTCCACATCATAAGAGTAACGACCTCACTAAACTACAATTCCACAACAAAGATAACAAACTGGTTCTAACTGTCGGTAAAAAAGAGTTCAATCATTCAGACCATCAAGATATTTTCCTCACCAGCGATGGTTCCTGGGTAAGCTACTCAAAAACGTATTTTTTCTACGATTGCTATAAAAAGTTGACAATTACGCTCTCATTTGTCATCGTCAAGTTGACGTTTTCTATGAAGCAATCGGAAATAGTTATTTACGTATCAAGTGCAGAAAGATGGTTTTTTTTAAATGAGTGGTCTGTAAGACCGTGAGTTCAATAAAAACCCCTTTCTGCACAAGTTGCGTACACTATTTTTTCTACAACTATAAACCATATTTTGATAAAAATAATAAAACTTTCAATAATTGTAACATCTCTGAAATTTTGTATTAATTTAGAAACTTTAGAAAGATACCTGGTTTAATGTATCCATGACAACTGACAATGACAAGCAAACTCAATTATTTTGTTGATAATGAGGAAAAATTTCTCCGTGCTTTCAATTTAAAAAATGTTTGAATCGAGTGGCGAACACGTATTAGATTCTATAGACATTATAGAAGAAGCAAATGCTGCAACATTAAATTTGCTTCCATAAATATTAATAGCAAGTATACTGTATAGTTTATTTATATTAAATTACTTTTCTGCACTAGTGCAGAAATAATTCCACATTTTTGCACTAGTGCAAAAATCTGCTACTTTCATAATAAAAATAAGTTCAAAAACGCATACTTTTTTTAATGGTTGTAGAAAAATATCTTTTTTGCGCGTCTCCAATGGCAACGCACGAAAAGACGTTAAATTACAAAAATATTAAATCCGCGCTTATTTCAATAGTTAGCAGGGATACAAACAAAACAGAAACTTGTCATATTGACAGTTGACAGAACGAATTTATTTTCAGTACGTATACGTTTTTGATAAAACCGCAGTTGACGGACAAACCTGAAGTTGGCTGCGAGTCGCTAGTGACTTTTGGTGAAATCGGTACAAGTCGGACATAGAAAAACCCGGCAAATTTGAATGTCAAGATAATTTTAAAGCGTTTTGTTAGCAAAGTCGGATGTTTTTTTTAAGAAACAAAACTAACAGAGCTAAAACCGTAGTTGACGACCAGAATTCAAATTCAACATCAATTTTGGAGCTGGCTAACCAAAAAAAAATCTGATGTGGACACCACATGACTTCCTTGTGCGCGTATTAAACTATAGATATTTTTTTAATTGCACATATTTGACATTAAATCTTTTATTTGTTGTTCTAATTCATAGCAAATTTATTTGTTTTTTAAATAAAAAAATATATAATATTTAAATTTTGATATCTCGTTTATGCAAAAAGCTAATTTAAAAATTCTTAATGTGATAGACGCAGAATTTAATTCTCTAAAACTTTTATTTCCAGCATTTATTTCTAAAATCAAAATAAAACCTTTTTTCAACTGTTAGCAGCTTCATGTAATGTGTCACTTCCGGTTAGTCCATTTTAACCAAAATCTATTATGTTATTTGCATTGATATAGTAGTCTTATATACCAAATTTGAAAAGTTATGGATTATATTTGAATATAGTTTTTCACGAAAATCTATTATTCAAGTAAAGTAGCACTTCCGGAAGTTATATAATGACCAAAAAAGGAGGTGCACAACTAGATGTTATAACAGTCCTAAATACCTCAACTTTCTACGGCTTACCGTTTTTGAGTTATGCGAGATACATACGTACGTACAGACGTCACGACGAAATTACTCAAAATGGATTCAGGGAGGGCCAAAATACCTATTTCCGTTGAAATATGAGAACCGAAAATTTTCGCGATTACAATACTTCCTTTACTTTGTACAAGGAAGTAAAAACACCACTAACCATGCCTGACCTAGTACAGAACGTATTTTTATGGTAAAAAAAAACAAACCGCTTGCTTCTTACGTCGAACTTGTACCGTTCGAACTGCCGTTTTCCCCAGAAGTTACTAGCGACCTGCAGCCAACTTCAGGTTTGAAACAGAAACTTGTCATATTGACAGTTGACAGAACGAATTTATTTTCAGTACGTATACGTTTTTAATAAGTTTAAGATGCAATCGTAGAAAAAATGATGTGTGTATCACGAGCATAAAGTGTCTTTGTTCCTCTTACACTATTGCAGCTTTCGCCGTCGACTCGCGCTGCAATTACCATGTTCGAGTAACAAAGAATCACTTTACGCTCTTAATACACAAATAACTACCGGGAGTTTTTTTTATCAGTAAACATAGGGATATGTCATTACCATAGTTACAATTACAAAGTTTGACAGCAATGCATTAGAGCGTTTATTTTAAAAGTAAACATAGGGAAAATAACATATTCAGCAATGCATTGAAATGTAATAGTCTATTATAATAAAAGAAACATTTTAAGTTTAAACAAATTAAATGAATTTTAATTACTTTAAATTACATTAGTTTAAATAGAAATTTTAATATAATAATTTAATTCAAAATTACCCCCATTAACCTGTGAACTTAAACGGTTATAAAATGAATTTATAGCATGATTTAATTGCTCTGGAGGAATCTCATGCGATGCAACACTAATTCTACGTTTTAATTGTTCTACGCTCATTCTACCACCATTATAATAGTTATTTATGGTACAAGTGTGTTATATTACAAATAAGTCACGCGAGAAAAATATTAGTCCACGAGGCCGCAGGCCGAGGGGAATAATTTTCTGAAGTGACTTATTTGTAATAACACACGAGTGGCATACGAAATTTTATCCAACAACTACAATTAAGACATTAAAATATAAATTTTGACACAATTGTCTACGACGAGAATTTTATTCCCGAAATAATAATTAAGGAAGCAGAAAAAGTGGTTGTTGATATTTTACAAAAAAAGTTTAGAAGTTCTTATGAAAAATAATTTCATATGTTTGAAGACTGGATGACAACTAGAAACGTCAAAGGTATGAATAAGTGTTTTTCATAGGAACTTCTAGACTTTTTTTGGTAAAATATCAACAACCACTTTTTCTGCTTCCTTAATGATTATTTCGGGAATAAAATTCTCGTCTTCCATTTCAAATACTACAGCTGCAACCTTTTTTCAACTTTGTTATATTTAAAATCAACAGTGAGTTACAAGTCATAATTTATGCGTGACTTATGACTTATAACTCACGTGTGACTTATAAACCACTTTACTAATCTAAAATGACAACAATAATGACTTTATAAGTAGTGGGTGTTGGATAAAATTATTTTTTAAATGATCCCAAAAAAAGAAATCGTTTGACGCAAGATCTGGTGACCTTGCAGGCCATTCCACTTCTCCACCTCGACCTATCCATCGTTGGGGGAATATCCGGTGCAGATAATTTCGTACATTTTCAGTATAATGCGGGGAGCACCATCCTGTTGGAACCACACTTCCTCAATATATAAATTATTTATTGCCGGAATTACTCTCTCTTGTAACAATTCTAAATAATTTTCCCCATTTAAATATCCATTTATATAAAAACGCCCCACTATTTGATCCCCTATTAACCCGGTCTGATTTTGAAAGAGGACAGTTTTATTACTTTGACAACTATAGATGACAGCAATGTTATTTTCCCTATGTTTACTTTTAAAATAAACGCTCTAATGCATTGTTGTCAAACTTTTTAACTGTAACTATGGTAATGACTAAAGCCCGGATTTTTAGGCAATTGCCTAGATTCAAATTTTAATATACTTCAGGCAATTTCGTTTTTCTATACATAGGTAATATGTGTACGTGTAATGGAAGGTTTTTTTCGTGCGTTAGAGCCTATTTTTTCTATATTTTGGTTATTGTGCCTATTTTACCTTATACAGCCTATTTTGCCTATTTTTGTTGCCTATTCTAACTTTTATTGAGCAGACAAGGTTTATCATCTACTTCGTTGACTAATTCAGCACTCGACAAAGTGTTTCAACCTAATCTATAATATTTAAAGTACTTACTTTAATCAAGTTTTTGTGTGTGAATTTAAAATGCCGAAGGAAAAAACTTTTTTAGTCAAAATTTTACATGGCAATTCAATTGTGTCTTTGCCATTAATCAATGGAGCTGAGGTAACTTTAGACGATATGGCTAAATATAAGAATGCTCCATTTTGTGATGTCGAACGAAGTTTTCAACTTACAAGCAAGTTCTGACTGACCGAAGACAGTCCGTTTCCGAAAATTTCATAGAGCAATTGATCGTAATATTTTGTGAATCAAAGTATACTACATAATTTGAATTTGCATAATAGTTAATAAAATGAGAACCCTACATTATTATTTTTCAAATTGCGTTAATTTTTGATTAAAATAATTATTTTTTCTAACGAAGAGTAGATACGACATACGAGTACCAATAGAAAAAGGATTCGTGTATTTTTTTTAAAACAAATTATTTACATTTAGGCTGCCTAAAATCCCGCCTATTTTAGAGTAATTACCGGCCTATATGCCTGCTTATTTGGGTGTTTTTAAGAGCCTAAATATCCGGGCTTTAGTAATGACATATCCCTATGTTTACTGATAAAAAAAATTCCCGGTATAATCTTCACCATTTTCACTTATTACTTTTTCAGCTGAAATTATTCGACAAAGAACTTCAATCTTTCGAAAACCAACTATTCGAATTCCCAGTTAATTTTCCACCAAGTTACCCGTTTGAAGAAAAGGTTCTTTGTGCTAAGACGTATATGCAGACTAGATGTCCTGCGTGGTGTGATCGTGTTTTACTTAGTCAAACTGCTAAGAAACTAGTCCAAGAAGAGAACTTAGTTGAATATAATATTATGGGACGGGAGACTTGTATGGGCGACCATAAGGTATGCAACTTTACAGGGTGTTTGAATTTCATTTCCTTTTATAGAAAATAAAAATTTTAATTTTAATTTGAATGTTGGAACTTTCTCAGACTTTTGTTTTAATTTGCTTTTAAAATAGCGTCTTGTCATAGATTGAATACATACAGAAGGTAGAATTTAAAAAAGTTTTGGGAAAATTTTGAATGTTGTTAGGTATCCAGTTTTGGGTGTTCTGGGTGAGATATATTATTGAATATTTATTTGTTATGAGTTCAAAGGTTGTGCGTCCTCCTGGTTTAAACCGATTTTAATTATCTTTACTAGTTTTGTAGATATGGATTGATAAATATTTTGCCACATTTTTTGAAAATTTTGAATTTAAGTTGATACCCATTTTGGGGGTTCTGGGTGAAATATATTATTGAAAATTTATTTATTATGAGTTGATAGGTTGTGCTATCTCCTAGTTCAAACCGATTTTAATTATCTTTACTAGTTTTGTAGATATGGATTGATAAATATTTTGCCACATTTTTTGAAAATTTTGAATTTAAGTTGATACCCATTTTTGGGGGTTCTGAGTGAAATATATTATTGAAAATTTATTTATTACGAGTTGAAAGGTTGTGCTTTCTCCTGGTTTAAACCGATTTTAATTATCTTTACTAGTTTTGTAGATATGGATTGATAAATATTTTGCCACATTTTGTCTTGCTAATATTTTTAAAAAATTGAATTTTAATTAATACCCATTTTGGGGGTTCTGGGTGAAATATATTATTGAAAATTTATTTATTATGAGTTGATAGGTTGTGCTATCTCCTAGTTCAAACCGATTTTAATTATCTTTACTAGTTTTGTAGATATGGATTGATAAATATTTTGCCACATTTTTTGAAAATTTTGAATTTAAGTTGATACCCATTTTTGGGGGTTCTGAGTGAAATATATTATAGAAAATTTATTTATTATGAGTTGAAAGGTTGTGCTATCTCCTGGTTTAAACCGATTTTAATTATCTTTACTAGTTTAGTAGATATTGATTGATTTTTGTTTTGCTAAAATTTTGAAAAATTTGGAGTTTAAGTTGATACCCATTTTTGGAGGTTCTGGGTAAGATATATTATTGAAAATTTATTTATTATGAGTTGAAAGATTGTCTTTTTTCGTGGTTCAAACCGATTTTAATTATCTTTACTAGTTTTGTAGATATTGATTGATAAATACTTTGCCACATTTTTGTCTTACTAATATTTTGAATTTAAATTGATACCCATTTTTGGGTGTTCTGGGTGAGATATATTATTGAAAATTTATTTATTACGAGTTGAAAGGTTGTGCTTTCTCCTGGCTTAAACCGATTTTAATTATCTTTACTAATTCTGAAGATATTGATTGATAAATACTTTGCCACATTTTTGTCTTGGTAATATTTGGAAAAATTTTGAATTTAAGTTGATACCCATTTTTGGAGGTTCTGGGTAAAATTAATTAATTAAAATTTGTACGTTTATAGTAGAAGACTAGTACTTTCTCTGAGTTAAAACTGATTTTAATTATCTTTACTAGTTCCGGAGATATCGATCGTTAAATACACAGCTAATATTTTGTAAAATATTATTTGGCACCCATTTTTGGAAAGTCTGGGCAAAATGTATTATTGAAAATTTATACATTACGAGTATAAAACTAGTATTTCCTGTTACTTAAAACTACTTTGAATTATCTTTAATAGTTTTAGAGATATTGTTCTTTAACCAATACCACTTATTATTATTTTTACTTCAAACCCACTTTTGGCAGTTCTGGGTAAAATTTATGATTGAAAATTTGTACATTACAAGTTATAAAGTTGTTCTAGTGAAAACTGATCTTAATTATCTTTAATAGTTTTAAAGATATAGATCATTAAATAGGCAACTTTTTTTCTATTTTTTCACACCCAATTTTTGGGATTCCAAAATAATCTGATGTGGACAGCACATGACTTCCTTATACGCGTATTAAACTATAGATATTTTTATAATTGCACATATTTGACATAATTTTTTTATTTTTTGTTCTAATCCATAGCAAACTTAATTACAAAATACAAGAAATATATAATTTTTAAATGTAGATATCTCGCTTATACAAAAGGCTAATTGAATAATTCTTAATGTGCTAGACGCAGAATTTAATTCTATAAAACTTTTATATGCAGCATTTATTTCTAAAATCAAAATAATACCATTTTTTCAAACTGTTAGCAGCTTCATGTAATGTATCACTTCCGGTTAGTTCATTTTAACCAAAATCTATTATGTTATTTGCATTGATATAGTAGTCTTATATACCAAATTTGAAAAGTTTTGGATGATTTGAACATAGTTTTTCAAGAAAATCTATTATTCAAGTAAAGTAGCACTTCCGGAAGTTATATAATGACCAAAAAGGGAGGTGCACAACTAGATGTTATAACAGTCCTAAATACCTCAACTTTCTACGGCTTACCGTTTTTGAGTTATGCGAGATACATACGTACGTACAGACGTTACGACGAAATTAGTCAAAATGGATTCAGGGATGCTCAAAATGCATATTTCCCCTGAAATCTCAAAACCGAACATTTTCGTGATTACAATACTTCCTTTACTTCGTACAAGGAAGTAAAAATGTACGTATTTTAATCCCAGCGCTTCTGTATGTATTTTTTCTGTGTTATTTATTGCTACTTTTATTTTTTTTGGTAGTAAACTTGAAATTATTTTATTTAGTTTCCCTTTTTCTGTCTAATGCAGCCTGTTTATTTGGATTTTCACATGATTATATAAGGTATTAATGTCTGTATGACATCGTTCAAATCTTTCATGATTGCTACCCAAAAAAAAAGGAACAGTATCAGTAAATTCTTGACGAAATTTTAGATTTTAATAAAACATAAATTCTGGATTTATTTTGGGAGTAACCATGAAATTTTTAGATAAATTCGTATCGTAAAATAAGTAGAATAGAAATAACACTGATTTTACTCAGACTATACTTTTAATTTGTACACACATACACCTTTATTTCACTCAAATATTCACCACCAATTACACTTTTACGTGAAACAATCGATAAATGAAGGACAACTAATTTTAATAATTCTTTTGACGGTTGGTAACCGCACTTCACGCGAAGAAATATATCATTACCGAGATCTGCTATAACAGAGTGCCACACCCAGTAATGAGTAAATGGCGTGATGATATATTTATTTATTTATTTGTTACAAGACTAAATTATTTTATTTTTATAAAAATAAAAAATAGATTGAGACCTTCGAAAATTGTCAGTTCCCTATAAAAACTGCATTAAAGTCAAACGAAAATAATTTAATAATTAATTTTAATTGCGAAAAAAAAGTGTAAATGTAAAATAAAATAGTTGTCAATAATTTATTAATTGATTATAATGATAATTCAGTTTACTGGACAAATAGAATGAGTTTGTATTCATTTTTGGGGTTCTGGGTAAAATTAATTGATTAAAATTAGTATGTTTTAAGTAGAAGACTGCCAATATCTCCTAATTAAAACCGATTTTAATTATCTTTAATAGTTGTGGAGATATTGTTCGTTACATATTTGTCTTGCTGGAATTTTAGTTTGTACCCATTTCTGAGGGTTCTGGGTAAAATTAATTAATGAAAAATTGAAATATTATGATTTGAAGGGTTGTGCTTTTTCCGAGTTAAAACAGATTTTAATTATCTCTAATAGTTCTAGAGATATTGATCGTTAAATATGCTGCCTCATTTTTGCTTGGCTAATATTAGTTGGTACCCATTCATGGGAATTCTGGGTAAAATAAATTATTTAAAATTAGTATGTTTTGAGTAGAAGACTAGTACTTTCTCTTAGTTAAAACAGATTTTAATTATCTCTAATAGTTCTAGAGATATCGATCGTTAAATATGTTGCCGCATTTTTGCCTTGCTAATATTAGTTGGTACCATTTATGGGAGTTTTGGGTAAAATAAATTATTAAAAATTTGTATGTTTTGAGTAGAGTCTAGTACTTTCTTATAATTAAAACCGATTTAAATTATCTTTACTAGTTCTAGAAATATCGACAGTTAAATATGTTGCCAGGCGCTATATTTTTTTGTAAATTTGGAATATTAATTAGTTCCTCTTTTAGGGGGTTCGAGGTAAAATTAATTAATTAAAATTTGTATGTTTTGAGTCGAAGACTAGTACTGTCTCCTAGTTAAATCCGATTTTAATTATCTTTACTAGTTTTGAAGATATCGGTCTATATATAATATATTATTTTGTGACTATATTAGAAGTCCCAGCATTATTTGTCTTTGTAAAAACAATTCATAACAAAATGTTGTTTAATTATAAATTATTCTTTTTAATATAACCTACCTTTTAGACATAAAAAAGCACAATTTTTCATTTTGAAATATTTTAAATTATGTATACTAGTATACTAGTGACATCTCGCGGCCAAATAAGTAACTGCAATAAGTTTTTTCAATCTATTTGTCTAGTAAACATTACACTCACCATTTCACAACATAAACTGTAATAAAACTTCACCAAATAACGAAACACATTAACACAATTTCATTTCCTTTTTAGCCAGTTTTTCTCCGCGCAAATCTTCATTCTAAAACAGGTATTTTAAATTGTTGTCTGCACAACTCACAATCGCTGTGTTCTTGCTGTGAAACTTACGCTTCAATAGAAATAAATATAATAGAATGTGACTATACCAGCGGCAGAAATAGTTTTATAGATATAGACAAAAATTTACTGCATGAACCATTTACAAAAGATATGTTGTTGCACGATCCGTACACACCAGAAAGTGTTGAAAGTCACTCGCCGTTGCCTAGCGACAAACAACCAATAGAATACGAGCCACGTAAGAATTCAGTAAGCCCGCGAATTTTAAAATCTCGCTTGGAAATTATCTTAAAAGAAAGTCATCAGGAACAAATTAGTAGTTTAAAAAACTTAAATAAACATCTAACGAAAAGCCAATCAGAGCATTTGGACTTTAAACCAGTGGTACCAAACAGTCGGATTCGATGCTTAAGTGAATCTGCGAAAAAATATAGTAAAGCTAAGTTAATTAGTATAAATAGCGCGCAATCAATTCACCGATTGCAAAGTCACCATAGTTCTAGTGATGAAGAATGGTTTGAATTTGAAGATACAAATAAAGATGATAATATTTTTGAAGAAATTTCGAAACCTCTTACAAAAGAAGACGTGATAAATAAACATTTAGTCGAAATAAACGAAGATACAAACAAAAACAAAAAAGCTTGTTGCTGTAGCATTTGTTAATATGCTTCCAAGGATTTGCTTGTACATTGCATGAAACAATTGATGATTTTTAGTTATTTCTCCAAGTTTTATTGGAGATATTGATGGAAACCCACATGTATAGGAGCTATTGATGCCACGTAATGTAAAAATCATCAAATAGGCGTTTGTTTGTTTTGTAAAACAATTGAATTTATGTTTTGATGTTAGTTTTGATGTTTGTAGTGATAAGTAGTTTTCAAAATGGCTGCTTTTTTGAAATATTGACCCTAGTTTGAATTTTGATTAAAGGCGATTAAATATTTCATTATTTTAAACTGTAATCATTAATATTAATTAACCGCTTTTAATCAATGTTTATTCTAGTACATATTGTATATTATTTTAAATTTATTTGTATGACAAAATTTAAACAAAAATGATTAAAGTCACTCAAAATTTCAATAGTTTTTTTTTGGGTTGTGCGCGTTAAAACGCGTCGAAAAAAAAATTCGCACTTAAAATACTGTCAAAAAAGAATAATACAATAGTTATTTATTAGTTATAACTAGGGTTGTGCATTTGACCAGTCAAATATTTTTCGGTCAATTGACCGACTATTTGACCGGTCAATTGACCAAGAAACATTTAATAAAAATCACAATTAAAATTGCAATTTATTTATATGGTACTGCTTACTACATCCAATATTACTGAAAATGAAAAACCAACAATAAATAATAAACAAAACCACATCAAATTCAAAATAAAGGGGAAAATAAAGTAAAAGATGTAATGAAATGAAATAATATGTATTTATTTTATTTGTAAAGTAAAGTAAGCAAATTCTCCAGAACCCAGAATACTAAACTAGATATATTCATGTAATAATAGTAAGTAGCTATTTCTATTGAACAACAGATGTCGTGGCGGTTCCATTTAGATTATTTGACCGTTTTATTTGGCCGTCAAATATTTTTGGTCAATTGACCACGGCACAACCCTAGTTATAACTAAAGGAACGAAAAAAAAACATTTTTGACAACATTATTTTGCTAAAAAAATTAAACATTATTTTTTTATTTCAATATTGTGGAAATAGTTGTACACTCAGCATCAATAACATCTTATGTAAATAGGGCCAAGTTGCAAAGATGGCAAACATTGTAAAAGAAAAGCAACTAAACCAATTCCAGTACTACAATCATCAATAATACCACATCAACAACAACAAATTGTTCCAAGAACACGGTACGTGCTTATAAATCTAAATAACGGGCCCCCGAGAATTTTTAGGGAAACTGCCGTTTAATTTTTAAATGGCATTTAAAATTTAAATGTCGTACTTTGTACTAAAACTGGGAAACATTTTTACAAGTTTATTTTTTTGGTGTTAAGTTTGTATACCTGGGCAAAAAGGTGAAAGTATGAGGCAGAATAGTCCGCGTGTGATTTTGAAATGTATCGGGAAGCGATGCGTCAGTTGCCCGGTAAATGTTGCATGATTTTGCGGGGTTTTCTATTCGAGTTATTTTGAAATTTAAACCAAATTAATTTGAATAAATTAATGATTTACCTTTAAATTAATGTTAATTAATTGTTTACATAAAAAATCTGATGTGGACAGCACATGACTTTCTTGTACGCGTATTAAACTACATTTTTTTTATTCCACATATTTGACATTAAATTCTTTATTTTTTGTTCTAATTCATAGCAAACTTAATTACATGAAACAAGAAATATATAATTTTTAAATTTAGATATCTCGTTTATACAAAAGGCTAATTGAATAATTCTTAATGTGCTAGACGCAGAATTTAATTCTCTAAAACTTTTATTTGCAACATTTATTTCTGAATTGAAAATAATACCATTTTTTTCAACTGTTAGCAGCTTCATGTAATGTATCACTTCCGGTTAGTCCATTTTAACCAAAATCTATTATGTTATTTCCATTGATATAGTAGTCTTATATACCAAATATGAAAAGTTTTGGATTATATTTAAATATAGTTTTTCATGAAAATCTATTATTCAAGTAAAGTAGCACTTCCGGGAGTTATATAATGACCAAAAAGGGAGGTGCATAACTATATGTTATAACAGTCCTAAATACCTCAACTTTCTACGGCTTACCGTTTTTGAGTTATGCGAGATACATACGTACGTACAGACGTTACGACGAAATTAGTCAAAATTGATTCAGGGATGCTCAAAATACATATTTCTGCTGAAATCTCAAAACCGAAAATTTTAACGATTACAATACTTCTTTTACTTCGTACAAGGAAGTAAAAATTATGTAAAAATATTATTTATTAATTAAAAATTGCAATTAGCAAGATATTAAATGTCTCCATAATAATTTTATTATCTTAAAACTATTTCAATAATTTACTTTTGGATCAAACTTTCGTAGTTTTTTATAAAATAAATCTTTCGTTTGATTGGTTGTAATATAACAACAACAATAACAACAAAATGGCGGAAAATTAACTAGATAAACATGATTCCCAGTTTTAAATTTATTATTAGTTAAATAATTGTTAAATGTAAACACCAAATACTTTAAAAGTTAATGTTAAACCAATATTGAAATGTATTTGTACGTATATCTTAAATGTGATTATTTATCTCTTAAATGGAGGTAAAAATAACAAAAGAAGCATTAATTAACTGTCAAAATCCCGCCAAAAATTTAAAAAAACATAAAAATGTCGCCGATAAAGAAACAAACTGTTATTTGAAAACGTTTCCTTGGTCACAGATTCATATTTATAATTTTGTGTACCTCAGGCTGCGAAATGATAAAATATAGTCTGCCACGGTCAACGACTTTGACCGGTAAATACGAGCAATTTTCTCGCGACCTTCAAACACAAATAGTTATTAATGACTTCTTGTAATTGAATAAAATAAATGTACTTAATGTTGAAATGTTAAAAAAGAAGTTTCTAATATCTAGTCAATTATTAATTTTATTGTTTAAATTTATTAATTAGGCCTACTATAATTAAAATTTGTTTTATGATATAATCAAAGAGAAATAAGAAAACAATAAATACATACAGGAGGTTGATTCTGTATCTTGCGTGAGCAGTTGCGTGATTAAATTTGCGTTAGTACAATGTATGACGTCACCGATTCTTTTCTGGTGTCGAGCATAGGGAATTCCGTGTTTTACGTTTTCGCGCCAAGTTTAGTGTTGGTAATGGTTTTGAAACTATAACTGTCAGTTGCAATCACATGTCATTGTTTGTCAACATCGTTTTGTAGTTTTTTTATACGATTTTATTATGGCAGAAGATAGAAAACGTGATATGAACGCCACAGAAGAGCAAAAACTAATTGTAATAAACTTTATGGCAGATATGGCGTTGATAACGCAAAATGACAAGAAAGTAAAAGACAAACATAATGTTAGAATGAGACAGGTAGTGTCGCAAGTAAGAAACAGGAGCTACGGAGGTCACGCATCTATATTTGCGTGTCTCGCAAGAAGTGACGTCATACCCATTAGTTGTTTAAATGTCCGATAGATAGTTTACTATATACATGTGACATATCTGTGTTAGTATGGGTGCCGCAAGTAGTCACGCAAGATACAGAATCAGGCTCCAGAGCTTGATATTGTACTTAGGAAGTGCTGCCATCTTAGCGTGGCAAATGCGCGCGAAATTTGAATAACCAATTCAATGAAGTTTATCGCATTAATATTGTGAATGTCATTAAATTGGGCTCATGCTTATTAGGTCTATTTAAATTCATCGTTTTTTGGACGTTTAATAATGCTATCTAATGATTTTACCTAATTCCGTTATGAAAAGTCGTGTTTTACATGAATTTTGAGGTTATGAAATGTCAATTTGTTCATAACTGTCATTCAAGAGTTATGTAAGGAATTCTTTACATAACTAGTTACGTAATGAATGTTGACAGTTTGAACTTTCTCAAAATGCAAATAACGGAAAAAACGATTTATTAAAATGTTTAGGACTTATATACATTGAATAATGTTTCTGGTATGAAACAGTTGACTGGCAAATTAGCAGATTCTTCGATATCAGAAGGAAGGTCTGTCTCGGATTCAGAACTCATTTTCAATGATGATATAAGCTTTAAATTTAAACATTTTATTCATTTATTTTCACGGCAACGCTTTGGTAATTTTGTAATATACTGAGCTGTCATAAACCTAGAATTTTATGTATTTTAAACATTATTTTAACGGAATTAGATAAATTACGTTATGAAAACGTGATATTGTTTCCCTCACATAATTTGCAAAACTCGCTTCGCTTGTTTTGGCAAATATTATGTTCGTCAAACAATATCAACCTTTTCATAACTGGTTACGTAAATAATTATTAAAATATTTGTAAATTAAATTGAAACAACCTTATAAATTATTTGAAAATTGTTGTACATTTAATAAAATTGCATATTTTATTTATGCAATATTATTAGGTTAGATTATTTTAGTTACAACGTATCGCGTCAGAGGCGCGCCAGTTGACATAAATTTGAAACTAGCAATGTTAGTAACAGTTTTTTCCGTTATTTGCATTTTGAGAAAGTTCAAACTGTCAACATTCATTACGTAACTAGTTATGTAAAGAATTCCTTACATAACTCTTGAATGACATGACATTTCATAACCTCAAATATTCATGTAAAACACGACTTTTCATAACGGCATTAGCTAAATTTGTTTTTGTAATTTGCAGCATAGCCATTTTATAATAAATATCACTAGATGGCATTGTTTGTCAGCCAAATAATAATAAGCATTAGCACACTTCAATGAAACTATCCATGATTTTGTACAAGTATTGCCATCTAGTGGCAAAATGTATAAATATACTTGCTTACTATACATCTCTGTATGTATTTATTCTGTGAAGACAATTTCAACAAAATGTTGGACCACTTAAAATATAAATTAATGAATTGGTAAATGTTTAAAAGTATCTTGATGGAATTATAAATCTGAAGGGAAACTTCTTATGGTACTAAAGGTGTTAAATGTTAAATCTTAAGTTTGTTCAATAAATTAAGTACTTTTTAAAGTACTTACATACCAGGTGTATCATAAAAAACGGGTCATAGGTGTTTGACATGGGAAAACTGTATTTCTAGACGCATTGCTTTTCTAATTATTTTAGAAAAAAATGCTTCAAGTAAAAGTTGTTGAGCATAAAATTCTGCATCGAAATCTGTAAAATAATTTTGTTTTTTGTGTTTTGTAATGGCGGAAATTTAATATGAAAATTAACTTAATTATAATTTAAAGTAACAAACATATGTGCAACTTAATTTTGACACATTGGCTGGTAACACAAGCTCTGTTTTTGCCTGTTTTAAGAGCAGTGTATTTGTTAAACATGCTTTGGAAATTTTAAAATAATTTGAGAAACTTTTGGAAAGATGACAAGTTTTATAAATGATTTGAAATACTTTTTTAGAGTAAAAACAGTCTTGAAAATGATTTGGGGAACATTTTGGGAAGATGACAAGTCTTACAAATGATTTGGGGGACTTTTTAAAAAGAAAATTGATTTAAAAATAATTTGGGGGACTTTTGGCAACTTTCAAAATAATTTGGCGGACTTTTTGGAACTTAAAAATAATTTGGGGGACATTTTGGGAACATAACAAGTCTTATAAATGATTTGGGGGACTTTTTAAAAAGAAAATTGATTTAAAAATAATTTGGGGGACTTTTGGCAACTTTCAAAATAATTTGGCGGACTTTTTGGAACTTAAAAATAATTTGGGGGACATTTTGGGAACATAACAAGTCTTACAAATGATTTGGGGGACTTTTTAAAAAGAAAATTGATTTAAAAATAATTTGGGGGACTTTTGGCAACTTTCAAAATAATTTGGCGGACTTTTTGGAACTTAAAAATAATTTGGGGGACATTTTGGGAACATAACAAGTCTTATAAATGATTTGGGGGACTTTTTAAAAAGAAAATTGATTTAAAAATAATTTGGGGGACTTTTGGCAACTTTCAAAATAATTTGGCGGACTTTTTGGAACTTAAAAATAATTTGGGGGACATTTTGGGAACATAACAAGTCTTACAAATGATTTGGGGGACTTTTTAAAAAGAAAATTGATTTAAAAATAATTTGGGGGACTTTTGGAAACTTTCAAAATAATTTGGCGGACTTTTTGGAACTTTAAATTAATTTAGGGGACATTTTGGGAAGATGACAAGTGTTATAAATGATTTGGGGGACTTTTAGGATGATGACTGTCTTGAAAATGATTTGGGGGACTTTTTTAGGAAGATGACAGTCTTAAAAATAATTTGGGGGTCTTTTTGGGTCTTTTAAAATAATTTGGGGGACTTTTGGAAAGATGACAAGTCTTATAAATAATTTAGGGAACTTTTCTAGGACGATTACAGTCTTAAAAATAATTTGGGAGTACTGAATGAATTTGTTTTACCACAATTAAAGTGTAGTCAGCGATCAGCGACGCCTCGTGACGTCCCGGCGCCGTTTCAGCTTGTTGCTGACGACGGCGCGGTTCGTGATTACAAGCACATACTATCTATTGCAATTAATTAGAGTTCCTGCAGTGACTAGAATTCAAATAAATATTATTTTATAGATCCCAAACATTACTATCCATTCCAAAAACATTTTAGTCAATTTTAAAAATTAATAGCGTCTATAATAATTGTTCTAAATTATTAAAACAAATTTTAAAAGACTTATTTTGTATTTGTACACGTGTACCAAATGCAGTTGCAGATCTTTAGGCTGTTACTACCCGTTGAAATAACAAACAAACTTCAGTCGCATTAAATTATTATTTTATTAATTTTCATATTTAATTTCCACAAAATAAAAACATATTACTGATTTCGATGCAGAATTTTAAGTTCTTCAACTTTTAATTCAAGCATTTTTGCCTAAAACAATTTTCCTATATAATATAACAAGTAGTATGAAAATTGCTGAAAATATTTTGACATAAATTATGAGTGTATATTTACGAATGTATAATTTATGTCAAAATATTATCTGTCAATTTTCATACTACGAGTTGTATTCGGCTTGAGAATTTACCAAACAAGAGTTAATTAACAAGAATAGTTAGGTATTTATTTACACAGTGATGAAAATTCTACATTTTTTCAGTGTACATTTAATATTCAAAATTGACGTTTATGAAAATATTGACAATATCATTTATTTTATTCGTAACCAAGGATATTATTAACAGTGGTATTTCCGATATCAATTGCACCAGCGATGAATATCCGACGAAATGTACATTTCATTGGTTCATTTTCAAATAAATTCGTGATCCTATTGGTTGACAGTGACATGTGGTGAATTCTCATACCAATACACAATAAAAACTGTTTTTATTTATATGACCCGCTTTTCTTCATACACCCTGTATATTTGATGTTCACATTTGAATGTTGAATGTTTTACGTAAATATCTGTGAAGATATTCGATAAAAATTGAAAAAAATATCGTAAAAACGTCTAGTCATTAACTATCTACATAATTTAAAATTAATAATCCTATTTTATCGATCGGTATAATAACTACAACATTTATTTTTAATCATTATTAGTCTTTATGACAATAATTTAAAATTATTTTATTATTTTTATGCAAATTTTGAACGAAATTAACACTTCCTCATATATATATACTAGTAATATATTGCTAATGCCGTATACCAGCAATGTTATCTAAACGAAAAAGGAAAGAGAGTGAGATATATGCTATCTTACCTTTGTCCATACTTGCTTCAAAATGCGCATGCCCGTAATACTGGAATACTATTGGCTAACAACGAAGTGGGAGAGACATTGCAAATATGGCGAGCTCTCTTCCTCACCGCTTGTGTGAATTTGAATTAGTTTGTTTGCTACATTTGTTTGTGACTATCTTCTTCGTTATTATTATGCCAGTCAGTTGTTATTCGTGTTTTTCAAAATCTCCTCAAGTTAGTTCAGATGGTTAAATGATTTAATAATCGGAATGTTAAATATTTTTATTTACATCTGAATGATTTTGTTCACAGTTTTCCTAAAAACAAGGCTATATGTAACTTATGGAAAAAAAGTGAATCAATAATTTAATATGTACTGCTATATTAGTCGATATGACCTTTAATTGATAAAATATTTTCAACAAATTTAAAATATGGCGCTAAATTTGAACATGCTAGAAATTGACGTCAGCCAATCGTAGTCCAGTATTACGGGCATGCGCATTTTGAAGCAAGTATGGAAAAAAGATAAAATAGCATATATCTCACTCTCTTTCCCTTTTCGCTTTTGGACCCAGTGTCAGCAATATATTACTAATAGATATATGCACTTCCTGTGAAACTGTCATTATATTTGTTTTTATAACCTACTTGGAAACGTAACAAAAACATCTGAAATAAATTATTGTTGACACAGACTTATAAAATATCGATCAATATTAAATAATTTCCAAAATAAAGAAACTGCATAACCTCCAATTTTTTTCGAATATAAATTTTACATTTATATAATTATATCTGTATGTATATTTGTACTTACATAATTTATGTACTTTTAAATGTTAACTTTTTGTCCAGATTTTTAGAAATTATTATTATAAGTATAGTAAAACCTACCGTAAATGTGTGCTTAATGTCATTTTGACACTTGCGTCCAATGAGGTATATTGTAACGGGAAGAATGATAAACAAATTTTTGTATATTAAGTTGTGGGTTGTTGAAAACTCAATAGATGTCTCCACTGTCGCGTATGAAGATAGCCAACTTCATTACAATGCGCTGACGTTTACACTATAACCGTTTTGACATACATTTGTCATAAATTTGTTTGTTAAACAATGACATCTATTGATTGTTATTTGTGTTAAATTAATTTGGTTGTCAAGTTATAAAAACAACCTTAATAATATTTGAAAATTGAAGTTTAAAAATAAAATATATATTTTACTTAATTCCGTTATGAAAAGTCGTGTTTTACATGAATTTTTGAGGTTATGAAATGTCACTTGTTTCATAACTGTCATTCAAGAGTTATGTAAGGAATTCTTGAAATAACTAGTTACGTAATGAATGTTGACAGTTTAACTTTCTCAAAATGCAAATAACGGAAAAAATTATTTATTAAAATGTTTAGGATTTTTATACATTGAATAATGTTTCTGTTATGAAACAGTTGACGGGAAAATTAGCAGATTCTTCGATATCAGAAGGAAGGTCTGTCTCGGATTCAGAACTCATTTTCAATGATGACATAAGCTTTAAATTTAAACATTTTATTCATTTATTTTCACGACAACGCTTTGATAAATTGATTGATTGATTTTCAAATATACTGAGCTGTCATAAACCTAGAATTTTATGTATTTTAAACATTATTTTAGCGAAATTAGATAAAATAAAATGAAAACGTGATATTGTTTTTTATAACTGGTCACCAGAACAATTATTCAATGTATATAAATCCTAAACATTTTAATAAATAGTTTTTTCCGTTATTTGCATTTTGAGAAAGTTAAAACTGTCAACATTCATTACGTAACTAGTTATGTACAGAATTCCTTACAGAACTCTTGAATGACAGTTATGAAACAAGTGACATTTCATAACCTCAAAAATTAATGTAAAACAGGACTTTTCATAACGGAATTATGTAAATATATTTATCATTCTATCAAGTCGGTGACGTTTCTTTTCTGTTCAAAAACTACAGTTCTAAATTTGTATTAATATTTACCATTTTAAATTGAAGCTTGTGGGCCTCACCCCAGGTGGGTTTTACTATACTATTTTATTATTATTTAAATTCAATGTAAAATACTAGTCATATAGCAATATATTGTTTTAAATATTTTTTAAGTAAATAAATATTGAATGTTAAAAAAATATATAAAACATAGAACAGAATTTTTGTTAATTCAAGCAATACTACCAACATTATAAAAATAAAACAGGGATACCATTAAAATAATGACAAATTTTTAGGCCTTACCAATTTTATACCTATTACCAACTATTAAATATTGAAAAAAACGGTTAAAGAAATCAAAATATTTTGCAAAATTTTCTTTATTATTGGCAAAACATTTATAAATGTATGGTATAGTCAGTCACTTCTTAAATTTAAGAAACAAATATATAATATTGTTGCTGTAAAATTAAATAAAACTATACGTAAAATGAATCGTATTTTATCTAACACCTTTTATTTATAAATTTACTTATCCTCCCCGTAGCCTAGTTTGTATTTCAATCATTATTTTATCAAAAAATAATCATTACTTTATACCATATATGTATTAGTAATATATTGCTGACACTGGGTCCAAAATCGAAAAGGGAAAAAGAGTGAGATATCTGCTATTTTATCTTTGTCCATACTTGCTTCAAAATGCGCATGCCCATAATACTGGAGTACGATTGGCTGACGTCAATTTCTAGCATGTTCAAATCTAGCGCCATATTTTAAATTTGTTGAAAATATTTTATCAATTGAAGGTCATGTCGATTAATATAGCAGTACATATTAAATTATTGATTCATATTTTTTCCATAAGTTACATATTGCCTTGTTTTTAGGAAAACTGTGAACAAAATCATTCACATGTAAATAAAAATATTTAACATTCCGATTATTAAATCATTTAACCATCTGAACTAACTTGAGGAGATTTTGAAAAACACGAATAACAACTGACTGGCATAATAATAACGAAGAAGATAGTCACAAACAAATGTAGCAAACTAATTCAAATTCACACAAGCGGTGACGAAGAGAGCTCACCATATGTGCAATGTCTCTGCCACTTCGTTATTAGCCAATAGTATTCCAGTATTACGAGCGTGCGCATTTTGAAGCAAGTATGGACAAAGATAAAATAGCATATATCTCACTCTCTTTCCTTTTTCGTTTAGATAACATTGCTGGTATACGGCATCAGCAATATATTACTAATACATATATGTTTTATACAATATGTATGGTACCGGAAATCATGGATACCAACTCATTATTATGACTTAAATGTATATGAAATGCTTATAATTGTAATGAGTCACGGGTTCAAATCTTATTATTATATAATTATTATTGTCACATTTTAAATAAACAAATAATTTTCATTAATAGAATAGTTAAAATATGAAATTTACAAATGTATCATTTTTGTTTTATCTGCCGCCCAAAGGTTATAATAAAACTATCATAGATGGAGCCACTAGTTAGTTATTTTTTGTAAAATATTTGAAAATTAAAGTTAATAACCTTAAAAACACAGTTTTTGTCAAAAATCAATTTGGTAGAACTGTTTTTAGGGACTTTTTTATTTATAAAGTTGGCGTATTGTCAAACAGACCACCATTTTAGCTGTCATTACTCGTACAAGTATATTTATAATGTAGTTTTTAAAAATAAAACAAGAATGATACATTTTTCTATTTAGTTAAAATTACAGGTATTTATTTATTTTACCGGTTTCAGAATATTATACCTATGTTGACATGCACAAAAGTAGACTGGTAAGTAATAACTGTATTCTGTACAGAATGACTTGTTAAAACAGTCAAGAAAATGAATATAAAATACTATTAATACAAACGGAACTCAAAACAACAATAATACAAAGATTACTTCTTCTGCTTATCATAATATATATTAAGTGTACAGTCTTTCAAATTAGACATAACCACGTTTTGACGTTTAAATAAAAAAATTATTTATAAATTGTACAATTGTAACCATGGCGTTGAATAAAAACATACGGACCACAGACTTACTTGATCACCTTCCAAAATGATGACAATGACGTTATTCATAATAGAATATCAAAAAATAATATTTATTAATAACGTTAACTTGTTTATATTCCGAAACCGGGAAACTATTGAACAAACCAAAGATGTTATGAGTCATAACAGGCCTTAGATGTCTACGAGCTCGGATTTCAAACTGACATCTGCGGCTGTAATGATACTCATAACATTAAGTATGTTAATAGCTATAAATGAAATTGATATTTTGAAACCTAACCTAACTTATAAACGTCAAAACAATTTAAATTCAATTGTCCTTTGTCAGTGTTACCAACTGTGATAATGTTTATTTCTTTTTTAATAATAATTATAATTAAAAGTAAATTAATACGTTATATGAAAAAAAGTATAAAAGACATTGTAATATTTATAATTTTCGAAACTTGCCTGCTGCCCGTATACACAAACTGTATTCATATTACAATTAGGGTAATTGTAAAACTAGTTTTACAATATACAATTCTAACATTTAAGTCATAATTTTGTTTTAATATTAACATAAATTTTAACTGAACTGTTTTGCCTATGGCACACTTTTCGATGAAACAACAGAACGCACCCGCCATCGACGAAAAATAGAGGCTCCTCCATTTCCATCGAAGAGCTCATTGATGAAACGAACGTATCTCATTTCACTCGTATCTTTTGTGTCTCATTTCACGTTAGCATATTTTTGAAATTTAGTTTTTCTTTCTCAACTATAGCTTTTATTTTTCGTCAATGACGGGTGCGTTCTGTTGTTTCATCGACCAGTGTGCCATGGGCATTAATAGTTCATTTTATGCATTTCTTATGCCACAAATTCTTCTTCTCTCTCTCTCTTTCTCATCTCTCTATCTCTCTCACTCCATCTATGACTCTCTCATTGTCTTTTGAAGCTGTCATTATGGTCGTTATTTTAGTAGAAATAACTTGATAAATCATAAACTAACCTCGAAATATGAAAAGTTGTCAAATACAAAAATGGCGCGGAGAGCTAACAAATTTTGGTATAAAATATTACTTGTATATAAAAGGTAAGAGGTGATATTCTAATATTTGGACACAATTTTCTTTAATATTAAAAATAAAAAAATATTAATTAATATTATCTAATCTTTTTTTTTCTTATAGAACCAATGGGTACAAAATTCATTATCAGGTAAAACTGCATTTGCATTCATCCAATTAGTAATTTAAATTAGCAGTTACTGCGTAATTTTTCAAATGATGTTAGTGGTCATATTGACCAAACTAGAATAATTAATAAACAACCAAAAACACGTGCTTATGTTAGTTTAATGTTTTCAGGTTTGCTAGTATACGCAGTCCACGCATTTGTCCGTCTCAAGTTATCGTGGTTATAACCTAACAAATTTGTTATAAAATGAAATTAAAAAGTTACTTAAAATAATTGTGTGAATTTTGATTAACCCATCTATAAAGATATTTCAAATAAAGAACAATAAACGCGTGTTTATGTCAGTCAACGTTTTCAGGTTTGCTAATACACGTAGTTTGCACATATTAATGTTTTCAGGTTTGCTAATAGACGTAGTTTGCACATCTGTCAGTCTCAAGTTATTGTGGTTATAACCTAACAAATTTGTTATAAAATGAAGTTAAATTTTCTCCAAATTAAAAATCAACGAAGAAATATTGTAATTAACTCATGTGTTAATTGGCGATTAATAACATCGACAAAATTGTTTTTCTACAACCATTAAAAAAAGTAGTCGTTTTTGAACTTATTTTTATTATGGAAGTAGCAGATTTTTGCACTAGTGCAGAAAAGTAATTTAATATAAATAAACTCTATACAGTATACTTTCTTGAGTTTGTTTATCATTGTCAGTTGTCATGGATACATTAAACCAGGTATCTTTCTAAAGTTTCTAAATTAATAAAAAATTTCAGAGATGTTACAATTACTGAAATTTGTTTTATTATTTTTATCAAAATTTGGTTTATGGTTGTAGAAAAAATAGTGAACGCAACTCGTGCAGAAAGGGTTTTTTTTAACTCACGGACCACTCATTCAAAAAAACCCATCTTTCTGCACTTGATACGTAAATAACTATTTTCAATAAAAAAAAACTCATAACACAAATTTCAAAATATTACAAAAGTTTCAAACATTATTTTATGACAGATACGTTAGTACTCTAAAATAATTGACTGCGATGGATTTCAATTAATCCATCGATAAAGATATTTTAAATAAAGTACAACAAGCATGTGCTTATATTAGTCAATGTTTTTAGGTTTGCTAGTATACGCAGTTGCGCATATGTCAGTTTCAACGTGATTGTAACCTAACAAATTTGATTTGGAATGAAATTTTCTTCAAATTTAAAAGGTATGACCAACACAAATAGTTATTTTTGTATGAAGTGCGCAAAATGAATGTTCTTTGTTGCGCGTGAGAATGTTACAAAAAAGTCATTTGAACGCGTCAAAAAACAAGAATACAAATAACATTTTTCTACAACTGTAAATAAAGAATAATACAATAATTATTGATGTATTTAAGTAAATTGAAGGAAAACAATCAACAATAATATTAATTTGCTACTATTGATGTGTTGTAACTAATGAAACTTGACAACAAATAACTCTTATGTTATTGGCCGATTATTAATCTCAACAATTAACGTGCTTTTTCTAAAAATGCTTCGAATATTATAATATATAATTTACTAATTGGATACTTGTGCAGCAGTTATAAGGAACAAAATATTTATTTCGACAGTAAATGTATTTAAATTCACATATTTGAATCAATTTTATTTTATTTAATTTGTCGTTTATAAAACCATCTTAATTTTAGTGATAAATAAAAAATGGAGCCCAAATACAGGGTGTTTCTAAACCTACACACAAAAAACTTTAATAGGTTATTAAATTGAAATTATAGAAAAAATGACTTTTAAAATTGATAAATAATAAAAGCTACCTTTACCAGTAATATTTACAATATGTTTAAATATGTACAAATTTTAAATTTATTCCTTTCAAATTGAATTTACATTGTGTGATGTTTCAATTGCATTTTTTTGGTATTTTTAAACAATTTTTAGTGTTTCTAAACCTAAATCAAAAATAAAACCAAATCAAACTTTAATTAAACTATCATTCAAAAAAAAAATCATACAAAATCATAATAAAAATCAGTCAATTCATCAATTTCATTACTAACTTCACTCAATAGAACCTTTTGCGGCTATGTTCTTGATGTTTTTGATAAAACATAATGCCTATAACCACACATGCGACCAATGCGATAGCTCCAATCAACATTAACAAGAATATTTTAATTCCTGATAAAGAAGAAGGCTTAGGATCTTCTACATGATCTCTGGGAGGCTCAAAGTAAGTCGCTGATGGTGATATATTTGATCGATCTTCATTAGTTTGAGGCTGGTAAGAAAATTCATGTTTAACAAACTTATAACCTCATTCTTTTTGAAAATGTTTGTTGAAATTTGTTTTGTAATAAAATATGCATTTTATCCATTACTAGGTGTGGCATTCCGCTGTAGCAGATCTCGGTAAATGACATATTTATGCCGCTAGGTTACGCCCCCCAAAGATGATTTAATGTGATGAAAATTGTATTATTATGAAATAAATATGCGGATTTTACATTATTTTTTTTATAAAACAGCACAAGAAACTATTAAAATTAGTTAAAACGCCGGAGATATGAATTATTGAAGTTTTGTGACGTCATAAGAGTCGTATTAAACTTGTTTCATTCAATAAGTACAAATAATATACGATTTAATTATTAAATAGTTATTTACGTAACCAGTTATGAAAAGGTTGATATTGTTTGCCGAACATAATATGTGCCAAAACGAGTGAAACGAGTTTAGCAAATTATGTGAGTCAAACAATAACACGTTTTCATAACGTATTTTATCTAATTCCGCTAAAATAATGTTTAAAATACATAAAATTCGAGGTTTATGACAGCTCAGTATATTTCAAAATTACCAAAGCGTTGCCGTGAAAATACATGAATAAAATGTTTAAATTTAAAGTTTATGTCATCATTGAATGAGTTCTGAATCCGAAACAGACCTTCCTTCTGATATCGAAGAATCTGCTAATTTGCCCGTCAACTGTTTCATACCAGAAACATTATTCAATGTATATAAATCCTAAACATTTTAATAAATGGTTTTTCCCTTTATTTGCATTTTGAGAAAGTTCAAACTGTCAACATTCATTACGTAACTAGTTATGTAAACAATTCCTTACATAACTCTTGAATGACAGTTATGAACAATTTGACATTTTATAACCTCAAAAATTTATGTAATTTTTATAACGGAATTAGATTATTTGAGTATGTTGAAAATCACATTTCATAGTAATACAACACAGTTTGAGATAACAATGACGATAATAACAAATGTGAAAAGGAGCTGTCAAAACATTTGAATCATTGAAAATAACTTCACACATGTTTCGAATTTCTCGCGTGGAAAAACAGACCAATAAACATTTATTTCTCTAAAGGCAAACATTATTTTAACTAATAATTCAATAAATATTTCAAGTTTTTATTATTATTATTATTTGTATTTCAATTTAAAAACTAATCAAATTCTACGGTTGGTAGTATACAGGACCGATTATAGTCTAAATGTAGCAGGACATACTATCCATTGTGATTATTTAGGGTTTCTGCGGTGACAGCTACTACCTGTTTCAAAAATATGTATAGTAAATTAAAAAATTAATTGCGCTTGTATTAATTGATTTGATTGAATGAAACAAATTGTATAAGGCTTAGTACGTATTTCTACACGTGTGAAAAATGTAATTGCAGATCTTTAGGCTGTTACAATCTCTCAAAATAACTACCAAAGTTATTAAGTCAAATATTTTCACTTATTTTTAAATAACGTTTAGTTTGTGACATCTACCTGACCTCTAACACGGGGTTAATGAATTTTATCTCAATTTTTTAATTAAATTTAAGTTTCTAATAGAGTAATGAACAAAATTGTAAGTATTGACTCGTTAAGAAAGTGTCATTTTTACTACAGATGCTTTTAGGAAATAAAACACTTCCTTCCAGGTACCAACATAATTATTATTAATTTAATTTCAATCAAAAGATGTCACCACTGGATTTCGCATACTTTGTTGAGCCAAAATAAATTGTTTTTATCGACTTTGTGCCAAAAAATAACTACAACACAAAAACTGATTTTTGGTCAAAAAATTTAGGTTTTTTTAGACAAGACAATTTTCTTGGAACTGTATCTCGAGAACTATACAATATATCTCAATGTGGATGTTACCATTGGATTTCTCATACTTTGTTAACTCAAAATCAACTGTTTTTAACGATTTAAATTGTGCCAAAAAGTAACTACAACACGAAACCTGATTTTCGGCCAAAAAATTTAGGTTTTTTTAGAAACGACAATTTTCTTGAGACTGTACCTCGAGAACTATATAAGATATGTCAACGCGGATGTCACCATTGAATTTCGCATACTTTGTTGACTTAAAAACAACTGTTTTTATCAATTTAAAATGTGCCAAAAATAACTACAAACAAAAATTGATTTTTGGTCAAAAATTTTTGGTTTTTTTAGAAAAGACAATTGTCTTTAGACTGTACCTCAAGATCTATACAAGATATCTCAACGAGAATGTCATCAATGAATGTCACATATTTATTTGACCCAAAAAAAAAATTAGTTTTATCAATTTAAGTTGTATCAAAAAATAACTACAACACAAAAATTAATTTTTAGTCAAACATTTTGGTTTTCTCAAACAAGACAATTTTCTTGGGACTGTACCTCAAGAACTATACAAGATACCTCAACGCGAATGTCACCACTCAATATTTTATACTCGATTGACCCAAAAAAAAAAAATGTATCAATTTAAATTATTTCAAAACAATTTTACAACACAAAAACTAATTTTTGGTTAAAAAATTTAGATCTTCTCAGAAAAGACAATTTTCTTTCGACTGTATCTCAAGAACTACACAAGATACCTCAACGCGGTTTCACTACTTGCTTCCTCATAGATTCATTGACTCACAACCAAATTTTGATAAACTTATTTCAATTAGTTAACAAATAACAAACAATTATCTAAAACTTGATCAAAATTCAAACATTACTCCCTACTTCAGTCGACCTGCTCTACTACCTCAATTAACAAACTTTAATTAATTATCACACAAGTAATTAGGGTAAAAAACTTGTCTGAATTCAATGGTAAATCCCCTGAGTCAACATCTATTTTTGTTTTTGCGTTACAAGCAAATTTCAACAAACTTTTTCATTATTTTACACATTCCATCATTTTCCTCAACATTTATACATCAAACACTCAAATGTAAATGTTTTTAAGAATACTAACATCGTCTGGAAGGTCCAATTCATACATTTTAATCGATAAAATATCGTGGTTATCTGATAGGTCCCCAGTTGTAGCCGTTACTCCAAAATAATAACCTGTTGGTAGTCTGACGCCCTTAACAGAAAAGCATTCTTTCCAAGCTGCCTTGTTTTCTATGTCGGTGGAAACTGTGAAATAAAATGTTATTATACCGGGTGTCTACTTTTTTCCGAACATAGGAAATTCAATGTTAAAATTTTGATTTAGAGATATCTCTTTACCTATTAATTTTAGAACAAAATTGTACTGAACAAAAATGTTCAGAATGAAAAACTGCATCCATAGAGTATAAGTTTGTTGTTCAATTGTTTGTTATGTCCGAGTTAGAAGCAAAAGAAAATACACGCTTTAAATCAATTATCACAGTGCTATGAGTAATAAAATAATAATTTGTTTGTTGTGTCAGACATTATTTGACATATTGGACCAGAATTGGAAGCTTACTCTAATTTATTTATTCGAGCATTTAATTTAATAATAAAATTAATTATAGCAACTATTATTTCCTTTTTACTTGCTTGTACAAAGTAAAGGAAGTATTGTAATCGCGAAAATTTTCGGTTCTCAGATATATGTATTTTGGCCCTCCCTGAGTCCATTTTGACTAATTTCGTCGTGCCGTCTGTACGTACGTATGTATCTCGCATAACTCAAAATCGGTAAGCCGTAGAAAGTATTTAGGACTGTTATAACATCTAGTTGTGCACCTCCCTTTTTAGTCATTATATAACTTCCGGAAGTGCTACTTTACTTGAATAATAGATTTTCATGAAAAACTATATTCAAATATAATCCAAAACTTTTCAAATTTGATATATAAGACTACTATATCAATGGAAATAACATAATAGATTTTGGTTAAAATAGACTAACCGGAAGTGATACATTACATGAAGCTGCTAACAGTTTTCCTTGTAAAAATGGTATTATTTTAATTTTAGAAATAAATGCTGCAAATAAAAGTTTTGGAGAATTAAATTTTGCATGTAGCACATTAAGAATTTTTAAATTAGCTTTTTGCATAAACGAGATATCTAAATTTAAATATTTTTAGATTGTTTTTTGTAGTTTGCTATGGATTAGAACAAAAAATAAAAGATTTAATGTCAAATATGTGCAATTAAAAAAAATATCTATAGTTTAATACGCGTACAAGGAAGTCATGTACTGCCCACATCCGATTTTTTCTACATAATCTAGACAAATAAATACCTATTATTAAGTTATCTAATTTATTTTATTTCTCATAACACTCTGATAATTGCTTTAAAGCGTGTATTTTCTTTTGTTTCTAACTCGGGCATAAGAAACAATTGAAGAACAAACTTATACTCTATGGATGCAGTTTTTCATTCTGAACATTTTTCTTCAGTACAATTTTGTTCTAAAGAGATATCGCTAAATCAAAATTTTGACATTGAATTTCCTATGTTCGGAGAAAAAAGTAGACACCCGGTATATTATTTCTTAATTAATTAGTATGTTATTAATTAAATGGTTTTTAAAGACTGCCTAGTTCGAAACTTTGATTAAGATTATATAAAGTAGTGAAGGTAAAGACATGTTGAATGAGGTAGATCAGAAGTAAAATAATATTGTAGTTTATTTTTGTTTTTTAAATTGCCAGAAAAGTTATTTAAACTGTATTTATATATTTTTTCTAAATGATAAACAATTATATATGGCACGCTATATTAGGTTGTATTTAATAATTTACTGGTCGAATTAAAGACGTCTTGAATTCAATTTAAAACTCGGAAATTGAATTAAAGATGTCTTAAAATGAATTAGAGACGTCTGAAATTGAATTATAAACGTCTTAAATTTAATTTTAGACGTCTTACATTGAAATAGAGCCGCATTAAATTGAATTACAAATCTTAAATTGAATTAAAGATGTCTTCAATTGAATAAAAGACGTCATAAATTTAATTAGAAACGTCTTAAATTAAAGACGTCGAAAATTAAATTAGAGACGTCTTAAATTGAATTAGAGATGTCTTAAATTGATACAAGACGTAAATTAAATTAAATACGTCTTAAAAGAAATTAAAAATGTCTAAAATTGAGTTAAGAACGACTTAAACTGAATTAGAAACGTCTTAAATTGAATTAAAGACGTCTTAAATTGAATAAGAGACGTCTTAAATTGAATAAGAGACGCCTTAAATTGAATTCGATACTTCTTAAATTGAATTAGAGAAGTCATAAATTGATTAGAGACGTCTTAAATTAAATTACAGACGTGTTAAATTGAATTAGAAACGTCTAAAAATAAATTTAAAACATCTGAAATTGAATTAAAAAAATCTTAAAATGAATTGGAGACGTCCGAAATAGAATAAAAAATGTCTTAAAATTAATTAGAGACGTCTAAAACTGAATTATTAAAATAAAGATGTCTTAAAATGAACTAGTCTTAAACTGAATTAAAGAATTATGAAATTGAATTAAAAACGTCTTTAATTCGACAAACATGCCTCAAATTATTAAATAAAAATACACATGACATGCCACAATTATACGCGCACCCCTTTATATTACAAGAGATATAATTGATTGAACTTGTACTAAGTTATTTGTTTTTTTTTCTTTGTGATATTCAATACGTTAGTATAAACATTTCAAATATTAAATATATATATTTACCTGTCAACGTATCTTTCTCATATCGTATAGCAAGATGAGTATCATGGTCAAGATTTCTAAATTTTGCTTCACATCCTGCCAGCTGTGTATGAGTACCATCCCTGTCATGGTCGTAATGAAGCGTACCATTATTTATCATAGCAGATATATAAGGATGTTGGTGCTAAATTAGAGCAAAATTAATATGTATTGTACTGAATAGATACAGTAAAACCGACCGGAAAGATTCGCCGTGAAGCGCAATTATTTGATAGATAGGTTATGTGTCTATATAAGTATATATAGGGTGTAACAGCGAAACCAACCACCGCCTATATTTTCTTTATTATTATAGTTACAAAAAAATATTATAAAGCAAAGTTGTAGAAGACCAAGGGGGACATCTGGTTAAAGAATAAAATATTTTTTTAAACCAGTGGTTCTCAAGTTACAACACAAAGTTATATTTTTTTAAATGGGATTATACATATTTTTTAGGTCTATTCGATAGAGTATTTTTTTCTGAATTCAACCATGTGACCATTTTACATCCTTGCATAATAAAAAATATTGAGAAAAATTCAATTGAAATTTAAATAATTTTTTATTTTTAATATTAATGTGCAGTAAGCTATGGATGAAAAACAAAAGAACAAAATATGAAACACAAACAATAACAATTATTATTGCTTGACAGTAGCTAAATTTTGTTCTTTTGTTTATGTTTTTCATACATAGCTTGCTGCACATTAATATTAAAAATAAAAAATTATTTAAATTTCAATTTATTTATTTATGTTACGCTGTACAACAGGAAGTCAATCCCAATTATAGTACAGGGTCCGCACTCACCGAGCCGCAGTGTAGTAGTTTATATAATATTTAGCTTGAGTGAGATTCGAACTCGGGATCTCCGGATTCGAATTCCGTATCGCTATCCACACCACCGTACCGAAAATTGAATGTTTCTCAATATTTTTATTATGTAAAAATGTAGAATGGTCACATGGTTGAATTCAGAAAAAAATACTCTTATCGAATACGCCTAAAAAATACGTATAATCCCATTTGAAAAAATATAACTTTGTGCTGTAACTTGAGAACCACTGGTTTAAAAAATTATTTTATTCTTTAAGCAGATGTCCCCCTTGGTCTTCTATAACTTTTCTTTATAATATTTTTTTGTAACTATAATAATAAAGAAAATATAGGCGGTGGTTGGTTTCGCTGTTACATCTGTATAGGTAACGTATCGTTGTTGTCCGCCATTTTGGGCACAATAATCTGCCAAAGATGTTGAACTTGAATTTTTAAATTCGTAATTTGTCTAAAAATGAACTTTAGTTCCCAATTTGTTTTCATTTTGACGTTTCATCTAATATTCGCTAGTGTGATTCGTGATTATAGCGGCATTTTTGACCTTATGTACCTTATACATTAGTTTTCAAATAGTTTTACGCGATTTTCGACTTTATAATCATGTATTTTGCGTGCGGTGTCAACTTATTTTCATTTTGATGCATTTAATATAATATTCGCTAGTGTGATTCGTGCTTCATTTCAACTGTCATCTTACAAATCGTGCAATTTTTTACTTTATCGACACACGTTTGACATTTGACACATTTCTAAACGAACAATTAGTTTGATACAATTCGAAATATAATTTAATAACTTTTGAGGTATGAACTTCAATATATTTAATCATTTAAATTGTTTTAATTATATTTTAAAGACAGTTATTAATTGAAATTAAACGATTTTAGCGGAAATTTCGACCTTATGTACCTTATACATTAGTTTTCAAATAGTTTTACGTGATTTTCAACTTTAAAATTACGTATTTCGCGTGCTACGTAAATTTGTTTTCATTTTGAGGTTTAATATAATTTTCGTTGGTGTAATTTGTACTTCACTTGTCATCTTGCAAATAGTACAATTTACTAATTTATCGACATACGGTTGACATTTGAATTATTTTTAAACAATTGTTTTAAAAGTATAATTATAAATTAATACAAAAATAAATATTGTTTTAGACAAGTACTATAATATATTTAATAATAGCAATGCTTTTAACAATATTTTAACGAGTTATTATTTGAAATTGAACGATTTTACTGGTCTTAAATTTTGAAAGCAAAAGATTAGATTAAGAAAAAAGATAAATAATCAAATTTTAACATTTAATATTCTGTTGTTTGATAGATTTTCAAAATTTTGTTTAATTTTAAATCATTTTTATTTTCATAGTCATGGCAAACTTTCTTAAATTAGTTGAAAACTGAAATTTATAAAATGAAATATATTTAATGGAATTGCATATTTTATTTATGCAATATATTAATGGGGTAGGTGGCTCAGTGGTATCGAGCCGGCCTGTGGATCTTGAAAACCCTGGTTCGATCCCCAGAGCCGACAAACAATTTTCACTAATTCAGGGTGGCCATTCAAGTAACATTAATAAATTCCCTGACTTTTCCCTGATTAAGTAAAAAAATTTCCTGACTTCTAGAATATTGACTTATTTATGAATTTATGGTTACATTTCATATATTGTAATATAATTGTTTTTTTTATTAAATTTATAGTAAAAGCAAAATCAATTTGTGTTTCTAAACAGGCAAAGACACAACCTTAAATATTGCATACAGAAAAAACATAGCGCGGTAGAAACGTTAGACAAAACAAAACAGTTTTCAATTAGTAAACATCCTTCGGTTATATTTTCATAGATAGCGGTTCTCACTGTTAAGAAGCAATAAAGGGTATTTGTTGCCAATAAAGGTATACTATCTATCTAATAAAGGTTATTCTGCCGATAAAATCTAAAAATAACTAAATACATTTTGAAATAAAAGTTTGAAGTTATTTTTCTAAAATTAAATTAAAAAATTTAAAGAACAAAAAACTTTTTTCCCTGACATGGAATAAAACTCCCTGACTTTTCCAGAAATTTAAAATTCCCTGACTTTTCCCGGTTTTCCAGGTTAGTCGCCACCCTGTAATTTAAATCTACCCCTGTGGCTCCCCCGCTACTAACATCTGTAAGGGCCGTGATTTTACGGCTGGTAACCGCACTTCACGCGAAAAAATATATCACTTACCGAGATCTGCTACGGCAGAGTGCCACACCCAGTAATGGGTAAAAGGTGTGATGATACATTTATTTATTTATATTAAGTTAGGTTAGGTTCACTTTATGAATTTAAAACTAGCATTTTTAATGAAACGGAACAACCATAATAATCATAACGCAATTGAAATAAAGTTGCCATAGATAAAACAAAACACTAATTAACATCTAGCGCTACTGAATCTTATACTAACTTCACACTAGACAGATAAACAATTGATAACCTAAACACCGCAATAAACAATAAAAGTTTGACAGATAATTAAATAAAATATAAATAAATAAATATATCATCACGCCTTTTACCCATCACTGGGTGTGGCACTCTGCCTACGCAGATCTCGGTAAGTGATATATTTTTTCGCGTGAAGTGCGGTTACCAGCCGTCAAATCACGGCCTCCAAAGATATTAGTGGTGGAGGAGCCACAGAGGTAGATTTAAATTGGTGAAAATTGTTTGTCGGCTGTGGGGATCGAACCAGGGTTCTCAAGATCCACAGGCCGACTCGATACCACTGAGCCACCTACCCCATTCTATTTAAACTATTAAAAACTATTAAACTATTAAATAATATTTAAATAATAATATTAATATTTATATTAAATAATATTTAAACATATAAATTACGTCCAGAAAAAACAAAATAAGTCCACGGCGAAACTTTCCCAAGTCGATTAAACCCTACTTACATTATGAGGCCCATTATGATTGCTGTACGTATCTAAAATCACAGCCAAACCGTGAAAAAAGTCGTTATTACCAAACACATCTCCAGGAATCATCCTTTCTTTAGCGTACCAAATAGCTAAACCATCTCCAAAGAGGTCTTTGCCTTTACCATGTACCTTAAATTGTACTTGCACTTCCCAATTTTTAACTAGACACGGCTAAAAATAACAATAATGAATAATTTATTATTATTATTCAGCAAAATTTACGTACAACTGAATTCCAAAGTATCCCTCGCTTAGATTGCAAATCCGGAGTAATTCTAACATAATTATTAGTTACCATTGTACTCCCAGTAAAGTCCCAAAACGGGATAGACATTCCAGAACCTTTTAAATAAAATTAATTTATTATTTTAACCTTTGATTCTGATTTTAATCTTACCTTGATATGGTTTAATTAAAGAATGTTCTCGTTTCATGTAGTCTTTTGTGTTCCATTGTGCTTTTATTAAGTCAAAAAATAATAAAAAGTATATTTGTGTGAATAAAAAACTGTAAATATTCATTATTAGTAATAAACCGACTATATATGACGTATTATTTGACAGCGAAGCA
This sequence comes from Pterostichus niger, assembly GCA_947425015.1. Classification (NCBI taxonomy): domain Eukaryota; kingdom Metazoa; phylum Arthropoda; class Insecta; order Coleoptera; family Carabidae; genus Pterostichus; species Pterostichus niger. The sequence goes on from OX380352.1 coordinate 8,122,654, forward strand.
CGGAGCTCTACAAATAATAGGAGTGAATTTATTTACACAGCTGTACTACCAACATAAGCATAAGAAACGTTATAAAATTGCGCCTGTACCGGCAAAAAGTTGAAACATATACTTTATTTTAAAAATATGTTGGATAAATTTAATTTATTAATTTCTATAATTTGTATGTTGAGCATTTTCAATAAAACATAATACAAATATTTGTAATGTATAATTTTGTACACAATAAACAAATTTATATCAATTATTTGTCGTATATTTTTGTCCCGAATGTACTGCTTTAATAGGAGTGGCTCAAATTATAACGTCGTTTTAGTTCAAATATTTGCCACATTTATTGTAATTAAGTATATCATTAATTGTAAATATTAAATGTTAGAATTTTTTAAAAATCATGAGCATTCGCCGGGATTTGAACCCAGAACCTTTCACTCACTAAATATTAATTTATTCATATTCTATCCCCTTCCTATGCTAACATCTTTGAGGGCAGGTTTTGATGGCTGTTAACTGCACTTTATGAGCATAAAAATAAAAAATAACTATGAGTTCAAATTAATAAAACATTTTATATATTTATAATTAATAAATATATCATCACGCCTTTTACCCATTACTGGGTAAGGTATTCTCGTAGCAGATCTCAGTCAATGATATATTTGTGCGCGTTGTCAGCCGTCAAATCGCGGCCCCCAGGGATAGAAGTAGAACTAGTTTTTATTTAAAATAATTTATATTTTTGTTTGGATCCTTAATGACTCAACTACTGTCAAAATTATATTTAAATTCTTAAAAATTTGCTACAACGACACGGAAACATAAATACCAATTTACAAGGCCTAAAACTATATCAGTCTTTAAAATATTGATTATTATTAGTCATTCCGCTAAACGAATACATATATTATAGTGTTGCCAATTATTTGTCGCAAATTTTAGTTCCGACTGTATTGCTTCAATAGGTTTCACTAAATTAGAAATTTCATTTTAGTTGCCACATAAATATAAATGTTTTATTTTAATTAAATTTATTGTTGTATAAATACAACTTGAACTTAATTTTTTTTTGTAGTTTTATTTAGTCAGGTGGTAACACTGGTACGATCCAGATTTTTGCTGTTTATATTTTTAACTGTCATTTTAAATTAAAAATTTGGTATATTTATAATACTGTTTTATTTTAATTAAATTTAGTTTTTTCACGTAGTCAAATATAATATTTAAATATTTGAGGTAACTTACTTTTTCTGTATTTTATTTTAGACAAGTGGTAACACTGGTACGTTCCAGATTATTTTGCTGTCATACTTTAATTATATTTCATATAGCAAACTTATATCGCATAAACATATAATTAATAATCATTTATAAACCTAATAATCAGTAAAGTAAGTAAATCAATTAATATAGTCGAATGATTAATACAATAATATATTTTTTTCAGTTTATAACCTTCAAACTTTGCAGCGTCATTCAGCAATTAAAACCGTATAAAAATGACTTTAGAAGAATACAAATTAAGTTCAGTACTTTACGGACACTCATTAGATGTACGTACAGTATGTGTAAACTATGAAAATTGTATTATAAGTGGTTCCCGAGATAAAACTTGTAAATATTGGCGTCCAAATGGGTAAGTTTTTGTTACATTTCTTGTTAAACAATCTAAACATGTTTGTTTATAGGTTAAATACAGGTTATGTAGATACTATGACATATAAAGGACATAAAAATTATGTGTCTTCTGTTGGCTATCTCCCACCAAGTCCTGATTATCCTACAGGTTTAATACTTAGCGGAGGAAATGACAACAACATTTGTGTTTATATTTTAGACAACTCTGTACCTATAATGTGCCAGAAAGGCCATAATAACACGGGTAAATATCACTAATAACTATTTTTCTTTCAACAATTACCTATAAATTATTTTAGTTTGTAATATCACCAAAGGAAATACTCTAAATACATTTTTAACTTCATCTTGGGACTGTACTGCTAAGTTATGGCGATTGGTCAATAATTCTTTGATGGAAGTTGCTGTTTATACTGGACATCAAGCTGCTGTTTGGGCAGCGATTCAATTGCCGAATGGAAATGTAGTTACAGGTTCTGCTGATAAGGATCTTGTGATTTGGAATGAAAATGGACAGAAATTGAAAGTTTTAAAAGGTTAGATATTTTGTTTGTTTGATCTATATCTTAAAATATACTATATTTGTTATAATCTAATCATAAAAGTGATAAAAAAGACCTTATTTGATGTTTTTAACGCGCTTTTTAAGAACATTGGGACATATACAAAGTTTATTTTTATTTCAACTCGATTATTTGATATAATACTTGAACGTCGTATAACTGGTGTGGAAATGAGGTATTTGCGGGGTGTGTGTGGATATACTAGAAGAGATCGTGTCCGGAATACATTGGTGTATGATGAATGTGAGATTGGGAAGAATGTTGTAAGAAGAGTGGGAATAAGTCAGTTGAGATGGTTTGGTCATGTAGAACGTATGGCGAATGACAGATTGGTGAAACAGGTGTATGTTGGTGAAATTGAGGGTGAAAGTTTGCGTGGACGGCCTAGGAACAAGTGGATGAATATGATTGAAGGGTTGTTGCGTGAGCGAAAGATTCCGAGCGTGAAGAATAAACGAGCTGGTATGAAGGGAATTATGAATGTGGTTGAAGCAAAAGTGGTGTGTCAGGATAGGAATTAAATAAAAATAAATATATCATCACGCCTTTTTACTCATCACTGGGTGTGACAGTCTGCTGCCTAAGCAGATCTCGGTAAAAGATATATTTTTTCGCGTGAAGTGCGGTCACGGAGGAGCCACAAGGGTAGATTTTAAATTGATGAAAATAGGAATGAATTGCAGGATAAATGTGATGAATAAGGACAAGCGTATGATTCTTGATTTTAGATTCATTGGTTAGATTTTTCGAGTGTTTACCTGCAATTGTGTGGAGATCACCTTCAAAAACAAGCGCAGGGTGATGCTTCCTTCCTCCCTCATCTTTTTTTCTTCATTTTCAGTTTTTACTATAAAGTGTGTAAATTGCGCGCAGAAAGGGTGCTATGAATTCATTTGTTTAAACAATATAAGTGACTGTCAGATTTTTAATAATTATATTTTGTTTCACGCGGGACAATTCATTGACCCGTATTTTTATTTTAACTCGATTATTTGAAATAATACCGAAAATTTTATTAAACAAAATTTGTTTTATATTAAAATGTCTACAAATCTGTAGAAGAAGCTTTTCTATTGGATGTTTTATTTCCGAGAAATGATATGTAAATTTATATTTTTTAATGAAACATCCTAAATATTTTTGTATAATTTTGAAGGTCTTTTATGCCTCTTTTAAAAAGTTCATATTCATTATGGTCATAAAATGATTAATACAGAAATTATTCAAGTTTTTATTAATAAACAATTGCGCACAGAGAGGGTGCCATGAATACATTTTTTTGAACAATATAAGTGACTGTCAGATTTTTAATAATTATTATTTGTTTCTCTCGCTTAGTTTATCAATTTATTTTGTTATATTTTATTTTGTTTGTGCTTTTAAAATGAATTTTACGAAAAAAAAACTTTATTATAAAAATATAAATATATCATCACGCCTTTTACCTATTGCTGGGTGTGGCACTCTGCCTAAGGAGATCTCGGTAATTTATTTCTTCGCGTGAACTGCGGTTACCAGCCGTCAAATCATGCCCCCCAAAGATATTAGTGGAGCGGGAGACACAGAGGTAGATTTAAATTGGTGAAAATTGTTTGTCGGCTGTGGGGATCGAACTAAGGTTCTTTATTAGTTTCTGTATTAATCATTTTAGGACTATAATGAATAAGAATTGTAAAAAGTATAAAATAAACACTTGGGTAAGTCTCACAAAATACAGCCTCCAAGTCACCTTATGAGGGCATCGTCAGAGGCTGGCCAGCACAGTTCAGTTAGTAACCATAGACGCGTTTCGCTCTTATTAGAACTCACTTCTTCACCTAGAACAAAAAAAAAAGTGAGTTATACCATACTGATGAGCTCTAATAAGAGCGAAACGCGTCTATGGTTACTAACTGTGCTGGCCAGCCTCTGACGATGCCCTCATAAGGTGGCTTGGAGGCTGAATTTTGTGAAACATAGCCAAGTGTTTAGTTTATATTTTTTATTAAACCTTGTTTCATCAAGTGTTGGATGACAATTAATTTTGTCTTTGTTGTTAAATAATAATTGTTTTAAGAAGACACAAAATTTAGCAAAATTATATTTGGCGGTTCAATTTAATAATATAATGTTGCATATTATTGCGCGAAACTGGATCATCCTTTAGAAAAACCAGTATTGCAAATATTTAGACATTTTAATTTAAAATAAACTTTGTTTAAATTATTTTTTCGGTAATGTTTCAAATAATCTAGAAAAAAAAAATATAGACAGATGAACCAACCTGTATTTAATTTGTTATTAATGTAAAAATGATAAAATATTTAGTAAAAATCCCAAAAAAAAACAATAAAAATACCCAAATTAGTCAAAAAACGTATTAATTTGAAGTTTATTTTTTAAAATTTATTTAAAATATTAATTTATTGGAAATGCGGCTTCAGTCTTGTCTACATCTTTGGATGGCGTGATTTGACGGCAGTTAACCGCATAAATATGTCACAGAGATCTGGTACGGCAGACTAAAAATAAAATATTGACGCAAATTTATAAAACTTTTTTAAATATATAAAATAATAAATAAATAAATATATCATCACGCCTTTTACCCATTACTAGGTATGGCACGGCACTCTGCTGCAGCAGATCTCAGAAAATGATATATTATGCGCGTTATTTGCCGTCAAATCACGGCTCCCAAAGATGCTAGTAGAAGACAAGCTACAAGACTAGTTTAAATTTATGTGAATATATAAAATAAATAAATATATCATCACGCCTTTTATCCATTACTGGGTGTGGCACTTTGCCTAAACAGATCTCGGTAAGTGATATATTTTTTCGCGCAAAGTGCGGTTACCAGTCGTCGAATCACGGCCCTCAAAGATATTAGTGGAGAGGTAGCCACAGGGGTAGATTTAAATAGGTGAAAATTGTTTGTCGGCTGTGGGAATCGAACCAGGGTTCTTGAGAACCACAAGCCGACTGGATACCACTGAGCCACTTACCCCATGTGAATGAATGTCTTAAATTGTTATTTGGATCCTTAATGACCCAACTACCCATACAACTACATTTTAATGCTTAAAAATTTGCCTCGACAACCCGGCAACACAAAAACCAACTTACAAACCCTAAAACTATATTCTATCTAAAAAATATTTATTATTCAGGTCATTCTGATTGCGTCCGAGGTCTAGCCCTCCTAAACGACAACATATTCCTCAGTGTTGCCAACGACGCAACAATAAAACAATGGACTTTAGACGGTGAATGTTTGGAAACATTCTATGGCCATGGCAATTATATTTACAGGTAAATATACATTTTAAACTCAAACCAGCAACATTCTAACATATTTTATTAGTATTAGCGCGAATAAGGCCCTTGGAGAAGACTTTTTCGTCACTTCCGGTGAAGACAGAGTCGTGAAGTTCTGGCAAAGTGGCAACAATTATCAGACGTTGACACTTCCGGCGCAGTCGGTTTGGACAGTGGCTTGTTTGGCCAATGGCGATATAGTTACTGGATCAAGGTTATTTGTTTTTTTTTTCATATACCGTTTGTCTACTTTTTTTTCGAACATTGGAAATTCAATGTTAAAATTTTGGTTTAGTGATATCTCTTTACCTATTAATTTTAGAACAAAAGTGTACTGAAGAAAAATGTTCAGAATGAAAAACTGCATTCATGGAGTATAAGTTTGTTGTTCAATTGTTTCTTATGTCCGAGTTAGAAGCAAAAGAAAATATACGCTTTAAAGCAATTATCAGAGTGCCATGAGAAATAAAACAAATTAGATAACTTAATAATAGGTATTTATTTGTCTAGATTATGTAGAAAAAATCGGATGTGCACAGCACATGACTTCCTTGTACGCGTATTAAACTATAGATATTTTTTTTTAATTGCACATATTTGACATAAAATCTTTTATTTTTTGTTCTAATCCATAGCAAACTTAATTATTTTTTTTAAATCTAAAAATATATAATATTTAAATTTAGATATCTCGTTTATGCAAAAAGCTAATTGAATAATTGTTAATGTGCTAGACGCAGAATTTAATTTTCTAAAACTTTTATTTGCAGCATTTATTTCTAAAATTAAAATAATATCATTTTTTCAAGGAAAACTGTTAACAGCTTCATGTAATGTGCCACTTCCGGTTAGTCTATTTTAACCAAAATCTATTATGTTATTTGCATTGATATAGTAGTCTTATATACCAAATTTGAAAAGTTTTGGATTATATTTGAATATAGTTTTTCATGAAAATCTATTATTCAAGTAAAGTAGCACTTCCGGAAGTTATATAATGACCAAAAAGGGAGGTGCACAACTAGATGTTATAACAGTCCTATATACCTCAACTTTCTACGGCTTACCGTTTTTGAGTTATGCGAGATACATACGTACGTACAGACGTCACGACGAAATTAGTCAAAATGGATTCAGGGATGCTCAAAATGCATATTTCCGTTGAAATCTCAGAACCGAAAATTTTCGCGATTACAATACTTCCTTTACTTCGTACAAGCAAGTAAAAAGAAAATAATAGTTGCTATAATTAATTTTATTATTAAATTAAATGCTCGAATAAATAAATAAATAAATACAATATGTCAAATAATGTCAGACACAACAAACAAATTATTGTTTTATTTCTCATGGCACTCTGATAATTGCATTAAAGCCTGTATTTTCTTTTACTTGTAACTCTGACATAAGAAACAATTGAACAACAAACTTATACTCTATGGATGCAGTTTTTCATTCTGAACATTTTTCTTCAGTACACTTTTGTTCTAAAATTAATAGGTAAAGAGATATCGCTAAATCAAAAATTTAACATTGAATTTCCTATGTTCGGAAAAAAAGTAGACACCCGGTAAAGAGTGTTCCATTATTATCGTTTTCCTGATTAATTTACAAGAATTTAGGTCACTAAATGATTAAATAAAAGTTTTGAATCTATTAGTTGGTGCCCGAAGTTTTAATCTTCTAAATTTATTACAAATTTTGAAATAATTGTTATTATAATTATGAATGTGTATCCAAGACAACAATTTGTCCATTTGGCGCCATTTTGTAACCAAGTTTTTAGTTGGTTTAGAATCTGACAACCCCCGGTAATAAATTTCTAAGTAAATAATTTTTTATAAGTATTTATGACAACGAAATAAATGGATAATTACGGGGTGTAGCCCTGTCAAATTTTGCAAGGCGCATGAAAAAACCCCAAATATAAACTAATTTATAGTTATTTACGTAACCAGTTATGAAAAGGTTGATATTGTTTGACGAATATTTGCCAAAACGAGTGAAACGAGTTTTGCAAATTATGTGAGTCAAACAATATCACGTTTTTATAACGTATTTTATCTAATTCCGCTAAAATGTTAAAAATACATAAAATTCTAGGTTTATGACAGCTCAGTATATTTCAAAATTACCAAAGCGTTGCCGTGAAAATAAATGAATAAAATGTTTAAATTTAAAGCTTATGTCATCATTGAAAATGAGTTCTGAATCCGAGACAGACCTTCCTTCTGATATCGAAGAATCTGCTAATTTGCCCGTCAACTGTTTCATACCAGAAACATTATTCAATGTATATAAATCCGAAACATTTTAATAAATAGTTTTTTCCGTTATTTGCATTTTGAGAAAGTTCAAACTGTCAACATTCATTACGTAACTAGTTATGTAAAGAATTCCTTACATAACTCTTGAATGACAGTTATGAAAAAATTGACATTTCATAACCTCAAAAATTCATGTAAAACACGACTTTTCATAACGGAATTAGGTAAAAGTTATTACTTGCAGTTTTTGCAATATTTTGTGCCTGCAAGAAAATCGTTTTCGAAGTCTTCGTCACAGTATTAAACCCATTATTTCAAATTATTTCTAGAATTTATGAAACTGTTGACACTGATAATAGTTGTTTTCACAACAACAACCTTTCATTACAAAATGTAATGTATCTTTTTATAAAACTAATAAAAATTAATTAAAAACACGCTCTTAAGATACAAATAAAACTTTGTATGCGGCACGCTTTGCAATTAACTTTCCAAGTCGCGCCTAAAAATTAATTTACTGCGCTCGCCACATAAATAACTATTCTCACTGTGTTTACAAATTGTAATTATCAAATTTGTTTGACAGTTTCGTAAAAAAACTTCTTGCAACCATTGTAACAGTTAAACATTGAGATATCAATGTTTGACAACTTTTAAAATAGATTTTCGCCTTAAATAAATAAGTAAAACAAAATTGTTTCAACTAAGTTATATGTAGAATTTAATTGTCTAAAACTTTTATTTAAAACATTTTTCTGTAAAATAAACAGGAAAACAGAAAAACACTCAAATATTGAATACACTCAAAATATAAATATCCCCCGCAAATATACAATTTGTATGTCGGCAATCAAACCGTTGCTTGCCGACATATGACAAGTTAAATTTGCGGGGTTTGTACAACTTTACTAAAAATGTTTTAGCGATGGGTTAGTAAGAATTTTTACTCAAGACCCTAGTAGAGTCGCAGATGAAGCACAGTTGAAGCAATTTGAAGAGGAAGTTGCTAGTTTAAATGTTACTTCCGCTCAGGAAATAGGCGGAGTCAAGATTTCAGAGTAAGTGCTAAATAAATATTATTTTTTCATGAAACCTTTATTTCAATAAAAGTGGAAAATAAATACTACATACATACATAACATCACGCTATATCCCATTAAATGGGGTAGCATGAACCCGTCATCATTCTCATCCTGACACATGATACTCGTTTCGACCACATTAACACTTCCTCCATACGAACTCTTTCTTTCCACACAACCAAAATCCATCATCACGCAACAAACATCCATCCATTCGCTCCTGTACACCAGTTTCATAAATCTTCACTTACGCCCACTTCTCTAACAACGAATCTATAAGAAATGAACGCTGCATCGCCTGCGCTTGTTTAAAAATACATTTAACACAATTGCAGTTACACACTGTATAGTAAAAACTGAAAATGAAGTAAAAAAAGATGAAGGAAGGGATTATCTCCCTGCGCTTGTTTTTGAAATTGAATTCCACAGAATTGCAGTTGGACACTCTATAGTAAAAACTAAAATAAATACTATTTATCTGAATTAATGTTCAGTTTTAGAACGTTAATTAATCAATTTTATAATAAATTTGTGTCGTTTGTAACAATATAATTTGAATATCAAATAATGAGGGTAGCATATAATCATTATTTAAATGAAATGTTTATATTTTTTTTGTGTTTAATGGCATTAAATCTGACCTCGGAGTATTGAGATCTTTTTTTTAACTTCTCTCACACATCTAGTCGAATCAATTTCTACTATTCCTGTCTTCTGTCTTCGATAAACTGACAGTTAATTTTGAGGTTATTATTATGTTTACATCCTTGTATACTTGGTTGTTGCGATGCTCTAGCCATCGTCTTAGAGCACTCAGCTAGATTTAAAGAAAACTTAAAACATTTAAAATGATTGCAGAGTGTTTTAAAATATTGGGATCCTCTGGCCATCGATTTAGAGCACTCAGCTAACTTGTAAGACAATTTAAAAGACTTTCAAATTATTATAGAGGGTTTAAAATAGTTGGGATCTTCTAGCCATCGTCTTACAGCACTCAGCTAGCCTTTAAAACATTTAAAATGAATGTACAGGGTTTTTAATAGTTTGGAATCCTCTGGCCATCGATTTAAAGCACTCAGCTAGCTTTTAAGACAATTTAAAATATTTAAAATGATTGCAAACTGTTTTAAGTATTTGGGATCTTCCGGCCATCGTTTTAAAGCACTCAGCTAGCATTTAAAACATTTAAAATGATTGAAAAGTGTTTTAAGTAGTTGGTCTGGCCATCGATTTATAGCACTCAGCTAGCTTGTAGGAAAATTTAAAGGACTTTCAAATAATTCTAAAGGATTTAAAATAGTTTAGATATTCTAGCCATCGTCTTAAAGCACTCATCTACGTTTTAAAACATTTAAAATGATTGCAAAAACTTTTAAGACTTTGAGATCTTCTAGCCATCGAGTTGGGATCTTCTAGCCATCGTCTTAAAGCACTCAGCTAGCTTTTAAAACATTTAAAATGATTGCAAAAAGTTTTAAGACATTGAGATCTTCTAGCCATTGATTTAGAGCACTCAGCTAGCTTGTAGGAAAATTTAAAAGGCTTTTAAATGATTCTAAAGGATTTAAAATAGTTTAGATGTTCTAGCCATCGTCTTCAAGCACTCAGCTACCTTTTAAAACATTTAAAATGATTGCAAAATGTTTTACGACGTTGAGATCTTCTAGCCATTGATTTAGAGCACTCAGCTAGCTTGTAAGACAATTTAAAAGACTGTCAAATGATTCTAAAGGATTTAAAATAGTTTAGATGTTCTAGCCATCGTCTTAAAGCACTCAGCTACCTTTTAAAACATTTAAAATGATTGAAAAAAGTTTTAAGACATTGAGATCTTCTAGCCATTGATTTAGAGCACTCAGCTATCCTGTAAGACAATTTAAAAGACTGTCAAATGATTCTAAAGGATTTAAAATAGTTTAGATGTTCTAGCCATCGTCTTCAAGCACTCAGCTACCTTTTAAAACATTTAAAATGATTGCAAAATGTTTTACGACGTTGAGATCTTCTAGCCATTGATTTAGAGCACTCAGCTAGCTTGTAGGAAAATTTAAAAGACTTTCAAATGATTCTAAAGGATTTAAAATAGTTTAGATGTTCTAGCCATCGTCTTCAAGCACTCAGCTACCTTTTAAAACATTTAAAATGATTGCAAAATGTTTTACGACGTTGAGATCTTCTAGCCATTGATTTAGAGCACTCAGCTAGCTTGTAGGAAAATTTAAAAGACTTTCAAATGATTCTAAAGGATTTAAAATAGTTTAGATGTTCTAGCCATCGTCTTAAAGCACTCAGCTACCTTTTAAAACATTTAAAATGATTGAAAAAAGTTTTAAGACATTGAGATCTTCTAGCCATTGATTTAGAGCACTCAGCTATCCTGTAAGACAATTTAAAAGACTGTCAAATGATTCTAAAGGATTTAAAATAGTTTAGATGTTCTAGCCATCGTCTTCAAGCACTCAGCTACCTTTTAAAACATTTAAAATGATTGCAAAATGTTTTACGACGTTGAGATCTTCTAGCCATTGATTTAGAGCACTCAGCTAGCTTGTAGGAAAATTTAAAAGACTTTCAAATGATTCTAAAGGATTTAAAATAGTTTAGATGTTCTAGCCATCGTCTTCAAGCACTCAGCTACCTTTTAAAACATTTAAAATGATTGCAAAATGTTTTACGACGTTGAGATCTTCTAGCCATTGATTTAGAGCACTCAGCTAGCTTGTAGGAAAATTTAAAAGACTTTCAAATGATTCTAAAGGATTTAAAATAGTTTAGATGTTCTAGCCATCGTCTTAAAGCACTCAGCTAGCTTTTAAAACATTTAAAATGATTGCAAAAAGTTTTAAGACTTTGAGATCTTCTAGCCATCGATTTAGAGCACTCAGCTAGCTTGTAAGACAATTTAAAAGACTGTCAAATGATTCTAAAGGATTTAAAATAGTTTAGATGTTCTAGCCATCGTCTTCAAGCACTCAGCTACCTTTTAAAACATTTAAAATGATTGCAAAATGTTTTACGACGTTGAGATCTTCTAGCCATTGATTTAGAGCACTCAGCTAGCTTGTAGAACAATTCAAAAAACTTTCAAATGATTCTAAAGGATTTAAAATAGTTTAGATGTTTTAGCCATTATCTTAAAGCACTCAGCTACCTTTTAAAACATTTAAAATGATTGCAAAAAGTTTTAAGACTTTGAGATCTTCTAGCCATCGATTTAGAGCACTCAGCTAGCCTGTAAGACAATTTAAAAGACTGTCAAATGATTCTAAAGGATTTAAAATAGTTTAGATGTTCTAGCCATCGTCTTCAAGCACTCAGCTACCTTTTAAAACATTTAAAATGATTGCAAAATGTTTTACGACGTTGAGATCTTCTAGCTATCGATTTAGAGCACTCAGCTAACTTGTAGGACAATTCAAAAAACTTTTAAATGATTCTAAATAATTTAAAACAGTTGGAATCGTCTAGCCATCGTCTTAGAGCACTCAACTATATCTCTATTTACTTAGAATTCATGTAAAACATATTTGAAGCTTTTAAGACAATTTAATAAATTTGTATCGTTTGTAAACAATATAATTCGAATATCAAACAATGAGGTTAGCATATAATCATTATTTAAATGAAATGTTTATATTTTTTTTATGTTTAATGACATAAATCTGACCTCGGAGTATTGAGATCTATTTTTTAACTTCTCTCACACATCAAGTCAATTCAGTTTCTACTATTCATGTCTTCTGTCTTCGATAAACTGACAGTTAATTTTGAGGTTATTGTTATGTTTACATCATTATATACCGTACTGATAACTATATGTGTTAATTTTAATTACTAATTAGATACATGAACAAAATAACTGAGAACCTTATTAAAACAACCATTTTAATATTGTATTTTAAAGTAATATTTATAAATTTCTTTTTGACAGTTTACCAGGAAAAGAAATTCTTTACGAACCTGGAAAAACTGATGGACAAACTAAATTGGTTCGAGAAGGTACTTCAGTAATGTGTTATTCGTGGTCTGCTAGCGAAGGAACTTGGAATAAAGTTGGTAAGACTGAAAAAATGATATAAAAATGTTGTGGGACTATTTTATGATATTTTTTTGTTGAATTCAGGTGATGTGATGGGAGCAGCGGGCGGTACTCAAGCAAATAGTGGAAAAACTTTATTTGAAGGAAAAGTAAGTTGAAAATTGTTATTTAAATAAATAAAATAAATATATCATCACGCCTTTTACTCATTACTGGGAGTGGCACTCTGCCTAAACAGATTTCGGTAAGTGATATATTTCTTCGCGTGAAGTGCGGTTACCAGCCGACAAATCACGGCCTCCAAAGTTGTTAGTGGTGGGGGAGCCACAGGGGTAGATTTTATTTTGGGGAAAATTGTTTGTCAACTGTGGGGATCGATCCAGGGTTCTCAAGATCCACATGCCGACTCGACACCACTGAGTCACCTACCACATTTTATTATTTGTTGTTTAATAGTTATTTTTGTATGAAGTGCTCAAAATGAGTGTTTTTTTGTTGCGCGTGAGAATGTCACATTTGAACGCGCCAAAAAACAAGAATACAAACAACATTTTTTCTACAACTGTAAATAAAGAATAATACAATAATTATTGATTTATTTAAGTAAATTGAAGGAAAACAATTAACAATAATATGAATTTGATACTATTGATGTGTTGTAACTAATGAAACCTGACAACAAATAATTTGGGAGCGTGCGCGAGATACTCATTTTGCGCACTAGAATACGAATATTCATTTTGCGTACTAGGGTGCAAAATAATGCGTGTTGTCATGGTAATGTAAATGATGAAACAATCACGTATTCCGCGTATTGAAATTAGTGGAAAAAATTATGAACAGTTTTTGACAGTTTTTTTTCTCATTTTTATATTGTTATTTTAACGATAAATGTGGCATTTTAATCTAAACAAATAATTGTGAAGTAAATTGTGTGTTACCCAATAATGGGTGCACCGATTTTTGTGAAATTTTGTGGTTAGTATGATGTAAGGTGGTGCTAAAATGTAGGGTGTAAATTATTTTGATGTTGGTAAAATGGTGGAGAGATATGTTTTCTATTTTTTTAGAAAGTCTCGAAAATTATTTTTGGGGCTATCGTCACTTGAAATCATTTAAAAAAAAAGAGTTGTCTTCCCAAAAAGACCCTTAAATTATTTTTAAAAATGTCGTCTACCTAAAAGTTTCCCCAAAATCATTTTTAAGGTAATTATCTTTCCAGAAAGTCCTCCAAATAATTTTTAAAAGTGTTATCTTTCCAAAAAATCTTTAAAATAATTTTTAGAACAATTGTCTTCCCAAAAAATGTCCCTCAAATCTTTGTTAGGGCTGTCAACTTCTCAAAACGTCCCTCAAATCATTTGTAAAAGAGGCGTCATCCTAAAAAGGTCCTCAAATCATTTTTAAAAGTATCATCTTTCCAAAAACATCTTTAAAATCATTTTTACGACAATCGTCTTCTCAAAACATTTTAGGGCTGTTAACTTCCCAAAAAGTCCCTCAAATCATTTGTAAAAGAGTCGTCATCCTAAAACGGTTCTCAAATTATTTTTTAAAAAGTCGTCCTAAAACGGCCCTCAAATCATTTTAAGACTTATTTTTCCAAAATTTCTCCAAAATAGATTTTAGGGCAATCATAGTCCCAAAAAGTCTCTCATATTATATTTAAGTCTGTCATCTTCCCTAGAAAGTCATTCAAATCATTTTTAAAAGTATCATCTTTCCAAAAACATCTCTAAAATCATTTTTAAATGTGTCATCTTTTCAAACAATTTCTAAAACCATTTTTAGTCGAGTTTACTTTGCAAAAAGTCCGCAAAATCATTTTCCAAATCTTTTAAAAACTCAAAAATCATTTTTAAGAGTTTTGAGTTTCTAAGATTTGATCCTACTTCTCACAGATACTTGTCTGTCTTCCAATAATTCAAGTAGAACAAACATGAAACTATCTTCAAAATTTTATTCAAAAATATAGCTCGCCACCATCTTAAAACAAAATAACAGCGAAATAAAATTAAATACACCTTGTAAATTATATGGAAAATAATCAAACTCCATTTAGTTACAAAATAGCAGCCCAAAAATAATTTCTACCCAATATTTTAAACTTTCTAAATAATCAAATCATTTCTAATGCCTATGGCACACTGGTCGAAGAGCATCGATGAAACAACAGAACGCACCCTTCATTGACAAACAATAAAAGCTTCTAAAGTTGAGAAAGAAAAACTCAATTTCAAAAATATGCTAACGTGAAGTGAGACACAAAAGATACGAGTGAAATGAGACACGTTCGTTTCATCGACGAGCTCTTCGATGGAAATAGAGGAGCCTCTAATTTTCGTCGATGGCGGCTGCGTTCTGTTGTTTCATCGACCAGTGTGCCATAGACATAAGAAAGTTATAATTTCCAAACTTGCTACAACTATTTCTCTCGCTCAGATTTAATCCAATTTCTCATAGCTACTTATCCATTTTCCAGGAATACGACTACGTATTTTCCGTGGACATCGAAGACGGAAAACCACCATTAAAGTTACCTTACAACCGTGACCAAGATCCGTGGTTCGCAGCGCAAGAGTTTATTCATAAAAATAATCTATCTCAGATGTTCTTAGACCAAGTTGCTAATTTTATCGTCCAGAATAGTGGCGGAGTTGTCATAAATCAAGAACAAAATGCTGATTATGTTGACCCGTTTACTGGAGGGAGCAGGTTGGTTTAGTTTTTATTGGAACGACGGATGGAAAATGATTTTTGTGAAATGTTGACGGAAATTGAAAGTTTGGACTGGTTTGAGGAGGGTTTGGTGGTTGGGATGCTCTGGCCATCGTCTTAGAGCACTCAGCTAGATTTTAAGACAATTTAAAACATTTAATATGATTGCGAAGTGTTTTAAGTAGTTGGGATCCTCTGGCCATCGATTTAAAGCACTCAGCTAGCTTTTAAGACAATTTAAAACATTTAAAATGATAGTAAATAATTTTAGGACACTGTGATCCTCTAGCCATTGATTTAAAGCACTAAGCTAGATTGTAGAATAAATTAAAATACTTTCAAATTATTCTAGAGGGTATAAAATAGTTGGGATCTTCTAGCCATCGTCTTACAGCACGCAGCTAGCTTTTAAAACATTTAAAATGAATGCAAACGGTTTTAAGTAGTTGGATCCTCTGGCTGAGTGCTTTCAGCTAGCTTTTAAGACAATTTAAACGATTTTAAAATTATTCTAAAGAATTTAAAATAGTTTAGATGTTCTGGTCATCGTCTTAAAGCACTCAGCTAGCTTTTAAAACATTTAAAATGATTACAAAATGTTTTACTACATTGGGATCCTCTAGCCATCGATTTAGAGCACTCAGCTAGCTTGTAGGACAATTTAAAAGACTTTCAAATTCTAGAGGGTTTAAAATCTTCTAGCCATTGTCTTAAAGCACTCAGCTAGTTTTTAAATCATTTAAAATGATTGCAAACTGTTTTAAGTAATTGGGATCCTGTAGCCATCGTTTTAAAGCACTCAGCTAGCTTGTAAGACAATTTAAAAGACTTTCAAATGATTCTAAAGGATTTACAATAGTTATTCTAGCCATCGTCTTAAAGTACTCAGCTAGCTTTTAAATAAAATATAAATAAATATATCATCACGCCTTTTACCTATTACTGGGTGTGGCACTCTGCCTAAGCTGATCTCGGTAAGTGATATATTTTGTCGCGTAAAGTGCGGTTACCAACCGTCAAATCACGGCTCCCAAAGATATTAGTGGTGGGAGAGCAACAGTGGTAGATTTAAATTGGTGAAAATTGTTTGTCGGCTGTGGGGATCGAACCAGGGATCTTGAGAACCACAAGCCGACTCGATACCACTAAGCCACCTACCCCATTTTATAACATTTATAATGATTGAAAAGTGTTTTAAGTAGTTGGGATCCTCTGGCCATCGATTTAAAGCACTCAGCTAACTTTTAAGACAATTTAAAATGATAGTAAATAATTTTAGGACACTGTGATCCTTTAGCCATCGATTTAAAGCACTCAGCTAACTTGTAAGACAATTTAAAATACTTTCAAATTATTCTAGAGAGTTTAAAATAGTTGAGATCTTCTAGCCATCGTCTTAAAGCACTCAGCTAGCTTTTCAAACATTTAAAATGAATGCAAATGGTTTTTAATAGTTTGGAATCCTCTGGTCATCGATTTAAAGCACTCAGCTAGCTTTTAAGACAATTTAAAATATTTAAAATGATTCTAAAGGATTTAAATTAGTTTAGATGTTCTAGCCATCGTCTTACAGCACTCAACTAGCTTTTAAAACATTGAAAATGTTTGCAAAGTGTTTTAAGTAGTTGGGATCCTCTAGCCATCGATTTAGAGCACCCAGCTAGCTTGTAAGACAATTTAAATGACTTTCAAATGATTCTAAAGGGTTTAAAATAGTTTGAATCAAATGATTCTTAAGGATTTAAAACAGTTTAGATCTTCTAGCCATCGTCTTAAAGCACACATGTAAAATGAATGCGAAGGGTTTTAAATAGTTTGGGATTCTCTGGCCATCGATTTAAAGCACTCACCTAGCTTTGAAGACAATTTAAAACATTTAAAATGATAGTAAATAATTTTAGGACATTGTGATCCTCTAGCCATCGATTTAGAGCACTCAGCTAGCTTGTAAGACAATTTAAAAGACTTTCAAATGATTGTAAAGAGTTTAAAATAGTTTAGATCCTCTAGCCATCGTCTTAAAGCACTCAGCTACCTTTTAAAACATTTAAAATGATTGCAAAAAGTTTTAAGACATTGAGATCTTCTAGCCATCGATTTAGAGCACTCAACTAGCTTGTAAGACAATTTAAAACATTTAAAATTATTGCAAAATGTTTTAAGACATTGGGATCTTCTAGCCATCGATTTAAAGCACTCAGTTAGCTTGTAGGACAATTTAAATGACTTTCAAATGATTCTAAAGGGTTTAAAATAGTTGGGATCCTTTGGCCATCGTCTTACAGCACTCAGCTATATTGCTATGTACTTAGAATTCATGTAAAACATATTTGAACAATCATAAAACACATCATAAATACATTTTAAATTAAATCCGACCTTTAGAAGACTCGTCCACAGCAAGCTCGGCATCCAATCCACAGGTGTCGTACTGGCTGATGCTCTGTCTGTCATTCTACACACACCACACTGCACGCAGTCTTAAACATTCAACTTCACTTTAAATCGCGATATTTCAAACATCTTTCAACAGAAACAACTACAAAACAAAACACTGACGTTCATGTGTCACTGTAAACAACAGAACAAGTGAACAGCGATGACGCCGACATGCATGGCACTCTATGTTTTAACTTGTTCGCACGAAACTTGTTCACATTCGCAAACTTCAAACTAATTAAAAATCAATCATATCTCCTACACAATTATTAAAATAGGCATTTTAACGTGTTATTATGAGTTTATACTTATTTAAATGTAAAGTTTGAACATTTCTAATGAATATTTGAAGTGGATTTTCAGCACATGTTTATATAGATACGAGGTTAAAACTATTATTAAATATTGAAATGATGTTCTTTCGATGCCAGCAACACCAAAACTAATAAAACAATGTTTAAATGAGCGTTAAATCATGTAACATTCAATTAACAACGTATTAAATATATTTATGTTTATATAGATATTTAAAATATTAATCTAGCTTTTAAAACAACTTAAAATATTTCAATTAATTCTAAAAGATTTCAGTCAATATCAATTAATTTCCGGAAATTATTTTCTGTCACAAAAATTAAATTCTTTATTTGATATATAATGTGGTATAATATATTATTTTTTTTAGGTATTTGCCTGGTGGCACTACTGTACAAAATGATTCCGGAAATACGGGTATGAATTTAGATCCATTTACAGGTAGGTCACCCTAATTTTAGGGTAAAATATCCCAAAATGTCCTTGCATGATTTTTAATCACACATTTAATCCCATTTATTTAACAGCTATGCTATATTGCACAACTAAATTATTTAAAAAGAAATAAACAGGTGTTTTGTTCGTTTATTTTACCCATTTTTGGGTGTATTACCTTTCAAATCAACCCTCGAAAACTTTACAAAATAAAAATTATTTCTACAAATTAATAAAATTCACAAAAAGTTTTCAAACTGTCAAACAAAATTTAACTTGACGCGCTTAATTCAGCACCCATTTTTGGGTGTATTACCTTTTAAATCAACCCGTCAAAACAATAGTTATTTGTGTATTAACAAAGACACTTTACGCTCGTGATGCACACATCAATTTTTTCTACGATTGCATCTTAAAATTATTCAAAAACGTATGCGTACTGAAAATAAATTCGTTCTGTCAACTGTCAATGTGACAAGTTTCTGTTTTGTTTGTATCCCTGGTAACTATTGAAATAAGCGCGCATTTAATATCTTTTTTCTACGATTGCTATGAAAAGTTGACAATTACGCTCTTATTTGTCATCGTAAATTTGACGTTTTTTGTGGAACAATTGGAAAATATCTTTTTTGTGCGTCTCCAATGGCAACGCGCGAGAAAGATATTAAATGCGCGCTTATTTCTATAGTTACCAGGGATACAAACAAAACAGAAACTTGTCATATTGACAGTGGACAGAACGAATTTATTTTCAGTACGTATACGTTTTTAAATAATTTTAAGATGCAATCGTAGAAAAAATTATGTGTGTATCACGAGCGTCAAGTGTCTTTGTTTCTCTTACACTATTACACAATTACCGTGTTCGAGTAACAAAGAATCACTTTACGCTCTTAATACACAAATAACTATTTCGCGCATTGCCATTGGAGACGCGCAAAAATGATATTTTTCTTTTGTTCCACATAAAACGTCAACTTTACGATGACATATAAGAACGTAGTCAACTTTTCATAGCAATCATAGAAAAAAATATTTTTATAAAATCCACAAACTCTTTCAAACTGTCAAACAAAATTTAAATTCACGTTCAACCCGCGAAATTCAAATCATTACCTGGCATGTCAAACAAGATTTAAATTTGAAATGCGAAGTATATTTATCATAAAAATGCGTTCTGTACTAGGTTTGGCATGGTTAGGGGTGTTTTTTTACTAACGAAACGATATTTTGTTTGTAATAAAATTCGAGTACATGGTTTAAAAAACTAATCAAACTAACGAAACATACTTGTTTTGTCATAAAATTCGAGTATATTTTTAAAAAACTAACCAAACTAACGATATATACTTCGCATTTCAAATTGCCCGGCTTTTGACGTTAAGTTGGTACTCCTGAATTCAAGTCAGAAGCAGCTTGTTCTGCAGCCAACTTCAGGTTTGGCCCTCAAGTCGAGTTTTACCAAACACGGTGACAAAATGGCGCCAATGCACAAACAAATTGTAATTTTCTTCAATTCATTTCGCAGTTTAATCCACAAATTATTATCACTAACAATTTTTCGTTTTTTGTAGGTGCCAGCAGCTATACGACTTCTTCTACTCGCCCCACAACCACCACACCAAACCTGGGTCCGAATCCTGATCCGTTTACCGGTTCACCTAACTTACACATTACTATTAATACCCTCCAGTCACAGAAAACCTCTAAATTTTTCCCGCATCTATCTTATTTATTTTTTGACCAAGGAAATTTGACAATTATTCACGAAAAATTAAAAGAATTTAATAAAAAGTCGGGAGATTCGAACCATAATATCGACGATAATTTGTTAGATGGCGTTGTACAACTAGCAGGGGGGTCACATAATGACAGCGTGTATTTGTCTGCTTTGTTGCAACTTTTGTGTTGGCCAAATGGTAAGTTATATTTTTACAAATTTCAGGAGATCTATCTATATATATATATACCGGGTGTCTACTTTTTTTTTCCGAAAATAGGAATTTCAATGTTAAAATTTTGATTTTTCGATATCTCTTTACCTATTAATTTTAGAATAAAATTGTACTTAAGAAAAATGTTCAGAATGAAAAACTGCATCCATAGAGTATAAGTTTGTTGTTCAATTGTTCCATACGTCCGCGTTAGAAGCAAAAGAAAATACACGCTTTAAAGCAATTATCAGAGTGCCATGAGAAATAAAACAAATTAGATAACTTAATAATAGGTATTTATTTGTCTAGATTATGTATTTGTTTGTTGTGTCTGACATTATTTGACATATTGGACCAGAATTGGAAGCTTACTCTAATTTATTTATTTATTTATTCGAGCATTTAATTTAATTATAAAATTAATTATAACAACTATTATTTTCTTTTTTCTACATAATCTAGACAAATAAATACCTATTATTAAGTTATCTAATTTGTTTTATTTCTCATGGCACTCTGATAATTGCTTTAAAGCGTGTATTTTCTTTTGCTTCTAACTCGGGCATAAGAAACAATTGAACAACAAACTGCAGGTTTTCATTCTGAACATTTTTCTTCAGTACAATTTTATTCTAAAATTAATAGGTAAAGAGATATCGCTAAATCAAAATTTTAACATTGAAATTCCTATTTTCGGAAAAAAGTAGACACCCGGTATATGAATTTGGTGTCCGGGTTAAATTCAAGCCATTGTAATAATTAATTAGACAGCTTTAAACGTGGCTTTATAATCTTGTTTTATCTTAGTTATAACGTTATAAGTCCGCTGATTGACTGAATTTTTACCGGCGAGCGATACTATCGCTTGCCCAGTAAATATTCGACAATTTGCGGGCTTTATTAATTTATTAATCATTTACATTACCATGACAACGCGTATTTTGCGCATTACTTTGCACCCTAGTGCGCAAAATAAGTATTCGTATTTTAGTGCGCAAAATGAGTATCTCGCGCACGCTCCCAAATTATTTGTTGTCAGGTTTCATTAGTTACAACACATCAATAGTATCAAATTCATGTTATTGTTGGTTGTTTTCCTTCAATTTACTTAAATAAATCAATAATTCTTGTATTATTCTTTATTTACAGTTGAAGAAAAAATGTTGTTTGTATTTCGTAGACAAAATTCTTGTTTTTTTGGCGCGTTCTAATTACTTTTTTTGTAACATTCTCACGCGCAACAAAAAAACACTCATTTTGTTCACTTCATACAAAAATAACTATTTAAAATAGTTTTGTTTTTTTAACAAAAAAAAATAAGTCAAAATTTTTTTTCGTAATTAATAGTTTTCGGTGCATTTTTTTTACTTTTTAAGTAAAATTTAATTATTATTTATATATTTCAGATATAGTATTCCCAGTTCTGGATATAACTAGACTAGCCATGCGCCATTCTGTCAACAATAATGTCCTCTGTAGTCAATCAAACGGTGATAATTTAATTCGCCTGCTACGAAAATATATTATCCAGGATCTGCCAGCTAATAAAATGTTGTCCTTAAGGATATTATGTAATATGTTTTCACATCCTTCTGGAGAGAATTTGATCTTGAGTCACGAAAATGGAATTTGTACCGATATATTAACGCTTGGAAATAATTTAAATAAAAATTGTCAGGTATGTACCTTTTCTTTTAAAGTAAAAGTTTGGGTGGTATCAATTTGACTGTTACTAATTTTGTGTGTTGGTAATAGTGTGTTAGAGTGTAGTGAATGTTGGGTGTGGATGAGGAATAAGTGGGTTATGATTGAAGGTTTGTTGATGGAATGAAAAATGAGGTGAGGTTGTATGAATGAAGTTATGAATTTGAAGGATTTTTTGGAAGTTTAAAAATAATTTATCGGAGTTTTTGGGAAGAAGACTGTTTATATAAAAGATTTAGAGACTTTTTGGGAAGATAACTATTATAAAAATTATTTAGGGGGTTTAAACAATGATTAGGGGATTTTAAAATAAAATATCTGAATTTTTTGAGAAGATAGAAAGATTATAAAAATTATTTAAGAGACTTTAGAAGAATAAAGTTGTTATTCAAATTATTTAGAGAACTTAAACAATGATTTAGGGACTTTTTGGGAAAAATAACAGTTATAAAAATGATTTAGGGAACTTTTTGGGAAGATAACAGTCAAAAATGATTTAGGGGACTTCTGGAAAAAGTAACTGTTATTAAAATGATTTAGGGAGCTGATTGGGGAAAATTAGTTATTAAAATGATTTAGGGTACTTTTGGAGAAGGAAACTATCAAATATTATTTACAGAACTTTAAAAATGATTTAGGGACTTTTTGGAAAGAAAATTATCACAAAAATGATTTAAGGAATTTTTTAGGAAAAATAACGGTTATAAAAATTATTTAGGAGAGTTTTTGGGAAAATTAATTGTCAAAAATGATTTAGGGGACTTTTAGGAGAAAAATAACAGTCATAAAAATGATTTAGGAATCTTTGAGAAACTAACAGTCATAAAAATGATATAGGGAAGTTTTTGGCAAAATAACAGTCACATAAATTATTTAGGGGACTTTTTGGAAAGATAATTATCATAAAATTAATTCTGGGAAAAAGAACAAGTCATAAAAATTATTTGGGAGACTTTTTGGGAAACATAACAGTAAAAATGATTTAGGGGACTTTTACGGGAAAAATAACAGTTATAAAATGATTTAGGGGACTTTTTGGGAAAATAACAGTCATTAAAATGATATAGGGGACTTTTTGGGAAAATAACAGTCATTAAAATGATATAGGGGACTTTTTGGGAAAATAACAGTCATTAAAATGATATAGGGGACTTTTTGGGAAAATAACAGTCACATAAATTATTTAGGAGACTTTTGGGGAAATATTACAGAGCTTTAAAAATAATTTAGGAACTTTTTGAGAAAAATAACAGTTATATAAATGATTTAGGGGACTTTTTTAAAAGAAAACTCATAAATATTATTTACAGGGCTTTAACAATGATTAGGAGCTATGATTAGGAATACTTTTTGCAAAAATAGCAGTCATAAAAATTATTTAGGGAACTTTTGAAGAAGAAACCTGTCTTAAAAATTATTTAGGAACTTTTATGAAAGATAACTGTTATAGAAAATTATTAGGTGACTTTTTGAGAAGATTACTATCATAAAAAATATTTAGGGGTCTTATATGTATAATGATTGAGGGGAGTTATGTAATGATTGGGGCACGTATACAATAATTTGGGGACTATTTGAGAAGATTACAACCTTAAAAATAATTTGAAAAATTATTAAAACTATTAAAGATAATTTGGAGCATGTTGTGGGGCAAGCAATACTTTGAAGATGTGATTGAGGTTGAAAGATTGCGTGGACGATCTAGAATCTCTAGAAATAACTGGAAGTACATAATATAACTCTAATTTAATAAATATTCCAAGAATTCATGCCGCCTTACTAACTAATTGTATTTTTTGTCAACAGATCGCTTTAGCAACATTTCTTCTCAACTTATCAATCGCTTTAGTCAAATCTCAAAATTCTTTACGTCTACTGGACTTATCTGAACTTTTAAAGACAACTATTTTAACTTTAAACGATGCTGAAGCAGAATTTCGAGGATTTGTCGCTTTAGGAACTATTCTGACCAACCTAAGCAAGTTTGGAGTGACTAGAACCAATGCCAACGTGAAAGAATTGCGAGTAAAACTTAAAAAAATTATGTCATCGAAAGATCAAAATCAATTAAGAAATATTAGCTGTGCAAGAGATTTAGATAAATTGTTTGTGTGATATTTAAAGTTTTGTATTTAATTTGTACTTTATCAATGCTTCATATGTTAATAATAAATAAATAATTTAATCAAAATATAAGTGTTTACCTGATTCCGTTATGAAAAGTCGTGTTTTACATCAATTTTTGAGGTTATGTTAATTTGTTCATAACTGTCATTAGGAATTCTTTACATAACTAGTTACGTAATGAATGTTGACAGTTTGAACTTTCTCAAAATGTAAATAACGGAAAAAACTATTTATTAAAATGTTTAGGATTTATATACATTGAATAATGTTTCTGGTATGAAACAGTTGACGGGTAAATTAGCAGATTCTTCGATATCAGAAGGAAGGTCTGTCTCGGATTCAGAACTCATTTTCAATGATTACATAAGCTTTAAATTTACACATTTTATTCATTTATTTTCACGGCAACGCTTTGGTAATTTTGAAATATACTGAGCTGTCATAAACCTAGAATTTTATGTATTTTAAACATTATTTTAGCGGAATTAGATACTACAATTTTGTACGTAATACGTTATGAAAACGTGATATTGTTTAACTCACATTATATTCAAAACTCGCTTCGCTCGTTTTGACAAATATTATGTTCGTCAAACAATATCAATCTTTTCATAACTGGTTGCGTAAATAACTATTAAAATTAATGTATTTCATTCCTAGCGAACATTTTAAATGTCACTGATTTAATAGTACATTTAATTATTTATGTTACTAATGAAATAAAAGTATAAACACTGTCCACAAATAATCATATATTAATTAGATATTATGTAAGTACCTGGCGTAATACCTTATTATTAAAGCCCGGATATTTAGGCTCTTAAAAACACCCAAATAAGCAGGCATATAGGCCGGTAATTACTCTAAAATAGGCGGGAATTTAGGCAGCCTAAATGTAAATAATTTGTTTAAAAAAAACGAATCCTTTTTCTAATATTGGTACTCGTATCTACTCTTCGTTACAAAAAAAATAATCATTTTAAACAAAAATTAACACAATCTGAAAAATAATCATGTAGGGTTCTCATTTTATTAACTATTATGCAAATTGAAATTATGTAGTATACTTTAATTCACAAAATATTACGAGCAATTGCTCTATGAAATTTTCGGAAAGGGACTGTCTTCGGTCTGTCAGAACTTTGCTTGTAAGTTGAAAACTTCGTTTGACATCATAAAATGTGACAGGAGCGTTCTTATATTTAGCCATTTCGTCTAAAGTTACCTCAGCTCCATTGATTAATGGCAAAGACACAATTGAATTGACACGTAAAATTTTGACTAAAATACGTATTTTCTTTCGGAATTTTAAATTCACACACAAAAACTTGATTAAAGTAAGTACTTTAAATATTATAGGTTAGGTTGAAAAGTTGAAACACTTTGTCGAGTGCTGAATTAGTCAACGAAGTAGATGATAAACCTTGTGTACTCAATAAAAGTTAGAATAGGTAACAAAAATAGGCAAAATAGGCACAATAACCAAAATATAGAAAAAATAGGCTCCAAGGCACGAAAAAAAAACCTTTCATTACACGTAAACATATTACCTATGTATAGAAAAACGAAATTGCCTGAAGTATATTAAAATTTGAATCTAGGCAATTGCCTAAAAATCCGGGCTTTACTTATTATTATTATTTTTTAAATTAAATGTACTATTAAACCAGTGACATTAAAATGTTTGCAAGGAATGAAATATCCTAATTTTTGCGTATTTAAAATAAAATTATTTTTGTTCTATAATCAGTATATCAAGTTATATTTGTCATTAAAGTTTGGTATCGTGTCGGCCTGTGGATCTTGAGAACCCTGGTTCGATCCCCACAGCCGACAAACAATTTTCACCAATTTAAATCTCCTCCTGTGGATCCCCTTCCACTAATATCTTTGGGGGTCGTGATTTGACGGCCGGTAACCGCACTTCACGTGAAAAAATATATCATTTACCGAGATCTGCTTAGGCAGAGTGCCACACCCAGTAATGTGTAAAAGGCGTGATGTTATATTTATTTATTAAAGTTTCGTGCACAGGTATTGAAACACCCTTGTATATACAATTCACAACCTAGCTTCGCTGTCGTATTCCTCAAATTGATGAAAAAAATTGGCTTTGATTATAAGCTGTACAAATAAATATTGCGCAAAGATGATTAAAGTTAGGTTATAACAAATTAAATTATGCTAAAATTTCTTAAAGAAAAGGCACTAAAAGATACTTTAATAATAACAATTGGTATATATTGGTACAACCGATAAAATCTGGTATCGCCGTCTTGCACTTCAGAATCATGAAAAAATAATGCATTTATTACGAATAGTACAAATTAAAATTGATTAAAGTTAGGTTAGAACAAATTAATAAAAATATAAAATAAACACTTGGCTAAGTCTCACAAAATTCAGCCTCAAAATCACCTTATGAGGGCATCATCAGAGGGTGGCCAGCACGTGAAGAAACCGGTGACGAAGGACTGTGCCAGCAGAGAATAAGATTTCTAACAAACGGTAAGATGACATGAGAAGTTCTGTGGAACAGGCCATGCCATCTACCGAAAAAAAGGAAAAGCTACTCAATAGCAATTTAACACGTTGACTGCCACGGCAATTTTCAGAATTCCGGTCTAAAAAGCCAATTTCATTTAATCATTTTATATTATTAAAAACTCTGGTAAAACTTGAGTTGAGGGCCAAACCTGAAGTTGGCTGCAGAACAAGCTGTTTCTGGCTTGAATTCAGAAGTACCAATTAAAAAAAACCACCTCTAACCATGTCAAACCTAGTACAGAACGCATTTTTATGATAAATATACTTGAAATGCGAATTTTATTACAAACAAAATTTTGTTTTAAAGTTAAATTTTATGACAGAACAATTCGGATGACGCCTGGATTCGAACCAGGGATCCTCCGTTTAGCGAATCCAGGCGTCATCCGAATTGTTCTGTCATAAAATTTAACTTTAAAATTATCATCATTACTGTACGTTCAGTCAAAGTCATATGACAAAAATTTGTGTTACGTTAGTAAAAAAAAACACCCCTAACCATGCCAAACCTAGTACAGAACGCATTTTTATGATAAATATATTTTTAAACAGATGTACTCGAATTTTATTACAAACAAAATTTCGTTTCGTTAGTAAAAAGAAACACCCCTAACCATGCCAAACCTAGTACAGAACGCATTTTTATGATAAATATACTTCGCATTTCAAATTGCCCGGCTTTTGACGTTAAGTTGGTATTCCTGAATTCAAGTCAGAAGCAGCTTGTTCTGCAGCCAACTTCAGGTTTGGCCCCCAAGTCAAGTTATATTACATAGTAATCATCAAAAAGCATAGAAAATGTATTTTTTTAAAAAAAAAAGGTCTTACGAATTATCTCGTAGTTGGCTTATGTAACAGAAATCTCTTCGCGGAAGCCAACTACGAGTTAATTCGTACACAGACACGTTTAGACCTATCGCTTGGCTAAAGCTGAATCAGATATATGCGTCCATATTCGTCAGTAGTATATCAGATAATGTCGAGTGCTTCACATTTACGTCTTTCTTGAGTGTGTTGTTTTATAATTATTGTTATAATTAAATTATCAAGAAACCAATATGGATAAGAAAAGATCTCTGACTGAAAATGAACTTGAGTACTACGCTAATCTAAGTGATTCAGAAGTTGACGAGATTTTCGGCGAGGATAGTAACGACAGTAGCGATTATGAACCTTTTGAGAATTCAAGTGATAGTGACGTTGAAGTCGTCTCCGAACCTGAAGATGAAGTTGTTCCCGAACCTGAAGATGAAGTTGTTCCCGATCCCGATGATAATGATGATGAACCCCAAGCAACAACATCAAATCCGAATGATAATTTGTGGACAGACATTCAACAAAATCCTGAACTATTTATTTTCCAAGAAAATGTTGGTTTGAAATTGGATACGTCAAATTTTACAGTGCAAACGCTGGTGGACTTATTTTTTTCGGAAGAGTTTCTTGCATTACTGGTCGAACAAACTAATTTATATGCTGCGCAAGAAATTGCAAAACGCACAGCAATAAAAAAATCTAACAGGGTATCAAAGTGGACAGACGTCAGTGCTGCAGAGATGAAAGTGTTTATTGGACTTTTGTTACAAATGGGGCCTTGTTCTTTCCCATCAATTGAACATTACTGGAGCACAAGCAAGCTATATAATGTAATGTTTTGGCGCTCAAATATGAGTCGAAATCGATTCCAGTTGTTACTTCGTTATTTTCATTTGGTTGATAACACAATACCATCTGCCGACAGGTTATACAAGGTGAGACCAATTCTAACTCATTTCAACAATATTATGCGTGAAAACTATGTACCAGATAAAAATATTTGTATTGACGAATCCATGATGCTGTGGCGTGGAAGATTGCATTTCCGCCAGTACATAAAAAATAAAAAACACAAATACGGTGTCAAACTGTACGAACTACGGGAGTCCGACGGTCTTGTAATGAAAATCAAAATTTACAGCGGAAAATCAGAGGAAACTAACCATAAATTAGGTCACACTATTGATGTTGTGTTACATTTACTCGAGGACTATCTCGATAAGGGATACACGCTTTATATGGACAATTTTTATAATTCTGTTACTCTAACTAAATTACTAAATACAAGAAAAACTTACGTATGTGGAACTCTACGAAATAACAGAAAGGGAAACCCCAGAGATATGGTAGATCGTAAACTCAAAAAAGGAGAGTGTATTTGGCAGCAAAATGGACCTGTTACTGTGTGCAAATGGAAGGACAAACGAGATGTCCTTACCATTTCAAACATGCATGTTGTTGAAATGGTAGAGGTGTACAATCGCAATGGAAAACTTTCTATGAAACCGAATATAATTCAAGATTACAATAAAGGAATGTCTGGAATTTACCGATCAGATCAAATGCTGTCGTACTACACATCTCTAAGAAAGACTATTAGATGGCCCAAAAAGGTTTCACTGCATATTATAGAGATATATATACACAATGCGCACAAAATTTTTCAAAAAGTAACTTCTAAAATAAAACTGATAAAGTTTAGAGAAGAATTCGTCGTCGCGTTGATTGGAGAAGAGATTCAACCAGTTTCGAAAAAGATGAGATTGCAAGAGCTTCATTATTTAGAGAGTCTGTCACCTACCGAAAAAAAACAACGTCCGACAAAGCCATGTCGTATATGTACACAAGCAAAAAAACGCCGAGAAACGCGTTATTTTTGTCCGGCCTGCGAAGAGAAGCCAGCCCTTTGTGTGGAAGATTGTTTTAAAAAGTTTCACAAACAATACAAATATTATTAAGATCTTTGTAAATGAACTGTACCGTTAATCACTGTACTATATACACTGTGTGTAACTTGTATTTTAATCAGTCAACGTTCTGAAGATGGCCTAATAAGCCGAAATCGATCAACTTGTTAATAAATAATTTTGTGAAACTACATCAAGTGTCTACGTTCTTTATTCTTATTCATAATGTTTCACCAAGTGCCAACGGCTCATACTTTTGATATAAATAAAAATATTCTTTTACTTCTTGATTTTGAATAAATTTTTTATAATTATATTTTCTGTTTATTTATTAATAAAATTTCTATTCATGTAGCCAGCATTGATTTTTTGTTCTCTTCCCAGAAGCCATCTATCCATATTAGCACTGATATATTACGAGTTTAATCGTAGCTGCGCGAAAATGGTAAGTAAACACAGTACGAGATAAACGCAATCTACGAGTTATCTCGTAGTTGGCAGTCAACGTGTTCAATAACAACAAAGCCAAAATTGTCATTCATACACTTGGTGAAACTAGGTTTAATAAAAAATATTAAATAAACACTTGGCTAAGTTTCACAAAATTCAGCCTCCAAGTCACCTTATGAGGGCATCGTCAGAGGCTGGCTTTTGTGAGAGTTAGCCAACATGTTTATTTAATATTTTTTATTAAACCTAATTTCACCAAGTGTGTGGATGACAATTAATTTTATCTTTGTTGTTACTAGAACAAATTAAATTTCAAATTATGCTAAAATTCCTAAAGAAACAACACAAAACATATATATTTTCAATAATTTTAATAATAATTGGTATATATACAACAATTCACTACAGTTAAAATGATTTTCAATCACCTAGTTCTTATGTTTCACCCTAAGGCGTTTCTCTCTTTCATATTCTTTCATACGCAGCACGTAACTAAAAAAAAACGTAGTTTAAACCTTAAAACCACTATTAATTATACATTTTACTTACTCTTCATATTCACAAGTCAAATATTCGTGTCTTTCATGAGCACATTTATACGCAAACGGCCAGACATCAGCTCTGCAAGCCCTGTAGTTCAATAATAAATGTGCGCAATAATCCCGATCTTGAATTGGTATTTTCGACGATTGTAATTCATCAATAGTTGCTAGCATAACTGGAAAAACGTAGATTATAGTCGACATAACCTTACTTTGTTATGTAAACGTACCTCTTTCTTTACGGCCATTTGGAAAACCCAGATTTGGG
This sequence comes from Pterostichus niger, assembly GCA_947425015.1. Lineage (NCBI taxonomy): Eukaryota > Metazoa > Arthropoda > Insecta > Coleoptera > Carabidae > Pterostichus > Pterostichus niger. The sequence continues at coordinate 8,153,742 of OX380352.1, forward strand.
TCATAAGTTGGTTCTTGTAAAGGATGTGGTTGCAATTCTGGCCTCGCGTATAACGCGTACGCGTTACCCATGTTTTTAGGTAATTTAGACGTTTGTTATCACCTAGAATATATCTTGGTTTTACATAGACAGATTGTCTGACAACAAGTGTTGCCAACACACTGAAAATAAATTTTACTTCTTGATAAAAATTTGGAATTGTAGTAACTTTTTATTTAAGGTGAAGCATACGGCCTGAAGTTCGTTAACCAACAATTTGTTATCGTGTAAGTAGGGTTTCTTGTGGTTTTAACAAAAATGTTGATCTGACCAATCATAAAAAATCAAGTATGAGTCTATGCTAAAAAGTGGTAGGGGTATTGGCACGTAGTTTAAAATTATACAAACGTGAAGATTTTCAAGAAAATTATTTCAAATAACAGAAAATAATTCTAAATGATATGTTAATACAATAAACACTAAAATGTAATAACATATAGTATTTTATTTGATATTATGACAAAAACGACATTATAGCAACTTGAATATTCTGACTTTAGAATCGCAGTTCTCATTTCTCATGTATTTTCTAATCATGTTTACGTTCTGTAATCCTAAAATGTATTGAAAATATGTAAACGCTTCAATTAAACAAAATACATGCACTATCAGAGTTGTAGATGCTTTTTTATATATCCAAATATGAAAATAATTTTTTCCACAAGCATTTGTTTATAAATTTATGTACGTATTTTTAATTTTGCATCGACGAGGTATATTTGTTCTGTTTTATGTTTCATTCATCTTATAATCTCTAAGAAATATAAATAAATTCCTACTTCCTTTTGTGAAATATTTAAGGTTAGAATATGAACGTTAAATTAAAAACTTTGTTAAATATATCGGTTTTTAAAACAAATAATCCATTTCAATATTACTAACCATACTGATCTACTAATCTGCTCTGCTAAAATTGATCAAATGTTTGCAGTAAAACCTGATGTGTCGTACTAATAACTTCGAATATTAGTGTAATATAATACGAACAATAAAATAGATATATGTCAAAGCACAAATTCTGAAATACTCATTCATAACATGTATATATCTACATAGTGAAATATATCATTATGAATGACAGCTGTCAATCTAGATGTTCATTTTAGCGCTGAGTGTACGACAAAGCACACATCAAGTGTGTAAAATGAGTATTTCGTAAAGTTACTGCAACAAATTCAAATTTCAAAAAAATATTTTATAGACTTATTCTCATCTAAATGAAGGAACAAGTAGTGCAGAATAATCTCACAACATTCTACTTTTTGATATGTACAATATAAAGAATGTGAAATTTCTATAAAACAAACAAATTTGAATTGATATGCAATAAGTCAAGATATCAAAATTTCGAGTCTGAATTTCTCAAAAATACCGAGTACAATTTTTTTTAAAAAATTCTGTATATTTAAGAACATAGTTTTCTATAACACATAATGTTTTTATCCAATTTGAATTTGTAACTTTTGATAAAAAAACAAAAATATCCGAAAAAACCTGCTTTTGAGCGTTTTTTCGCATGTTTATTTTTTTTTCTCAAAAGTTACAAATTCAAATTGGATAAAAATTGTATATGTTATAGAGGACCATATTCTTAAATATACAAAAAAATTTAAAGAAAATCGTACTCGGCATTTTTGAGAAATTCAAGTCCATTTTTGAACCGTTTTCTATCAATTAATTGTACATAAATTTAATAATATGTATATTATTACTACACCTTGAAGTATTGGCTTTAAAATTATGTACAATTCATCGTAAGTTTCATTCATAAAAACAAAGATATCTTATTTGAAAGAGATCAAGTCAGATCAAGTGTTCTGTAGCTAACTTAAGATGTAATTAAACGGATGCTTCACCTTAATTGTTGATCATTAAAACTGGTGGAACTGTGGACCTCAAACAGTGGGGCTTACATATATTTAATTAAGTAGAAAAATATTTAAATAAAATTTAAATAACTTTCGTGGCAAATTAAAAAAAAAAAAACTGTAAGATTAGCTAAATCAAATGTTACGATATCCTGATCTACCTCATTCAACAAATCTTTTCCCTTCACTGATTTGAGTAAACCTAACCAAAGTTTTGAACTAAGCAGTATTTAACAACCATTTTCTCAAAAACAAGCGCAGGTATATGCTCCCTTCCTTCCTCATCTTTTTTTCTTCATTTTCAGTTTTTACTATACAGTGTGTAACTGCAATTGTGTTAAATGTATTTTTAAACAAGCGCAGGCGATGCTGTCTTCATTTCTTTATAGATTCGTTGTTAGAGAAGTGGGCGTAAGTGAAGATTTACGAAACAGGTGTACAGGAGCGAATGGATGGATGTTTGTTGCGTGATGATGGATTTTGGTTGTGAGGAAGGAAAGAGCTCGTATGGAGGAAGTGTTAATGTGGTCGAAACGAGTATCGTGTGTCAGGATGAGAATGTTGACGGGTTCGTGCTACCCCATTTAATGGGATATAGCGTGATGTTATGTATGTATATATTTTCTGTAAGTAACAGTAAACAAAGGGAGGTGCACAACTAGATGTTATAACAGTCCTAAATACCTCAACTTTCTACGGCTTACCGTTTTTGAGTTATGCGAGAAACATACGTACGTGAAAAACTAAATGTGGCACTTTGCCGTAGCAGATTTAGGTAAACGATATATTTATGCATATGAAATGTGGTTACCAGCCGTGAGATCATGTCCCCTACAGATGAAAATGGAGCAAGGAGCCATAAAAATAATTTTATATAAATAA